>CM069858.1:101176269-101853769 GCA_036172795.1 Pelodytes ibericus | reverse complement strand
TTTAATATTTGACTCAAGCCCTCCACAGTGATTACTCTGGGGAGGGCTTGCATGGTGCATGTTTACTGCAGGTGCGGCAGCACTGATTATATAGATACTGAGGATATAAAGTTTTGTTTCATTTAGTCAGTTCCTGTCCTCCTCATATTAAGTCTATTGAGTGGCCTATGAGTGACCTTGCTCTTGTACCCAGTAGGATCTTTTAACAGTCCAACACATTGTCTGATGACATCACTAGAGCGACAGGATATTCTATTCATTTGAATGGCATTATTTTCATTGGTTCCCACAGCAAAAAAAAAATCTAGTGTAGGCAGTCTGCTGTAATTTCACAATTTCTTCTAACTGTAAGTATTTTTATATTTTAAGCAATACAAAATGTAAGACATGCATTTTAAAGTACTTTGAAAGCACATTAATATGCATTAATATTTGGAAGATATTTTGGACACTAGGCAGTCCCTTTAACTAACTGAATTCCCTCCTATAAAATCTGAGACATAGAAGCCAGCCAATCAATGCATGTTTGTAGCAACAACATCTTATAGTTTGAGCTTGAAATCCTTGTGGTTATTGTTGATGAATATACACATGCTTAAAGAGGGCGTAAACTGCAATTTATATTTATAGATCATGCCTCCTGTTTTACATGATTTTTGGTACATCTGCTATTTCTTTTTTTTTAAATCTTTCTTTATTATACGATAAAGGAAATCGATTACAAACAAGACTAACATTATATTCACATTAACACCTTCGCGACAAAGGACGTGCCAGGCTTGTCCTGGGAGAAACTACCTTAACGACAAAGGACGTGCCTGGCACGTCCTGCGGTGAATCAAGCGGTTTTCGCGATCAACGATGTTGAGGCAATAGCCAGCACTATTTTGGGGCACCCACGATCGCCCCACGGAGCGATCGTGGGGAGCCATATTGACGGAGCATGCTGCTCCGTCAATATGGCTAAGCCCTCTGCCGGTCTGAGCTTCGGAAGTGAAAGTAACTTCACTTCCGTCGCTCTGAATATGCTACTTGACTGCCCCTAGTGGTAGTTAAGTAGCATTGCAATGGAAAATATTTAAAAATACACATTTAATTAATTAAAAACAGGTTATATAGCTATATTAGCCTATTGTCATGTTCAGGAGCGAGGTTGGAACCGCTTTGCAGAGAAATAGAGGTTAGTGCAACGAACCCCGGTAATAGAACAGAATTCTTCCGCCTGAAGGAAGTCCACCTTATGGTTGAGCCTCAGGTTTCGTTCCCCCAGGTCTTTTGCACTCTGCACTACTACCAGAGTATCGAAGCTGAAACCAAGGTACTGGGCTGGAAGCTGTAACAGGACCGAAGCGGAGGTATAGGATAGGAAGCTGAAACAGGACCGAGGCGGAGGTAACAGGATTGGAAGCTGCAACAGGACCGAGGCGAAGGTAACAGGGACACAGGCAAAAGAGTAGTCAGGCAGGCGATAAGTCGAGGCTGGCAGAGTTAGCAAAGTTCGGCAACAGTAATATAGAATAGGAAGTACAAAAACGCTAGTAAAGGCTCAAGGCACTATCACAGGCAAAGGTTGAATGCAGACTGAGCCTTTAAATATCCCTCCAAGGCAAGTCTCCGCCTCTGGGATGAAAATGAGGCTTGGAAAGCAAACTAGGAAGTAGCATAAAAACCAAGATGGCGCCACCGTGTGGAAGGGACTTCCTATGGCAATAGCTAATTCTTTGGCAGTGTATAGTGTGGAGGAGTATGCGCTTCACTGCGCAAGCGCATGTGCACATTCTCTGGAACCATAGCAGCGGATCCGGGACAGGACCTTGTGGTAAGTATTACACGCGCAGAAGAAGCGTGTGTCAAGCGGCGGCTAAGGTAAGCAGGACGTGTCCTGCAGCACGACGGCGCTGATGTGACACCTATAGGGTTAAAATTAAATATTTTTTAGCATAAGGGATAGGGTTAAAATTACATTTAAATTAAAAAATATTAAGGGATATAATAAGGATTAGACTTGGGGTTAAATTTAGTGTTAGGGTTACATTTTGGGTTCGGGTTGGGGTCAAAAGGTCAATATAGGAAAAAAACAAAAAACACTATTTTTGGTTTTTGCCCCATAACTCGCAAAAAAATACCAAAAAATATGGAAACATGCATATTTTTGAACTCGGGACAACATTTAGAAACTATTTAGACGGGGTCTTTTTTAATGATTTTATTTGTATAAATTATATTTTAGGTCAAAGATAGAAAAAGTGGGGTTTTTTAAATTTTTCATCATATTTTATGATATTTTTTGGAGTAAATTATAAGATATGATGAACATAATGGTATCTAATGAAAGCCCTTCTTATGACGATAAAAACAACATATAATTTGTGTGGGTACTGTATGTGAGAAAGAAAAAAATTACAGCTAAACACAAACACCCTAGAAATGTCAAAACAGCCATTGTCACCAAGGGAAAGTCAAGGTGAAAATGTCTTGTCACTAAGGGGTTAATTTGCTTGAGGTGTGCAGTAAACGTGCTTAATTTTCAATCATGCTTCTTTTCCCTTCTCATCTAAATAACTCTGTTAAAGTGCTGAATGAGTGCATTAATATGCGTGATGTCTGACAGATTCTACTATTTCACTCTTGTCTAGCTTAACCTCCCCTGCCCTACCAGCATCTTATAAATCAATCCCAACAAACATTTGACATACATTTAACATTTACGTTGCGACACCTGGGTCTCCTCTCCCCAATGCAATTAAGTACACATCTGCCCCATTTCTTTTTTTCTCCCTTTCCTTCTTCTCTCTTTTATACAGTTTGGCCTTCCTCCATTTTCACCCACTCTTCCCATAACACTGTATGTTTCCAGCTCATATTATGAGTTTGAAAGAACCATTTTTCCATAATACATTGAGTCTGTATTTGGTTTGCCATCTAGCTTCCTCCAATTTATGGCAATTACTATCTTCACTGCCAGAGACATGGTCCCCCACCCTCCCCCCAATGTTGTCTGTGTCTCTCCCCCACCCTTCTCCCAGTGTTGTCTGTGTCTCATTCCCGACTCCCTCCCCCCCAAAGTAGCCGCCCTGGTGGCTAGTGGGGGTAGCCGGGGGATGTCTGCATGATACGTGCAGACATCCTCCATGCTGCCCGACACTTCCGTCCATTATGACGGACAGCCTTTCCGTCATAATAGATGGAAGTGTTGGGCAGCATGGAGGATGTCTGCATGATAGTGCAGACATCCCCCGGCTGCCCAAATCTCCCTGGTGCCTAGTGGAGGCAGCCGGAGGATGTCTGCACGATACACGCAGACATCCTCCGCTGCTGCCTGGCACTTCTGCCGGGACTTTTATGATGAAGCAAGAAGGACACGGCTTCATGATAGAAGTCCAAGTAGTCGTGCCGGGCGGCAGCGGAGGATGTCTGCGCGCATTGTGAAGACATCCACCGGCTGCAGCTCTACGGGGGACCTGGATCCCAGTCTTATAAGACGACCTCAACTATAAGACAAGGGGTCTTTTTCACAGCATTTGCTCTGAAAAAAACCTTATTCGTCTTATATTCCAGCAAATACGACACTTCCTGTTCTTTAAATGGTTTATCCAGCTCTGACCTAGCTTGCTCTGAAACCCTGAGGAGGTCCAATTCCCTCAGATACTTTATGATCTCTTCTCTCTTTTTCCCATTCGGTGCTATGTTATAAAGCTGTTCATAATATTCTTCTAAAGCAGGTCATATCCTGGGATATAATTTTATAAATTCTTCCCTCAAGATTCTGCTTATTTAGTTTTGCGACATCAATTTATCCGCTCTATTCCCCTGGATGTACCATTTTTGTTTCATCTTTAACATTGCATAGTTAACTTTTTCTAGAAGCTTCTGTTTAATTAGTTCTCTAACTCTTTCAATTTCCTTCCCCGTTTATTTTACTTGGGCTTTTTTTGTTTTCTTTAGATAATTCCTCTAGTTTCATATAGCGCTAGTAGAAGTTTTTTTCTTTTGCCCTATTCAATTGGCTTTCCATCTTAATAAAATACCCCTGCATGCAGCTCTTAAAAGCACACCACACTATCGGGCTTTCAACATCCCCTGTATCATTTTCACTGAAGAACTGGGCTGCCTCCCTTTTAATTAGTTCAATCCCATCTTCTTTTAAGAGCGTGAAGTCTTTGTCTCCAGGGTGGCGGAGCATATTTGATCTTGTTGCTGGATTCCAAAACAACCTGGTCATGGTCAGACCATACTACTGAGCCTAAATGACTAACAGGTTATTTAATAGCAATCTTTTCTGGGGGGAGTTAAGTCCCTGGGCATTCAGTGTTAATATTTTAAGAGAAGACATGTTCCTTCCTCCTTCTCCTCCATTTAATGATCCCAGTTGTCGCAATGTTTACACATATACTTGAGCTATCTCATATTTATGGGCATTAGTTAAATGGGGATCCAGTCTCAGTTTCTCCTCTGCTGGCCCTGCATGTTCTTTCGGTGATTCTCAGTTTCCCCTATACTTAAACTTAATTAGGTTCCAATTAAACAAAATGTCAATGAAAGTATATTTGAAATTGCTGATTCTTATGAATAAAATATACTGGATAGGGATGAGTACATTTAATAATCAAGTCAAGATTAATTTTCTAGGAATTCTGTAAAATATTATCTTCATTAGGGTTATTCACACTTTGGATTTTATAGCAACTGTACTGCATGACCGAAAAAGGGTCATGCAATCGGTATCAGCAAAAAGTATGTTATACTTTACTGCAAGAAACAGGGCACTTTTACTGTTTATTGGGGAATGACCCAGATCCCATAATATAATGGTACCCTAAAGTAAAATGCAGCTGCCTTCTGTGCCAGAATAAAGGTTTTTGTTTGTTTTTTTGCTATAGATTTTTGGGCAGGTTCATTAAAGTTCTGCTCAGGTCATCCAAAGGCTTAAAGCAGCACTCTGATAGTATTCATCACATGTTATTAAATGTTCCCTCAGTATCTACCCAACATGACTGCACAAACTTTACACTTTGTACTATCAGCTATCAAGTTACTAATCTCTTGGATCCTGTGTCCCATAGCTGCTCACGGTGCCAAATGTTTGATTGACAAAGTCCCTCTGAGCATTGCTGTTGAGATGCTCTTTAGGATTGTTTGAAGAAACCCTGTTACCTCTCTGTAGGGGGCCAAACCCTTTACACTTCTCCAGGGATGTTAAGATTCTCTACAGAAACAGGAGTGGATAATTGTGTTTTAAAGGCATATTGACTTTAAAATAACATTTACTTTACTCTAACTCCCAATAGTTTTGAGATGAATATACTCAAGATTTATTGTAGAGTGATTTGCATTAGGTAGAAATAAATGACAGAACATTCCTCTTTGCAGCTCCAATTTTCACTAGCACTGTCTAGACCAAATAAACGTGCAACTTAAATTTGTTCAATTTGCTTGGTAAGCTAGTTGAAAACTGCATCACATGAAAAATTAAAATTGACCTTTAATTAACAGAAAAAATGAAATGTGCTTCAACACTAATATTAATATTCTTACTATGGTCACGTGCATGAAAATATGCTTATGCTTTATTACTGTCACCAGCATATGTTTACTGATATAAAGATAAATTATCTATGCACCTTAGCTTATTTGCTAGAAGATTTCACTTGACCCCTTTTATACATATATGCATGCAAAAACAATGTGCAAAGCACCAATTTTGAGTTTACATGCATAAGAAACCATGCGTAATGGTTTCTTGGTTTAATGATAAAGATTGACACTCTAGCTGTTGTAAACTAGCTTTCCCATCATACTCAGCCAATATTGTTCATGTTGAACATAATTTATATGATAGCCCTCAACTGTTTTTCTTGGCCCAACAGTTCAGCCATATCACCCAGTGTCCTGTTATCGCACTTGGTTGCCTTATTCACATACAAAGTTTAAAGGGACATTCCCATCAAAAAATGAAAAGATTTTTATTTTTTATTTTGCACTAGCTGGACCCGGTTGCTGTTGCTCAGTCTGGTTAAATGAAAAAGAAAGAAACAAGCGCACATTTCTAATATGTTTAATTTCACAATGCTTGTGGGTATACAATATCTTTTGTTGTTCTATTGTCTGTGCAGATATAGAGATTGTCTGGTTTGCCGACTCTAGAACACGCAACATATAATTGTCCATGTGAGAAGCCATCCGTGTCTAGATCTAAACCGCACAATTCTAAAGATTGGCCCTGAGCTTTGTTGATGGTGATTGCAAACACCAATCGAATTGGGAATTGCAATCCCTTAAATTGAAATGGCATATCCGTTGGAATCATAGGAATGAGAGTAATGAGGACATCTTCACCTTTGAAAGGTCCTGTCAAGATTATTGCTTCACCAACGTTGCTCATTAATTTTTTTTTACTGCAAGCCGCGTGCCGTTGTAAAGCTTTGGCTGGTTGATATTTCGCAACATGATAATTGGCACACTGATTTTCAATTGCGGTACGTGTGGTGGCATCCCTGGCAGATCGAGTGAATTCAAAAATTCTGTTGGATAATTAACTGCTTCATCTGCTTCCACAACAGTGTCGACGGACTTGTATGTGACTGCCTCACTTTGAATGTTAGACTGAATAATATTGTTAAGTTCGTAGACGTCTTTGAATAACGTCAAGAATAGAGTTGAGCAGACACCTGGATGTTTGGGTTTGGCCGAACTCGGAAAAAAAGTCCGGGTTTGGGGTCAAACATACTAGTGTTAGGGGGGACCCATCCCCACCAATTGCTGGCAGGTGGGGACCCTTAAATAATAACGAGGGGGCGACAGTGTCCCCCCCAGTCCCCACCCATGAGCGACGGATGGGGATCCTAAAATGATAATGAGGGGGGGACCTAGTGTCTTCCCCGGTCCCCACCCATAAGCGGCGGGTGGGGACCCTATAATAATAATGAGGGGGGGATCTAATGTCCCCCCCCGGTCCCCACCCATGAGCGGCGGGTGGAAAACACAAATAAAGTGACTAGGGGTGCCCAGCCACTAGTCACTTCCCCCCCAATAAAAAAAATGCCTACCTACCCCCCTCACCCTAATAATAGTGAGGGGGTGGGAAATAAACTAACCTGTAAAAAAAAACAATTTCATACTTACCATTTGAGGTCTTCTTTTTTCTTTCTTCTTTTCTTTAGCCCCAAAAAAGGGCAAATAAAAAACTATAAAACACGCCGCAACTGTTAAAAAAAAAAAACGATTCCGCTGGGTAAAAAATAATCCATCTTCACCCATGGAGGGCCCCATGCAGACTGAGCTCTGCAGGGCAGGGGAAGACTTATAAAGCCTTGGCCTGCCTTGCAATTAAGCTCAGAGCACTCTGATTGGTTGGTTTAAGCC
The DNA here is from genome assembly GCA_036172795.1 of Pelodytes ibericus. Classification (NCBI taxonomy): domain Eukaryota; kingdom Metazoa; phylum Chordata; class Amphibia; order Anura; family Pelodytidae; genus Pelodytes; species Pelodytes ibericus. The sequence goes on along the minus strand of CM069858.1, from coordinate 101,846,407 downwards.
AACCAATCAAAGTGCTCTGATAGGTAAATGAAGAGACTGACAGGTAAGTCTCTCCATTTACATGTCACAGCACTCTGATTGGTTGGTTTAAACCAATCAGAGTGCTCTGAGCTTAATTGCAGGGAAGGGGAAGGCTTTATAAGCCTTCCCCCGCCCTGCAGAGCTTAGTCTGCATTGGGCCCTCCATGGGCGAAGTTGGATTATTTTTTACCCAGTGGATTATTTTTTGTTTTGCGCTGGGTTTTTTTTTTTTTTAACAGTTTTTTTAATTTGGCCTTTTTTGGGGCTAAAGAAAAGAAGAAAGAAAAAAGAAGACCTCAAATGGTAAGTATGAAATTGTTTTTTAATGCAACGTTGTGTCAAAATTTCAAAGCAATCGGAACTTTCGGAGATTTAAGATTTTGAACAAACGAACATTTACATTTTTATTTATATAGAAGATTGTTGATTTCAGATATGTCTTTTGTTTTTCTTATGTGACTTTATTTGATAACGCATTTCACTTAACAAGTGTGATTGGGCAACACCATTTTGTGAAATATAGTGTTTTTTGGTGCCACCCCTTAGTGACTTTACAGCACTAATATCTCACTATGGGGCTAGGGACACAGAATGCAGTCTATAAGTCAGAATTCTGATCATAGACTTGCATATAATGGTAGGGTATTGTAACTATTACATCATAAGGAGGCAGAGTTATGATCTTGTTTAATTAGTTCACAATACTCTCTCTTCCAGAGAGATGTACTTTTTGTGTTGGAAGGCAGGTAAAAAAAAAGATGTACACAACCACATAGTCCTGCCCACTAGTGATACACAGCCAGTAAGATAGCAGGGGTGAATCTTATGAAATAATTATGCAGGTTCTGCTTACAGTTGTAAAATGAGACTTACTGGAAGACACTATTTAAAAAAAGTATTCTGACTCTGTTTATCTAACTGTAACTCCCCCTTATGTTATGTAATACATAGATGTTAATGTAATGTACTTAATTCACATAAAACATTTCTATTTTGTTATTATTCAACATGCATGACTATATTTTATTATTTTAGAATAAATGATGTTCCTAAAACAAGGGAGGCAATAATAATAAAGAGGTCCTGGACTTCAGCTTAGTATTAACTGAATTAATTGTACTACTGTTTTATAATAGGTATTTAAGCAACCATGTGTATAAACATTATTAATAATCTAAGGGCTCAAGGTGCTAGATTTCTTGTTTGTTGAACTAAACCTTTGAATTATGTTAGCGAAAGTGTAGGTATTAATGGATAAAGTCATTTGATCAATTATAACCTAGTGGATCTTGTTTGTCACCATCACTTAATTATGAACTCACCGGCTGTTGTAAACAATGAGCTATTATGCTATACTGCCAGATCAGAGCATATTCGGAAACATGACTCAATGCGATATCTTCACTTCTGTTTATTTTTTCTGTAACCTGTTACACCAAATATTTATCTTCCACCTTTTTGCCCTTAAGTCACAAATATATATTTTTTACATCGTTTGTGTTAAAAAAAGGGTTTATTTCCCCAAACTTTTGTGATCGTGACATCAAGATATTTACAGTTTAAAACAAAAATATGTAACATTTTATATCTAGGTCATTCACTGCTTAGAGATGTAGTACACACAACTTTGCAACTAGGGTTGTTACGTTTTTCTTCAGATAAGTGCAGGGTATATTTCCTCGAAATGAAAAGTTTTTTTTTAGTATTATTGATTTCATATATGTCTTTTGTTTTTGTTATTTGACTGTATTTAATAAAATATTTAACTAAACAAGTGTGACTGGGTGCCACCCACTAGTGACTTTACAGCACAAATGTCTCACTTTGGGGGTGGGGACACAGAATGCAGTCTATAAGTCTGAATTTTGACCATTGACTTGCATTGAATGGGAAGGTAATGTAACTATTATCACAAGGGGGCAGAGTTATAATCCTGTTTGATCAGGTTAATCTCCTCTCTTTGTGTTTTCAACCGGTAAAAAAGTTAGTCATAAGGAAGTGGCTGAAGGAATGTATTCCAAGAAAGTAGAACCTGTCCTGTATTTTTCTATGGTCACTTAGTACGTAGGATTCATAGGAAGCTGGAGCCTACACTGATGTAAATCAATCATGGTACAGCATATGGAATTCATAAATGTGTAATATAATTTTTAATTGCACCTTATATTAAAAAATTAAACCTGGGATATATTCTGATAATTAAATCCAGTGGCACAAACAGGTCATAATTCAATGCAGGGTCGGTGATCCATTGACAAAAGGCTTGTGATATTTGTTGTATTTTTTTTATAGTCATTACAAAAATTAGCTGCAATTAAACTATTTTCTCTAGTCCCACCAATTCCTGTGTTTCCTTTTTTACCTTTTTTATCCATTTGTCTTTATTTTTATCTCTCTTATCTCTTTAAGAATCATTGGTCTCTAATAATGCAGCTGTTTAAAAATAGTATACCTAGTAGCTATGGAGGAGGATGCATAGAATGTTTATGGACCAGAAACACAGCTGGTCTCTTCCCAGCGGGCTTCTAAAGTCATTTGCCATGCAGTATAATAACACTCTATAGACTATATAGAAGATTCACTTCTCTGATCCTACAACAGCCATCCTATTGTTTGCAGCTTGGTCTGTTTCCTATTATAAAAACCTTTATTAAAAATAAAAATAAAAAGTGCTAAAATATATTAGTTTTATATATTATATAATATATTATTTAATCAAGCTCCCCAATCATATATATGCTGTAGGTAAAATACAGACTTTGGTAGTAATAGCAGCCTTACATTAAAACCCAATATTTAAAGTACCGTATTTGCTCGAATATAAGACGAGGTTTTTTTCAGAGCAAATGCTCTGAAAAAGACCTCTCATCTTATATTCGAGGTTGTCTTATAATCTGACCTCAAATCGAGGTCAGACTATAAGACTTGGATCCAGGTCCCCGGCAGAGCTGCAGGGGACCTGGATGCCCCACGCTAACAGCCGGAGAATGTCGCAGACATCCTCTGCTGCCGGCCGGCACGACCACCGGAACTTCAATGATGAAGCTGGGTGCTTCCAGCTTCATCATCGAAGTCCCGGCAGAAGTGCCGGGCAGCAGCGGAGGATGTCTGAGAGTATTGTGCAGACATCCTCTGGCTGCCCCTGCTAGCCACCAGGAGATTCGGGCAGCCGGGGGATGTCTTCACGTCATAATAGATGGAAGTCTCGGGCAGCATGGAGGATGTCTGCACGTATAGTGCAGGCATCTCCCGGCTTCCCCCACTAGCCAGTAAGGAAGGAGAAACAAGGGGGGGGGGGGAAGGAAAAACAAGGGGAGGGAGGGGGCAGAGAAACAAGGGGAGAGAAAGACAAAGGAGGGAGGGGAAAGAAAGACAAGAGGAGGGAGGGAGGGGAGAGAAAGACAAGAGGAGGGAGGGAGGGGAGAGAAAGACAAGGGAAGGGGGGGAGAGAGAAAAGTTTTTGGGGAGGGAGAGAGATAACACTGGGAGGAGCGAGAGAGAGACAACGCGGGGGGGGGGGGGGGGGGAGAGGGGCAGCAAATCCCCTTAAAAAGACCTCTCATCTTATATTTGTGGTTGTCTTATAATCTGACCTCAAATCGAGGTCAGACTATAAGACTTGGATCCAGGTCCCCGGCAGAGCTGCAGGGGACCTGGATGCCCCTCGCTAACAGCCGGAGGATGTCTGCCACCAGGAGATTCGGGCAGCCGGGGGATGTCTTCACGTCATAATAGATGGAAGTGTCGGACAGCATGGAGGATGTCTGCACGTATAGTGCAGACATCCCCCGGCTGCCCCCACTAGCCAGCAAGGAAGGAGAAACAAGGGGGGGGGAGGGAAAAACAAGGGGAGGGGGGGTGGAGAAAAACAAGGTGAGGGAAGGGGGAAGAGAAACAAGGGGAGAGAAAGACAAAGGAGGGAGGGGAAAGAAAGACAAGAGGAGGGAGGGAGGGGAGAGAAAGACAAGAGGAGGGAGGGAGGGGAGAGAAAGACAAGGGAAGGGGGGGAGAGAGAAACGTTTTGGGGGAGGGAGAGACAACGTGGGAGAGAGATAACACTGGGAGGAGAGAGAGACAACGCAGGGGGGGCGGGGAGGGAGAGGGGCAGCATTGGCACATAAAAGGAAATAAAAACAAGAAATGCATTTGTTTAATATCATAATTTTATTAAATATTAAAAAGCAATTTACATGTGAATATATACAAGTTAAACTTTTTTTTTTCTATAGTGTAGTCTTATATTCAGGCTTTTGGTTTTTTTCCTTAAGGAATATCCAAAGTTTTGGGGGTCGTCTTATAATCAGGGTCGTCTTATATTCGAGCAACGGTAAGTTCATATTACACGAATGCAGCCCAGATATCCAAGGATGCATTTTACCAGTAACAAATGTAGAAAACACAAGTTTTTATGCTAGAAGAAACTAGACTTACTCTGCACCACTGATACAAACTAAACAGTAATGACTAAATTAAAAGAAAAAAGGTGTCCTGCGCTTATGACAATGTGTGAAATATAAACAATAAATACAAATAAATGCAATCTAACCAGAGGATATAAGGATGGTCCAAACATAATATTGGTAACTGGACCATCCACCTCCTCCACACTATAATTCCTGTGCCTGTATAGAGATTAAAGTGTAGTACTGCAAAACACACTTTCATAACCATTTCCTCACTCATGTGTCCATTTTCACCAAGTTGAAATACCCTCCCAGTTGGGGAATCCCTAAAGTGCTCAGTCCATAATACTGATTATCACGGGTCCACTATATTAAATATGTTCAATAAATACCACCTTACTAAGCATTGTGAAAAATAGCTCCTTTGGTAAAATACCCTGACTGCATACCCTGTTCAAACCCGGCAGGGTAAACTCAGCCGTTCATCTTACTGAGGTCAATAAATAAGTTTCATGGATTGAGTAATAATAACATCTATTATTCAGCTACCAAACTGCTAAAAAAGTGTTTTGAGTCACATTGGGGGAAAGGCACTATATACTGTATTCACGTGAATCACACCATTTTTGTCAAAATTCGGTTTCCAAAATTGCTCAATAGATTCACGTAAATGACTCAAATGAAAATGTGACACCGAAAACTCTCAAAGTTTTCACTTCATGATCAGCAGCCAGGAACACACAGATGCCGGATGGTGCTTTGGTCGTTAAGGAACAAAGCACCATCTGACGTGAAAGGGATAAAGGTAAGCATAAGTTGGCAACATAAACTGTGCGCATTACATTCACCTGTAAAAACATTTTTTGATTCATTCTTTACAAATTTGCAGTGCACATTAGATTCGATGGTGCATTCGATTTGCGTAAATACTAGTTATTATTATTATTATTATTATTATTGTGGGGTGCTTAAATCATCTATCTGTTTTCACCCTGCATGTTGATGAGCTTGGCTGCCATACTGCAGACCTCGACAAATTAGACTATCTAATCTATCTATATATAGATTAAAAAGTGTACTCTATGTGCACTTGACTTTGGGGCAGAAATTATGCCTCCAGAGTCTGGTATGATTCGGGCCACTCCTAATTGAGACTGGATCTGAAACAGTGCTCCCAGTCCCAGATAATATACACTGGGGTCCCTAGTTTGTTACCCTGGCCCCTCCTAACATAACTAGGGCTGGGAGATGACCAATTGGCTCTAAAAATCACTGCCAAAACCCTGGCCTCTAAAGGGTGCCCTGTGTATAAAATAATGAAGTCCAGTGCCAATCTGTGACGCCCTTGAGTTCCTGTGTTCACCCCAGAAAAAGGGGCCACCCCAAAAAATATGGAAATCAATCCACCTAACTTCCTACCCCCCTGGCAGCCAAAGGGTGATTTTTGTTTTCTCAGGTGAATCATCCCACTGTACCTGGGCAAGATAGAAGTAGGAGGGGGTATGTAGGGAAAACACTCATATGAGGCTTCCTGGGAAACAAATTAATTAATTATAATGGGGCCTGTATTCAGGGGTGTTCGTTGCATATTGGGTAACTGAAAATTGTCCTGCCCAAAGTCCTTCAATGCTTGGTTTCCGACCGGCCCGGACAGCCAGTTCAGAGATGAATTCAGGCATATTGAATAGCTGCATTTCTGGGGAGTGGCAAATGTGGCTGTTATGCCCAATTCTAATCCAATTCAGAACAGATCTGTGCATGATGAGTAGACACTTAAGCTCAGGAAACTAACTGATTCTGAACTAGTCAACCACAAGTGTTGCCAATTAAAGACTTAAATGACCTTACTGCATAATGGTAGGTATCACATGCTGCAGTAAAGAACCTGCTGCAGACAAAGATAACTATAGTTACAAATGTGCATCTTCTTTTTTATGCATCATATTGCAATTGTCTCACAATACTGAGTTTTCAAGTGTATCACTGAGTGCAAGTGGTCATTTGTTGCACCAAATGCTTCCAATCCAAGTAGAGAAAATTAATTTGTTTATATGACACAGCTTTGGTATGTAAAGCATTTTATTTAAGAACATATTGGACTATATTCATGAAAGAGGGAATTGCAGCGCAAAGCAAAGGGAGTTGCAAAATTAAGGCCCAATAGCAGAGTTTGAAATTTAACTATAGGGAGAATGTTTCAAACCTGACTAATTTGGCTTTAAATTTGCAATTGCCTCTTTGATGAATAAAACTCATAGAGTTACTTGGCATCCTTATATTCTATAGGCATATATTTTTTTTTCCACCAGGCACATTGTTTTTTTATATCTGCAGTAGAAGGAAACAAACCATGGCCACACTCCAGTGTTATATCTAGATTTGAATGAAACAAGTACAGAAGAATAAAGTGGTTACAGACATGGAGAAGCCCTAACATAAAATACTTGCTTTACAAGATAGAAGAAACTTTGAGCACCATCCAGATTATTAGTCCCACATTCTCACTGTAAGGAAGATACTTGTATGTCCTTATTAACTGATGACTATAAAGTGCTTCCCGTACTGTGTGGATATTATATGTTTCAGATTGTGTAATGTAGAATATATTTAACTGTTGCCAAGATGACTTATAGAACTGTACCACTCATTCAGACAGTATTAGGTGGCATTAATTTAGGCATTCTCTGGAGGAGCTCACTGTGAATGTTAAATGTCATAATGATGTTCCTCTTACTCAGTGACTTGCCGACTATTAGTGTATCTTGCCTGCAGCCAATCTTTCTAAATAGAGTGAAACATTTTTTTGAATTAGTAGCTTTCTGGTGATAATGCTAAAACTATGTGTATTAAATAGATTTCAGAAATTCTAGTTCAGCTGCTTCACAATGATCTAAACATGTCAGAAAAAGTGGACTGTGTTACATATTTATTTAAAGAATACCTTTATCCAAGCGTAGGTAAAGTAGATACTGCTTTTCTTCAGTTATTTAGTCATATGAATTAACATCACTTAAATGTACCTATGGCTGTATGTGTTATAAAAGCTAGAATATTATGGTCCACACTCTTGCCTACTGCTTTAATGACATAACTTTTTTGGCTGTGTCTTACCGTTGATGACATGGGCTGTATTAACATCTCTGGGGTGTTTATTTTTGTGTGAAATTTTATCATTTCACATTTTTTGTGTGAAATGTTCTCATTTACTGTACCCACACAAAATATATATTGTTTTTATCGGCACAAGGAGGGCTTTGTTAAGATAACATTATTTTCATCATACATAATTTGCTTGAAAAAAATTATGACAAATAAAAAAAACACTTTTTCTGAATTGTATATTAAAAATATTAAAACTCTAATAATGTTTCTAGGCAATGTTTGTAAGTGTGTCTGTTGTTTTATGCGAGTTAGAACAATAGTAATATGGCGTATTGCTTTTTCCTAGAGATTTTCTTCTACAGTGACCTTTTAACCCCAGTCTTTACCATAACCGTAACACTAAGCTATCCCTAACCCTTATGCTAACCCTAACACTGGATCTAAAGCTAATTTTGCCTTTTTTTGGTTTGCACTGCAATGTTGCTGACTGCATTGATCACTTACTCCACAACAGGGAGGGCAGCGCCATATTAGAGTTGCATGCTGCCCTCCAATATTGGTGCAATCACGGTTCGATTGGACAGTGATTTTAAGTACAAGAAACAAGAGAGAAACACACTGCGCCCAATTGTGGTGGAAACAGTTGCAGCAAATTCTACTAGTGTCTCACTCCTGGCAATAAACAAATCAAAACAACACACAAGTGAAAAAGTGCGCTGTGACCCAACACTTCAAAACACACAACTCAGGAAAAATAAATAATAAATTGTTACCCTTAAAGTAAATCAGCCTTAAAGTAAATCAGCTCAATATTCAATCCGAAGGGAAAAAAATAAAACAAAACAGAACCTAAATAATATAGTGTAGTATATCATATAAAAATATATCAAATTTTTTAGGGAAAAAGACTAATGAGTCTTTTGATGCATGTAAGTTTACAGAGGAAGAGGTTTTACTTCAGCTGTCTAAAGTAAAGACAAATAAGTCAATGGGACCTGATGGGATACATCCAAAGTTATTAAAAGAACTTAGTGGTGTACTAGCAAAACCATTAACAGATTTATTTAACCAATCATTGTTAACGGGAGTAGTTCCAGAAGATTGGAAATTAGCTAATGTTGTGCCCATTCACAAGAAAGGTAGTAGGGAGGAGGCGGGCAACTATAGACCAGTAAGTCTTACTTCAGTAGTGGGGAAAATAATGGAAACCTTGTTAAAGAATAGGATTGTTGAACATCTAAACTCGCTTGGATTTCAAGATCAGAGACAGCATGGGTTTACTTCAGGGAGATCATGCCAAACTAATCTTATTGATTTTTTTGATTGGGTAACTAAAATAATAGATCAGGGTGGTGCAGTAGACATTGCTTACCTAGATTTCAGTAAGGCTTTTGACACTGTCGCACATAGAAGGCTTATCAATAAACTGAAATCTTTGAGTTTGGATTTCAATATTGTTGAATGGATTAGACAATGGCTGAGTGACAGGCAACAGAGGGTTGTAGTCAATGGGGTATATTCGATGCAAGGTCGTGTTACTAGTGGGGTACCTCAGGGATCTGTTCTTGGACCCATTCTCTTTAATATTTTTATTAGCGATATTGCAGAAGGTCTTGTTGGCAAAGTATGTCTTTTTGCTGATGATACAAAGATTTGCAGCAGGGTTGATATTCATGGAGGGATAAGCCAAATGGCAAATTATTTAGCTAAACTAGAAAAATGGTCAGAGCAGTGGCAACTGACATTTAATGTGGACAAGTGCAAGATTATGCACCTTGGGTGTAAAAACCCAAAAGCAGAATATAGACTATTTGGTACAGTCCTAACCTCAACATCTGAGGAAAGGGATTTAGGAGTAATAATTTCAGAGGACTTGAAGGTAAGTAGGCAATGCAATAGAGCAGCAGAATGCTTGGTTGCATAGGGAGAGGTATTAGCAGTAGGAAGAGGGAAGTGCTCATGCCATTGTACAGAGCGCTGGTGAGACCTCACTTGGAGTATTGTACGCAGTACTAGAGACCGTATCTCCAGAAGGATATTGATACTTTGGAGAGAGTTCAGAGAAGGGCTACTAAACTGGTTCATGGGTTGAAGGATAAAACTTACCAGGAAAGGTTAAAGCATCTTAACATGTATAGCTTGGAGGAAAGACGTAACAGGGGGGATATGATAGAAACATTTAAATACATAAAGGGAATCAACACAGTAAAGGAAGAGAGTATATTTAAAAGAAGAAAAACTACCACAACTAGAGGACATAGTCTTAAATTAGAGGGGCAACGATTTAAAAGTAATATCAGGAACAGTTGGAGTATAGGTTACATTATGAACATGGTTCCCCCTGCTTCACCATGATGGTGCTCATGTGTATGTTCCAGTTAAGATTTTTGGGATGAATTGTTTGTTATCCAATTAAGTAATGACACCTCCACCTCTGTTGTTGTATGCTTAAATCAGAAAAAAATACATCATTCTAAATTAAAAGTTGGATATGACCATACAAACCTTCTGTTCTTTTATAATACCCACTGCTGGGAGTACCTTCTGGGTCTGCTACCCTGAATAAGCTGCCTAGGATTCCTCTGTGAAGCAGTTGGATCTTTAACCCCTTGGTGGGCTCCCTGGATGCTGTATAGACTGAGCAGATCTCTGCTCAGGAAGATGTGAGTGTGTTCTCACTTATTATTTGTTATCAGCACTTTTATGTGATATACTACACTATATTATTTCTGTTCTGTTTTGTTTTATTTTTTTCCCTTCGGATTGAATATTGAGCTGATTTACTTTAAGGCTGATTTACTTTAAGGGTAACAATTTATTATTTATTTTTCCTGAGTTGTGTGTTTTGAAGTGTTGGGTCACAGTGATTTTAAGTGTTGCTTAATGTCTTGACATTGCCTGAACGGTGTTAGTGAACATTGATCATTCCACCGTAGGACAGGCCAGTTTCTGCCTGGACGTGCCTGGCATGTCCAATGTCATGAAGGGTTGAAGAGTCCAGCTAGAATGTGGAGGTAAATACGATCCTGATGACCAGTGCCTGTGATTTTCATCCATGTTAGAGTTCTCAACATTGTTGCAGTAAGTACATATCTCCATTGGACTATTTTCATCATTGCTCAGCCTGCCATACATGAGGTTTCCCCTCCAGTGAGTCCCTTGGACTTTCTGGGGATTAGAACATAGGAGTAGGATGGAAAGGTTTAATAGTGGACGGTTTTTTGTAAAGTTTGTGTACTTTCACTCCTGTGGATATTGCTGCAGGCGACGAACTGCGTAGAGTGTGGAGGTGCCAGAATGTCTAACCTTTTCTGATCTTTCTGGTATTGGCTTCTCGACGGACCCAAACTTTTACCACCTAGCTTCCATATCCAGTCTCAGCGCCCAGACGTGGGTACTTTGTTCAGGAGAAATAATGCCCTGCAAAAAGCTTACCTGTTTTTTTTATTCATGTGTCTTTGCATGTAGTCTGATCTTGGTGCCAAGTTTTAACATGAGTGGTTCAAATTAAGCGTGTAATACATTTATATATAGTTTTATGATATGCGCCATTCTTTCCTCTTCCCCCATATATCCACCCAAGTAACTTGTGAGACACACAAGACATTTATCCTACATAAAAGATGAAGCTTATGGAACAAGGGATTGAATAAGGGTCTACTCAAAGAAGAAAAAATTCAGGGAACTGGGTAGGAACTAATGGCCAAGGAAGTCAAGTTGGAAAAATGCTCCAATTGCTGAATGCGATAGTTTTTCCAAGATGCTTTTTTTGCAGAGAGGTTGACAGAATTGCCAGGGGAACAGTTGGAGTATAGGTTACATTATGAACATGGTTCCCCCTGCTTCACCATGATGGTGCTCATGTGTATGTTCCAGTTAAGATTTTTGGGATGAATTGTTTGTTATCCAATTAAGTAATGACACCTCCACCTCTGTTGTTGTATGCTTAAATCAGAAAAAAATACATCATTCTAAATTAAAAGTTGGATATGACCATACAAACCTTCTGTTCTTTTATAATACCCACAAATTCCTGAACTAGTTGTCTTACAATGCCGCACACTGCTTTACACATTTACTGTCTATTGTGCAAAAGGACAGCAAGGCAATTAACATTTTACTAACTGCTGTATACATATATAAAAGTGCTTACAGCCAATATATTTATTTTTTAATGGGGCACTAAATGTCACACATTTCAAGCATTATTATTGTGTAAGTCACTGCTTCATCAACACATCCTACTTTACTCAACATGAGGTTATGTCATATTATGCTTGTACTATATATATGTATAGTTCTGATAATCTTAGTAAGCATTATTTCTATATGTTAATTAAACATGTGGCATATTTGCTGTCATTTGCTTTTTGAGTTCTTATGGATGTACATCCATATGTTCCAACATGTGATGGATGGTCACTCATGAATATGGAAGCATTTTAGCTCTATGTTGTGGCCAGATATTCATTAAAGGTATATAGAAGGCATTATAGTACTGGTGGTTAAACCGTGGCTGTTTAACTGTTGTTGCTAAGAAACACACATTCTGGTTTTAGGTTGCTTTTAAAGCAATATATTATATATCACTGCATTTGTACCAGTATTATTCCTAAATGTATTTTCACCATTGATGTGGGAAATCATCAGTTCAACATATTTATGATGTTTACATGGAGTCAGTTACCACAGAAAGTTATTTGACATGTTAAGAAATATATTAATACTAGCAAAAAATTAAATGTTGTAGGTTACTGTAGAGCTTTTCATTTTAAAGGCATTGCACCTTACATGTAATAGGTGATTAGCAAGTGTGTCGTTTGGTGCTGCTAATAATAGCTGTAGCATCCACTCCTTCCTGCATGTTAGACTTGACCAATCAGAATTCAGTCACTAAAGATGATGAATATGATGAGTTTGTCTCTCACTATGGCTGCCTTTCTGTAGAGAGTTAGATAATCTTATTGCCATAATGCAGTTGTTGAAATTGTCATTTCTACTGTCATCCCCCCCATACACCATGAATTTGCAAAGTCAGTGGCATCTAATCTTTATCACAAAAGATGTTCTTTATGATGACCAAGGATGAAATGTTTACAGGTAGCATTACACATAACAAATGTATCCAGTATATGTACACAGAACGATTATATCTGGAAAAGATCATCTTTGCACACCTAGGTGTTTTAGCATTGTGAAGTAATACAAAAATTGGAAGTTTTCATTAAAGTTTTTTTTTTGTTACTGGATGTCATGTAGCACTAAACATGAGAGAAACTACCAGCACCATGCTAACATCAGATAGCCATGCATAGTTTAATCTATTTCATTATCCTTCTCCTTTTAATAGTCCTTGCTGGCCTCTTTGCTGTAGGGATGCTTTACTACTCTTGTTGAGGCAATCAATAATCACCTAATAACAGTACAGTCGTTTGTCATTAGGGAACAGACACTAAATCTTACCACTCTGACTAAAATCTTAAGTTCTTGATCTCTAGTATTAGCCTATATTTTACTGAGTTGCCAACAAAAGTTCATGGTTTTGGTCAGGAAGAAGAACACACAAATACACTTCCATTTTCCTCCTACTGCAAATGTACTGTAGATAGTTATAATGAAAAAAAGCTAAAAGCAAGGAAGGAAAATATTATACTCAGTCTATTGTACATTTTCCTTGATAGATAGAACTTTTACCAAACATCTTGAATACTGCTCAACTTACATTTGTATGTCTTCGTATTTTATATAGTGCATTGTGGCCTATCTGTTTTAAATAGTGCATTGGGTTTTGTGGAAAAAAAAATATTCCTCATGCATGGACATTACAGCAGAAAAAAAATGTTCTCTTGCTCATGAAATATCCCATATGGTTCCACATTATTTACTTTAGAAGTGGGACTGTTTGAGCAAACCTAGGTGTGTACTTCAGATTGTAGTGTGGCGCTTCCATGGATTAAAATTGTAAAACAAAATACATCAATTTAAAAAAAAAATACATCAATTTTAATGAAAAGTTACAAACCTGACTAGCATTCTGAGTGACAACCTACATATCCCATAATAGTAGTAATAGTAGTTTACCCACAGCTGGAGAATCACAGTTTGACACTCCTGGTTTATAGCTACCACTGACCTAAATGGTTTCTTACACGTGGAGAAGATGCAAAAGCTACAATAGTTTCATAAAATGTAATATTTTTATTTTTCAAATAACTATATTTTGCTAAATTGCTTTAGGTCAAACAGCCACATAAATATGTAAAGAGTAGAGAGCATATTTCTATACATGATTAACCTTATGTGTTTTTTTTTAATATGTAGTATTTCTTTAACCAGAGTCAAGTCTGAGTCACTGCTCCATGCAATAGTAACATTTTAAAGATTAAAGTCATACTGTTACTTTAATCTGGTTACTTGAGGAGATATACATCAGACTATGTCCAGACAATATGTCGCCATACAGCCCTGTATATATTTAATTGGCTTTTTCCATCTTATAAGTCTACTGTCTTTAGAGACAAGCTTTACAGCTTTGTGGAGAAAAGACAAGTATCTGAAATCATTTTCGTTTCCCCCGGAGCAAGGTTACTGTAGAAATTTTATTTTTGTTTCATTGACCTCCCAATTCCCTCAAAATGCAGGGTACTGCTTTGTTTTCTTTTGACTGAAATCACTGTGAGCTTTTTCCGTGTTTCAAAGCTGACTACATCATGAACAGTTAATGGAGGCGATGTTTCAGTGACTAATAGAGAATTTGTTTCAGGAAGCTCATCTTTTAAACGCTGCATCAAGCATTGAAGCAAATGGAAGCACTCTGTGGCTAGGTTGACATTTCAATAACTGGTCAGTGAAAAAGAGATGTACTAATCTTGATTCTCAGCATGCTTAGATTAAACACAGATCTGACAAGCGTAAAAACAAATTAAGTTCTTCTGAGTAAAGAGCTATTTATACTCCTTTCAAAACAGGGCTTGTAACAATTCCTGCAGTGGTTTTATAATACACAGCATATTTTTGCATTCAGTAAGGGGAATCCTTTTTTGGATCAAACATTTTCAGCCTTTTTCCAAAAGTTCTATTATCTCTAGAGAAGTTACATGAGACCACAATCTAGAATGCAGAAATCTAGAACGGGGCTTTTAGGTTGTATTCTTTAATCATATGAGTTCATCAGGAAACTGCAGTTGATGACATTCACAGAGGGTTACAAATAGGGTTGCCACCCGGCCGGTATTTCTGGAGAAAAGGTGGCAACCCTAGTTACAAATAATGGAACTAACTGGGTCAAGAGAACAACATTTTACATGAATCTTACATAACGATAAAATAAAAATATAAATATATTTAATGGACAACTATAACAAAAGATAACATATTTAATTGAAAGACTGCATCAAGTGTATGCATTTTAAATAGAAATGCTGTAACCTTACTCTTTGATCTACAAAGCTCTATCAGCTTATACCTACATCTCTAGTGTTAGACCATCAGCTTTGATATACTTTGCATCTTGAATGTTTTCAAAATGTACAATAGATGTGTAAAACAAAAGACAAATTATTTTATTTGTTTCTACACTTTTGTAGAAATTGTTTATTCCCCCCCCCCCAATGTTTCTCTACAAATCATATATAACTGATATATATTTTCATTTTAGAAAACAATTAAATTATACTGTGTATATATGCTATAAATATCCATCGGATACTGTATACTGTAATTGAGTTAGTTTTACAAAGAGAGTTGTAATATATGGAAATATAGGAATGTGTGCACTTGATATGCATTCTTTTAAAAACAATCCTATAAATATAAATCTACCAACTAATTTTAATCTAAATCATAATTTAAAGGACAACTACCTGCAAAAAATTAAGTTACACTATATGGACAAAAGTATAGGGAGACACCACTTAAGTATTGAGTTCAGGTGTTTCAATCCCACCCATTGCCACAGGTGTATAAAATCAAGCACCCAACCATGAAGTCTGCATTTACAAATATTTGTGAAAAAAATGGGTCAGATGCCACCTTTGCAGTTCAGTTTATTAAATGTTGCTCCTGCTAGTGTATGCCTTTTATGAACTGCAGCAACTCAGCCATGAAGTTGAACACCACATAAAGTCAGAGCGGGGTCACCAAGGACTGAGGTGCATGGTGCATAAAAGTCTCCAATGCTCTGCTGATTCTATAGCTGAAGCATTCCAAACTTCCAGTGGTATTCATCTCAGTGCAAAAAACTGTGTACGGCAGGCGCATTAGGAATCGGTTTCCATGGTCAACAGCTGCATGATTGCCTCACATCACCAAGCATCAGATCGAGTGTAAAACTCATCACCACTGGACTCTGGAGAAGTGGAAATGTGTTCTGTGGACTGACGAATCACTACGGTTTGGCAGTCTGGTGGTGAGTCTAGGTTTGGTGGTCAGGAAAACATTACCTGCCTATCTGCATTGTGCCAACTGTAAACTTTGGTGGAGGAGTAATGATATGGAGCTTTTTTGGGGGGTTTGGGTTAGGCCCCTTAGTTCCAGTAAAAGGAAATCTTAATGCATAGCAAGACATTTTGGACATTGCTATGCCTCCAACTCTGAGGGAATAGTTTGGGGAAGACCCTTTTCTATTTTAGCATGACTGTCCCAGTGCACAAAGCAAGGTCCATAAAGACATGGATGGATCAGTTTGGCATGGAAGAACTTGACTGGCCCAGACAGAGCCCTGACCTGAACCCCACTGAACACCTTTGGGATGAACTGGAATTAAGATTGCAAGCCAGGGCTTCTCATCCAAAATCTGCACTTGACCTCATGGGCATCCGCAGGAGGCGCCCCCCCCCCCCTGATTTTTGAAAAATAAATAAATAATAATAATTTGCCCCTAGTCGCTGCCCATGACTCACAACGAGACAGTCATGCGGACAACAGCCAAAAAAGAGAAAGTAAAAAAAAAAAAACATTGACACCGGATGTGACGTTACGTCACATCCGGTGTCTGTGTTTCCCTCCTCCGTGCAAGAAGGAATACTGCATGGAGGAGACGACCGGGAAACAGAGCAGAAAGTAAGGTAAGTGGTGGGAAAGGGGGGAGGAGGGGGGAATATAACGAACATAACGCTGGCATGTTGAGTGGCTAAATCCTGGCATATTGAGTGGCTAAATCCTGGCATATTGAGTGGCTAAATCCTGGCATATTGAATGGCTAAATCCTGGCATATTGAGTGGCAAAATCCTGGCATATTGAATGTCAAAATCCTGGCATATTGAATGGCAAAAACCTGGCATATTGAATGGCTAAATCCTGGCATATTGATTGGCTAAATCCTGGCATATTGAGTGGCTAAATCCTGGCATATTGAATGGCTAAATCCTGGCATATTGAGTGGCAAAATCCTGGCATATTGAATGGCTAAATCATACTGGCATTTTAATTGGCTAAATAATACTAGCATATTATTGGGCAAATTGTGGCTTATTAATGGCAAACCAATACTGGCATATTATTGGGCAAAATAATACTGGCATATTATTGTGCAAATTGGCTGTGACTTAATAAAATAACACTGGCATATTAATGACAAAATAATACTGGCATACTAATGGGTAAGTATCTGTGTGTGTATATGTGACTGCATGTGATTGTGTGTATGTGCTGTTGTCTGGCTCCTAAAAGGTAGTTAACTTTGTCAAGCCCTGTTTTAATGGACAAACGGTGGCATATTTTAATAGGTAAACTGACTGTTGCATATTTTAATGGCAAAGTGACTGTGGCATGTTAATTGGTACCTGACAGTGGCTTATTTTAATTGGCAAAGTGATGCTGTGGTATCACAGTTTATCAACTGTTTGCATGCTGCACTGGTAATGACTAAGCTCCTCCACTTGATTACATTATCAAAAAGAGGCGCGGCGCAGCGTGGATAACGGTAAAAGTATGCCCCCCCCCCCCGAAAAAATTTCTGCAGATGCCCATGCTTGATCTCACAAATGCTCTACTGGGTGAATGGGCAAAAATTCCCAGAGAAACACTCCAACATCTTGTGGAAGCCTTCCCAGAAGAGAGGAAGCTGTTATAGCTGCAGGGCCGGACTGGGATACTGGGAAATTTCCCAGTTGGACGTCCACAGCTGGGGCCGATTTGTCTCTGTAAAAAGGGAGGTAGGATTGCCAAACCAATCTGCTGTGTGGCAATGAATTGTTCTAATACAGTGTTCTAATATGGGCAGAAGATTATGTAAGCTTCTACATTCTAGCCTCGGGCATTAATGGAGTCTGTACTCTCCAGAGCACATAGTAACAGTATATACTAACTTATATATATTAATTGCAGTTTATATTTGATGTATGTAAATGATAATTGTAATTATATTAATAAATGTAGTATTGTAATTGTATGTAGTATTTATTTGTACTGTATTTGTTTATAGCTTCTCTTATATCTCCCGGTCCTAATAAATATTGTTGTATCGCAGAAAGCAAGGAGTGTGAACCTTTACTTTACACTCAGTAGTAGTAGTAGTTAGTATTTGTATACCGCCAGTAAGTTAGTTCATTGGTGAAGACTGATATCTAAATCAGCATACTTTTTTTTCATATTTTTAATTACTGTGGTGCCCACCATAGTTACATGAAACCAGCACCAAATTCAAAGACATGCGGCTTTGCTTTCTCAGGAACCTGTGTGTCAGTGGGGATGCAAGGTCTATTCCTCTTTTGACACATACCTGCTCCTGCATGCTCTACTTGTGTGTCCAGTGAAAGCAGAGAGTGAGGATGTCAAAGCTCTGACCCAGCATATCACATGGCCACTTCAGAGACAGTTCTGTGCCGGAAGAGGCACATACCTACACTGTGAACAGAGGCGTCGCTAGGGGTGGGCTAAGGGGGCTGAAGCCCCGAATGTAATGATCAAAGCCCCGAGTCTCTGCAGCTCCGTGTAGCTCCGCCCCCTGACATCACACAGTGTGTGAAAGCCCTACACTGATAGGAGGCTGAGTGATGTGTCAGCCAATCAGTGCAGGGCTTTTACACAGCATTATTACTGTGTGTGAAAGCCCTGCACTGATTGGCTGACACATCACTGAGCATCCTATCAGTGCAGGGCTTTTACACAGCATCATGACAGGGATGTGAAGGAAGCTCCACGTGGGACAGTGAAGCAGCTCTGAAGATATCCTTGCAGGCTGTCACCTTGTGGGAGATGCAGAACACTTCTATTCCCATTCAGGTAAGCTCTGGGTATGGTGGAGAGAAGGGAAGGTTGGGGTCACTTATTTACATCCACCTTTGTGTATTTAAGCTATATATTGTTGGTTTGAGGTTCCTTATTACAGGACTGCCAAACAGCATAGGAATGATTCATGTTACATATGTGTGTGTGTATATATATGTATATATGTATGTATATATATATATATGTATGTGTATATATATATATATATATATATATATATGTATGTGTGTGTGTGTATATATATATATATATATATATACATAAATCCTTCCTATGCTGTTTGGCAGTCCCGTAATAAGGAATCTCAAACCAACAATATATAGCTTAAATACACAAAGGTGGATGTAAATAAGTGATTTATGCTATATATGCATAATGATTTATACTATATATATATATATATATATATATATATATATATATATATATATATATATAAATATAAATCATTCCTATCCTGTTTAGCAGTCCTGTAATAAATAACGTCACACATGTGTGTTATGTGTATGTGTGACATGTTTTATTACAGGACTGCCAAACAGCATAGGAAGGATTTATGTTTATATCAGGGCTTGACAAATTTTATTTAGTTTTAGGAGCCAGCAAAAAAATGTAGGAGCCAGACAATGGCACATCAGAAAAGCATACATACACAGAGACAATCACATGCACACACCTCACAGACATCCAGTCAGTCACACACACACACACCAGTCAGCAAGTTTTCTTTTTTTTTTTAAATAAAAAAATAATTCCTTAATGTGTCCCACACGTCACATGCACAGCCAGTTACATACATATTCACATACAACACATACACAGCCAGTTACATGCATACACACACAACACATACACAGCCAGTTACATACACACAACACATACACAGCCAGTTACATACACACACAACACACACAGACAGTTACATACATACACACACACACAACACATACACAGCCAGTTACATGCACACACAGACAGTTACAAAGATACACACATACACAGCCAGTTACATACATATACACACACACACACACACACACACACACACAGCCAGTTACATACATACACACACAACACACTCACACTGACATACACACACTGTCGCTCACACTGACATACACACACTGTCGCTCACACTGACATGCACACACACTCGTTCACACTGACATGCACACACTCTCACTGACATGCACACACTCACACTCTCACTGACATGCACACACTCACACTCTCACTGACATGCACACACTCACACTGACATGCACATACTCACACTGACATACACACACTGACACTGACATCCACACACTCACTCACACTGACATCCACACACTCACTCACACTGACATCCACACACTCACTCACACTGACATGCACACACTCTCACTCTCACTGACATGCACACACTCACACTGACATGCACATACTCACACTGACATACACACACTCATTCACACACTGTCAGGTTTTTAACTTACCTGCTGCAGGCATCTCTTTGCTTTGAGCTCAGTGTGAAGGAGGTCTTAGTTAATCATGGGAGGCTTCGGAACTCTCAGCCGATCAGGAGAAGTCTCACCTGATTGGCTGAGATCCTTGAATCAAGCTCCCCTGGACACAAGAAAAAAAAGACTGCTGCATAGAGCAGCAAAGTGCCGCCCCTGCCAGGGTGCTGCCTGCGGCAGCTGCCCCATTGAAGGACCAGCCCTGTGAAGGCTCCTAAATTACAAAACTGGCATGAAGCTCAGAGCGGTGAGCATATATTGGTAAGTGCCCATATGGTTCCATTTAAAAAACTAAAAAAGTTTCATGGGCTATAGCCCCAGATCTTTTGGAAACCTAGCAACGCCTCTGACTGTGAAGCCACAACCAGGGAGCAAACAAGTGTGTTATGCTGGACAGCAATTTTACCAGCCAGACAGGACGCCCCTTCAGCATGGTAGAAGGATAATTGCTTTTCTTGGACATTACATATTGACCATTGGAAGTGTGCGAGGGTATGTATGAAGGAGGGTTGTAAGGATGAGGGAAAATGTTAAGAGGTTGTTTGTAGGAAGCAAAGAGTTTGGGGATCTGGAGGAAGGAAAGTACTAAGAGAGTGTCTGGAGTAGGGTTTGAATGAAGGCAGATGTCAATGGGGTGTCTTGAGGAATAAAAGAGTTAACAGGGTGTAAGGGGGAGGGAAAGTTTCAACGGGGAATGTGGAGAAAGGAAAGATTTGGGGATGTAACAAGTACGGAAAGTGTGAAAGAGGCATCTGTAGGAAAGAGTTGTAAAGAGGAGGGAAGTTTCAAGCAGGTGTCTGCAGGAAGGACAGAGTTAGCGGGAAGGGGGGAAAGTATCAAGTGGGTGTAAGGAGGAGGGAAAGTGTCAATGGAGTGTTGAATTATCAACATTATCATTACTGTGAGTCTTATTGCTGTAGAGTCTGTTATACACTCACACACTGCACATTACTATGTGTTGTATTGCTGTGGAGCTCTGTGTAACATTCATACATACCACTGTACATTTATTTTAATTACTAATATAGGATGCTGTGATGTTTTTGTGGTGCCCAGTATTTTGCAGTCCTTGCCTACTACATATTAATGCCTATGTATTTTACACCTGTTGGTGTAATGGTCAGGTGTCCAAATATATTTGTCTTTAACGTGTGTGTTTAACTGTAAGTTTGCATAAAGTGTAGGTATTTCAAATAGAAATGCCTTTATGAAAGAATACAAAGTACCAGAGTGTCACAGACGGGGCCCTAATGACATCGGACCCAGATTGCCAATTGATGTTATACAGGAGTTTAAATTCAGGTAATTAAAACACAGGATCTGGTGCAGGGTAACCACACTCCCCTGATGCTTGAGGCCACACGTTGGTTCAGTCACATTTCAGGGCTCTGAGATTTCAACTGCTGTATCCCCTATAGGCAATGCAGGAACTGAACATACCCTGCAGACATCCTGGAGCAGGCATTGATGACAGCACCAAAGTGTATTATGCAGGATGCTGCAGGCTGAAATAGACAGGCTAAGCAGATCTCCAGCAAACAAAAGAACAAAAACACAGACACAGAAATAACATAATATAGAGTACAGGGCTACAGGACAGACCATGGAGGAACAGAAGAACTGAAAACAGTCAAGAACAGGGAAAAGCTGAAACTAAACTAAATAAAGATAGATAAAATACAGGGTACAGGGAGCAAAACAAATCAGGAATACAGGACACAGACAAAGGCCAAAGTAACAGAAATAGGGAGAAATATACAACCCAAGGAATGGGCCAAGGTAAGGGAACAAGGGATGGGGTGAGGAGCCAGAACCTCAGAAGCTTCTAAAGGAAAATGGAAAAGGGATATAAAGACAGAGGAGCTGGAATCCTTAGGTGCTTCAGGGAAAGAGGGTAAGGAAACACAAAGGCATAAATAGCCTCCTAGCAGGGATCAGTAGAGGGACAGCCGCTTTACAGCATTCAGGAGAGGTGCAGACCCTTAACAGGGTTCAGGAGAGGGACGACCCCATAACAGGGCTCAGGAAAGGGCACAAAAGAGAAACACAAGGGACAGAAACAGGTATAAAGAATAAGCAGGGTTAGCAAGGAGAGAAAGGAAACTAGAATAAGTAGCTTAATGCAACCAGAATGAGCCTGCACTAGGGTTCTACCATGACACAGAGGCAGGGGGGGGGGGGCTGGTAACTGTTGGCCAGGGGGCAAAATGTACTTAATTGTACTTGGTGCCACCTCATCAGCCTACCTGATATCATCAGCGATAGACACACATAGGTATCCAAGACAGATTTGCTAAGAAATAGAGTACAGAAATAGGCAGACAAGACAATTTGAAAGAAAGATCAAAAGTGTAACAGACTGGGACATTTAAAAGTAACAAGTGGTGCAGTGCCAGCACATTGAAAGAGATTAGAAAGCAGCAGAGCCAGGGGGCAATTGCCCTCATGCCTCCCTTGCCAGCTTACAATACATTGGGGGGGTGCCAAAGCTACAAACAGAGGAATCACAGCAGGAAACGCGCACCTGGTCTCAAAAGGCGGATCCCAATTCTGTACTGGAGCTTCTCAGGTAAGCATGAAAATCATAGAGTAATCCAAAAGGAGAAAGCTTCAAACGTACACAGATGTTATATCCTTAAAACTGTGTCCTTTATTTTAAACGTTAAAAGCAGCACATCGTGTAATAATAAAGCCGTAGCAAAACGACAAGTAGACAGGATAACAGCTCAGGCTTGATGCGTTTCATGCCCTAGAGCATGTAATCATAAGCTTAGGAGACCTCTGTGATTGTGATATAAAATCCCTTGCCAGCTAACCCTTGATCAGAGGGCAGACATGTTGGTTGGAATCTTAGGTCAGATGAAGGAAGATCTGACCCATTTGACTCAAGATATCGGTCCTCTGATATTTACGTTAACCACACTCAATAAGTTATTTTATTTGTATTCATTTATTAAAGCCTTTCTATCTAAAATGCCTACACTTGATGTAATCTTTTTTTGACAGTTGTCCTTTAAGCTAAACATAGATATGTAGTTGCCATGTTTTTTTCCCAGCAGAAAACGTACATTTCACATTGCTGAATAAAGATAATAAAGCTGCTCCTTCTGTTTAATATGATTTTAACACTTTTCAAAAATCCTGTGTGCTTACTAGTTTGCTAAACAAATCCCTGAAAACAGAAACTTAATATAACATAAATATATGATGTAGCTCAGTTTTTTCAATATATAGAAGAGTCTGTCTAGGAAGATGTAGTGATACAAATAATTTTTTATTTTTTCATAACAGTAAACATGTAAGATGAAGTCTTTTCAATCACAGATATTTCTGCAAGAATATATAGTGTATTATAGCGTATATAGTGTTCTTTATATAGCATTCATGCTTCCAGCTGTTAGTGTCATTGAAAAGATAACTAAATACATTTAAAATAACCAAGGAATACAAATAAAATTCTATATCTTTTCTATATATTTATTTTACACAATATGCGGCTTGCAATTTGTAGTGCACATGTGGCACAATGGGATCATATTATATGGCTTGTGAGCAGAGGAATGAGTTAGCTAATTTGAATTGCTAATTCAGGACATGACGGCTATTACAGGGCCTTGTCAGATTACAGTGCATTTGATTAACTCAAAAGTGCAACATTAGACATTTTTTTTAAACAGACTTTAAATATCGCTATTTATTTGCTTGTGAATGAAGTTAGGCTAGTTATAGCTTGTGGGATACCGTTTTTGTTTGAATATAAGACAACCCTGATTATAAGATGACCCCCCAAACTTTGGATATTCCTTTAGGAAAAAAACTAAAAGCCTGAATATAAGACTACCCTATAGGAAAGAAGTTTAACTTGTATAGATTCACATTTAAATTGCTTTTTCAAATTTAATAAAAAATTATGATATAAAAAAAAAATGCATTTCTTGTTTTTATTTCCTTTTATGTGCCAAAGCTGCTACAGACTTTGCCCAGGGACCACTAGGGTCTTAAAGCGGCCCTGCCTGGGTGTGCAGTGTGGGGCATGTCCTGGTTATGCAGTGTGGGTGCCGGGCATGTCCTTAGTGTACTGTGTGGGGGATGGGGCACGTCCTGGGTTATCAATGTCCTGGGCAGTCCACGATATGTGCTAGGGCCTTTTCCAGGGTGCTGTGTTAATTCCTGGATCTGCATTGCTCATGCTGGGGCATGTCCTGGGTGTGCAATGTGGGTGATAGGACATGTCCAAGATGTGTAATGCTGGTGCTGGGGCATGTGCTGTTGGTTCTGATGGCATATCCTGCGCATGCAAAGTGGGTGCTGGCTTGGGTAAGTTCTGGGTGTGCAACGTGGTCTTATGGCAAGGCATGAGGGAGCGATAACAAAAGGTGACATGGAGTGGGGGAATTGGGGGCCTAGATAATTTGGTCTGTAGGGGCCCCCACACTTTCTGATTGCTGCCCTGGATAGTTATGAAAGTTTTGTGGTATGTTAGCTCTAATGACTAGTTAAATATATTATGTTACATTTGTAATTCGTATCTAGGCAACAATGCCATTGTATTTTAATGTTAAAGCCAAGAGATAGATAAAAGAACAGTATGAACCACATCACTTTGGGAAGGAGTGATGAAAACATCAGTCAAGCACCTGAGGTAATTGTCTGTTGTATGGGTGAACAGAATAATCCAGAATACAAAGATCAGTAAGAGGGTTGGAATGCTTTTTAAGTTGAGTCCAACAGTGCAGGTTTTCAGGATCCTATGACATACTCAGGTACATTAATCAGTGATGTGCGTAACATAAAAGAGAAATCATGACTAAGGAATAGAAGTTAAACCATAACTTTTATTGTCACAGATAAAATAACATTTGAACCAGTTAAGGTAGGTGCCCACCACTGCTTGCCTAACATCTTAGTCATCTATGATTAATTACATAACTCATATGATTATAAAAAGCATGAAGTGAGCAGCAGTAGGGCTCTCTTACCTGGTTTAATTATTTCATCTAAATTAAAGTTTTATGACATGTTCTAACTCAGGTGGCCGACATGCTATTTTCTTCTTCTATTGTGCTGGGTGGCAGCTTGAGGAGGGTACAGGCTGTTCTAGCTGCATTGGTACAGACTGATATGCCACCTCTCATACCGTGCTTTTAAGTCAGAGCGTCAGATGCCATGTGACATCCTGGTGCTCAGTAACATGAGGGACTGCAGCTCAAGGGGATCAGTGCAAGGGTAGGAGGCACAGACCATACTTTGAGTGTTATTAATGCAGAGTTCTTCTGGACTAGAAGGGACCCTCTCATCTGCAATACGAGGACAAACTGAAATATGCTTTTATTTCTCTAAAAAAAACCTGGTAGCATGTGAATGGGACCTTGCATGTGTAATGATGTATGCAGTCTTACAGTGTACACTACTGTGGGTTGTATTGCTGTAGAGCTCTGTGACACACTCGTACACTGCCTGTTACTGTGAATTGTATTGCTGTGAGGCTCTGTTATACATTACTGTATGTTTTAAGGTGGTTGCAATTTTGAATTGCACTGCTATGGTGGATGTGGCCTTGGTCAATTCACTCTTCGTTATTCACTCTTGACCTTTGCATAATAGCACCTTTGTAACTTCTATCGTTACACCACCTTTAAGATCACATTAATGCATGTAACATTAATTGAATTAGGAAATTAGGAAATAAATGTTAAAAGTTCAGTCTAGTAATTACCTGACCATCAATAAAGTTCTTCACAAAATAAAAGAACATGCATTTGCTCAATAGCTTTTTGAAATAAACAATGCAATTTACCCATTCTTGTTTGAAGAAAATAGACAGGGAAGAACTCTGTATGTTGCAAAACTCACACATGGATAGCAATTCAAAGGAGAGATCTGAATTTGCTCATAATAAAATGACTTCCTTTTATGAGAGTATTCATAAAGTTGTAAATTGTCTCTTTATTGCATGCATTTCTTTCATGCTGAACACGAGGTTTTGTTACGGATCAACACATTTTCATGTGTTTTATTTCTAATTTTACGTTTCTGTAGCAATATAAAGAAATGTGGAACAGTTGTTCCTTTTTTTTTTTTACTTGTTCTAAGCTGTGATTTGGTGTGTCATACTTGAATAATTTGCTTTATCTTAATAACTAATAATTGATGCATCAACACATATGCAATTTATTAAAGCAGTAGTTATTATAAGTACTTCGTGCGTTTGCATTTTTTTCTCTCTAAATTTGTACCTAGGCTACTGCTACTTCAGACTGATATGATTGAATTGAGTAATCCTCAATATACCCTTTATGGTACATATTTAACATTTAAAATTATAGGGTTTACTCAATAAAGGGAAAATTGCAGGTAACTGAGATGGGGATTTCAAAGTTTAGGCCAAAGTAGTCAAATTGGGAAAATACTTCAATGCAGCTGAATGGGAGAATTTATCCAACCAAGTTACTTTGACCTTAAGTCTGAAATTCCCACCTTTTCTACAAAAAAACACTGGTCATGCTATTGCCTCCATAGACTTAACATTGCCCTTAAGCCAATTGTTTACCGGCCTGCCCATAAAATACCGGCCAGGTGGCAACCTAGTTGCGTACACTTCTCTCTCTTTATTGAGTAAACCCTTATATGTTTAGCCCTCTAAGAGTTTTAATCTGGTCACTTGGTATGCCCTACAGGCTTTTTTGATACTGTGGTACATTCCATTGCTGTTCTAGATAGTGTTGTGCATTTTCTTCGAAAGATAATGGTTAAGCATTGGCCTCAAGCCAATTTTTTCCCGTCAAAAAATATCAGCTGGGTGGCAACCCTAGTCTTAGAAGGTTCAGGGCATTAGACTATATGAGGGCAGTGTATCAAGTCACTGTGTGTGTTTTAGTTTTCAGAGTGTTAAGTTTGCCACTTGCAAAAATGTAAGGATAAGCCCCTTCTCTGACTGGTCTGAGTCTGCTCCTGTAACCCTTGTAAAGAGAGGAGAAGAGACCTCCCTAGCGCTAGGGTTACCAGGATTCTAAAGTATCAGTCCAAGCTGTAGAAGATGCATTAAGTGAAGTTGAGCCTCTGGTAGTGACTTTTCCGATGTACTGTACTCCTAAAGAGTTACCCTTCCATCAAATAAACATGCTGAATAAGGATTGAAAAATAAATGTTCCTGACATCCATTTATTGCCACATTACACCTACAGGATGCACCCCTGCAGTATACTTGTGTTTCTAATTCAGAGAAGGAAATCTGCACTCTGAGAGCTGGCAACCCCAGAAGATACCGTATATACTCGAGTATAAGCCGAGTTTTTCAGCCCATTTTTTGTCATTTTTTCGAGTCAGCGTCTGAATTTTTTTTTTATCTAAAACTTACCTTGTTCCTGCTCCATCTCCCGGTGCTCTGAAGGTCCGTGGCTGTGAGGGAAGCGTTGTCAACAAAGTGTGTTGAAACTTTTTTTTTAAACAAACTTTATTGATCCGCGCGGCTGGAGGGGAGCTCACAACGCTTCCCTCACAGCCACAGACCTTCAGAGCACTGGGAGACAGAGCAGCAAAGAGGTAAGTACTGGGGTCTGGGGAGAGGGGGGAGGAGGGTGGCATAACGAGCATACTAAGGGGCAATATCCTGGAATATTAAATGGCTTAATGGGGGCAATATTTACCAGTAGCTGCCTCATTTCCCACCCTAGGCTTATACTCGAGTCAATATTTTTTCCCAGTTCTTTGTGGTAAAATTAGGTGCCTCGGCTTATATTCGGTTCGGCTTATACTCGAATATATACGGTACATGACTTGCCAAACGGAGAGCTGAGCAGGGCCCCTGACTACAGAAGGCCATGGGGCCAAACCAAGGTGCCCAAAGTAATTTTCTAGTGAGTGCAAAAAACCTCTATGTATGTAAACATTTTAATCAGGCTTGAAGAGGTGATTTTACTTTGCACTTTCCACACCCTGTTGTGTCTTACAGCTTCATCATACACATGAAGTACACACACACGAATAAGTACAAAGGAAGATTGCTTTCTGAACGTACAATAAAAAGGCAATAACAATTTCCAAAAATATATTAAAACAATTTCATACATATTGTTGTTTATTGATATAGAATATCTTTTATTGCTTTTTATTTTTTTTTTACTAACGTGTCCATTTTAAGTATTCAAAAATTATATTGTCGCTATCTGAACCACAATACATACAAAACATTATCTATATTTTGTTATACTTATTGGCTTAACATGGTCCATGGTTTAAAGTGTGCCCACCATGAAAAAAATATTTAGTATTACTAATAAAAAATGGATCAATTTTACTATTAAAACTGCAAGCAAATATGGAGAAATGATTCTATTAATTCATATTGAGTTTAAGCACTAAATCTGTGCCAAAACCTACGGTACAAATAACAGGGTGCAGTGTTTAACTTCAATATGTCAAAATTACCAGCAAATGCACAGATTAAATCATATGTTTACCTGAAGCATGCACTGTCTTCTTTAAGGTGCACGCTGAAACTTATGAGGTTACCACTGAAACAGATTCATGGGCATCCTTGTGTCCCTAAATTATGACATGCCATAATAATGAAAGGGGAGCCACATTTGTAGTTTTTATGTATATAGTTCTAAAAATGAGAGGTAAAAGTTCCACCTATGCCAAAAGCATAAAGATAAAAAATACATCTGTTTGCCATAAATGACAATGTCACTATCCAATTTTTAAACTTTTACCACATATTTTTCTTTTAATATATAACCTTGTGTATTTCAATATATATTTTAGTTGGTTTTACCAATTTTAAAATATCACATTAACTGTATGCCGGATAACAGTAATAATATCTATTTTGGCTATCCAACCACTTTTATAAAGCCATCTGATCCTGGCAGTTATACAACCTATTTAATTCACAGCAGACAATGCTATGCATACCATTAATTCTTAATTATTATTATAGTTTTTTTCTTAAACTCCTGTTGCACAGTCCTGCTCAAGCTTGAACTAACCTCACAGTGCCCTTGCTAAGTTGCTATCAATGTGGGTGCTACATATTTTAATCTGCTAAATTATATTCAAATTGTTATTAGCTACTCATTGGAAATGTTCTACCACTACACTAATACCACTGCTTTTAAAGTGAGTAAAATGAACTAAGAAACCATACATCACAAGTAAACTATTTTAAAGCATCCTAAATTTCAAAATCAAACTAATCTAACTAGTTTAAAGTAAGTTCTTGTCTCAGTTATCTTATGGACAAAGAGGATACAATTTTAACAGCATATACTAGTGAATTAATATAAATATTTAGAAGATAAATAAAGATTTGAAATCACTTACAAATTTAAAGGAAAACAAAACTTTTTTTTAACCCTTGCTTCATCCTTGAAGGAAGGTTTAAACATACATCCTGCTTGTAAACATGACTTATATCTTAATAGGGAAATGTGTGTTTACTCTCTGCTGCATCTCACAGCTGAGACATAGCAGGTGTTGGGGCTGGGAATCAGAGCACAGGATCATCCCTGTTCATCTGATCAGGGTCTGACAGTTAAGGTCCCCACTGCTGATCCCATGAAAAAATGAAGGTATCTCTCTCTGCTCTAGCAGAGAGAGCGAGTCACCCACCAGACCAGGCTGCCTATTTCCCATCAAAAGTACATGCCAGTTTATCCTCACTCTAGAGACAATTAACTTTTCAGTTGTGCTTCGATATTAGATGCACAAGTGAAAAATAAAGTTTGGTGCCCCTTTAACACTGTATCCAAGCAAATATTTTTTATCACTATTCACCATCATTTCTGAATTGGCTACCATTTTTTTCTTAATATTAATGTTGATAGCTCTTACCTTAACTCCATCTTCTATGTGTAGCTGAAGGAGTCAGGGGAAAAAAAACTGTCGATTTATGCTCTGTACAGGTTTCTGTGCAAAATATATACGCTCACATATTCCATGATTCCACCCCATTTCCCTAGCTCCTGTATGTTGTAATCAGGATTTGTGGCTTTTTCCTTTTCAGCCTCTAGTGGCCGCTATTCTAGTGTTTCCATTCTCCTCCTGTTTTGTCAGCTGGCTCGTTATCCTCAGCCCATCCGTATTTAAACCTGCAGCTTATGGCAAATTAGTGCCTTTGCATTGCTCTGGTTACAGCCAGTATAGTGCCTCTGAGCCTTTTGCTAGCATACTTGTTATATTACTATTTGATTTCCGTTGCCAAATCCTGCTTTTCCTGACCACTCCTGTTTGCTACCCGTCCAGATATATTTCTGCCTTGACTTAGTTGTTTGCTGCCAGTCTTGACCTTTGCTTTCTTGACTATTCTATTTGCCTGTGCCTGTTGTACCTTTGACAATGTTGGCTTTGCCTTGGTTCCTGTGATCCTGTCTCATCTGGCGTTACGCTTCGGTGTATTAGTAATCGACAGAGTGCAAAAGGCCTTGGGGATTAAAACCTGCAGCTCAACCATAAGGTGGATTTCCTTTAGGCAGAAGAATTCTGTTATTTTGCTATATACACGTAGTATAACCTGTGCCTTCTCTGTAAAGAGGTTCCACTTCCTCATAACCGTCACAGCTATCACAGGCCCGTGCCTCAGAGAGCAGCCAGTCCAGTTTTACCATCCTGTTTTGCCCACAGCTACCAGTCCTGTCTCAGTAGCCAGTCTCCTACCTGTTGTGTCTCAGCTGCCAGTGTCAGCATCCAGTCCATAGTTATGCATCGTGGGGCACAGACACACCCCACACCCTACCCTGCAATAAGACTCCTCCCTGGTCTGTAATCCCAGGTTGTGACACATGCATACATATATAGTTATCATTTGGGACACTTTATTTGTTGCTTTTTTGAGACCCTTTCCTTTCATGGTTTTTTTTCCCTCCCGAGTTGCAGTTAAATGCTGGAGAGCTGAGTGGGAGAATAAGAAGAAGCTGCAAACTTGATTTTTGAGATTAAATTAAATATATATTACAATTATAATAAATACCGTATTTTTGGCCTCATAAGATGCACTTCTTTCCTCCTCAAAAGTGAGGGGAAATGTCTGTGCGTCTTATGGAGCGAATGTATGTGCATACTTACCTCCATGCTGCTCTCCGTTGTGTTCTCTCCGTTGTTTCCTCCATGCAGTCTAACCTCCTGCACGGAGGAAGGAAGCTCCGGGCGCTTTTTTTCCCCTTCTTAACTTTATTGACGTTGCGCGACTTCAATAAAGTTAAGAAGAAAAAAAAAAGCGACCGGAGCTTCCTTCCTCTATGCAGGAGGTTAGACTGCACGGAGGAAACAACGGAGAGAACACAACGGAGAGCAGCATGGAGGTAAGTGCTAGGGAAGGGGGGAGGAGGGTGGCACAAACAAGCAAATCCTAACATAATAAGGGGCAAAATCCTGGCATTGTGAGGGGGAAAATCCTGGCATAGTGAGGGGCAAAAGCCTGGCATAGTGAGGGGCAAAAGCCTGGAATTGTGAGGGGGAAAATCCTGGCATATTGAGGGGCAAAAGACTGGCATAGTGAGGGGCAAAATCCTGGCATAATGAGGGGTAAAATCCTGGCACAGTGAGGGGAAAAATCCTGGCATAGTAAGGGGCAAAAGCCTGGCATAATGAGTGGCTAAAGCCTGGCATAGTGAGGGGCAAAATCCTGGCACAGTGAGGGGCAAAATCCTGGCATAGTGAGTTGCAAAAGCCTGGCATAGTGAGTAGCTAAAGCCTAACATAGTGAGGGGCAAAATCCTGGCATAGTGGGGGGCATAATCCTGGCATGTTGAATGGCTAAATCCTGGCATAGTAAGGGGAAAAATCCTGGCATATTGAATGGCTAAATTCTGGCATATTGAGTTTTTTTTTCTTGTTTTCCTCCTCTAAAAACTGGGTGTGTCTTATGGTCAGGTGCGTCTTATGAGGCAAAAAAATACGGTACATACTTTACAGGATATAAAATATAAAGGGTTTTAAGAAACAAAAATCATAACCAGAGAACACGTAAATTGAGCTCCAATGTATTGCTTAAAGTACACTAGGTATAAGAATGCAATTAAGTAAGGCCAGCATGATACGGTTTTATATTCTGTTGACAGCTAATTATATCTAAAGAATTCATTTAAAATTCTATAAATATTAGTGACTAATAAAGAATTTAAAGCGCTTCAGATGTAGAGATTAGCTATGAGACCAGATACTACATAGAAATTACGTTTTTTGGAGCAGTTCTTGTTCATCACTAGTAATTGATGGTCCAATGTTTGCTGAGCTCCAGTTTCTGAATTTAAAATAGTTTAATTAAAAATCTTTAAATATTGCAGCATATTTCAATTTATTTACGTATTGTTGTCTAGATTTAATGTGAAATTGAAATGTGCTCCCTAGCACTGAAGCCACATTAATCATATTATTGTTCATGTCAGCTGACAATTTAAATGTAATTGGAATATCTTTTTAATGCATTTCTTTTAATTAATGTTCATAGAAATGATAGCTAAATACTAGAAATATACTATTAGCAGATTCAAAGAAACATAATACAAGCTCTCCAAACTGGTCTTACTAAACTATAACAATACAGACAATACCAAAATTGTTTTTCATATAGTCTAAGTACAAAGGACTTACATGTTATGTACAAGAGAAAAAAAATAATTTAATCCTATGTTAATTATCATTTGAAGAACTACAGAAGCTTTTTTTTTTTTTTTTTTGCAAAGCGAGTATTTATGAGTGTATTCAGTGAATAATTCGTGATATATGATACATGAAGGCTTAATCATCAGGGCCCATTGTTAGTTGCCTGGATGGTCTTTCTATGAGTCAAGCTGAGTAACTGTTTAACAAATACCTCCTTCTGTGTCACCAGTCCACACTCTCAGATGGTGATGAGATATGATGTTCTGTCACCACAGACCTTTGGTCTCATAAGACATAACATAGCTGTAACTACTGAAAACCTCATAATTATGTCAGTATTTATTGGATTTTGTTTCAAGATTTTAAATCCTCTTGTTTACTTTTCAAGCTCAACCATATGGCATGTTGGTGTTTTATTTAAAGGTTCACTCCAAGCTGAATTGTTTTTTTTTTCTTGTAGTTGAGCATACTGCTTAAAGCATACATGCATACCTTGCTTGCATGTTCCAATATGCAAATTTTTGTACATTGGAGCATGCATCTAACGTACATGCTCCACTTTTTTGCAGTATTTAGCATTAATGATTGCCCCCCATAGTGGGGTATCACTCTGCATGTGTGATGGGGACATCACATGCATGAGTGATTCACGCTGCAGCACACACATGCAGCCAGTCCCTATTCCTCTGTGTAGGGAAGCTTGGGGATTTCTACACAATGTTGTGCACATATGGTTAGGGCATCTGTATTAATTTCCATGAGAGCCTTCTGCTTGGCTCCCATGAGATTCTAGAGGTGCTGATTTTGGAATACCCAAAGAGGGGACAGCAAAGGTGGTCTTGGAACAGGGACAGAATCTGAAAACAAAAGTATTTCAGCAAGTAAAAAAAAATAAAAATGAATATTTAAATTGTATTAGTTTTAATATGCAAAAATTGTTTTATTTAAATGGCTATGGACTTGGAGTGGTGTTTTAAGTGAATCTTCTAATGAAGTAATGCTGCTCCAATAATTTTACATTAATTATGGATTAAATTGGTTCTTTGATTTGTCAGTATTTCTTAGTTAGTATATATTTTTTTCATTAGAATTCATAAGTTTTGCAAAGCTGCCATGTATTCCAATACATCTCCATCTTTTTCTAAGCACATGTCATAACTGTTGATTGACACCAACAGTCGCAATAAGTACAGCCAGTATGTTAGAAGAGGTTTGTTTGATGTAGGTAAATGTAATATGGTAGTGGTATATGCATTAATATTGTTTTGATACACCACTAATGACTTGTTTCCTAGAAAGTGTGATGAGAAGTGTTTCAAGAGGATTTATGGCATTAATATGTAAATATTAATGAGCTCAAAATGCAGGTGCATGTTGGAATTCCTCATTAATAACAGAATACAAAATGTCAAAACATTTCAGAAGTTGAAAACAACTCAGACATGTTTATACTTTGCATGATCCATATATGTAAAACATAGGTTGCAGATTAACATTCAAAGTTACTTTTTTGTTTCTAAAAGTAAAATTAAACTTTGCAATGTTTGGGATTTGACATAATAATGTAAAACAATATTACACCTATGTAATTCCATGTGTAGATCTGTGTGTAGCAGTGTATGAACTGGTATGCGCCAAAGGACTGTCAGGTGATAAGAATCTTGCTGTACACGATAACACTGTGACCCAAGGTGAGCAGCATATAAGATGCTGGTTAGTTTGTCTTTAATGTCATCAAGCATGCTTGGCAGGTCTGTTGTACTCCTCCAGCTGCCTTCTCTAATGATAGAGAACCTGCCAATTGCTTTGCTGAAGCTGTGTTTCGGTTATATTGCACTTAGTCTGCGAACAACATCTACCATCACTGCTACGCATCTCTTACTGTCAGGAGAGATCATATCCCCTGGTGAGATATGTCCACCACTAGAATGTGAAATCCTTATTTATTCTGCTTCTGTCACCACTGGATTTTTACAGTGATGAAATTCTAAATAGATAACAACATCATTGAATGGATTTTACATTTTTACAGAGAATGTTAAATTGGTAAAGCAAAAACAAGAGAAATCTCCATGTATTCTCCTTGTAAAATATTTTATAAATCAATAAAAAAAAAAAAAAAACTTAGTCTGTTGATATCACCATTAGAGTTTACACTTCAAACAAACTTTTTGTTGGTTATAACAATTATGCAGACTCACAAAAGATAAGCAACAGTCTAACCTCTCCATATTAGAAAAGATGCAAATCAATACATGTATTGCATATTCAATATACTAAGTGTTTGTAACGTAATATTTCTAGTGTTCCTAAAATTTTAGGATTATTAACCCCTTCATGACACATGGTGCTTGCTTCCCAGAAGACGCAAGCACCAAAGCATCACGATTTGTTCCTGGGCACCGATGACAAAGTGATCGGTAGCCAGGAACACTACGACAGAGAACCGATCAGGGTCTTAAAAGACCCTGTGGGTCCCTGCCAAAAGATTGCAATACCTCCGGACGTTACACGTGATGTCCCAGAGGCGTACATTTAATGAAATGTAGCCAGTGCTCGCTTTGAGCCCGGCTACATTTTTCCTGTCAGACTAAGACCACTCAAAGTGTCCTCATCTTACAGGTAGGATCCCGCTGTAAGTCCCTGCAGTAGGATCCGAGCACAGCTCATAGCGGGAAGCTGCGACATTCTTCGTTCATCGCTAGGACGTTCTATGCCATCCTAGCATCTTTTAGGGACACTAAAATCAGGGCGGCATAGAACGTCCTAGCGTCACAAAGGGGTTAAACATTGTTCTATATTTTAGCCACTCCTACTTAAATTATATTGTGTGTTTTTTGGAAACTATAAGGTCTACTCAATAAATGGAGAATTGCAGGCAAATGAGATAGGAATTTCAAACTTTAGGTCATGTAACCGAATTGGATAAATTCTCCAATGCAGCTGCTTTGGCCTTAGGTTTGAAATTCCTGTCTTAAGTCCCTGTAATTCTCTCTTTATTGAGTAGACCCTTATAGGTTACATCAGGTGAAATTCGGTTCATGTAGTGTAATGACACTGATAAAAAATATGTTGGAGTCCAGCAGTCAGATCAGCAAAGTCTTCTGCCAAAAGTAGCTACTCGTTACCCAGGTGATTGAGCCCCTGAGCTTTGAGTAGCAATCTGGTCTGAGCGGCTGGAACAAAAAGGTAGCAGTGCTATCGAGTAAGCCAAGGTCAGTAGGTAGGAGAAGGCAGTGTAAACAATTGGTCCAGAATCGGCAACAGATAAGTAGAGAACAGAAGCAGGCTCAATTATAATGCAGCCCGGAGCTACAATATTTCAGCAAAGATATAGTAACAGGAAGTAGCTTTTATAGGCAGCGAGTGAGACACCCAACCAGATGCAGCTGAGGAAAGTTTGCAATAATATGACTTGGATAAAGAGTCAATAACATGGAAGCCAGGGTTCAAGGCCAGGCAAAGTCATTTGTGACTGGTAGGAGGAGGAAAAGTCAATATTAGCCCAGTTTGGTAGGAATTGCACTTTTTTTTTTGGCTGGGGTGAGAAATACATCTCAGTTCTATTAGCAACAAGGGACATATCAGTGCTAAGTACTCTGTTTACCTCTCAGCTGATAATGCAGCAAAGTAATCATGTAATCTACTGATGTTCAGATATATTGAGCAGCCGCTTATGTACGACAGCTACCGAGACCCTTCAGGTATCAAACAAATTGACATTGTCCTCTTTCTATTAGTGTATAAAGCAGTGGTATTAAACAAAACACTTCAAAATACACCTGTGCTGTAATTAAGTAATTCCATTTCATGTAAGGACACAACTCTTCCTTTGAAATCCTTTGGAAATATGAGAGTAAATATATATCTTTTAGTAACCTCGAGGATATTAGAGAAATGATTCCACAGCAAAACAATTTCATTTTCAAGTAAACAACAACCAAAAACAGTTGTATATAAAATGGTGGCTATAAAAAAAACATAAAATTACACTACACATCTGAAAATTGGCTTACACAGAAGCAATTTTTTTTAATATTCAACATCTCATACTTTTATTGACATGAATGCATGATAGAGATCGAATGAGAGCACAGTTACATATAAACATTGGTTGTTTGAATTTTTCACTGAATGACAGATTTATTTTGGTCCAAAAAAATGTTGATTGATTTCTAATAACATAAAATGTTCAGTATAGGAATGAATAATCACATTACCGGTATTGGTAAATATTGAACTAAATTACTACTAAATATTGGTAAAGTCATGTGTTATGTTCCTATATTCATAAAATCTTTGTAATTAATACTGTGTGTGATTATAGTGTACAGTAACTACTTTTAGGGATTTCTACCTTAATAACAATTAATTAGTTATCACAGAATAGTTCATTTTCTTAACACATACAATGTAGACCTAAAACTTATAATAACAAGTATACAGTATGTTATAAAAAGCTCTATAAGTTAACTGAGTAACAGTAGCTATTTGCTCATGATAAAATACAATTGCCCCAGTAGCTACAGGTCTTATCACCCCCACCATCAAGCAAATTAGCAGAAAACAAGTAGAACATGAAAGAATGCTACAAAAGATATCTTACCTGAACAAACTACTATCAATTCAATGGTCTCTGCTGTATTCGTGCTAGCTTTGCCATTACCTCTACCTACTTTGTAGTGGACAACAAACCATCAAGGGGCTTTTGTAGAATTTTCTAGTATTTTTAATGTGATAGTTTTTCTCTGTCTGATTATTTCCTTTCACTCTCCATTGCCAATTCTTTATCCCATTCAATCTTTTACCCTTCAATCTCTTCCCCATACAATCAACAGTTTTTGGTATTCAATGTATTCAATACCACTACATTCTACTTTCTCACAATTTTCCAAAAATTACACTCCTCGCCATTCCTATATATCAAGCAAACAGAGAAAGATACTAAATGTCCGCCCACTCCCAGGTCTTTCTAATCTAGTTCAAAATCATCTTCACACAAATAAACTACACTAGTATAACCAGCTACTAACCTTCACTACAATTTGAGAATAGCAAGAGGAGGTCGAATTATACTTAGAAAATATAAAAAGTCGACCTCCAATTTTGTCCTCCTCATGAAATTCACTAAAACAATTAGACTTCCCTCTCCTACTAAGTTGCCAAAGTCCATTTGGGACTCCCTTCACTTCAGTGAAAAACATAAACATTGAGATTCACTAAAAATCTAAGGGAGTTGAATTCAGAGGCGAGTTGGACTTTGCCACCCCCCTTGACAAAAAGTAAAAAACATAAATAAAAAATTGTAGGCCTTTCTGTAGGTCTGGGTGCTCCCAAAATGGCCTCTGGACCCCTATCACATATGGGCAAGTATAAATGCCCCCCCACTCCCAGTTTTTTTGGGGCCAGAAGCCTGACAAAATTGGAGGTCGACTTTTTATATTTTCTAAGTCAAATTCGACCTCCTCTCGCTATTCTCAAATTGTAGTGAAGGTTAGTAGCTGGTTATACTAGTGTAGTTTTTTTGTGTGAAGATGATTTTGAATTAGGGGAACTAACAAATGGGAGCTCCCGGATAAACCATCCAAGAGGGGTGCGAATGTGTCCGAGGTTGAGATTAGTGAATAGGCCACATAGTTGCAAACCCTTAAATACCTTCTGTAGTGTCAGAAGCAGAATTTCTTGCTCTCCCTTGCTCTCCCTTGCATCCAATACTAATTATAGATTTAAATATAAATATTGTTTACAACACTTTTGCAACAGTTTTTTCCCCCTATTAACCACTGTGTGACAGTTGACATGGCAGGAACGGGAAAACATCCCGTTAATGAAAATGTGGCTGGCACAACATGCAGAGAGACCAAAGCACTCATCTATGTCTGTGGAGGTCTCCTCTGTCACAGCCCATGTCCTCCAAACACTCCCCAGCCTTCTGATTATGTTAAAATACACAAAAACTTTTCTTTTTTCTAAGTTGGGTTATTTCAAACACAGCAGAAATGTTAAAACGTGCATTGTTACGAATGGTACAACATGGCAAAAACAGCCCTGTCATGAAGGGGTTATGGTATGTTAATACAAGGTCTCTTAATTCAAGGACATTTTAGGGTAAATGAGGAATAGTTTCCAGTTGGTTGGTGGGAAAAGGGAGTATCAAATAATAAAGGATTTATTTTCAAATGAGTATTTAAGTAAATCTTTCTATTGAAAGAAAAAATAGTTGACCGCTCCTTTAACACTAAAGCCATTTCATTCTTTAAAATTGAATAAATAGATATTCTGTGCATAAAACTGGTATCTTCTTACCCTTCATCCCAAAATGCCATTTTTTTTCCATTAAGTATGATATTTACTCAAGTTGTGTCAATTTCCCTGACCTCATAAATCCCATGTTCTTGCAATGAGATGAAAAATAAAGTTATTTTATAGGCATTGTTACAATTAATTGTGCAAGTGTCAGCTCTGTTAAATCTGGATGAAGAAATATGAGAAAGTAAAACTGAGGTGAAGTCTTATTTTATTGAACCGTAACATCTCTTTCTCAAACATACTTTAAGAATTGCTTTCAGAAGCTAAAGTGTACAGCCATTTCCTCATATGTAACTTTATTTATATGGAATAGGTGATTAGGCCTGAGCTCCAACATTTTATTCCACTTTGCTCATTGGCAAACCAGGTGAAATATTTCACATTAGATAGAGCTTCCTGTAAGTCATGTGACTGCTTTCGCATTTGTTAAATATAGGCCAGGATGTAATTTCTTACATTAATAGCAACATATAAATGTTAAATACCAGAGAAGGCCCAAATAACATAAGTATAGAAACTATCAGTAACATGTCATTTTGCTATAGTAAAAAGGAGAGGTTACCTTTCATTTGACATATTAAAGAGGAACTAAACCCTAAGAGCAACCTTTCATCAGATAGACAAATGATCTGTTTAAAATAGCTTTTGAATGATCCTTAAAAGGAACATCATTCAGAAGCAATAACAAATTATTTTGGAGTTTTCAGGCTGCAATGATTTTTAATAATAGGCAACATTGAGTTGTGTGCGATGCTGTTATTGGCTTTGTGAAGGGTTATTGTATGTGACATACACCAGTGACAGAGATTGGCTCTCATTATTGCCACGGAGCGATGCTCTGTGAAATGGTAGCTTTCTGGTCACTGCTTTTGTCAGAAGTGGCATTCTTCCTCATAAAAAATAGTTTCAGGGATTAGTTGCTCTGAAAGGCCATATGTGGCCACGTATATTCATTAAGAAGTATAATATATCATAGTCCATCAAAGTAGTGTGAAACATCTTTACCAGACCAAAGAATAACAGTTTTGGGTAGTCTATAATCAGAGGATTGCAGTTTTGGTTTGAAACATGCTGTTTAGAAATAAGATTTGAAATCATCCCAATTGTGTCCTTTTTGTTCCTGAATTGAAGTGTAGGATATATTAGTTCTTATCATGGTTATGGTTGCCACCTGACCAGTATTTTACCGGCAGGCCGGTAAAAAATTGGCATCAGGCCAATGTTAAATCTATGGAGACGGGGCGTGTCCTGCTGGTGAATGGAGTAGGACGTGTGTGGACAGAGCTCCTAGGCCGCAACGGGCTACATAAGCAACGTAAGACACCTACTTACCGGAGACGAGTGACCTACCGACCCACCAGACATGGGGAAGCCCAAGGAAGCCCACCCTTCCACAGCCAGAGGCAGAAAAGACAAACCCGCAGAATTCTTCACGCCGAGAGCGGGAAAAAGACCTGAAACCCAAGATGGCGGCGCTCCGATGGACCGGAGAGGCAACAGAGAGGACT
Source organism: Pelodytes ibericus (assembly GCA_036172795.1). Lineage (NCBI taxonomy): Eukaryota > Metazoa > Chordata > Amphibia > Anura > Pelodytidae > Pelodytes > Pelodytes ibericus. Next base: position 101,805,729 of record CM069858.1, on the reverse strand, counting down.
TCTCAGACTCAGAAACGGAAGATCTGGGAAGTGAGGGGGCAGCGGGCGGAGACACATCAATTAAACTCCTGATACTGGACCTGAAAAATACAATCCAGGCGGAATTACAACAAATGTCGAAGGACATCCGCAAAGACCTGCGAGACATGGGGGAACGCACCGCACTACTGGAAGAAAAAGTTGAGGTCCTTTCTGGAGCCCACAACAACCTCACAGAAGCCCACCTCTCCCTGGATATTAAATATCATAATCTGGAAACGAAGATGGCGGACCTGGAGGATAGGTCTCGCCGGAACAACATTAAAATCCGGGGGGTTTCCGAGGAAGTACAGACGGAGGGCCTCCACGTCTACCTCATGGAGCTGTTTCAAGAACTAGCGCCGGATATGTCACCCCTAGAGCTTACCATAGACCGAGCACATCGCCTTCCAAAACCCAGGAGAGCATCGGGGAACCAACCGAGGGATATTATAGTGAGAATCCACTTCTACGAAACCAAAGAGGCACTTATGCGTATAACAAGGGAGAAAAACGCGCTTCCGGAGAAGTATGCTCACCTGCAGATGTTTAACGACTTGTCCCAATGGACCATGAACCGACGCAGAGAATTTGGAGCCATTTCATCTGCACTTAGAGAAGCCTCCATAAAATATGCGTGGGGCTATCCCCTAAAGCTAATAGTCTTTAGAGACGGTTTCAACAAAGTGTTTAACGCCCCCGAGGATGCATACGTTACGCTAGAGAAATGGGGTCTGAAATGCCCAAGGGCTCAGGCAGCTCAACCTCAGCCAGCATTGGAGATGATCCCAGCGGAGTGGAAGACCAAAGATAAAAGGAGAGCAAAAGCTGTGGAGTAAACTAGGACCCCAACTACCTCAGGCCTATTTTTGGAAGAGGCGTGAAGTGACACAGACTCGCATGGACATGAACATTTTAAATGGAACGTGAAGTATCTCCTGTTTCAGACTATGGACTGGGCTGAAAGCAAAACCCCCTGTGGAAATCGAGGGTTAATGGTTAGGGTTGGAATAAGGAACAACACAGGCTAACACCAGAGAACTGCACTCCAGGAGGAGCACCAATCGTGAGATATATCCAGAGAGGGGGAATGTGGGGTTAACGGTTAAATCAATGCAATGAGCTTGGGAGTGTTAACGGCAAAATATTTACCTACTCGCGTCTGCACCTAACTTTCTTCTCTCAGCACAACCCCTCTTACTTGTTTTCCTTTTCCCTTGCCTCTTTCCCGTTCCTCTCCCTTAATTTCCTTTAAGGTTTCCACGATTTTGTAAAATTCAACTCAATGCTCCGTGGCAATCGCCTCCACTTCTAAAGCTCCTAGCCCATACTGTGAGTTTTTGCCCGCTTAAGGCCACGGGGTTCGCTAACATCCCCCCCCCCCCGAGTACACTCACATAGATTTCCGCCCTCCTCCTCTTACCTTCCATCGCTTGGTTCCCCTAGCTCTCCTCACACCACTACAAGTACCCCAGGTTTCAGAAGTTTATAACAAAAAAAAATAAATAAATAAATAAAATAAAATAAATTCACATATGCATTCACGGCAGTGTCTTCTTCTCCTTCTATCTCTTCCCCTCTCCCCCCGCTGTCTGGTCTCGATCCCTCAATTCTCTCCCTCTCCGTCCTTATCCTTAACGCTTTTCCCAACCCCAAATTTTTCCCACCTCTTTCTGCCGTAAATGTTACCTGTCATTTACATGTCAGTTTTTGATAAAAGAATGCAGATATTTTGCTGAGTGCAACGGGGCGCCCTGGAAAGCATAGTTGAAGAGTTAGCAATAGGCGATCAGGCTTTGCACTGCAGGATAATGCGTGTGTTAATGGAAAAACCCTATTACCCTATTTTTACCGGAGTTGACAGATCGGTTACTCATTATTGTTGGAACTCATAAAATTGTCACGGTATCTATATTATTGCCCGTTGTGGAGTTTCGGAGGTGTCAGCTGGCACACTCCCCCTGATTATGCCAAAATTTAGAGGGAGGCCTGGTGACCCATGTTTTGGTCTAACCAGGCACTTGGCATACCAAAGGTGGTCATTTTTATATGACCCCAAGGACCTGAGGTCCTTTTCTGTTATGTTTACCTGTTTGCCCTACTTTTCTTTTTTTTTCTTTTTCCATTTCCATTTTTCTTATTTTCTTTTTTTTATGTATTTTATTTTTTTCTTATTTGTAAGTGTATATTTTTTTCCTTGTTCTTCCCCTTGTTTGTGGTTTCCCCATTCGTTTTTTTTCTTCTGTTTTTTGAGCGCAGATCCCTTCAGTCGGAGGAATGGTGGCAGTATTGGTCTGTCCATCACTCACATCCTAAACCTGCTGAATAAAGAGCAAATACGAACTTCACGTAAATGTCTTTAACTTTTTTATCGATGAATGTCAAAGGACTTAACTCCCCATATAAAAGAAGTAGAGCCTTGCAAGAAAACAATAAACACAAGGCACAAGTTGTTTGCTACCAAGAAACCCATTTCAAACAAAATGCGCATCCGCAGTTCCACCCCAAACTCTACCCTTCCCAGTACCACGCAACAACGCAACACAAAAAAGTGGGGGTTTCAATTCTCATCCACAACAGTGTCGCGTTCGAGGAGATCAAAGTGGATATAGATCCGCAAGGAAGATTCATTATTCTTGTATGTCTCATTAATAACCAACGCTTCGCCATTCTCAATTTATATGCACCTAACCAAAACCAATCCCCTTTTCTCAAATCAATGTTTCGGAAACTGTCCAAAACCAAAGAACGGAAGGTGGTGGTGTGTGGGGACTTTAATTCTATTACCGATGTCAAACTGGACACGACCTCTAATCTGACAGGTCAATACAAAAGGCATCAAACCAATATGGCTGCTGCAATCAGTTCAACCATCTCTTCATATGATCTGCATGATTCATGGAGAACTCACCATCCAAATGAGAGGAAATACACCTTCCACTCCAAAGTCCATAATACGTACACACGCATCGACAAAATCCTGGTGGACAAGTTCACTCTGCAATCTATAGAGGACACTTATGTTGGCATATCGGATTGGTCAGATCATTCTCCAATCATAATGCAAATGCGGGAGGAGTTCTCGAACAGAGGCACAGGACAGTGGAGGTTAAACGAATCCCTGCTGTCTGACAAAGAATTCAAGACACAGCTGAGTGGGGCTTTGGAGGAGTACTTCATCTTGAATGCTGTGGAAGGCACTTCGTACGCAACGCTGTGGAGCGCTCATAAAGCTGTAATCAGGGGTCTGTGCATTCGGCAGGGATCCAAAATTAAAAAGAAGAGGATTCAGGAGCAGATCCGATTGGAAAAAGAATTGCAGCAAGCAACGCTTGAGAACCAAACGTCCCCCTCCCCCGAGAAATTATCAGTGATTACGGAATTACAAACTAAAATAAAAGCACTTAAGCTCGTGCAAACTGGGTACATGCTGAGACAAATGAAACAGACATATTACAGCAAAGGCAACAAAGCAAGTTCTTTGATGGCGACTAAACTGAGAACTCAACAAACCAAACAGAAAATAGCGTTCTTACTAACAGACAAAAATGTTAAAATAATGAATCCAGCCGAGATTAGCGACAACTTTGCTGACTATTATAGTGGACTGTACAATTTGAGATCAGATATGCTGCTCACCCACCCAACAGAGGACTCCATAGATAGGTTCCTAACGCCACTAAAGATGCCCCAACTGCCAGACAGCCACCATGAGGGGCTTGTGTCCCCCATCACAGCAGAAGAAATTGGACGGGCAATTGATGCTTTACAACCTCGCAAGTCGCCAGGGCCAGATGGGTTCTCCAACATATACTACAAAGTATTCAAGGCCCACTTAGTACCCCACCTGACCAATCTTTTTAACGTATGTATGCAATCTGGCAAGTTACCGGACGACATGTTAGAGGCGACTATAGTTACTCTGCCCAAACAGGGCAAGCCCGCAGTCAAATGCCCAAACTTTCGACCCATTTCGCTACTCAACTCAGACACAAAACTATATGCAAGAATATTATCAAACAGACTGGCCTCTGTTCTGCCTTTGGTCATACACCAGGATCAGGTGGGATTTGTCCCAGGCAGACAGGCCTCAGCAAACACTAGAAAAATGCTGGACATAGTGTGCATAGCACAGGAATCCCACACAAAATGTCTACTGATGTCCTTGGACGCGGAGAAGGCCTTTGACAGAATCCACTGGATCTATCTGGAAAAAGTGTTGAACAAGCTCAACTTCCCTACAACTCTCATCACCGCAATTAAGGCACTATACTCACGCCCCACCGCTCGGGTGCTGACATCGGGATTTCTGTCAAGGGCCTTCTCCATCACCAACGGAACTCGCCAGGGATGCCCGCTGTCTCCCGCAATCTTCGTATTAGCTATGGAACCGCTGGCATATGCCATCAGAAACAACCCTCTCATCACTGGATTTAAATTAAACGAAGAACAGTTTAAAATCGGCCTATTCGCCGACGATGTCATGCTCTCCCTGACACGTCCCTCCACGTCCCTACCCAACCTACACAAGATCCTAACAGCATTCGCAGAGGCCTCTTACTACAAGCTAAATGTATCTAAAACACAAGTTCTTCCAATAGGATATTCTAACCGGCTGATAGACCGCCTGAAGTTAACATTTAAGTACGAATGGAGAACCACAGACATAACCTACCTGGGAACTAAGATCCCAAAGAATTTTTCTAACTGTGTTTCGCTAAATTTCCTACCCCTGTTACGGAAAACCGCAGACGATCTCCAACGCTGGGCAAAACTCGATCTATCCTGGCTGGGAAGAATCAATTCCTTAAAAATGATGGTGGTCCCTAAATTTCTATATCTGCTGAGAACTCTTCCTATTAAACTACCCACATCGTTTCTTAAACAGACTCAGGCTTGCTGGAACAATTTTATATGGGCAAGCAAACCCCCCAGGTTAGCCCTGAAAACTTTACAAATGCCCCAAAACATGGGAGGCCTTGCAGTTCCGAATTTCACAAATTATTACCTGGCCAACTTGGCAAGCCAGGCATTGGCAGCGGGGGCAACTACCCGAATAGAACCGTGGCAGAAGATGGAGGAAACGTACACTTCCCCTCACTCAATACCCACCTTACTGTGGTCCCCTTCACTGGTTCTGCCGAAATCCCAGCGGATTCTACCCACTACAAAAGCGATGCTTGACTCCTGGCACAGACTTAAAAAGAAACTGAACACTAAACACATCCTCACTAAAACTGCCCCATTAAAATTTTTAGAATACATGAATGGGAACATTAGCGTAAGAGCATGGGAAAAGGCTGGTCTGAAAAGAGTGGGAGACCTATACACCCACGACTCGCTAAATTCACTATTGAAGCTCCAAGAAACATATGCCATTTCTAACGGGGAATTTCTGACATACCAAGCGGTAAAACGTACGCTAAACCAATACCCACCTATGGAAGATGGACTCCCGATTGCCAAGCAACTGGTATCTATATGGAATGCCGCTCCAAAGACAAAAGCTTCACTGACCCACTGCTACACTATATTCAACTCATCATATGAGCTAAAGGGGTTGAATTACAGGATCCAATGGGAGAAAGAAATGAAACGTTGCCTAAATGACTCTCAATGGAAACAAGCTCTAACGGCACTGAAAACCACTACCAAATGCCTGAATCATGTGGAAACGCATAAGAAAGTTCTATTCCGGTGGTACCTGGTTCCGGCAAGACTGGCCAAGATCTATCGCACATGCTCAAATCTTTGTTGGCGAAATTGTTCTGAAATTGGCACAATGCTCCATATCTGGTGGTCTTGCAAGAGTATCCAATCTTTCTGGAAAGCGGTTTTTGGATTAATCAACGACATATTGTCCTCTACGCTAGCAGCCACAGTGGAATGTGCTTTATTTCTGATCATACCGGTCTCAGTGAGCCCACACGCTCGACATATGGCTAAACACATTCTGATAGCAGCCCAAACTGAAATTGCTAGATCTTGGAAACGGGTAAACGCACCCACGATGTCCGACCTTATTGCATCAATTAATATCAACTCAGACTACGAACGAATGTCGGCAATCCAAGAAGGGAAACTTCCCCATTGGGAAAAAACTTGGGCCTTTTGGAAAGCTAAAATTAATTTTAAAACCCCACTCGCATTCCACATAAACAGGGCCATTTCCTCTGACTGAAGGACTCCCCCCCCCCCCTCTTTTTTCTTTTCAGCGCCCACCCCTCCATTTCCCATTTTTCTTTTTCATCCTCATTTCTTTTCTTTTTTTTTTTTCTTTTCTATTTTTATTTCTGAATCTATGGGTACTATCCCACTCATCCCTAAGTTAAATTAAAAAAAAAAAAAGTGTACCGTAATATACTGTTGTCTTTCAGTGTCAAACCAGTAAGACTTACCCAAACTGTGGGTGGGAGTTTATAAAGAGGAGATTTGCAGGATATTTATATACACATGTGGATATGAATATGTACATATGTATTTAATTGTTATCTTTTGAATTTGCTTTGTTTGTCTATGAAGGAGGAATGTGGACTGTACGCTCCTCTGAACGTTGAAGCATGTACGCTTGTCTAATAAAAAAAAAAATAAAAAAAAATAAAAAAATCTATGGAGACAGTACCAAGGCCGGTATTTTTTTGAAGAAAAGGTGGCAACCCTAATCATGGTACACCAATAAAAAATTAGAATTAGAAGCGGCACTCACTATATCAGGATCATATCAAACATGAGGTGTTTTAATCCGAGAGTAGCAAAGTTTCGATCACAAGGTCTTTTTACAGCCAATGGCTTGATGTGCCGAGCATGATGGGATTTATTTTTTATGTTGTTACCATGGATCTTTACAGAGGTTTAAACAAACAATATGTAGGACTGGGACAGAATTGCATATTGCTTAAGGCACCTCTTTCTTTTTAGCATCACATTTCCATATCGGAATCTTCTTTATCTGCGCAAAGAAACGATATCATAGAAGGGGATAATTCTATCCATCTGTGGATGTTATTTGCTTCTAAAAAAGATCCCTACCATACATTTCCCAATAAAGTGGATGCCACTTAATATCTTACTCTAGTGCCCAAAATGTAAAGGTTATGTTTGTAGTCTCTTACCATCCAATTATTTCTGTATTCAGGTGATGCACTTGTTACTTTGGTAAATGGGATTTATCATTAACCGTCTCAAGAGCTTAAGTGTCAAAATCTATTTACATTATGAACCGGTTAAGTTCAACAGAACCAGGAGGATCAACAGAATTATCCATTTGAGAGAGGGTTGGAGTGCAGGGTATTCTCTTTCAGTTTATACTAAGTGACCCATAGGTTGAGGAGGCGGTGACAGTGGCGGTGTAGGTGGAAGCGGCGCTGGAGGAGGAGGTGGAGGTAGCCAGAATTTTTCAAAGTGCACTGTAAGCACAGTATTGGACTGTTCTATTTGACTCTCAGATATGAAGTGCACCGCAAGACGCAAATGTACTATTTAGCACCCAAAACAATTAGCATTTTTCAAAGTGCGCTGTAAGCACAGTATTGGACTGTTCTATTTGACTCTCAGATATAAAGTGCACCGCAAGACGCAAATGTACTATTTACCACCCAAAACTATTAGAATTTTTCAAAGTGCGCTGTAAGCACAGTATTTGACGGTTCTATTTGACTCTCAGATATGAAGTGCAGGACGCAAATGTATTATTTAACACCAACAAATTGCAGTATTTAAAAATGCCTAGATGTTGCCCACTGAGCTAACAGAACAGGATTAAAGTCATGTGCCTGGCACACAAGCAGTTGCAAGTGCACTGCACTCTCTGTGGCCCTGGGCTCAGGGCAGGGTACAAATATGTAGTATAGCACCCACTTAAATTATCACTTTAATTTGAATAATCGCTGTAGTTTGAATAATCGCTGTAGTTTGCAGATGCAACACTAGAATTTTTTTTAATCTGTCCCTCACAGCTCACAGCAATACAGTCCTCTCCCTACACTAAGAATAGCTCATGTGATGTGCGGTGACTCCAGCTTATATATAGTAGACATGTGCATTCGTCCGAAAAACGAATAACGAAAATGCTAAACTAACGAAAGCCGAATGAACGAATGGTTAATAAACGAAAATCATTCGTCCATTCGTGCTATTGGCATTCTATAAACCGAAATTGAGTCGGTTTATAGAATACCAATAGCATTACATACATTCCATAAACCGACATAATGAACGACTTTCGGTTTATGGAATGCATGTAATGCTATTGGTATTCTATAAACCGACTCTATTTTGGTTTATAGAAAGCCAATAGCATGAATGGACTAATGATTTTTATTTATTAACCATTCATTCATTCGTTCATAGCATTACATGCATTCCATAAACCGAAAGTCTATAAACCGAAAGAGAGTCGGTTTATAGGCTTTCGGTTTATGGAATACATGTAATGCTATTGCTATTCTATAAACCGAAATAGAGTCCCCATTCATATGAATAGGTCAATTGAATTATGGAATTATGGAATACATGTAATGCTATTGGCTTTCTATAAACCGAATCTCTTTCGGTTTATAGAATACCAATACCATTACATGTATTCCATAAACCGAAAGTCTATAAACCGAAAGCTATTCGGTTTATAGACTTTCGGTTTATAGAAAGCTCATAGCATTACATGCATTCTATAAAACAAAAGTCTATAAACCGAAAGAGATTCGGTTTACAGACTTTCGGTTTATAGAAAGCTCATAGCATTACATACAATGTATATGTATGTAATGCTAGGGGCTTTCTATAAACCGAAAGTCTATAAACCAAATTTCTTCAGGTTTATAGACTTTAGTTGTATAGAATGCATGTAATGCTATGGGCTTTCTATAATCTGAAAGTCTATAAACCGAAAGAGATTCGGTTTATAGACTTTCGTCTATAATTAAGTAACTTTGAAAGATACATTTTAACCTTCAGGTTACACGAATGTAACCATTCTTATTACAACAGTGCCATCTACTGGCCAAACGTAACATTAACTTCCATTGAACATACTTTTGTTTTATAGAATGCATGTAATGCTATGGGCTTTTATAGAAAAGCCCATAGCATTACATGCATTCTATAAAACGAAAGTCTATAAACCGAAAGAGATTCGGTTTATAGACTTTTCGTTTATAGAATGCCCATAGCATTACATACAATGTATATGTATGTAATGCTATGGGCTTCCTGATTGGCTGCCCTGCAGCCTTTCAAAACACACCATTAAATCGCCGAACCCCGAACTCCAACCCGAACATACAGTGAAATGTCTGTGTTCGGGTCCAGGGTCCAAAAACCGTAATGTTCGGTACAAACCCGAACAGTGCGGTTCGGGTTCGCTCAACACTGTCCTTAAACTCTCTTGGGTACTGTATTCATTGTGTAAAGTATAATTCCTAATAGTCTTGTGTTATTTTATGAAGGAAAGTAAATAGATGTTGGGGGAGGATAAATAACTATTTTTTTTAACTAGTTGATCCATGAACAACTATTTTTAAATTATGAAATTATTTCAAATTATGAAAATATTAATTTGTATTGATTATTGGAACCATGTTATAAAAATTCTAAATAATTAAGAACATTATGTTTAAAAGAGGTAAACTCATTTTATAATCTATTAAACCACAATACTCCGTATACTCCATTTAAAAACATAACCATTGTAGCAGTGTCAATTTATTGAATGCACTTCTAATGGTCATGCTAATGTGCATTAAGCTGCACATGCTGTACACTACAAGCCAGGTAATGTACAAAAAACAAACAAACAATACTTACTTTTTTATATCTGTTTTATTGGCAAAGGTGAGATAACATACTCACTAATGTACAAGTGTTAGGTAAGCCTTTTTTTCATTTTATTTTGGTAGATTACAAACAACTGCCAAATTCTAAAAAATCTGAAGGCTCCTACATACAATATGCTTCATTATTGATATTGTAGTGCTAACATGAAAAAAGTGATAGCACTCCTGGTTATAATAATAACACTTCATGGAAACAATGTGTTGCAAAATAGAAAGAATACATAAACCTATTCATCTATAAAACTTGCTCATAACTTCACATAACTAATGAATACTGCCGACAAGAGGTTGATGTAAAACCTGCATGCCATGCTTTGTATTTAATTACTGCTCTTTTAGGTCTGTAAATAATTCATTTTAATGTATCATAGAAGAAATATAGCCTAACGATTTCTCCATGTCGCTCTTTACGTATATGCATCATATATGTTGGAGATGCTATATCTGTTAAAGTGGACATCTGGCCACCCTCCCAACTACAGGCAACCTGTTCCATCCCAGCAAACTGCCAGAATGAATTGTATCTGAAATTGTGCAGCTACAGGATGTTGTTAATTTGCACATAGAGTGATCTTTTGGAGAACCGTTGTGTGGTTGTATTGATTCTGCACTTTGACCTATGTAAACATTTGTACAATTGATCTGGTTTCATCCACTTAACTTTTTTTATTTCAGTATCTTTCAGTTGAAGTTCAGTTGCATTCTCCTTTATTCCTCAATTGCCTCCATTCGGCTTGCTATACTTTGGTCAAAGCAGACACCTTGCTTATCCTTTAATTTATCTAGTGATATTTGTGCTCGGGGTTGGCCCTTTCATGGGGCACAGTGAGCCAATTGACCCAGGTGGCACTTAGGCAAGGCCACCCTTAGAAATGCAGTTGGCCTTTTTTTTTTTTCTCCCCCAACATGAGACAGCATGCCGTCCGTAATGCTATTTAGACTGTGGTCCTGCTTTACTGCTGGACTGCACACCAGCTATGCGCACTGCTGCTCCACCTCCCCTGCTGCCTGTCGGAGGGAGAGTAACATGCCATCCCGGCACTGTGGACTGTGTGTGAGACAGTGTATGGCACTGGGTGTGTGTATGAGACAGTGTGTGTGTGTATGTACATGCATGAGTCAGTGTGTGGCACTGTGTGCATGTGAGATGGTGTGTGGCACTGTGTGTGTTTGAGACAAACATACACACACATTATGTATGAAAGGTAAAAGAAAAGGTAACACATTATTATCATATATTTAATATTGTATTACCTTTCTGTTCACCTTGTGGGTGAGTTCTTGGAAAAAAATATTTTATTATTATATACATACATTTTTTTTAGATGGGGGGCATCATGTCATCTGTCGCCCCAGGCAACACAATATCTTGGGCCGGCCCTGTTTGTGATTGTTCACCATATATTTTGTTCTAAAGAGTCTTCTTTTTCTTTTGTGGTTAGTACAAGAGATTCAAGGACAAGATCACAGAACTAAGGGCAAAATTGGCTTAAATTTATAATTTCTTTCTCCCACAGAGATGTGGCTTTTTCAATATATGTCTTATAATATTTTTTCAGCTATTTTGCAAAAGGAACCAGCTGCTGACAACTTGTTTAGTACTTTATTCTAACGAAAGCTGGCAACATCTGAACATGTGGCTTTCTTCAATGAAAATCCTTGCAAGCATCACTCATATTTTTTGCATAGCAGTGCATATCTAAAAAAGGACCACTATTGTGTTATTCAAATAGAGAAAAATATGCATGTGGCAAGCACCTTGTTTACTGCATTTTACATGCTAAACTCAATCCATAGCTTATAGCTAGGTGCTGAATTTAATAGATAATCAGTTTTTTAGTTCTGCTCCCTGTAACAGGAATTCATGTAAGACCACCATGTATTAAATCTATTTTTTTCTAGACTTTAAGGGATTCTGTCACTTGTATATGATTTACAATGGGAATGTATAGCATAAAAATATTTATACAGAACGGGATGCAAATTATTCTGATTTGTTTTTTCCTTAAAAACACCATCATATTTTGTAATGCTGTGCAACAGGCAAAACTTTCAAGTAATATGTTAAATCAGGGCAGATTCTGGGCGGGTGCACGGATTGCACCGCGCACAGGCGCACAGGAGGAAAGGCGCTCCGATGAAGACCTTTCCTAGAGGTGCGGCCCACAGGTGAGCGCCTGCGGTCACCACACCTCCTAGTCTCATTGAGTACTGCGCTAGTCGTGCAAGCTCTTCCCCGTCGTGCTGTCTGATTGCCGGATGTCATCTGACTGACATCCGGCAGAAGAACTGAATGACGGTGTTCTGCCCCAGCAGACACCGTCCGGAAACGTCCTTCTCCCTGGAGGGAGGGGGACCAATAGTATAACGTGGTTTTTTGGGGGGGGGGGGGGGTACAAAAAGAAAAGAAGTGTCTGTGTTTCAATGTGTGTGTCAGTGTATAAGTGTGTGTGTTTCAAAGTGTATGTGTCAATGTGTAAGTGTGTTTCAATGTGTTTGTGTGTGTGTGTGTCAGTGTATAAGTATGTGTGTGTGTTTCAATATAAGTGTGTGTGTGAATGTGTGTTTCAATGTGTGTAAGTGTGTGATTCAATGTGTGTGTGTGGGTAAGTGTGTGTGGGTAAGTGTGTGTGTTTCAATGTGTGTGTGTGGGTAAGTGTGTGTGTTTCAATGTGTGTGTGTTTGAATGTATGTAAGTGTGTGTTTCAATGTGTGTGTGTGTGTGAATGTGTGTTTCACTGTGTGTGTGTGTGTGTGTGTGTGTGTGTGTGTTACTGTCTGTGTAGGTGTGTGTACATAAGTGTGTCTGTGAGTCTAAGTATGCAAGGGTGTCTGTGTAAGTGTGACTGTGTGTACTTATGTATGTGTGCATGTGTGTAATGATGACTAAGTGTGTCTGTGTAAGTGTGACTGTGTGTCTTTATGCATGACCTTGTGTGTAAGTGTGGCTGTGTATATATGTAGGCAGGGCCACTTTAACCAGTGCACAAAGTGGGCACTTCCCAGGACACACAGTTTAAAGGGGCCACCGCTGCCCGCGTGACTGTCTCACAATGAGACTGTCTCTTATAGAAGGCATCAGTCCGCATCCAGTCGGCGGCTATTTCCCGCCTCCTTCACTGAGTGCGAAGGAGACACGAAAGAGCAGCAGCAAGGTGAGTACTGGGGAATGGGGAGAGGGGGTAATGGTTTTATGGGTAAATTGGTGGTGGCATATTAATGGAAAAACTGACACTGGCATATTAGTGGGCAAACTGACACTGGCATATTAATGGGCAATCTAACTGTGCTATATTAATGGACAAACTAACTGTGGTATGTTAATGGGCAAACTATCTGTGGCATATTAACGCGCAAACTCACAGTGGCATATTAATGGGCAAATTGGCTATGGCATATTAATGGGCAAACTAACAGTGGCATATTAATGGGCAAACTAACATTGGCAAATTAATGGGCAAACTAACTGTTGCATATTAATGGGCAAACTGGCTGTGGCCTATTAATGTGGAAACTAACCGTGGTATATTAATGGGCAAACTGGCTGTGGCATATTAATAGACAAATACAAGGGGATTATGAGGAGGAAGAGACATGGGGGAGAGAGATACATGTGAGTTATGAAGAAAAAGAGACACACAGACATGGGTGTATAGGAGGAGAGACAGACATGCAGAAAAAAAGTCCACCATGGGGAGCATGAGGAACAGAAAGATAGACATGGAAAAATATATGGGGTATTAAGGGAGAGATATACATGAGGGTGTGAGTGGAGAGAGAGATATACATGAGGGTATGAGTGGAGAGAGAGTTATACATGAGGGTATGAGTGGAGAGAGAGTTATACATGAGGGTAGGAGTGGATAGAGAGTTATACATGAGGGTATGAGTGGAGAGAGAGTTATACATGAGGGTATGAGTGGAGAGAGAGTTATACATGAGGCTATGAGTGGAGAGAGCGATATACATGAGGGTATGAGTGGAGAGAGAGTTATACATGAGGGTATGAGTGGTGAGAGAGTTATACATGAGGGTAGGAGTGGAGAGAGAGTTATACATGAGGGTATGAGTGGAGAGAGTGTTATACATGAGGCTATGAGTGGAGAGAGAGATATCCATGAGGGTATGAGTAGAGAGAGCAAGATATACATGTGGGTATGAGTGGAGAGCGAGATATACATGAGGGTATGAGTAGAGAGAGCGAGATATACATGTGGGTATGAGTGGAGAGCGAGATATACATGAGGGTATGAGTGGAGAGCGAGATATACATGAGGGTATGAGTGGAGAGCGAGATATACATAAGGGTATGAATGGAGAGAGAGAACGACATGGAGGTATGGGAAGAGAGAGACACGTGAGTGACAGGGTGAGCATGGTGGAATATTATTTATCACTCCTTGTGTACTTCTTTTCCAATGATGCTCAGCCAGACTAATGGGAGACTTTGGCTGGTTGGACATCATGGGAATGGTAGTTAAAATTCACTCTGCTAGCCAGCAAAAAGTCTCCCATGTTGCTGGCTGAGCATCATAGACATAAATAAAACCTCTACACAGTATTATGGCCAAATATATATTTTTATTTAAAATAAAAGTTTGTGTTGGTCCTTCACCTAAAAATAAAGTTTGTGCTCACCGCAGCAACCCCCCCCCCCCGCGCCGGAACATACATGTGTAAAGGGGAGGAGTTAATCATATAGCCACGCCCACATGGGGGCGCCCAAAAAATCCTGCACCCAGTCGCCAGTGACCCTAGGATCGGCCCTGTGTTCAATAACACTATTAATATTAATACATACTATATTGATATAACCTGCATGCCAATAAAGTACTTTATTGGCAAATTGATACTTTACTTTATTAAAGCCCACATACATACTTTGCAAATAATACAATAGTAATTGTCCACAGTATCCTAGATCAGTCCCTTCATCAAAACATTGAGTAATCTCAATTGTGTAAGTTCCCTGTTGACATGTGTTGTTTGTTTTTGTATGCATGGTACTTGGATAAGGATAATAGAAGTTTGGGACAATGTTGGGATAAATAAAACTAATAAATTACCTGCTAAGGCTGTTTTAAATGCAGCTTTTTAAGTTTGCACCTGTCTATATGGGTGCTTAATAATGAATTTAAAGATTCTACATATGCATTTGTATATATAAAATATTACAAAAAAAACAACAAATCTGAGCTGTATTGTTCATATCAAACTGCATGTACCCCCAATGTTTTGGAGTCCTGTCAAAGTCGAGTCTGTCCTGGCATTAATACCATTCCTGGTCTAATGAACTAAAATCCGGCATACCAATTAACTATATTTATTCTGTATATGTATCCACAATTGGTGTATACTACACTTGTTGGCGACGCTCTTGTTTTTTTTCTGTCCCCCTATCAATATTGCCTCTGTACAGTGCCTTGCAAGGCGTTTAAACTATGTATGTCTAACAGGCATACACAGTTTAAATGTGAGGAAATGAGCACAAGACATCCATTATCTGTACCGGCGCAGACTGGTGCTCTCCTACGGCAGGCCTTAGTTGTTCAGGTGCCCTCTGCGGGCCACCCCATGGCAACCCCTCAGCCAGTGGAAAGGTATAGTTAGCAGATAATAAAACATTTTATTTAAAAACATGCATATCTTTGCCCTCATTCACTCCATTTTCTACCCAGGAAATGATCCATCCAGCACCTAAATTGTACACCCATGACATGCCCCAGCAAGCACCCAAACTGTACACCCAATATATGCCCTAGCCAGCACCCACATTGCACATTCAGGAAATGCCGCATTCAGCACCTGGATTGCACATCCAGGTCATGCCCCAGCCAGCACTAAGATTGCACAACC
Organism: Pelodytes ibericus; assembly: GCA_036172795.1. Lineage (NCBI taxonomy): Eukaryota > Metazoa > Chordata > Amphibia > Anura > Pelodytidae > Pelodytes > Pelodytes ibericus. The sequence goes on along the minus strand of CM069858.1, from coordinate 101,790,025 downwards.
AGAACATTCCCCAGCAAGCCCCCAGAATGCACACCCAGGACATGGCACCCAGACTGCACACTAATGACCCATATCAACTGTTACTTGGGGGTGCACTCTAATAGTGATGGGGCCAATTGTACGATAGACACCTCAAATAGAAATTTTTTCCTTTTGTTTTACTTGGTGGCATGGGGAGCAGAGATGGTGTTGATAGGCAGGTGACTCCTCTGGCACTGCCTGGGTGTTGCACTTTGTAACACAACCTTGCATGACATCACGCAGAGTTGTACAGCCGCCCTGTCCCAAGGTTCCAGGACAAGAAGCAGGCAAGTATGTGAAGATTGTACAACCTTTATTACGCATAAATACCAGCAGCTTCATATACTATTTTAGTGTGAGAAGGGCCGCCATAAGCCATTCAAGTGCATGTAAAATAATTGTATATATAGTCCATTTTTTGTATATTTATGGAGCAAAAATGTAAGGGGAAAAAATTATGTGAAACATCTATCCAATTTTCTACTATGGCATACATGACCACAGGGCATTGCAGACGTGGAATACAAACTGCAGGTCTACCTAGAGGTCCTTTCTAAGTAATACTGAACATTGATAGGCCTACTTAGAAAATTGGCTTTAGCAAACAGACATGCATGCACTTAATAGAAGCAGAATTTTTGTATCATTTAAACTGCGTCAGTAAATTATAGCCATCTAAAAATATAGATGAGATAGATAGCAAGGTTTTTCTCATTTAAAAATGTACCTGTATAAATTGGTTTCTTGGGTGGAAAAGTTTAATATAATTGCTAATTCAGCAATTTGTTCATTTGAATGTTAATTCAGTATATCATTTATGTTAAAGCTGCACTTTATGGTATTTCATCATTCATATCACTCTTCACATTAATCACAAGTTGCCCATATTTTAAGTATTTCTTTACAACGTGGGGTTTTGTAACCTTTATTCATGCTTATCAATGACATTGTGCAATCTTTAATTTATAACAGACTATTTGCGTATTTTGTTGTTCTACAATACAAGTATCAACATGCTGGGGGATGAGGTCCCTGAAGAAAGCCCACAGAGTGCAAACTGAGACAGATCTGAAACATTAAACACGACTTTTTACTAGTAATTATGCTTTAAAATATAAACAAAAATGTTATGCTCTTCATGCTTATTACAAACACTCGGTCACAAAATTATAGTAATTGACCATGATGATGAGCAACCAAGAGTGGTTCCATATCCATAAGATGGAGAGGCAGGAAGAGATAGCAAATCACTTAGGTGCGGTAGTTGCGGAGCAGGCACAGATGATAATGATGTACCAACAAGAGTATGAGGCTAGATTGAGTGCCCTCGGTGCTTCCGTTAACGACTTAAACTGCCGATTTGGACCCGAATTCAGGGATATTGAGTGGCCACATTTCAGAGATTTGTCAACATTTTATAAACTGCAGGACCCGAATCCATTCTCGGACAAATCTGTGTATATTGAGATAACACCTTATTATTTATCTTTTTTTGTCATGCCAAAGCTGATTTACTGTAAGCTGTTTCTTTCAGTAATCCATCATTGAATCTGCAAAGTCAATTTTTGATTAACACCTTGTTAATTGCAGCTTAAGTGCTCATCCGAGCAGTCACCATTCTAAATATACAATAAACATTTTCCTTCCCCCACTTTCAGAGGTGAGACAGCTTTTGCAAATTAGCATAAATATGGGAAACACGTGCTAAGGAACCTGTCAACAGAAGGCTGCATCGTACAAACTATTTATTTTTAAACTATTTATTTTTAAGATCTTTGCCTAGAATGTATATCCACATAATTCCTCTATACAGCAAATGTTGTTCATTGACTAGTATAACAAAAAATTTACTGGATCATTCAGGCTTAGCATCAGGCAGAGAGGAAATTGAAAGTCAAAAACCTCTTGTGTAGAGGTTACACTCATGAAGCCATGGGGTATAACGATAGAGCAAAAGAGGTTAAGCGAACCATTTAAGCAGCAAATAATTAATAGAGTCTCCCTGTTAACATAAAGGAGGTCATATCCACATAACTATAGTACTTACATTTACTGCATTCTAAGCAGTCTAGCAGCACATCTTCAAAGTTACTCATTTGGACAGCTGGATTGAACTGACATTGAAATACACTGCTGAATGTTTTCACTGTGTCTGGTACTTCATAATTTTTGGATATTAATTATTCATAATTAAAAGTATCTGTCTGATAATAGTTGTCTGATCCAATAATTCAAATGTAACCCAATGGGCTCTGTACACTGCAAGGTGAACTGTATTTCACTGCAGGTGTTAAGTGCAGAGTGGAAAAAATAGGCCAGGTAGAGAGTGTTCCAAGTCACCTATTATTGTCTGATTTTTGCAGTTCACTTGTCAGTTTACCTCAGCTCACTTTTTAGAAAAAGACCCCACTGACAACATGCATGTACTTATATTAGTGTGAATTTTCAAGTTCTGACATTTTTACATTACTAAGAGACAGGGTTGGATCCAGAGTCTGATCTCTGGAGGGGCACATGCCCTGTGTCTTTGTTTTCCTCTCCCCCAAGTCCTTCTGTCACTCTCCTCTTCCTTCCCATGTCCACTTGTCTCTCTCTCCTCTCCCTTCCCATTTCTGTCGCACCCCTCTCCCTTCCCATGTCCGGCCTGTCTCTCTCCTTTCCCTTCCCATGTTCACCTGTCTCTCTCCTCTCCCTTCCCATGTCCCCCTGTCTCTCTCCTCTCCCTTCCCATGTCTGATGCACTTCTCTCCCTTCCCATGTCCATCTCTCTCATCGTCATTCCCATGGTTGTCTTTGTATCCTCTTCTTTCCCATGTCTGTCACTCTCCCATCGGTTCCAATGTCTGTCTGCCTATCCTCTCCCTTCCAATGTCGATCTGTCTCTCCTCTTCCTTCCTATGTCTGTCTGTTTCTCCTCTTCCTACCCATGTCTGTCTCTCTCCTCTTCCTACTCATATCAGTCTGTATCTCTTCTTTCCCATTTCTGTCGCTCTCCTCTCCCTTCTAATGTCTGTCTGTCTCTTCCCTTCCCATGCCTGTCTTTCTCCTTTCCCTTCCCATGTCTGTCTCTCCTCTTCTTTATAAATGTCTGTCACTCTCCTCTCCCTTCCCATACATGATCTTTGTCCCTCTACCCATGTATGTCTCTCTCTTCTCTCCCATAGCTGTCTTTTTTCCTCCTCTCCCTGTCTGTATTATCTCCTCTCTCCCCATCTGTGTTCTTCCTCCGTCAGTGTTCTCATCCCATCAATGTTCTCTCTTCTTCTGTCTTCAGTGTTCTCTTTTCTCCCCATAAGTGTTCGCTCTTCTCCCCATCAGTGTCCTCTCTTCTCCCCACCAGTGTTCTCTCCTCTCCCCATTAGTTTTCTCTCCTCTCTCCCCATCAGTGTTCTCTCCTCTAGCTTCCCCCCAATGTTTCTTCTCTTCTCCCATTCTCTCCTATCTTCCCCCCATTCTCTCCACGCTCTCTCTCCCCTCCTCTCCTCTATCTCCCCTGTGTTCTCTCCCCATTGTTCTCTCCTCTCCCTCCCTGTTCTCTTCTCTCCTCTTCCTGTTCTCTTCTCTCCTCTTCCTGTTCTCTCCTCTCTCTACTGTTTTCTGTCTTCTCCCCCATTATCCCACGCCCCCCATTTCCTCCACGTGATCCACGTGGTACCAATGTACTTAAATACATCCATCACCTCAGCAGCATCTTTAGCAGTCTTTAACATTTTAGGTGCCAACACCTTACTTAAAGAGGTTAATACAGCACATCGAGCTAATCACTGCTTACAGTTTGTTACTGATTTCTGGCATGTCGTGAAGGAGTTAATGAATTGAATAGTATTATTAATATGCCTACTCAATATTTTTTTTTATCCCAATTTGTTTATACTGTTAAATCCATCAAATTACTGGTCTAAGCTAAAAAAAATAAAATAAAAAATAAAAATGTGGTACCATTGGATTGGCTGCAGAAATTCCAACCCACAGATCTCACAAGAAGAGCTAATTGTTACATCCTAACTTTTTGTCTGTCATATGTATTTTCTATTTTTGGTATGGAAAGTAAGTTATGTGTTTATATATATATATATATATATATATATATCTATGTGTTTTACTTTATTATTGAGGAGATTCTCAGTGTAGACGTGTGTTATTTATTTTTTTATCACTTGTAGCCCTAGAGGAATGGACAGAACATTATCAATTCCCAGGCACTGAAAAGTTTAAACTTATAGCAGTTGTTATAAAACTTGCTCTATAAATGCAGTATACTAAGAAATAACATATATTTTGCACAATGAAAATGCATTTAAAAAGTGGGTAGTGGGTTTCTTGACAACTATACCTACCATCCCTTTAAGGCTGCAGTGACATTGTGCTACAATGTAATTACATGACCCATCACTGTGACATGTTTAAAGAGCTAAACTGGATACCGCTGTAATCAAGATATACCCTTTGCCTCATGTTTAATAGCTTTTTTGGGAAGCTCCCTCCTTACCTGAGTAGAATGATCTCCTCAGCTGTTCCCACCTCCCATAATCTCTGATCCAGTGCCAGCACTTTATTTACTATACCACAAATAAAAAAAGAAAGTGACCTCATTTTCCTACAGAGCACCACAACCATGGAATAACTGTGGACATCAAATCTTCTCCCACTGTAAAATCCCTTTAAAAGATGTCTAACAATATACCTCAGTACAGAATGATAGTAATAATAGGTAAAAAATGTGACTGGTGCTACAAACCCCAAACAGTGTCTCCACCCACACACTGCACATTCAATACAAATCCACAAAAAAGGGAGAATTATAGTATATACAATATGTGCAGGAAAGTTATAGAACCCTGTGTACACACTTTATTTAGTCAACATAATGCAATATTAAAGTTGTGTGGATTGCTTCAAACTCCAGGAAGTCATTCAGTAATGCATACATGAAAATACAAAAAACAAAATAAACAATCTGTTTATTATCTTCTATAATATGCTCTGGCTTTCTTCAAAGGTATGTTTACATGCTCATGTGCTAAGTGGGAAATGTTTTGTAAATCAACTTGATCCACCTTATACTAATTTATACTCACCCTTTGTCTTTGTGGATCAATACAGAATGCACATGGGGTTATGGTTGATTATATGTCTCATTTACGTTCTGTGCTAAATGTGTTTATTTGTATTTTAATATTATTTTGTACCTGTTGTTACAATGCAGTGCTAATTGATCCAGGACATAAATCTCAATTTATCTTTCCTGGTAAAATACTTTATAAATAATTAGGCTCCTATAATGTGCTCATAGTAGGTGAATGTGCTAAGTACTGAAAAAGATTCCTAGAAAAAACATTGAATTAAATGGATGATGTCTAAGGCATGTTAGCTGCTGGTTCAGTTTTGGGGGCACATAAGACTCCTACAGTTATAATTCTGAGATAATGTTGAGAGAATGAGATTTATGTTGGTACTGCCATGGCAACATTGAAGAAAGGTTGAATATCCTAGACTGAATTTTAATGTAGAGAGTTAATATTTAGAAATAGGATAGGAAAATCTAAAATCTTGGCATTAGTTGGATTTCACTTGTTATTCGAACACATACAAGGTGTTGGGGGGAAATACAAACTGTAAGCAGTGATTCGCTCAATGTGCTGTATTAACCTCTTTAAGTAAAGTGTTGGCTCCTAAAATGTTAAAGACAGCTAAAGATGCTGCTGAGGTGATGGATGTATTTAAGTACATTGGTACCAATTCATGTGTTGTAAATAAATGTACATACACATTGTTTCAATTATCTTTTATCATTAGTGCAATTTTCACAATTATATTATATAATTATATCTGTTCACTTTATATTTACCACAAAATAATATTTTAGGAAATGTAATGTGAGGAAAGCACATTTTGATCTTCTTTTATCTTGTTGTTTCTTGCATTCGCTGATTACTTCTTGAATCATCAACATTTATTTGGGCCCTCGGGAACAAACCATATTATATTATATTATCTATCTATCTATCTATATATCTATCTATCTATCTATCTATCTATCTATCTATCTATCTATCTATCTATCTATCTATCAATATAGGACAGGAAACCCATGATATGCATAGTTTTTTCAAGCTGCATGTATTTTGAATTTGTTTTTACAAACCTAACCCTTTGATTACTCTATATGCCCCTTGGCAAACAAAGATTTAATGGATATTCCTGATTTGTTTGTGTGCATGGAATTGAAAGTATTTTCAAAGCATATTACTCCTGTTAATTGGAAATAGTACATCCAGTATGTTTAACCTTTTAAGTGCCAAAGGCAATCTACTATTTAATCTATTTGTTGTTATATATTCCCACTGTGCAGAAAATGTGAATGAATGTGAAATATCACTACAAGGGAAACAATTAATAACATGGGATCGATAGGCAAATGTCTACCTATTATGCATTACTCTGACTTTTATTGCTGAACCCTATTAATCTACACATATTAAATCCTCAATCTTTAATTTAACACTTTCATTAAATCACTTCACCTAATCTTCAGTTTAGCCTTTTAGAAATAAGATAATTTATACACAGAAGGTTTTCCTGGAGCATCCTTGATAAATCAAAGTTTTAAATGCACCTTATTATTATTGGCTAAAAGTGACCATTCAGTGATTGAACGTTTTCCACACTGATTTACGCTGATGCTCATTGAAGGTCATTACAATTATTGCTGAGTGGGTGTGAATTAACACCGAGGTCAGTAATTAGCTTACATAGTATACATGCTAATCAGCTGGATATGCTTATGAATAGATTTCAAAAGACCCTCCAAGGTAATATGTATAGGTATTAATGCCTCTTTTTTACAGATGACTTAACATATTATGGAGCTGAAATTATTTTAATTTTGGAATGATACTGCTAAATTGTCATGAAATTACACCGTTTTCTTCATTTAAAGGAAAATATTATACTGAAGACTAGTTTGCCTTCATAAATCTTCTTTTTTTAAGGAGAATTAAGATATTAACAATAATCAATGGCTTCAATACATTTAGATGTCTTGTACACCATTAACTCGCTGCTATCATATTTATAAATCAAGAGAACATTTATTACCTGCTCTGGGTGTTACTTTGTCACACAATCAATTTAATCCTCCATGCACCAGTGGTGGGTCTGAGATTTATATTTTGTGAGCTTGAAATTGAATATATTTTAAGCTCCATGTGTGGAAACACACAATTGGTAGTAAGGTAATGATATGGAATCCAACATGTGACAGTAATAGATACTATTGTAATGGTGCAGGGGGTATAGACATAAATTGAAAGGTTAGAGGAAGAGGTGTCATATAAATGCATGAGTCTCCAGGGATATATGTTAAAAATAAATAATTTTACATTATCACCTTCATAAAATCAAGTTAAATCTCTTTGGTACTTGACACTTTGCATGTGTTTTACATTTTTGTTATCACATTGATTTTAAACTGTTATGTGGGCATTTTTATAATTCAGTGCTCCAGAAAGTGTAACTATTAATGGGGACACCATTTTAGAAAACGAGCACTGTAACCACACAATATTAGTGGATGGCACAATAATACAGGCATTTGAATGGCACAATATTACAGGCATTTGAATGGCACAATATTACAGGCATCTGAATGGCACAATAATACAGGCATTTGAATGGCACAATATTGCAGGCATCTGAATGGCACAATAATACAGGCATTTGAATGGCACAATAATACAGGAATCTGAATGGCACAATAATACTGGCATTTGAATGGCACAGTATAACTGGCATCTGAATGACACAATAATACAGGCATTTGAATGGCACAATATTACTGTGCTCTGAATGGCACAATATTACAGGCATTTGAATGGCACAATATTACAGGCATTTGAATGGCACAATTATACATGCATTTGAATGGCACAATATTACAGGCATCTGAATGGCACAACAATACAGGCATTTGAATGGCACAATATTACAGGCATTTGAATGGCACAATAATACAGGCATCTGAATGGAACAATAATACTGGCATTTGAATGGAACAATAATACTGGCATTTGAATGGCACAATAATACAGGCATTTGAATGGCACAATATTACAGGCGTTTGGATGGCACAATATTACAGGCGTTTGGATGGCACAATAATACAGGCATCTGAATGGCACAATGTTACTGGTATTTGAATGGCACAATATTACTGGTATTTGAATGGCACAATATTACAGGTATTTCAATGGCACAATATTACTGGTATTTGAATGGCACAATAATACAGGCATCTGAATGGCACAATATTACTGGTATTTGAATGGCACAATAATACAGGAATCTGAATGGCACAATATTACTGGCATTTGAATGGCACAATATAACTGGCATCTGAATGACACAATAATACAGGCATTTGAATAGCACAATATTACAGGCAACGAAATGGCACAATATTACTGGCATCTGAATGGCACAATATGACTGGCATCTGAATGGTCAATAATTATGGCATTTGAATGCCACAATATTACTGGCATCTGAATGGCACAATATTACTGGTATCTGAATGGCACAATAATTATTGCATTTGATGGGCAGAATATTACTGATATCTGAATGGCACAATATTACTGACATCTGAATGGCACAATATTACTGGCATCTGAATGTCACAATAATACAGGCATCTGAATGGCACAATATTACAGGCATCTTAAGGGCACAATATTACTGGCATCTTAAGGGCACAATATTACTGGCATCTTGATGGCACAATATTACTGGCATCTTGACGGGCAAATTGACTGGGGCATCTTAATGGCACAATCTTACTGGCATCTTAATGGCACAATCTTACTGGCATTTGAATGGCACAATATTGCAGGCATCTGAATGGCACAATAATACAGGCATTTGAATGACACAATAATACAGACATTTGAATGGCACAATATTACAGGTATTTGAATGGCACAATATTACAGGTATTTGAATGGCACAATATTACTGTGCTCTGAATGGCACAATATTACAGGCATTTGAATGGCACAATATTATAGTCATTTGAATGGCACAATTATACATGCATTTGAATGGCACAATAGTACAGGCATCTGAATGGCACAACAATACAGGCATTTGAATGGCACAATATTACAGGCATCTGAATGGCACAATAATACAAGCATTTGAATGGCACAATATTACAGGCATTTGAATGGCACAATAATACAGGCATCTGAATGGAACAATAATACTGGCATTTGAATGGCACAATAATACAGGCATTTGAATGGCACAATATTACAGGCGTTTGGATGGCACAATATTACTGGTATTTGAATGGCACACTATTACAGGTATTTGAATGGCACAATATTACTGGTATTTGAATGGCACAATATTACTGGTATTTGAATGGCACAATAATACAGGCATCTGAATGGCACAATATTACTGGTATTTGAATGGCACAATGTTACTGACATCTGAATGGCACAATAATACAGGCATTTGAATGGCACAATATTACAGGCAACGAAATGGCACAATATTACTGGCATCTGAATGGCACAATATGACTGGCATCTGAATGGTCAATAATTATGGCATTTGAATGCCACAATATTACTGGCATCTGAATGGCACAATATTACTGGTATCTGAATGGCACAATAATTATTGCATTTGATGGGCAGAATATTACTGATATCTGAATGGCACAATGTTACTGACATCTGAATGGCACAATATTACTGGCATCTGAATGTCACAATAATACAGGCATCTGAATGGCACAATATTACAGGAATCTTAAGGGCACAATATTACTGGCATCTTAAGGGCACAATATTACTGGCATCTTGATGGCACAATATTACTGGCATCTTAATGGCACAATCTTACTGGCATCTGAATGGCACAAAATTACTGGCATATTAGGCAAATTATCTGGCTTATTAACAGCAAAATAATAGTGGCATATTATTATTGTGTGTGACATAATTTGTGGGGCTCCTGTATGTGGCATATTTAATGGGCCATCTGACTGCCATTACTAATGAATCTGTATGGCATGGTTTTGGAGGAAATCCAGGGGGTGACACCATGAGTTCCCGCACCGGGTGACACCAACCCTAGTGAAGCCTCTGGGTTATTGTCCTTTTGTAGGAGGAAATTGGTTCTAATTGAGTGCATGGTATGGCATTACAAAATAGAGTGATAGCCCTACTTCTTTAAGATACGTTTACCCTGTACAAATATCCCACCTTACCACCACTAAAGCCCCTCCAGACCATCAAATTTCCTCCACCATGCTTGACAGTTACCTTCAAGCACTTTTCCAACATCTTTTGATTTGATCTGCATCTCCCAAATGTTCTTCTTTGTGATCTGAACACCCAGTGCTGTATTTATTGCGAGGCAAACAAGGCAAGTGCCTAGGTCAGCACTTGCCTTATTTGCCCCTGGGGCGCGGCACAAAATAAGAAAAAAAGCCACTCCTTTAAGAAAAAAAAAACTTGCTTGCCGACAGAGACGGTGGCTGGGGTGATCGGAAGATCAGAAAATCCCCCTCACCACTGCTCTGCCTGCAAGCAGGCTGCATGGGGAGCCGAACAAGCAGCACAAAGAAACCTCTGTACTGCCTTTTGTGCTCCCCGTGCAGTGTGACGGGGGAAAGTGCTGACAGGTCACGTGACCCGACACTCTGACATCAGACATGTGCCAGGTCACATGACCTCTCTGCACACACTGCACGGGGTGTCCTGGGGGTGATGGTGGGGCATGTAATGTGGTGATGGGGGGGCATGTAATGTGGTGATGTAATGGAGGCATGTAATGGGGTGATGGTGGCATGTAACTGGGGTGATTAGGGGCATGTAATGGGGGTGATGGAGGTATGTGATGGGGTTTATGGGGGATGTCGTGGGTGTGCAGCATGGGTAGGGGGTGCCATAATTTTTTTCTTCCTAGGGCAGCACAAAACCAAGATACACCACTGCGAACACCTCAAACTTAGTTGTGTCTGTCCATAACACTTGTTCCAATCTTCCTCTGTCCATTGTATGTTGTTTTTCCCATCTTTCTCTTTTCTTGTTATTGGCCATTCTGAGATATGGCTTTTCTTTGCAAGTCTGCCTAGAAGTCCAGCATCCTGGAGTCGCTTATTCAATGGTGACATTGAGACTGGTGTTTTGCAGGTGCTACTTAATAAACCTGCCAGTTGAGAGCCTATGAGGCATCTGTTTCTCAAACTAGACACTCTAATGTACTTGTCAGTTGTGCACCAGGGCCTCCACTCTGTTTGACCACAGATTTTCTGTAAAGGTAGTAGTACACGCCATTGTACGATATCTTCACTTTCTTGGCAATTACCACATGGAATTACCTTCAGTTCTCAGAATAAGAATAGACTGATGTTTCTGGCATTATGAGCCTGTAATCGAACTGACAAAGGTTGATGCTCCATATACTCAACTAGTTTAAAGAAGGCCAGTGTTATTGGTTCTTTTATCAGCACAAGAGTTTTCAGCTATGCTAACATATGTGCAAAAATGTTTTCTAGTAATCAATTAGTCCTTACCCCTTTGGTGACATCACTATTTTTGACCATGTCATACCCTGGGTGACACAAGCGGTTTTAACACTTCTGCTTTATTTGTCTCCTCTTTTTCATATAATGTACCCACAGATAATATATATATATATTGTTTTTATTGGCATAGGAAAGGCTTTCTTAGAGAACGATATTTTGAAATATATCAAATAATATTGACATGAAAAAGCAATGCTACACAACTTCGTTAGTAAAGAAAAGCTTTGAAGAAAAAGTACTTATGTTGTCTTGATAACATCCATATGAAATGGTTATATTAATCTGAACAATCTCCAGATTGAAGCCAATGGATCAAAAAAAAAGTGCAAATAAATGAAGAACTTACATGTTGTAGGATAGATAAGGATAAATACAAGATTTTTTGTTGCTCAGTTATTAAAGCAATTCCTTGAACTTAACATGAGATTCTCAGTACTTACTCCTGAATTAGAAACCTATATTGTATTCATACGGTCTTAGCAAAGTTAAAGTTTTTTTACATCTTATTAGAAAGCTAATAATAATGGGTTTTCTTTTTTTAGATCTCCGAAGAACCCAGAACAGAAGATAATTAAACGAGTGATTGCTCTTGAAGGAGACATCGTAAAGTAAGTTTTTAAAAGAATGAAACTTATTAGGTTATAAGACTCTGTAGTAGTAATTTAGCTTTAAACAAATTTGGGAGACATTTCTCAGGATGCTGAGATAGCTACCCAGAAGAACGCAAAACACCCCAAAACACTGAGACACTAATAATATAATTTCAAAGGCAAAGCAATCCTCCTTGACTCTAAGGTAATCTGCTTTATCCTGGATTAACGTTACCTAAGCTACTTTTATATATGATAACCCTGAATGCGTTCCATACCTAGAAAAACAGCAAGCCAACTACTGTTTGAATCGAACTACCCTAACTAGAGCATTAAATAGATTGAGGCACTCATGGCTGACCATTGGGGTGTTTTACTTGTACAACTGCACAGGGCCGACACCCAGAGGGTGCCAGAGAAAGCACCTGCCACCAGACCAACCCATGCAAGCCCTCTCACTATAGGGGTTTGGGAACAGGCTGCTCAATGTCCATGCACTGCCCAGGCACACAGACATCCTCTTAGGGTGCCTCCCATGCTCCCCGCTTGTCTGTGGAAGTCGGAGCATCAGGGATCATGTGACATCTAGCTGCTCACCACTAGACACAAAGGAGGTCCTTGGGTGTAATCCGGGTGCTGTGACAAGACCTGTGGATGCAAGCTGAGTGGTCTGGCAAGATATGTGGGTAGAATCAAAAAGGTGGGTGCAATCTGAATGCTTCATCCAGTCTAGGTGCTCATGCAAGACCTATGTGTGCAATCTTGGTGCTCTGCAAGACCAGTGGGTGCATTCTGGGTGCTCTGACAAGACCTGTCAGTGAAATCTGGATTCTTGGCAAGTCCTTGATGATCTGGCAAGACCTGTGGGTTTAATGTGGCTGCTGCAAGGTGAGGCTGTGGGAAGTTATGTGGGTGTAATCAGGTGCTGTGGGGGCATGGCAAGGCATGTGGGGACAATAATGAAAGGCGTGCATGAGAAATGGAGTCAAGGGGACAGAGGAAGGAATTAAAAACAAGGAATGCATTTTTTTCAAAAACATCTTTATTATCTGATAACTATTTCTTACCACCTGTAACGACTGTGAAGGAGGATCAGCGATGCAGAAACTGATACAGCAGGAAAGTGATGACTAAGAGGTAGCCAAGATGGTTTTCATTCTGACCAACATGCAACCTATGGTTGAGCCACAGATGGAGAAGGCCAGAGACTTGTGCGTCATCCAGAGCTACCCCCAGGACATCAGTAAGCCTTAGGAAAATTGATAACTATAATTGCAGGTAGGTACTGTTACCCAGAATCAAGGGCTGGAGAAGCCAGAATAAACGTAGTAACGAGCCGGGGTCAGAAATCCAGAAATGAATCAGGAACAAACATGAACACAGACAAAATACGAAGAATTGGGATAATCAGGAACAAGCTGAGGTCAGGGATGGTGAAACAAGCAGGATAACGAATTTAATAACAAACACCACAAATAGGCTAAAAGCACAGGAAAAAGGTTCTAAGCAGACTGAGCCTTTAAATATTCCTCAAAAGTTTTTTCTCGCCTCTTCAGTGAAAATGAGGCTAAGCTAGAAAAAAGTAAAGTTCCTATTAACCAGCAATATAATTCCGTACAGTAAGATGGTGCTGTCGTGTGTAATAGGTTATTCTGTGCGGCAAGATGGCGCTTCTGTACAGAGGTCGAGCATCCGTATCCGTGATCAAGCCGTCGGAAGTTTATCTTGTGGTGCGAGGAGCAAGGTGCAATGGACGTGACCCAGAGGTAAGCATTACACCACCGCCTGTTACTGGCAGAGGGGCAGGCTGCAAAGTGCTCCTGGACACCTTAGGCTGGCCCAGGAGGCACTGGTGTACACAACTGAGGAGGCACAGTGATCATAGCCCACCAAGGCATCTCGAGAGAAAACAATCACATTTGGAAAAACCTTTTTTTCCAGCTGGAAAATGTGCAATTTCCAGCTACCCTCTATACTCTCCCATTCAACCAGCTCCCATCCAAGTATAACTACTTTTTTTCCCAGTACAATATACCCTAGTTTACCAGTAACCTATTGTGTTGCATTGTATAAAAAGTCCTTACATAATCTAGGTATATTACATTTACTTGCCTGTCTGTCACAAATAGCATTACCACAAACTAGTAAACAAGAAAGAACATTAATTTCTTCTATTTTTAAAATGTTATGCAGGGTTCAAATGAAAAACAAAACTTAAATTTAGCTGAATCATATCTTTCTTGCACAATTTATTTAAATCTGTGACATTTTATTATAGTTTTGAGCAACAGAATACAATATGACACTCATCAGTTTCTCATACAGCTTTATGTCAAAGATGGCAACATTTACATGCTAATACATACAAATGATTTATTCACTTGTCCATGGAAATAGGATGCTTGCATGTAAAATGAGTATTTGACTTTAAATTTCACATTGAAATTCGATTCAATATACTGTGCAGTAATGAAACAGGCAGATCTTTGTTTCTGGCTATGTACACTACATAGCAAAAATAAACTAACTGAAATTAATAAAAAATAAAATGTGTTAATATTGCCAGGAATTCTCTGCCAGCAAAAACTAATAAATGCAATGACAGCAATGTGTTTTTATTGTGAACACCTTTTCTTCTATAATATTGACTAAAAATCAATTGCTGAAAAAGCTTCCAATGAAATTACTAAAATTGTGCTTTTAGGTATTTTTTCACATAACTTTATAGTGTGTTTTTTTAACTTCTGCAAGGATTGCCCACCCACCTGGCACCCAAAGGATATTTTTGCTTTCAGGTGAACTGTCCCCCACCCCTACCTGTACTAGGTAGGGGTTTGGGCAGTCCCTAGACCCCAGGGGGGCACTTATTTTATTCCCCCATATGTGTAATGGTTGGGCTAGTGCTATTTGGGCAGCTCCATTAATAGAGGGGTCAGGGAGTAAACTTGCCCATAGTTATAATTATTTTATTTTTCAGTTTCTGGAGGAATCTGGCTATTTAGATAATAGCTGAATTCCTCCCAGAAATTAGTCTATATTGTCCCTTAGAAGTCTATGAGGTATTATTTTATTATTAATACAATCTATAAAAAAATAAAAAAAGGAGGGGGAAGTCAAAGGGGTGCATCCAAGTAGTGTAGAAAGAAAATAACATTTCTTTTTATACATTAAGTACAACAAATATATAATATGTCTGGAAGGAATTCTACTCACAAGCGTATGTCTCTCGATATAGCCTTTAAAAATCCATATTGGTTTAACACATATTAATATAAAGTTTGCAGGAAAAAAACGGAGTATCCTGAGCCCATCACAACAATGTCATGCTGGGATCTTCTTTATTGGGTAATTTAAGTCTGAATTCACTATCCAACTTAAATATTGGAAGCACACCATGTCTGATGTTTATAACCAATGAAATAAGTTATCACAATGTTTCAGTTATGGGTGAATATTCAGGAATATGCCACAAAAGATTAGTACTGCAAGTTTGCAACTCAGATGCAGGTCTTATATTCAATGACATAAGATACTTTGTTCAGACCATTGAATAGAGAGAACCTTGTTATTATAAAATGTCTAATATATTGCAGGACAGATTGCATTTCAAAAACCATAAGAGAAAATAGAGTGATACTGAGACAACTAAAAAAAATAGTTTCACCCTTTTTACAAATATAATAAACTTGCACTAATAGGTGTGAATTTAACCTTAACAAATGTATATAAAAACCACTTAATGGACAACTAATTCATTTAACCTTGCTTCCTTAGGGAGCTGGAATACAAGGCAGGGCAGGAATAAGCATAAATAATAAAGAAAGCAAAGAAAGAAGGATACTGAAATGCCTGGATACAGCCTGGATGAGCCTGCACAAGGGTGCGTGGTTTCATCATCATGGCTGCTGGTAAAAGGATAAACTGGCATGCATATCAAAAAATACATGCAAGTTTATCCTCATATTAGTGCCATTCACGTGTGTGTCTATGTTGGAAGTACAAGTGAAAAGAAAGTTTAGTATCGTTTAAAGTTGTCATCGTGTTTAGCCAAAGTTAATATTAGTTCACTAGTTCATGGTCTAGATCAGTGTTTTTCAACCTTTTTTGGGCAAAGGCACACTTGTTTCATGAAAAAAATCACGAGGCACACCACCATTAGAAAATGTTAAAAAATTTAACTCTGTGCCTATATTGACTATATATAAAGTAACTCTCTTGAACCCAGTAATATTGTGCCACTCAGAGCCCAGGAATATTGTACCATTCAGAGCCCAGTAATATTGTGCCAATCATAGCCCAGTAATATTGTGCCACTCAGAACCCAGTAATATTGTGCCACTCAGAGCCCAGGAATATTGTACCATTCAGAGCCCAGTAATATTGTGCCACTCAGAACCCAGTAATATTGTGCCAAACATAGCCCAAGAATATTGTGCCAATCATAGCCCAAGAATATTGTGCCAATCATAGCCCAGTAATATTGTGCCACTCAGAACCCAGGAATATTGTGCCACTCAGAGCCCAGGAATATTGTACCATTCAGAGCCCAGTAATATTGTGCCATTCAGAACCCAGTAATATTGTGCCAATCATAGCCCAGTAATATTGTGCCAATCATAGCCCAAGAATATTGTGCCACTCAGAACCCAGTAATATTGTGCTAATCATAGCCCAGTAATATTGTGCCACTCAGAACCCAGTAATATTGTGCCACTCAGAGCCCAGGAATATTGTACCATTCAGAGCCCAGTAATATTGTGCCATTCAGAACCCAGTAATATTGTGCCAATCATAGCCCAGTAATATTGTGCCAATCATAGCCCAAGAATATTGTGCCACTCAGAACCCAGTAATATTGTGCCAATCATAGCCCAGTAATATTGTGCCAATCATAGCCCAAGAATATTGTGCCACTCAGAACCCAGTAATATTGTGCCAAACATAGCCCAAGAATATTGTGCCAATCATAGCCCAAGAATATTGTGCCAATCATAGCCCAGTAATATTGTGCCACTCAGAACCCAGGAATATTGTGCCACTCAGAGCCCAGGAATATTGTACCATTCAGAGCCCAGTAATATTGTGCCATTCAGAACCCAGTAATATTGTGCCAATCATAGCCCATTAATATTGTGCCAATCATAGCCCAAGAATATTGTGCCACTCAGAACCCAGTAATATTGTGCTAATCATAGCCCAGTAATATTGTGCCACTCAGAACCCAGTAATATTGTGCCACTCAGAGCCCAGGAATATTGTACCATTCAGAGCCCAGTAATATTGTGCCATTCAGAACCCAGTAATATTGTGCCAATCATAGCCCAGTAATATTGTGCCAATCATAGCCCATGAATATTGTGCCACTCAGAACCCAGTAATATTGTGCCAATCATAGCCCAGTAATATTGTGCCAATCATAGCCCAAGAATATTGTGCCACTCAGAACCCAGTAATATTGTGCCACTCAGAACC
This sequence comes from Pelodytes ibericus, assembly GCA_036172795.1. Taxonomy (NCBI): domain Eukaryota; kingdom Metazoa; phylum Chordata; class Amphibia; order Anura; family Pelodytidae; genus Pelodytes; species Pelodytes ibericus. The sequence goes on along the minus strand of CM069858.1, from coordinate 101,772,340 downwards.
CAGTAATATTGTGCCAGTCAGAACCCAGTAATATTGTGCCAATCAGAACCCAGTAATATTGTGCCAGTCAGAGCCCAGTAATATTGTGCCAGTCAGAGCCCAGTAATATTGTGCCACTCAGAACCCAGTAATATTGTGCCACTCAGAACCCAGTAATATTGTGCCACTCAGAACCCAGTAATATTGTGCCACTCAGAACCCAGTAATATTGTGCCAATCATAGCCCAAGAATAGTGTGCCACTCAGAACCCAGTAATATTGTGCCAATCATAGCCCAAGAATATTGTGCCACTCAGAACCCAGTAATATTGTGCCAATCATAGCCCAAGAATATTGTGCCACTCAGAACCCAGTAATATTGTGCCAATCATAGCCCAAGAATATTGTGCCAGTCAGAGCCCAGTAATATTGTGCCAGTCAGAACCCAGTAATATTGTGCCACTCAGAACCCAGTAATATTGTGCCAGTCAGAACCCAGTAATATTGTGACACTCAGAACCCAGTAATATTGTGCCACTCAGAACCCAGTAATATTGTGCCACTCAGAACCCAGTAATATTGTGCCACTCAGAACCCAGTAATATTGTGCCAATCATAGCCCAAGAATATTGTGCCACTCAGAACCCAGTAATATTGTGCCAATCATAGTCCAAGAATATTGTGCCACTCCGAACCCAGTAATATTGTGCCACTCAGAGCCCAGGAATATTGTACCATTCAGAGCCCAGTAATATTGTGCCATTCAGAACCCAGTAATATTGTGCCAATCATAGCCCAGTAATATTGTGCCAATCATAGCCCAAGAATATTGTGCCACTCAGAACCCAGTAATATTGTGCTAATCATAGCCCAGTAATATTGTGCCACTCAGAACCCAGTAATATTGTGCCACTCAGAACCCAGTAATATTGTGCCAATCATAGCCTAAGAATATTGTGCCACTCAGAACCCAGTAATATTGTGCTAATCATAGCCCAGTAATATTGTGCCACTCAGAACCCAGTAATATTGTGCCACTCAGAGCCCAGGAATATTGTACCATTCAGAGCCCAGTAATATTGTGCCATTCAGAACCCAGTAATATTGTGCCAATCATAGCCCAGTAATATTGTGCCAATCATAGCCCAAGAATATTGTGCCACTCAGAACCCAGTAATATTGTGCCAATCATAGCCCAGTAATATTGTGCCAATCATAGCCCAATAATATTGTGCCACTCAGAACCCAGTAATATTGTGCCACTCAGAACCCAGTAATATTGTGCCACTCAGAACCCAGTAATATTGTGCCAGTCAGAACCCAGTAATATTGTGCCAATCAGAACCCAGTAATATTGTGCCAGTCAGAGCCCAGTAATATTGTGCCAGTCAGAGCCCAGTAATATTGTGCCACTCAGAACCCAGTAATATTGTGCCACTCAGAACCCAGTAATATTGTGCCACTCAGAACCCAGTAATATTGTGCCAATCATAGCCCAAGAATAGTGTGCCACTCAGAACCCAGTAATATTGTGCCAATCATAGCCCAAGAATATTGTGCCACTCAGAACCCAGTAATATTGTGCCAATCATAGCCCAAGAATATTGTGCCACTCAGAACCCAGTAATATTGTGCCAATCATAGCCCAAGAATATTATGCCAGTCAGAGCCCAGTAATATTGTGCCAGTCAGAACCCAGTAATATTGTGCCACTCAGAACCCAGTAATATTGTGCCAGTCAGAACCCAGTAATATTGTGCCACTCAGAACCCAGTAATATTGTGCCACTCAGAACCCAGTAATATTGTGCCACTCAGAACCCAGTAATATTGTGCCAATCATAGCCCAAGAATATTGTGCCACTCAGAACCCAGTAATATTGTGCCAATCATAGCCCAAGAATATTGTGCCACTCAGAACCCAGTAATATTGTGCCAATCATAGCCCAAGAATATTGTGCCACTCAGAACCCAGTAATATTGTGCCAATCATAGCCTAAGAATATTGTGCCACTCAGAACCCAGTAATATTGTGCCAATCATAGCCCAAGAATATTGTGCCACTCAGAACCCAGTAATACCTACACACACCTAGACACCCTGACACAGTCACACGTTTTTTTTTTACTTACCTTACACTTGGTCCGTCATCCAGGACCTTCTGCCGGATGTCCGTCCACCTGACATCCGGCAAGCAGCTGACACAGCGACACGGGGGCGGAGCTTGCACCCGTTGCGCTGTGATCTCTATGGCCAGGAGGAGAGGCTCCCTATAGCAGCCTCTCCTCCCGATTGGCCCTCACCCCCGCGTGAGGTTAATCCTCCGATTCTGGGACTATGTCCCAGACGGAGGAAAGCTCACCGGGGGATTTTTTTTTTTTACATTTTTCAATTTTTCCCACGGCACACCAGGCAACATCTCGTGGCACACTGGTTGAAAAACACTGGTCTAGATTACCTGATAAAAGAAAAAAGTCTTCTAATTTATGGACACATACTCCATTTGTAAAAATGGTTTCAAACTACACTTTGAAGCTACCTCAAGCCTATGTTAAAACGATATAGCTCATAAAGAAGATATATATATGTAAAAATATTGAACGCTTAAGAGGAATAATATCGCCAATCTCTTCACAACTCCGGAACCTGAACATCATTTCAAATCAATGGTGTGTAAGACCTCACAGAACACAGCTGAAACATGGCACCTTGCTGTTAAATAAAGTATTTTGACAGCAGTAAAACACAGTGTACTTTTCTATAAATTAAACATTTCTTTAGCTTACAATTCAAACCTGAAATATTTTTTGAATGCAATATGGGAGACAACTGAAAAATACAAGTTTTTCCTAGCACAGGAAAGGAAAATAAAAAAAAGAACATGCTGCTAACCCACTCATCTAAATAATTACATTTGTGTCTAGATGCATTCTTAAATAATATTTTTCATAAATTTCACAAGACATTTAAGCATGGGCAAGAAAAAAATTCAGTATATTAATACACATTAATACTGTGCACCTCTGGCTGTGCAGTTTGGTTGGTATTTGTATTACATATAATACTGCTGTTGTACTAATTTTTTATTATAAAGAGTATATGAAACATTGTAACATACTTTCATTTGTATATTTTGTAACTTGATCGTCTAGTGCAGGGGTCAGAAACCTACAGCCCGCCAGCCAAAATTATCCAACCATCAATCCCAACTTACAGAAAGTTATTTATCTGGCCTGCATCCAGAAATGCTAGTAGTTGAGCAGATGATACGGTTCCTGCCTTGCTGTCTTTGCCGCTGGATATGACATTGTTATATCTGGTAGCTATTTCCATCCCACTGCACGCTGCTTGCAGAAGGGAAGACTGCAAATTGCAGCGGTGAACAGTGAAAGCAAGACAGGCAGGTACATCTTCTCTACAGATATACTTATTTACATCCCTAATGATGACCCCCTCCTATTCTCTCTGAGCATTGGCACAAACATGTTATGTCAAAAAGAAATTCCTTACTGCAAGCTTCCTTGCAAATTAATTAAAATCTATATTTAGATGGACTATACATACATTTCTACACAGGGACATTCCATACCTTTCAACAACAATGTTGTCTGGCTAACATTTTTAGAGAGATTATATACACCCTGTTCAAGATCTGTTATTGAACAATTTTTTTGTTCAATCTCTTGGGTACAAAGGCATTTTTTCTTAGTGCTATCTTGGTCTTCAGCTTGTGAGGGCCATCTTTGCAAGAAAAAGTATTGGGCTACCACTGGAAAGCAGGGATTAGTGAAAGTACTCTCAAAAGGATACTGGTCAGGGCTGGCCTTAAGTGTTCCGGCGCCCTGTGCGGGCTTCCCCCATAGCGCCCCCCCCCGTCTCTTTCACCCCCCCTATATATGTGTCTCTCTCCCTTCCCATGTTTGTCCCTTTCCTCTTCCTTGCCATGTCTGTCTCTCTCTCTCTCTCTCCCCCGTTCCCTGCTTTGTCTCTCCCCCTGGCCCTGTTCTGTCTGTCTCTCTCTCTCCCCCCTCCCCTGTTCTGTCTCTCCCCCCTCCCCCGTTATCTCTCTCCCCCCAGTTCTGTCTCTCCCCACTGCCCCTGTTCTGTCTGTCTGTCTCTCTCACCCCTCCCCTGTTCTGTCTCTCCCCCATCCACTGTTCTGTCTCTCTCTCCCCCCTCCCCTGTTCTTTCTCTCCCCCATCCACTGTTCTGGCTCTCTCTCCCCACTCCCCCTGTTCTGTCTCTCCTCCTTGCCCCTGTTCTGTCTGTCTCTCTCTCCCCCCTCCCCTGTTCTGCCTCTCTCCCTTCCCATGTTTGTCCCTTTCCTCTTCCTTGCCATGTCTGTCTCTCTCTCCCCCCCCGTCCCCTGTTCTGTCTCTCTCCCCCCCGTCCCCTGTTCTGTCTCTCTCCCCTGTTCTGTCCCACCCTCCCCCTGTTCTGTCTCTCTCTCTCCCCCCTCCCCCTGTTTTCTCTCTCTCCCCCAGTTCTGTCTCTCCCCCTGCCCCTGTTCTGTCTGTCTCTCTTTCTCACCCCTCCCCTGTTCTGTCTCTCACCCCTCCCCCGTTATCTCTCTCCCCCCAGTTCTGTCTCTCCCCCCTGCCCCTGTTCTGTCTGTCTGTCTCTCTCGCCCCTCCCCTGTTCTGTCTCTCCCCCATCCACTGTTCTGTCTCTCTCTCCCCCCTCCCCTGTTCTGTCTCTCCCCCATCCACTGTTCTGTCTCTCTCTCCCCACTCCCCCTGTTCTGCCTCTCCCCCTTGCCCCTGTTCTGTCTGTCTCTCTCTCCCCCCTCCCCTGTTCTGTCTCTCCCCCCTCCCCCTGTTATCTCTCTCTAGCCCTGTTCTGTCTCTCCCCCCCTGCCCCTGTTCTGTCTGTCTGTCTCCCCCCTAAATCCTGTTCTGCCCCTCTCTCTCTCCCCCCTCCCCTACCTTTGCCTGCAAAGTTGGATCCAGGGAGGGGGCGGAGCTAACCGGCACAGCGAGGGGGCATAGAGGGCAAGAGGGCATAGCCATATTGCAAGAGCATGCTGCTCCATCAATATGGCGCACATGATCGCTCCTTGGGCCGATCGTGGGTGCCCAGACACCAAATTTCAGTGCTGGCTATTGCCTCAACATCGAGGCAATAGACCAGCACCGTTAGAGCAGTTTTTGCAATCACTGATCATGAAAACCGCTCGTTTCACCGCAGGACGTGTCAGGCACGTCCAGTGTTGCGAAGACGTTAAAAAAAAAATCTACTCAGTTAAAATTGTCTGAGATACCCTTAGCATTTATCTGTTTGAAGAAAATCTCTAATAGTTCTGGGATTCCACCAGAATGTGTGTCGTCTGACATTACCTCCTTTACTGAATGTATGTGATTATTAGTTGTATAATCCTATTATTACCATAACATTTCAGTTAACATGCAGCTATGAGAACTGAAAAGTTAACACCAAAAGTAAGCTTTGAATTGACTATTCAAAATATAGATTAATAACAATTTATATCACAAAGTCTTCTAAATAAAATCACAAAACATATGTCAATTTGTTAAACAGTTCACTTAGCTTATAAAGCTTCAGTATATAAAAAGTGTCCATCTCACAATGTTATGTGCAAAGTATTTACTCCTCGTGGTACTTATACATAAAGTATAGTTTATTTCAAATCCAAATACATTCTTTGACCCTTCAACAAATCTCTAAGCAGAAATAATAGTGCAATATTTCTATTCTATTTCAGTTAAAATTGTACACTTTATTATGAAACTTTTATAAAACATGTGGAAATACATGTCTTTGTCAGTGTAATCACCCAATTTAATGTGATTTAAAATAATAAAACTCTAATCTTAGTTGGTGTGACAAGTTATCTGTTGAATAAGCGTCATATAAATAAGGAGAGCACACTTTACACATAAATCTGAAACTTGTATAGCACAAATGGAGTGCAAGTAGTACTAGCATAATCCCACCCTGTGCCACCAACAGCACAATTAAAACAAAGTCTTATTCACACTTTTAATAATGTTATATAAATATTATAAAAACAATATATTATATTGTTTACTTAATTTATATATTGATTGCTATCTTTTTATTTCAGGTTAAGTTTTTCCATTAGTTGGGAATCTTCATAAAAATACATGTATATGTTTTTTACATTGTGAAAGTTTAACTAATGTACTACCTTCTCTATGTAATACCCCAAATAGGTAATTGTATTCTATATAGTAACAGTCATATTTAAATATATTAATATGTTGATTACTTAGTGGAAAATGTTCGACGTAATGTGGGCCATGTAAAATCACATTCAACCAATGTCAAATTTTCTAAAGCATAGACAAATCCATCGATGTCACCCCCCCCCCCCCTTCTCACTAAAACCCACCTCCATGTGTTACATCACAAACACAGAGCTTGCTAAAGCCACTCCCACTTTACAAGTCAAGCTTTTTTAACACTTCAGTGTCAGGGCAGCTATATCATATTAACACAAATCATTTGTAATACAAACAATAATGTACAATTTTTTACATAGTGTATGCTATTATATGTTATGGTGGAAAAATCTAGCATTTTCTTTGAGTGTAATGTTTGTTATTAAAGAAAAAACTTACTTTATAAAAATTAAGAATTTTTGTTGCATCTGAAGTTAATAAACATGTATTAATTGCTACAGAGTGTTAATTTTGAAAAGTATTACTTGGTTTTGTGCCAGTGGAGGATTTTTAAATAAGAGTCTTGATGGCTTATACAAGCAGAACTAATATGTTTTTAAAATAGCATTCACTGGTGGTTATGAGATACAAATATGAATAAAGTGAACATTACTTTTTTTTTCTTCTTCTTCATTATCATGAAGCTGACTATTGTTGACACAGTTTTAGTTTAGTAAATGATGTGATAAAGCTGTAATGGTGTTGTAGGCATGATAGGATTTAAGGTATTAGAGAGAGACTTTAATACGCTGGTACTGCATTTTGCTGCAGAATATTCTTGTTTGTTATATTATCTAAATCAATGCATCAGACAAATAGATAAGCATGCTACATGTTTATTTGTGCTAAATAATATAAACTTAACTTTTATCAGTAATAAATTTAAAGGTAACATTACATTGTCTTGTGGTTTTGCTTTTTAAAAGCGTTAACCATTTCTTCTATTACTTAAATTGAAAAGTGTGTGGCTCACTCTTGTGTTATATAAATATTAGAATTTATATAAGAGGAATTCTGATTTCTTGGTTGGTCAGAAATAATAAATAAAAAGTATTTTAATTTGAGACGCTATAGTGCTAAGAAGGGTTGTTTAAGTAATATTTCTGTTTCTGAAAGCTGCACCGTGCTAAGAATATTCTAAAATCACTACTGATAAGGACCAACATGTTGGAATGCTGATGCCATTAGAGTTAATATTGCGTGAAGGCTAAATGATAGTTAAAATTAAAAAAGCATTTCAATCATGTTAGTCATTATTTATAAAAAAGAAACCTTTTTTTGCCTTAATTCTGTGTCTCGTGCATAGTTACATAACTTGCATAAATTGGTCTTTCTAACTATAAATATGAAATAGAAAGAAGTATTTCAGAATAGGGGAATGATAGATTAGGCAGAATTAAAAAAACAAGACAAGAAGTAGAGCCCAGATCACAACTTACACAGTAAATTAAATATATATTTACTACAATTATTTTTTTTAGTACTGTCTTTTTTTGTTTAATATATTTGAGCCTATTTATGATTTCATGTGACATAAATAAACTTTTGTAAGATTCATGCATCCATTACACAGTTTTTTGTAATAACACATTACAGTTAGTTGGCTGTACTTGAGTGACGTTCAATGAGCAGCTCTGTAGTAGTTTTCACTGCTTTTAAAATGATTTACGGCAATAGAATACTTAACTTCATCTTGAAAGATGTCCTAAGACCCAAAACTGAACTTTTGTGAAACACAAAAATGCAATAATAGTCATCACCAAAAGTGCAATATTTATTATTTAATAGCTATGTTGGTCCCATGATGCACTACTTATCTCCACGACTGCCTATTAAATAAAGAACATAGTTCAAAACTGGATTTTTTTATTTGCCAAGCCTTAAACAATCAGGGTCATCTCTAGAGCTTCTGACACCCTACATTACATCTTCTGCCCTTTAATCAGCTATGCTATTGTTCCTGACAACACACATTTTATTTCCTAGCCATTCAGCCATGTTGCGTCATTTTCTAGCACTCTCTGTCACGGAATAATCATAACAGTAATTTAAAGATGCTCAGAATATACAGTGCCTTGCAAAAGTATTCATCCCCCTTGGCATTTTTTTGTGTTTTGTTGCCTCACAACCTGGAATTAACATGGATTGTTTGAAGATTTGCATAATTTAATTTATTTAATTTTATTAATTAAACATGCCCACAACTTTGAAGATGTTTTTTACATTTTTTATTGTGAAGCAAACAACAAATAGGACAATATAACAGAAAAAGTCAATGTGCATAACTATTCACCCCCCTAAAGTCAATACTTTGTAGAGCCACCTTTTGCAGCAATCACAGCTCCAAGTCGCTTTGGATAAGTCTCTATGAGCTTGCCACATCTTACCACTGGAATTTTTGCCCATTCCTCCTTGCAAAACTGCTCCAGCTCCTTCAAGTTGGATGGTTTGCACTTGTGAACAGCAATCTTTAAGTCCGACCACAGATTTTCGATTGGATTGAGGTCTGGGCTTTGACTAGGCCATTCCAACACACTTACATGTTTCCCCTTAAACCACTCAAGTGTTGCTTTAGCAGTGTGTTTGGGGTCATTGTCCTGCTGGAAGGTGAACCTCCGTCCTAGCTTCAAATCAAGCACAGAGTGTTACAGGTTTTGCTCAAGAATATCCCTGTATTTAGCACCATCCATCTTTCCCTCAACTCTGACCAGTTTCCCAGTCCCGGCTGCTGAAAACAATCCACACAGCATGATGCTGCCACCACCATTTTTCACTGTGGGGATGGTGTTCTTTGGGTGATGAGATGGGTTGGGTTTGCGCCAGACATAGCATTTCTTTAATGGCCAAACAATTCAATTTTAGTCTCATCAGACCAGAGCACTTTCCTCCATACATTTTGGGAGTTTCCCACATGCCTTTTCGCAAACTCAAAACGTGGCATTTTGTTTTTTGCTGAAAGTAATGGCTTTCTTCTGGCCACTCTGCCATAAAGCCCAACTCTATGGAGTGTACTGCTTATTGTCGTCCTATGTACAGATACTCCAGTCTCTGCTGTGGAACTCTGCAGCTCCTCTAGGGTTACGTTAGGTCTCTGTGCTGCCTCTCTTGCCCGGTCTGTGAGTTTTGGTGGGTGGCCGTCTCTTAGCAGGTTTGCTTTTGTGCCATGTTCTTTCCATTTGGTTATGATAGATTTGAGGGTGCTCCTGGGGATCATCAAAGATTTGGATATTTTTTATAACCTAACCCTGACTTGTACTTCTCAACAACATTGTCCCTTACTTGTTTGGAGAGTTCCTTGGTCTTCATGGCAGTATTTGGTTAGTGGTGCCTCTTGCTTAGGTGTTGCAGCCTCTGGGGCCTTTCAAAAAACGTGTGTATCTGTAATGACACATCTTGTGACACTTAGATTGCACACAGGTGGACATCATTTCACTAATTATGTGACTTCTGAAGGTAATTGGTTGCACCAGAGCTTTTTATGTGCTTGATAACAAAGGGGGTGAATACATACGCACATGCCAATGTTCTGTTTTCTATTTCTAAAAATAGTTTTATGTATATATTTTTCTCATTTCACTTCACCAACTTAGACTATTTGGTTCTAATTAGTGTTGAGCGAACCCGAACCGCACTGTTCGGGTTCGTACCGAACATTACGGTGTTCGTACCCCGAACCCGAACATTTCACTGTATGTTCGGGTTGGAGTTCGGGGTTTGGCTATAAACCGAAAGTCTATAAACTGAAAGTCATTCGGTTTATAGACTTTTGGCTTATGGAATACATGTAATACTATTGGCTTTCTATAAACCGAACTAGAGTCCCCATTCATAGGCATTTCTTAAGTATTCTATAAGCCGAAAGTCTATAAACCGAAAGACATTCTGTTTAAAGACTTTCGGTAAAAAAAAAAAATGGGGACTCTATTTCGGTTTATAGAATAGCAATATCATTACATGTATTACATCTGAGAGTCAAATAGAACCGTCAAATACTGTGTTTACAGCGCACTTTGAAAAATTCTAATAGTTTTGGGTGGTAAATAGTACATTTGCGTCTTGCGGTGCACTTCATATCTGAGAGTCAAATAGAACCATCAAATACTGTGCTTACAGCGCTCTTTGAAAAATTCTAATAGTTTTGGGTGGTAAATAGTACTTCTGCGTATTGCGGTGCACTTCATATCTGAGAGTCAAATAGAACCGTCAAATACTGTGCTTACTGCGCACTTTGAAAAATTCTGGCTACCTCCTACTCCTCCTCCTCCAGCGCCTCTTCCACCTACACCGCCACGGTCACCGCCTCCTCAACCTATGGGCCACTTAGTATTAACTGAAAGAGAATACCCTGCACTCCAACCCTCTCTCAAATGGATAATTCTGTTGATCCTCCTGGCAGCCATGCTTTAGATTTAGATTTAAGTTCTTCCAAAGCTAAAATCAAAGATTCCATCTAGTGCTATTTTATGGCTCAGCTGTATTTTTAATTTGTATGTATTTTATGTTTTTTGAAGTTATTTCCTTATACATATTTGTTTGCAGGGCACTTGTCCTACTCTTACCCACATTTTAATTCCTTTTGCAGCCCTTTAGCCCTTTGCAGGACTTTTTTAGAGGCATTTTAGTGCCCAAACGTTTGTGTCCCCATTGACTTCAATGGGGTTCAGGGTCAAGTTCGACCCCCGAACCTGCCGAACCCGAACATCCAGGTGTTCGCTCAACTCTAGTTCTGATCCATCACATAAAATTCAGATAAAACATTGAACTTAAGGCTGTAATGTAACAAAATAGGTAAAAAGTCAAGGGGGTTGAATACTTTTGCAAGGCACTGTAGTGAGTTTATCAGACTTATAGGAACTCACAGTCTTCACCGTTTGTATCTATACATTTATAAAATAAATCTGATGGAGAAAAGTGCTATACAAGCACACATGATTAATAAAGTAAATCATATATTAAAAATATGTTTAAATGTCCCCTAAAATTAATTAAATTTGCCAGTCCTACTGTCACTATTTACGTGTGGAACATTTTCCAATTTCTTGTTTGATAGTGTTTTTGATGGCACATCTAAGATGGTTTTTCCTTATAGCTAAGGAAGTTGTTATAACAATAAATCTGCTTAAATCATTTCAGCACTTAGCTGTTACTTTCTTATGAATTAGTTTATAACATTTTCTGGTCCTTTTTATTTTTTCCTCAATACAACTGAATTTCTGAGCATGACTCATACATCAACGAAAATTGTGGTAATTGATTGTATTTATTGCCAAGTAATTTATGTAGAAAAAGCAAACAAATGAATTAGCTGAGTGCGTAGCTTAGGACCAATAATTCAATAAAACTTAAAAGTTTGTCTCCTGGTTAAGTGCTTTTAATATCATTGTCAGCACTCTTAGTGAATCTTATTGTAAGGGAACTAAAAATATAAAATTTTTTGTGATTGAAATTACATAATGTTGACAAATTTAGTTACATAAATTTGTCTACATTTACAAATTTGAAATGAAAAAGTACTATGAAATCAGGTAAATAATTATGTGTATCTATAAGATACAAAGTGAAAGCCAAGTTGATATATTTAAGCTAAAATAGCTGTGGTTGATTCACAACAATTCACTTTTAATGGATAAACATACTCGTTTTATAATTATTCTATCATTTTGAGATTTGTCCAGGGGATATTACTAAGGCCCAACATCCAGGTATAGTTACTTATGTTAATGGCATTCATTTTGTCCAAATCTGTAGGATAAAAGATTGATTTCCCCCTGAGTTGATTAATTTGCTCTCTGAGCAATCTAACTATCTAAATGTCTGATTCTCTGTCATAGGATAGCGGTGTTTCAAGTCTCCTGCTCATATATGTGCAGTGTTATTTTACAACCCCAAGACATATAACAACATTTTATAGCTGCAAAAAGAAATGTCATTGATTAAATACAAAAGTTTTATTTACAATAATTGGCTATAGCTAGGTTTACAAGAAACACCAAGCGAATACACTTCACATCTACCTCTACTCCAAGTCACTGTTTGTTCCTCAAATAGTGTTATCATGTGCAATTGAATTATCATTTGATTATAATTACAAGCATGACCAAAAACAACAGGCAAAGTAAATATAGACATGAATATATATTTTAATTAATAATATTTTTTATATTGTTTATACCTTATTACTTTGCTTGGGAAAAAAGTTTTAGATAATTCTGTATAATTAACAGAGTTAGAATAGCTACTTTGTAAAGTACACTCGGTTGTTAAACATTTAATTGAATTATGCTACTGAAAAAGTTAACACTGAAGTTCATAAAATCAGACAAATGTGCTTCGTAGATGAAAAATCTAATTATGTGAAACATAGCAGTTAAGCATTAATTTTTAAAAGCACTGCTGGCATATTTGTAGTAAATCATGAATTTGCTATTATATCTCCAACATGATATAACCCACCTTTACAGCTTTAAAAGGATAATATTTAACTGCCATTTAAAAAAAAGAAACTCTTGAGAAAAAAAATTAAAATAATCGAGTATGACAAAAAAGATGTGCTTGGATGATAAAATACAATTAGATTACTGTTGTTAAATCCTGGCTGGTTGAACATGTTACTTTTCATAAAATGTTTCATTTTGAGCATGTAAAGTGAATATACTTTTTTTTCCTCTCTAAACACATTTATTATTTTGCGATGTGTGTGGCCATTACTGAAGAATGGTTATGTTTCTTACATAATGAAATGGAATAGTTTTCCAGAAAAATATTTTAAGCAAATTGTACGCATGGGAAATGCAATTGCATGAAATGTCTTTTATCATAAGGAAGGTGTATCATACCTTTCAAAAGCAATTAGAAAAAACATCACTGCAACATATTCTGTAAATTATATACCAACAAATAGATTTAATTTCTGCACATTTCAGTCTTTTTTATGTGAAATCTCCCATGTAGATTAGTTGATGAGGAGGAGAGTGCTGGGCATGCTCAATTCGTTCCTCCTGTTTTGTCAGTCCACTATTTTACTGGTACTTATTCACGTTGATAATCGCACATTGGGACAATGGGGTCTATTAAATGACCAGAGTGGATTTGTCCCATGTCAGTGAATACCATAGGCTGTAATAGAAAAGTCAAAAGACATTAATATTAATGATGTTTTGCGTCATTGAATCATAGACTGCAATAAAAAATGCAAGTTAAAAATCAGTTGATAACTCCTTATTTTCAGAGTTTGTTAATCTGTATGCAGATGTTGTCGTCTGTTTATTTGCATCATGGTATCATTTCCTTATGACACAATAACACATGCTCATCAAACTGACATAGACCAGGAAAACTTACTACAAATACATATACTTGTAAAACACTGGTTACCTGTCAAATGGTTTGTCCTTAGGCTAGCTCAGTCTGAAACTTTAGTCAAATAGAAAGTAATGCAAGAGGAAGTCTCTGAGGCCTAAACTTTTACTTGTTTCAAAAGTTATTGGAGGCATGCTTCTTAGAGCACAGTTGTTGCAAGTCCCTCCCACACTAATATGAAACAGTTGTACTGATTCCCCATCTGAACAGGCATATAAAATGAGAAAATAAAAGTAAGAAAACATATTTTATTCCAGTTGCAAAGATTTGTAACACATTAATAAATGAATAGGTTCCTGCATCCTTAACTTCTATTCTTTAAACATGTTCACTATGAAATCTTCTCTCCTATCGACTTTCTTTATCATTATGTTCATGTTGTTTGTATATTTCTGTTTAAATTAAATGCAGAGAATGTACTGCATATTACCACTTTAAGATATTGCAGATGTAAACTGTACCACATACGATGGTAGGTTTTTTGTTTTACATGTCAATTCTCATTTGCTTCTGCTCTGAACAGTGCTGTATTTTTTTATCCCACTGAAAGCCAAGCTACAAATCAAGTATTTGTGGAGCAATGTGGATGCAAATCCTCAGGAGGAACTGCATTCTTAAAAGGCTTAGTTTTCTGTTTGAAGATTTGTGTGTTCAAATGTTTTATTTTGGATATGGATGAGAATGGGAGCCCTGTCCCGCTTATTTTCAGTCTATCATTTAGATTATAACTAATGCTTGTAGTTCTACACAAACATATAGTTTTATGTTCACAGTGAAAAATACACTGTATATGACTTATGTTGCAACAACTAGAATAAGGTTCCATGCTTACTTTGAAAGCTGAAAGGCCCACTCTGAGCAATTTTGTTTTGCTACTGGTTCATTACTTATACCCTAAGTCATTTCTGCTAAAAAATTTTATTTTTGCTATTAATCTAAATAAATCTTACATTACCACCTCCTTCTTCTGATTCCATGCATATATATGTTTTTTTTTTTTTTAAACACTGTGTAACATTGTTTTTGTCCCTCCTGGTGCCTAAGCAATAAATTGGGACCAAGTTGTAGGGCTGCTGGACTGAGATTAACTGTTTGGCTAGGGTTTTAACTCTTCTAGCGTGTTTGTCTGTTAACCCTTTCACTGCTTGACATGTCTGCATCTGTAAGTTTGATCCCTTCTCTGTAAATTTTGTTAAAGAGGGATTCAATCTTGATTATTTCCTTTTACTGAGGCAGAAAACCTCTTCTCTCTCGTTAAAATAATAATTTGAATGGTGCACTGAATGTTCTCCATTCTAAAGATATTCACCATTAGTCTATGTAAAATCAAAGATTAGAGGACTACCATTCCATGGATCATTGGTCCATGGCAGCAGATGCCGCAGATGCCGCTGGATGACATCTTTCTCTGCCATTGGCCTTTAATAATGCTGCTCGCAGCCAATAGTGAAGAAGGAGAAGATTATGTGACGATCTATAAAACATTATTCGATTGTATGTCACACAGTCCAATAAATGTCACCATGAAAAATGTTGCTGCCTACCTATGACTTATATATGTATATTTATTTCAGTATTCACCTTTTGTATGTTGTATTGTATATAATGTATGAACCAATATGAGTAACTATTTGTAAGAGGAGATATGCAGTGGTTAATGTGATTTTTTCCAAAGGATTTTCTTTGTATGTTTATATTTTATTACCTTTAAGGGACATGCATTTGTGAAATATCCCTTTTCTTTCTGTGTGTTTAGCTTTTGTGTAGAATAGAATGACTTGTGAATGATTCGCAGTGACACAAATTTGATTTACAGGGGATTTGTTTGTTGTTTTTGGACCAATAAAGTACAATCAAATCAAATCAAAAGGTAACATGAAGTAAGAAACCAAAAACCATTTTCATAATAATGTTTATTGCAAATCTTTATAAAATATAATTTATTTTTAAAGTTTTTTTTTTCTTTTCAAAAAGACATATACATATATAGAGATGTAGGAATATATATATATATATATATATATATGTATATATACATATATATATATATATATATATATATATATATGTATATATACATACATGAAACTGCCTTTGAATCTAAAACTGAAAAGCCATCTCCAGTAATTGTCATTAGGGCTGGCAAGTGTTGGCCTGGGCACATACACATGCAAGACAGATTTGCTGACAGATATATACAGAGAATCATAGGCCGACAAGACAATGGAATAGAAAGATCAAAAGTGTTACTGACTGGGACATTTAAAAGTAAAAAGTGGTGCAGCCCGAGCCCTTTATGAGTAGAGATCAGTCCAGGGGCAATTGCCATTCTGCCCCCTTGCCACCCTTTCCCTGTGGATGTATGTCTATATGTGTTGATATTGTACATATTGATATCTATATACACATACATACACCCAGTGGTGTATTTTGGTTTTGTGCAGCTCTACGCATGAAAACATTTGGGCACTGCACACCCATGACGTGCCCCATCAAACCACATTGCACACCAAGGATGTTCCCTATCACACATATTGCACACCCAGGACCTGCTCCATAACCCACACTGCACACAGGGCCGGCCTTAGGGGTGTGCGACCTGTGCGAAAGTTTAAAAAAAAGGTTTGCCGGTGGAGGGGGCGGGCCTCATGGGGAGCCGCGGGCAGCATGAGAACTAAAGTCATTCGTGGAGCAAACTGTTAGAATAGTATTATTTCTTGATTGACAGTGGGAAATCTTGTTTAACTACAATAGTGCTTACTTTGTTGGAAGTATAAAAAAAATTAACATGTTACAGATAATAAATCACACTAAAGTAAATAGTAACATAAACAATATGTTAATTGCCACTTTTGTAAATGCATCAAATACAAATTAATTTTTACACCAATAAAATATTTTGTATCAAACAGTACAAGTAAGCAGATTTACAGAATGTTTGAACAGAATGCCTAAATACATCAATCTATGAATGCTATCACGACTGTACTCCAGTGACAACTCGAATATCAATGTATCCCACTGTGAGGAGAGACAGAATATGTATTTATAAAAGCCAAATCAAATTAAATATTCCATCGCCCATTCTCCTTATGACAGCCATATGGAAATATAAGGATCAAATTTTTCACAATCAAAACAAATCACTTTTCACAGGAATCTGCAATGATTAATTAAACATTTACAGATGTAAAGTCTTTCTTGAGACAGTAGAATTTTTATTTTAGCTTTGCCGCAAAGTTGTTTTTATACAATCATTTCAATTCATGAATTACATCATTAAGCGATTAATAACACATTTTGGTAATGACAGTATCTTAGTGGGATAATTACAATGCATACTTCAGAATGGGTTATATCTTACCTAGTGGAAAACAAAACAAAAAATCACATTAAATTATATTCCACTGCAAATTGTATATGATATGCAGTTGTTTCTTTGTATAAATCAGGATGATGCAATAATGTGTATGAATATACAAATGTGTACACATGTTGCACACATTTGCAAGATCAATGAGCTCTAGTTCCCCAGGGTGACCCACACAGGTGCAAGTCCTACACTGCTGGCAGATCCCACCAGCCTGAACCAGTCCATTGAACTGCTTAACAAGATATTTATTTTCCAATCACCTCAGCAACAATTGGCAAACTGCTTGACACATTTTGGACTGCTGTCCTTAATCGAAAACTACACCTAAAACGGGTCTAGGACACTTTATCGCAGCTGATTCACCGCTGACAGTTCAGCGCGGCAATTCGAACGCTGAACTGTCAGCGGTGAAGAATAACGCGGCCGCTTCATCGTGGCTATGTAAGGGCTGACAGTTCAGCGCTGAACTGTCAGCCCTTACAAATGTACACCCCTAATTAAATTAACACCCCCTAATAAATGACCCCCCAAAGTGCCCCCCAAACCCTAATACTAAAATTAACCCCCAAACCCCAATACTAAAATTAACCCCCAAACCCAATACAAAAATTAACCCCCGAACTCTAATACTAACCCCTAAACCCTAATACTAAAATTAACCCCAAACCCTAATGCTAACCCCTACACCCTAATACTAAAATTAACCCCCGAACCCTAATACTAACCCCTAAACCCTAATACTAAAATTAACCCCTGAATCCTAATACTAACCCCCTAAACCCCAATACTAAAATTAGACCCCAAACTCTAATACTAAACCCTAATACTAAAATTAACCCCCGAACCCTAATACTAACCCCCTAAACCCTAATACTAAAATTAACCCCCGAACTCTAATATTAATTCTAACCGGCTAAACCCTAATTCTAAAATTCTAATTCTAACACATTAAAACTCACCTTTAGCAATGAAATGTCCCGCGATGAAATATCCCGCGATGAGCTCTTGCGCAATGAAGAGGCGGCGGTGAAGCGGCTCCGCTTATATACACTAAATGTTATACAAATATCTTGATCAATGGGGATTGCAACAAACTGACTTGTCAATTTGAAATGAGCCTAATATTGTATCAATGTCTTTATAATGCAAATGTATTAATGTGTATAATTAATCAATCTGTGATCAATAAAAAGTGAAAACATTTAACAAATTAAAAAAATATAAAATATGTAACAATTAAATAATGTGATAATGATATCTTTATAGAAACATTTATGAAATGTATTTAATACATTTGTAAATGCTAAGGTGGTTCTAATAATGTTACGGTATAAATATTTGTGTTAAACCCAATAATGATGTAAAGGGATACGTATTCCAAATTTAAAATACATGTCTTAATGTTTATGCAATTCCCCAGTACAATAGACTTAAATTGTCCTAGATAAAATAATAAACTAAAGAAACTTAAAAAAATTTAAAATACATTAAAACCATCATTGTAAAGTAATACATAGGAATTACCTGTGTATTAGAGCCATAAATTACAGACACACAATATAGCTTATTTAAATATTTTTTTTTTAAATTTAATTCTAATTAATATTTAGTCTTTTTTTTATTATATCTTTTATTTTATCATAAAGAAAGCATTGTTTCTATATTTCTTTATTGGCCACCTTTACAGTTTGATTAATTGGTTATCCCGTTGTATTTTTATTTCCTTCCAGTTAGGGATTTTTTTGTAGGGCAACTCCACCAAATGTGAATAAAATTGCCTTTATGTTTATCTCACCTCCAACCTATCTGGGCACATTTATACCAACAGAACAGGTACTAAATGCATTCTATTCAAAATTTAAAAAATGCATTTCCACCAGAGTAAGGCATCTCACTATTTTACACGTCTCCTGAAAAGCCCCGATCAAATATTTTTTGGGGATTGGTACTCCAAGTATGAGTTCCCATTTCTTGTAAGCTTTACATTCCCCAGCCCTAGAGCTTAGAGCAATCAGATCTTTGGATTTCTTTAGTAAGTTCTTTTGTGTGTTATCTCTTATAATTTTTTAAAATTTTTATATTATCAATGTCTTTGAAATAGATAGATCTTTATTCAGGTAATCTTTTATTCTTAGGAAATTGAAGGTTTCTCCTTCCAAACCTGAATTTTTGTTTAGCAACTCCTGAAATGGAGCTATTTTTGTATATCGCCACACCTCCTGAATCTTGTTTAAGCAACAGCTGTACCATTTATGGAGACTAATATATTTTATATTTTTTTCTAAAAGGTAAAGGGGGAGTTCTGACAGGATACCATTCTCTAGATCCATTTCTTTCTAAATCGGGTCCAGAAGTTCAAAATATTATTTATAACCAAAGATTTTCCTCGACTATCCGTTATATCATTTTTTTAAATCTCTATTTATAGGCCAGAAAAATTCCACTGGGTCCAACTGTCAGGCTCCAGACTTACCTCGCCGATCCCCGGTGGGTCCCCCTTCTCAGGTCTCCAGCTACCGCTTCTCCACCTCTCATCAGGTGGCCGCATGACTGCAGTACAGGCCTCAAGTTGGGCACTCCTCGCATCTTGTGAGTGCCAGTGTCCAACGGAGGGCAGGCGTTGCTTCAGACCCGGTTGTGCGCTCCTATTGGAGAGCACGGAGGGGAGGGCAGTGAGGAGGCAGAACCCTCCTCCCACTCCTGTGCTGGCTAGACCGGGGTAGGGCTATTCCCTAAGGGGAGAGGGGAGGAGTCAGACCACTGACATACTATATAATGAGCAAGCACTTTTTGATCAGTGCTTGCTTGTTTTCAAGCTCCCAGGTTCTAGCCCTGACACCAACCCTTCTATCAAATGCCTTTCTAATAAATACCAGGGTCCTTTCTTAGATATCTCCAACTGAGAGGTCAGAGCATGAGACAGGAGACTTGCCCCATAATAATCCGTTAGGTCTGGCATTCCCAAGCCACCTTGGGCGACTTTTAATTTTAAGCATTCCAGGCTTAATCTAGGTCTCTTGTTCTGCCATACAAAATTCCGTAAAGAAGACTGAATCAAGCTCAACCAGCTGCTCTGGATTTTCATGGGAATTAGCCTAAACAAATAAAGCCACTTGGGTAAGATATACGTTTTTATTATATTCATTCTTCCCCACCAAGAAAAGCAGGTTTAATTAATATTTAGTCTTATCTATATTAATCATAAGCCTACCATAAGTGGGTGTGACTAAAAGATGTGACCCTGAATATTGAATAGCTCAACCCTAAAAATAGAGCAGGTAAATTATTTAAAAATATTACCAATTATTACATTAATCTACTTCTCATTAGATAATGTATCAGTTAACATATACATAGTACCAACCTAGTATAGTTGCTATATACCTCAAAACTGTTAAATATGGTGAGATACCTCAAATTGACTATACATTCCCCTGGGTAACAATATTTACAAAATTAAATTCTAATAGACTTCTCTGTGGCACAAGGTCTTAACAGTACCTCTACCTCCCGGGCCGGAATTGACTTCTTCAAGGCCCTGGATGGAGAAATATGAAGTTCTATCCCACACATAGTATAAGTACAGCAGTAATTTCATTCCAGAAAGAGGCTTAAAAAACTTGGATGTTGAGGTTAGAGGTTCCCACAGGAAATGTAATAATCCTAAAGGTCAGGAGAGAGAATCTGTTAGAAAAATGGAAACTCTTAGAAGGTGGGTTCAGTTATAGTTATGGATACGGATAGAGAGTATAACTTCATGTGGCCAACAGGCAAATATCAGCTATTACTACATATTGTGAATTAGACTGTAATCTCATTGTTCCCTCCTTGTCAGAGTTATCCCCACTTATAAATGCTGGACAACATTATGGAAATCAAAATATGGATGAGATACAATATATTTGTAACGAACTCCAGGTACCCTGACTGGGTACCTCCATTAGCTGAGGATATAGTCCACAGGAATCTCCAGGAAAGTATAATCCCACACTGAATATTTTCCCCAAGTACTTGACAACACAAGTTTAGAGGGTAAAACCAGAAGAACATTTCATTGTAGAAAGCTTTATACATGGAAACATCATATTAACATAAGATTAAACAATGGAAATCTTAACTGGATTAACTGAACACAAGGGATAATCCATTTAACTTTGGCACCAGTAAAACCAGCGACCAATACAAATACAACAGACAAAGGAGTGACCAATCAGGGGAGGGTAGGCGTGGGTAAGTCCTTTTAATCTCTTTATCCCTTTAAGCCCTTTAAATTAACAACCAATAGCAGTGATTCCTACATTTTAAACCTTTACATGAGCGACCAGTGATCGAGTCGCCGACATTCCCAGAGACCACTGTTTGAAAAGGGTATAGTCACACACTGTGCAATTTTTTTGGGATACATTTTGGGTGACATTCGGGGTCAATTTTTGAATAGCCCAACCAATCACAGACAGAGCTATTCAGCTCTTTAAACTGTTGGCCAATCATGAATCGAGTGACGGACCAGTAAATTGTCGGTTGTTTCAATTGGACCAATGACAATCTGAGCTACCAGTTCCATGTTCCATGTTAGATAGGCTCCGGGGCATACCAGGAAGGACAATAAGTAATTATCTCCTCTGTGGAGGTATTTAAGGAAGGGAAAATGGCAAATAACAGTGTTAAAACCATAAATAATTTAAAAAACATAAACATCTTGTAAGTCTGGCTCCTGTGACAGGGTTCCCCACAGTCTGGCAGACCCAGACAGATCCAAATGGATCAGTTAGGGGCTGTCCGGGAGACTTATGGTTCCAGGTCGGTTTGGTGTGAGAGTCCATCAGCATTCCCATTTTGTTTCCCCAGGTGGTACTGGACTGTGAAGTTGTAGGGCTGCAGGGCTAAACTCCACCCCAGAAAGTGGCCATTATCTCCTGCAACCCGGTTTAACCAAATCAGTGGGTTGTGGTCCATCAAGACAGCAAAAGAGTGTCTGTACAGGTAAGGTTGTAATTTCTTTAAAGCCCACACCAATGCGCCTCACCTTCTCCACTGTGGGGTAGGCCACCTCCCCGGTCAATAGTTTTTGGCTGATGTAGGCAACTAGATGGTTGTTGCTGTCAGGGCCAACATGGCTTAGAACTTCTCACAGTCCAAACATAGATACATCTGTGTGGACACAGAATTGTTTGTTGTAATCAGGGGCAGCTAGGACCGGAGTGGAAATGAGAGCTCGTTTGAGTAATTGGATGGTGGATTCGCACTGGCCCGGTAGGTGGCTTGCCTGAGTTTCATCTGGTCGATGTTGTCTGTGTGGCCAGGTACCATGGAAAACATCTACCGGTTGGTCATAAGGACTTGCTAGGCTTGTTCTACCCCTAAACGTCCATCAATCTGCACCATGCATTTTGGCTAGGGGGATGATCTCAGGTGAAGCCCAAGGGCTGTGAAAGGGCTCAATAACCCCCAGGTTATTGAGCACTTCCTTCAACTCAGCTAATATCCCTTATAGTATAAGGTATAGTATAATATCCCGCATAGTGATTCTGTGAGCTGATACAATCAGTCCTGGTCCCTTTCTCTTCTGTCCCCATCCAACCCTCTGGGGTCATTCCCAGCTCGGTCATGGTAGGAGGCTAGGGTAGGATCAGTCAGTGTCTCTTGGAGGAACTTCGTGGGGGCTGCCCAGGGTAGAGAAATAGGCAGTCAAAACTTGTCAGGGTTGGGAGGCTGGCCTGAGGGAGGTAGGTCACGGGGTTTGTGTCTTGCCTTTCTTGTTGCAGGGTAGTTACGGCATAGGTTTCCATGGGTAGGTCCTCTGCAAAAGCTAAGGTAAAATGGCCTAGATTGTTGCCCAGTAGTACATCCACGGGTAAATCAGGCATGACACCAACCTCCATGTCCTTAGCGCCGGTGCCCCATTAGAGATGCAGGCGGGCATTTGGTATGCGTAGCACAGTCCCTTCTGCAATCCGGAGGGATATAGACTGGCTGGTATATTTGGGGATCACCAGCCGAGGCTGCATCAGGGTAATGGTGGCTCCATTATAACGTAATCCTTTAGCGGCTCGGCCCTTGACCCAAACATCTTGCAGATGATGCTGCCTATTATCCAGGGAAGCAACACCCCCAAATCCTCAATATTCCATCCCGGGAATAAGAGGCAGAATCCACACAGTGAGCCGCTGGTCCAAGGGCCTGAGGAATCCAAGGACCCTGGGGTAGAGGAACATTGTTTGGACAGTCTCTCCAGGTATATCCAACCTAGTAGGATAAAGGGTCATCTGTCTCTCACCCATAGTCCCGGATAGTCACCAGAGTGTGCTCGTAAAGGTGCTCAAGATAAAGGAGCTGTTGGGAATCGGCTAAGGTAGCGCCTTGGCACCCGGACATCCAACTGTCCACAGACTTAGCATTCGATGGGCCCACTTAGTGAGCAGTTGTCATTCTTTTCTCTGCAAGCTGTGGACCTTTATCTGATGTGCCTTGGGGGTAATAGCATAACAGGTAAGGAGTCACTCCTTGACTATCTCATAGTCATGCATCTCTCTGCAGGCACCGCTTGGTAGGCTTCTCAGCTCTCCCAGAAAGGTATTTTACATTTGGCATACGTATCACTTTAATTATTGCGTTTAACACAAATAGTTTTTACTATTTCTATAACATATATGTTATCCATTATACTGAGAATTTTTGTATACATGTTTACAATAGGAGAATTGTGGGAGTATCCACAATAATTAGAGATTTAAGTGATTTCCATGTGTGGTCTAAATTAAAGTGTATTTGATTATGTTGTTGAGTGTGTGTGGGAGTAGCTTATGACTAAGGACAGCATTTTTTAAAGTGTCAAGCGATTTTCTGCTTTTTGCTGCGATGATTGGAAAATGAATATCTAATTAATAAGCTCAACACAGTAAGTCTTCATTTATACAGCCAGAATATAGAGTGCATATCACAGAGTGCATATAACAACTAATGTTATGGACTTAAAAAACAACTGTGGCAAAAAATTAAGTTGTGTTTAATTAGAGGATTGCATCAAGTGAAGGCATTTAAATAGAAATGCTTTAATGAAAGAATACAAATAAAGTACCTTATCTTTACCCCATATAGCTCCACCAGGAGGCAGACATTTTGTTTAGAATCTTTGGTCAGATGGGTTAGATCTTTTTTCATCTGAACCAAGGTGAATGAATATCTGACCCAAAATTATAAACAAGATCTCTGCCCCCCTGAGAGAATGATATGGGGTAAAAAAGGCACAATAAAGAACTTTATTTGTATTCTTTCATTAAAGATTTTATTTATAAATCATTTACACTTGGTACAATCTTTCAATTAAACATAAGTTAAACATAACTTTTTGCTACAGTTGTCCTTTAATATACAAATGTACACAAAATAAAAATAAAAAAATATATATAGTGACTACCACCACCACAGAAAAAATTTAGACACACCAGTCTTAACAATTTAGCGCTGCACTATATACCTACTGTAGGAAAGAAGGTGGATAAGAGATTCAATAAGAAATAGTCTGCTATTTTGATATAAAATATGTTTAATATATATTTATAAAAAAAAACACAAGATAAGTCAAAACACAAAAATAACATATAGGTTGTATAAATTATTGGGCTCCACTATAAATGTCATATAATTATAAAGTGTTGCATACATGCTCCCTATCTGTCCTTCATTTAGAAAAAAATAGGTATACTGGATATATATTAATTAATAACACAACTCTGATACAGATATTAAGAGCTCTTGCTAACCATGAAAACCATTAATTTCTTAATCACTTTAAAATAAAAGCCTCCACATGCAAGTAGTAAATTGATTTTCGCACATGAGCACATCTGGAAAACAGACAATGTACAGTGTAGTATCAAAGTTGGACTGACCCAAATAAAGAACAGGATATCTTTTGAATACTGCTTAAATGGATTACCAATTTTTTTGTGAGTCTATGACGCTAAACACACTTCCAGCAGTTTTATCAGGAAACAAGACGATGATCTTCTCCCAATTAGTTCCTGTGTTCTGCACAATTGACGTGTGCACACACACACTCTGTAATGTGGAGGGCCACACGCGATACAGAAGCTTAGTTTGGGGGCCAGACATTAATAATTTAATATAACCTGTTGTGTTTTAATCCATTAGAAGGACCACACAAAACCACTTAAGGCACACATGCAACCTGCATGCCACCAGTTTGACATCAAAAGGTTGTTTGGAAAATCATCTATGGAGAAGTATTTTGGCACACTTCATAACAGACTGTACAACTATGCTCCATCTCAGGCAGCTAATATAACCTGCAGTAAACGAGGAATATGTTCATGGGATAGGAAGATAATTCTACTTTTCCTACATTTTTTGGTTGCCTCATTGTAAAGTCTTTATCAATATATTAATACTGTGCATATATATTTTGTTATTAAAAAGGATCTTGCAGTTTTGTTCTGGAGAAACTGTAAAATATAATACTCTGCTTCAATACACATTCATGAAGCAACGGTCAGTAGGTTACAAGATCTTATTTTTTTTTCTGTATAGGGTCAGAACACATTGTTTACTTTTAAATATCTACTTTTTTTCCTCACCATTTTGGATTTTATTATAGGCCGTATATTTGGTTTCCTTCAATATAATGCTATCAGTAAATAAAGTCCAGCAACATGTCGACACTCTAAATCGGAAAAGTTTAGCACAACATTACTCAATATTTTTTCCCTCTCCTTTTTTGAATTTTAATTAATTCATAGAGGTTGAGTACACGCATGTATCTGGTGCACCATGAAAATATCAAATTATCTATGCAATTCTTGCCTATATAATAATTTATTATTTCAAATTTAGCAAATATTTTGTAGCTGCTTTGTGCTTCTGGACTCCCATATAAAGGTCATCCAAAAGGAATATACTAAAAGCAAATGTTAATTTTGTGAATTTTTTTTCTTCAGCTCATTAGGCTGAAAGTTTTTTTTAATAAATATTTTTTAATAATTACCCAAAACTTTTAGAAACTGTTTGTAACCTGCAGTGTTGTGGTTTGAGGTCTGGCTGACTTAAAGTATCCTCGTTGCTCCTGAGAACCAATGTGTCTCTGTGGACAGATGAAACCCAAGTCTAAAGTAACTGATAAGCTATATTATTGCTAACCACTATTTCAGGTGACTCATAATTTACCCAGTGTAATAAATGACTCCATTCTGGTTAATAAATTCTGGAGCCCATAGCTGCTCACTCGACATCACTCACAGTGCTTATAATCCATTGCCCCAGCTCATGTCCTATAACTTTGGTGGAGTGGCAAAACCATATTAAATGCTACTAAAATATGTCTGAATAAGCTTGTATTAGCGCAAAGTCCCAGTCAAATACATTATATATCTGTTTTTACTGAAAAATATAACACCCCTTTGGATCCCTGTCCAACATTAATATTTCCAGTTTTTACTAAATATCCTTCCTACTCTGTACCACAGCTTTATCCACTTTACATTTAGCTATGGTAATGCATATACAAATAGCTGGGCTATACCACAATGTTTACATAGAATAATATTTTATAAACATTTGCATTAGCATAATAATTGTCATTGTCAAATAATTATAGTGATAAACTCTCTATAATTGTTCTACTTTATTGTTATTTTAGATAGTCTGACATTTCTCTTCCCTGAATTACATTACCGGTATATTTCAATTATTTAAAAGTCCTAGCATTTGCTTTGACATTATGCTTTATTTTTTTCTTTACAATTTGAGTCATAATCATAATAGTAACATAATTTAGGTTGAAAAAATACTTAAGTCCATCAAGTTCATCCCTTCTACCTATCATCCCTGCCTTTGATCCAAAAGAAGACAAATACCCCTAAGGAAGCTATTTCAAATTTTGCCTCCTAGGGGAAAACATCCTTCTTGACTCAAAAGGGCAATCAGATTTCTCCTTGGATCAAGAAGCTATACTATTAATGCTTGTTCCTTATTAATAGCCCTGTATGTCCTGGTTTTCTAAAAAACAAACAAAAAACATCAGCCCATGTTTAAATGCATCTACTGTAGTTGATAGCACCACCTCTCTTGGCAGTGAGTTCCATAACTTTATTGTCCTTACTATAAAGAATCCCTTCCTTTGCTTGTTGACATTTTGTTTAGAATCTTTAGTCAGATGGGTCAGATCTTTCGTCATCTGAACCAAGGTGAATGAAGATCTGACCCAAAATTATAAACAAGATCTCTGCCCCCTGAGAGAATGATATGGGGTAAAAAAAGGCAGATTTTATTTATAAATCATTTACACTTGGTACAATCTTCCTTTGCTGTCTATGAAATCTTTGCTCTTCCAGTCTCAGTGGATGACCTCTTGTTCTTTGTACATTTCTGTTAATGAACAGGTCACTGGACAGTGCTTTATATTGGCCCTGCACATATTTATATAATGTTATAATATCCACTCTGAGACGCTTTTTTTTATTACGTATATATATGCAACTTTTTAAGTCTCTCTTTATAACTAAGATAATCCTATCCCCTTATTAATTTTGTAGCTCTCCTTTGCACTTTTTCTAGTTCAATCATATGCTTTTTAAGGACTGGTGCCCAGAATAGTATTGCATATTCAAGGTGAGGTCTTACCATTGACTTGTAAAGAGACAAGATGATACCCTCCTCCTGTGAATCAATACCTTGTTTTACAGGGAGTGCAGAATTATTAGGCAAATGAGTATTTTGACCACATCATCCTCTTTATGCATGTTGTCTTACTCCAAGCTGTATAGGCTCGAAAGCCTACTACCAATTAAGCATATTAGGTGATGTGCATCTCTGTAATGAGAAGGGGTGTGGTCTAATGACATCAACACCCTATATCAGGTGTGCATAATTATTAGGCAACTTCCTTTTCTTTGGCAAAATGGGTCAAAAGAAGGACTTGACAGGCTCAGAAAAGTCAAAAATAGTGAAATATCTTGCAGAGGGATGCAGCACTCTTAAAATTGCAAAGCTTCTGAAGCGTGATCATCGAACAATCAAGCGTTTCATTCAAAATAGTCAACAGGGTCGCAAGAAGCGTGTGGAACAACCAAGGCGCAAAATAACTGCCCATGAACTGAGAAAAGTCAAGCGTGCAGCTGCCACGATGCCACTTGCCACCAGTTTGGCCATATTTCAGAGCTGCAACATCACTGGAGTGCCCAAAAGCACAAGGTGTGCAATACTCAGAGACATAGCCAAGGTAAGAAAGGCTGAAAGACGACCACCACTGAACAAGACACACAAGCTGAAACGTCAAGACTGGGCCAAGAAATATCTCAAGACTGATTTTTCTAAGGTTTTATGGACTGATGAAATGAGAGTGAGTCTTGATGGGCCAGATGGATGGGCCCATGGCTGGATTGGTAAAGGGCAGAGAGCTCCAGTCCAACTCAGACGCCAGCAAGGTGGAGGTGGAGTACTGGTTTGGGCTGGTATCATCAAAGATGAGCTTGTGGGGCCTTTTCAGGTTTAGGATGGAGTCAAGCTCAACTCCCAGTCTTACTGCCAGTTCCTGGAAGACACCTTCTTCAAGCAGTGGTACAGGAAGAAGTCTGCATCCTTCAAGAAAAACATTATTTTCATGCAGGACAATGCTCCATCACACGCATCCAAGTACTCCACAGCGTGGCTGGCAAGAAAGGGTATAAAAGAAGAAAATCTAATGACATGGCCTCCTTGTTCACCTGATCTGAACCCCATTGAGAACCTGTGGTCCATCAAATGTGAGATTTACAAGGAGGGAAAACAGTACACCTCTCTGAACAGTGTCTGGGAGGCTGTGGTTGCTGCTGCACGCAATGTTGATGGTGAACAGATCAAAACACTGACAGAATCCATGGATGGCAGGCTTTTGAGTGTCCTTGCAAAGAAAGGTGGCTATATTGGTCACTGATTTGTTTTTGTTTTGTTTTTGAATGTCAGAAATGTATATTTGTGAATGTTGAGATGTTATATTGGTTTCACTGGTAAAAATAAATAATTGAAATGGGTATATATTTGTTTTTTGTTAAGTTGCCTAATAATTATGCACAGTAATAGTCACCTGCACACACAGATATCCCCCTAAAATAGCTAAAACTAAAAACCAACTAAAAACTACTTCCAAAAATATTCAGCTTTGATATTAATGAGTTTTTTGGGTTCATTGAGAACATGGTTGTTGTTCAATAATAAAATGAATCCTCAAAAATACAACTTGCCTTATAATTCTGCACTCCCTGTATAC
Source organism: Pelodytes ibericus (assembly GCA_036172795.1). Classification (NCBI taxonomy): domain Eukaryota; kingdom Metazoa; phylum Chordata; class Amphibia; order Anura; family Pelodytidae; genus Pelodytes; species Pelodytes ibericus. The sequence goes on along the minus strand of CM069858.1, from coordinate 101,743,165 downwards.
ATGCCAATATTTTATAAGCCTTTGTAGCTGAAGATGATTCTGCTATGTTTTTATGCAATGCTGGCACAATATGCCAGCGAAGGTTGACATATTTTCGACTAGGCGACTTGTATAATCAAGTTGCCCACTGTGCATTGTGAGTGTATAATGCCTTGGATGAGTAGCCGCAATGGCTCATGTTCATGTCTTTAGCACTCTCCTTTATGCACTTCAGGAAAAAATTGGGAAAAGCATTTTGCAGGCAAAGTATACATTTATGCAGTTTGCTTTAGGGTGAAATGTGCTTTCGAGTAGCCTTGCTAGCCCAATTCTCATAAAAATGCATTAACTCCAATCATACTGTGAATAGATTTCTGTATCATTTCATTTTTAACACCACAGGTGTTACATTGTTGACTGCAAGCAAATACCTGGATGCACATCAATAGTTTTTAAATTTAACTAGCCCATTTAAATAGTTCAAAAATTGAATATATGTTCTTAACGTATAAATGCTAGCATTGCCACCTTTTCTTCCAAAAAATACCAAATATGTTATTGCCGACATAGGCATTGTGCTCAATTTTTTTTTTACCATCTTTTTGGTAGAATAACGGCTGGGTGGCAACTATAATTAATGCTAAATATTCTTGAAAATAAATAAATTATGTAGCTGTAAATAATGTGTGTGTTCACACAATCGGTCCAAAGGTGAGGGTTGAAAATGCTGCAGCAGAACTGTTGATGTATCACATTTAGATTATCTGTGTTTAGAATGAGAGATGTTCTTTGTATCTGTCTTTTTGCATTATCATGTAACAGTTAATTAACACTCTGGTGCTTTCTTAAATAAGCTGATAAATATATATATATATATATATATATATATATATATATATATATATATATATATACATATATGTATTTCAGCATTGTGTTTATTATGCTTGACATGTAACACAGTGAGGATCAATGTTATTTACATTATATTTAATTGAAACTGTGTGAAAACGATGTGAAATAAATACAATAAAAATGCAAAACACATCCAAATGTGCAACAATAATACTCAAAGGAGTCAATTTCATTCCAGACATAATTGATTTTGAGGATATTGAAAACTTATGAAAATTATTTATTTACTTATAAAATGCCAGCATATTCCACAGTATTGTACAATGCATAAACTAAATATACAATACACAGTTGCGCTTATTCTAATAACACACAAACAATGATAATACAGTTGCGCTTATGCTAATACACAAACAATGATAAAATATCATGTATTTAATGAACACATCCATTAAACATTCACAGTGCTGGTGGAAAAAGTAAGTGAACCCTTAGATTTAATAGCTACTTGAACCTTCCTTGGCAGAAATAATATCAAACAAGAGGTTCCAGTATCTGCAGATCAGACCTGCACAATGTTCAGGAGGTAGCAATATTCTAACGATGTCTGGTGTGAACGACTTTATTGAGGTAATTCCAGAGCATCTCTATTGGGTTAAGGTCTGGACTATAACTGGGCAACTTTAAAAGGCAGATTTTATTTTTTTCAAGACATTTTGTAGTAGATTTAGTTTAATGTTTAGTCCTGCTGTCACATAACTTCTACAGAGCTTCAGCTGCCAGACAGCCACCTTGATATTATCTCATATATACCTTGATAAACTTGGGAATTCATTGTCTCCTTGGGAATAACTGTTGGGATGATGTTTTCATGTTGGTATTTAGTGTTAAATGTTCTTCCCAAATAATCCAACCTTAGTTTCATCAGTCCACAAAACATTTTACCTCTAGTGTTGTGGAATGTTAAGGTACACTTTGGTAAACTTCCGGTGCACAGTGATGCTATTTTCTAGTGAACAGAGGTTGCATCCGTTGTATACTTCCAGGGGCTCCATGCCTTTTCAATGTTTTTCATATGGTAGACTCGTGAACGGAGATGTTAACCAGTTACAATGATTCCTTCAAAACTTTAGCTGTAAATCTAGTTTTTTGCTTTTTTTGACCTAATTGAGCATTCTGTATTGTGCTTTTGGAATCATCTTTTCTGGGCACCTACTTCTAGGGATTGTAGCCATAGTACTAAATCGTCTTGATTTATAAACCATTTTGTCAGTAACAGTAGACTGATGTAAATGTAAACAGTTTGAGTTTACTTTGTAAACCTTTCCAGTTTTATGAAATTCAATAATTATTTTTTTGTGAAGCATAGTTTACACAGCAGATGCCTTGAGTGAATAGAACATGTAAAATTTTTTAGTCTTTTTTATGTAAAAGTATCAGATTACATGTCCAATCCCATTTTATTAATTTATATCCAGGTTTGCTTACTCTTGATTCGAATTTGCTTTAGTTGTGTGCTATTAGATAAAACAGATTGTGTTTGTTCATTATTGTGACTTAAATGAAGATCAGACCATATTTTAAGACAAATTTTACATAAATGCTGACAGTTCGAAAAGGTTAACTTACTTTTTCTTGCACTGTACATACTGAAACAAGGGGAGGTCTAACTCATAGGAGATTACAGTTTGATGCCTCAGGTACATAATTTGACTTTACTAGGCAAATTGTTAGATTAAATATAATATATAAAGCACCAACTTAGCATACCATGTATAAGTGCATAATGATACAGAACATATATAGGGTCTTGCTCTTACCATTGTAGCATGACATTTAAGTTCATAAAGACAGAATTCTAGGTGAAATGAAAAACTGACAATAAGTGACATTTTTTTTTTATCACAACCTGTCCTTCCAGCTCATTTCCTAAAAGCAACATTTAAACTAGAGGATTGGCAAAAACATAAAAAACGAATCATGACATATTTATCACAGAAACAAACAGGTTAAATTGTACACTTTAACCCCTTAACGACAGATGACGTGCCAGGCACGTCACGGCAAATCGTGGACTTGCCGACAGCTGACGTGCCTGGCACGTCATGCACTAAATGGAGTAAAGAAAGCGACCAGCGGTCGCTTTCTTTACTCTAACGGTGTTGCTACAATGCCTCTAGGTAGAGGCATTGTGCAACACCCCCCAAATGTGCAGGGGCGCGCTACGATCACTCCACGGAGTGATCGTAGCAGCCATTTAAAAATGGCTGCGTCCGCTGCACACATGTGCTTAGAAAGCGAACGATCGTTCGCTTTCTAAGCATCTGCGGTGTTGTTAAAGTGCCTCGCCAGCGAGGCACTTAACAACACCTCCAGGCTGCCCAGAGCCGATGGTGGTCGCTCTCCTGAGCAACCCCATCGGCTCAGTAGAAGGGAACGCTGCCTGTACAGGCAGCGCTTCCCTTCTAATGGCAAGAGCATCGGAAGTGAAAGTATTTCACTTCCGATGCTCTAGGGGGAGCCAGTCGATGCCGGCACAACAGATCTATGTGATCTGTGTGCAGGCATGTATGGTAAGTGCTCTGATGAGCACTTACCATACTGTCAAAGGCAATATTACTAAATATTGCCTTTGACAGGTATTGATCTGCCTCCCTCACCTTACTACTTTTAGTAAGGGAGAGAGACAGATCAGATCAAGTAAAAAAATAAAATAAAATAATAAAAAAAATATTTAATAAAATTTTAAACACCAAGGGCTTTTATAAAAGCCATTTAACCCCTTCCCTGCCATTGATCGCTGTGTACGCAGTGATCATACACAGCAGCACATTTTTTGCTGTCTGTGCATTTTTTAGGGGTTATTTTTGTTTACTGTAATTCATTACAGTATAAAAAAACCTCTTTTAAGAGAGATTAACCCCTTTCTTGCCGTAGATCACTGCCTAATCAGCGATCTGACGCAAATGCAGCAATCTTGCTGCAGAAGCATTTTTAATTTTTTTAAAACCTTTTTATTACACCCGTCACGTGTTAATTATACCCGCTAGGGCACTACGTTTAACGTAAAAAATTTTTTTTAGCTGTCTGAGCGCATGTATAGCGATCAGTAACAGCTGATAAGTGACAATGGCGGGTTGGCGTTTGCTCAGATGAGCATCACCATTCGTCTGGTTAGATCAATATGTGTAAATATTTGATCTGACCCGTGTAGATCTGCCTCCCTCTCACTTGAGTTTTAGTGAGGGAGGGAGACAGAGCTGTATAATGTAAGTTTTTAATTATAATATATTTAATAGAATTGAGACCCAAAGGCTTTTATAAAAGCCGTTTCCAGTATTTAACCCCTTCCCTGCAATTGATCGCTGTGTACGCAGTGATCTTACACAGCAGCACATTTTTTGCTGTCTGTGCATTTTTTTAGGGGTTATTTTTTTTTACTTTGATTTATTACAGTATATCAAAGGCTCTTTTAAGAGCTATTAACCCCTTCCTTGCCGTATATCACTTCCTAAGCAGCACATATGGTCACTGCCTAAGCAGTGCATATGGTCACTGCCTAAGCAGCGCATATGGAGCAATCTAGTCGCCGAAGGATTTTTTTTTGCTATCAGCATTTTTTTTGTCAGACTCACTAGGGGTTAATTATACCCACTAGGGGATTACGTGTATTCCTTTTGAAGCTGTCTGAACGCGTGTATAGCGATCAGTAACAGCCGATCAGTGGCAAAGGTGGTTTGGTGATTTCTCAGATGAGCATCACCATTCGTCTGGTTCGTAAATATTGTTCTGACCCATATGGATCTGCCTCCCTCTCCTCACTTGAGTTTTAGTGAGGGAAAGAGACAGATCTGTATAACATAATTTTTAAATTGTAATAAATTAAATAAAATGTTAATAAATTGTGAGTCCCAAGGGCTTTTATAAAAGCCATACCTTTTGTATAGTGTAGTGTATTAACTCCTTCCCTGCCACTGATCACTGCACAGCAGAACATTTTTTCTTGTCTGTGCATTTTTAGGGGTTAATTTTTTTGTACAGTACTACAAAGGCTCTTATAAGAGCTATTAACCCCTTCCTTGCTCTACATGTTCAAATTCCAAGTTTGAAAATCAAAAAGCGCACCTCTCAAATGTAGCCTTTCAACCCCTAACAAAGCTGACAAAGCTATGCATGGGTGGTATCCCTGTGCTCGGGAGATGTTGCTGAACATATATTGTGGTATTGTTTGTCAGTGACACATACCGAAATATGTGAATTTGTGTCTAAAGTGCAATGTATGTGGGAAAAAATACACAATAAAATGACTACCACAAACTTTGACAAAGGCTGGTGGTAGAATTGGTGCATGGAAAGTGTTAAAATAACACCATTTAAAATAGCCTAGGGTGTCTACTTTTACAAAATATATACTTTTTGGGGTAAAATACACTGTCCTACTTAAAAAAAAGTCCCAAATGAAAGATGGGCTCAGGCTGACTACACGTCAATATTCCAAGTTGAAAATGCGCACCTTCACAATGTGGCCCTTTAGCCCCCAAACAACCCAACAAACCTATGCATGGGTGGTATCCCTGTACTCAGGATATGTTGTTGAACACATATTGGGTTATTGTTTGGCAGTGACACATACCAAAATCTGTGAATTTATGTCTAAAATACAATATTTGTGAAAAAAAAACACACAAAAATTACTACCACAAACTTTGACAAAGGCTGGTGGTAGAATTAGTGCATGGAAAGTGTTAAAATACCACCATTTGAGATAGCCTAAGGTGTCTTTTAAAAAATATATGGGTTGATGGGGTAAAGTACACTGGCTGGTTTCAAATATGTCCCAAATGGGACATGGGTGCAGGCGGTCTGCATGTCAAAATTTTAATTTGGAAAACAAAAAACTGCACCTACCAAATTTGGCCTTTTACCCCCCAAACAACCCAACAAACCTATGCATGGGTGGTATCCCTGTACTCAAGAGATGTTGCTGAACACTTATTGGGGTGTTATTTGGCAGTGACACATACCAAAATCTGTGAATTCATGTCTGAAGTACAAGGTTTGTGAAAAAAAACCACAAAAAAATTACTACCACAAAGTTTGACAAAGGCTGGTGGTAGAATTAGTGCATGGAAAGTGTAAAAATACCACCATTTGAGATAGCCTAAGGTGTCTTCTTTTAAAAAATATATGGGTTGATGGGGTAAAGTACACTGGCTGGTTTCAAATATGTCCCAAATGGGACATGGGTGCAGGCGGTCTGCATGTCAAAATTTTAATTTGGAAAACAAAAAACTGCACCTACCAAATTTGGCCTTTTACCCCCCAAACAACCCAACAAACCTATGCATGGGTGGTATCCCTGTACTCAAGAGATGTTGCTGAACACTTATTAGGGTGTTATTTGGCAGTGACACATACCATAATCTGTGAATTCATGTCTGAAGTACAAGGTTTGTGAAAAGAAACCACAAAAAAATTACTACCACAAAGTTTGACAAAGGCTGGTGGTAGAATTAGTGCATGGAAAGTGTAAAAATACCACCATTTGAGATAGCCTAAGGTGTCTTCTTTTAAAAAAAAAACTGCACCTCAAAAATTTGGCATTTTAGCCCCCAAACAACCCAACAAACCTATGCATGGGTGGTATCCCTGTACTCAGGAGAAATAGAATTTATTTAGCATGTTTTTTCGTTTGCTATTGTCGATGAGGAGAAGTTGTTTCAAATAAAAACAAAGAAATTTGTGTATTTTTTTTTTTTTTTACCATATTTTTTTTTTTTTTTTAATAATATGATAAGATATGATCAAAAAGATGGCATCCATAGAAAGCCCTTCTTGTCCCGATAAAAACAATATATAATATGTGTGGGTACAGCAAATGACAAAGAAGAAAATTACTGCTAAACACAAACAGCACAGAAATGTTAAAATAGCCATTGTCCAGAAAGGACAAAAATGTTTCAAAGGCTCTGTCCTTAAGGGGTTAAATATGTATGCTTTACATGTTAAAAATAGTGGGTGAATTAAAAGCAGGAGAAAATAAATGAAGTTTGTATCACATTTCTCCATAGTTTTCAATAATATGCAGGCAGGTAAATCATATGGTCTCCATCTTATGACAAGAGCCCACTCTGAAGATCTTAGTATATATTCTTATGCATTGTGTGCTGATTGCTTATCATTGCAGCACATTGCATTAGAATTGCTCCAGTTTTGCTTCTATTAATGTGGTCCTGTATATTGTGCTTGGAAATAAGGGAATCTATTATCTATACGCAAGGTTGTCTTCAACAATCTCTGGTAGGGATTGGTTAATGTACCGATCAGCAGACATTCCTCAAAAACATTTAGACCAGAGATGCAGTGACCTAAAATATGTTTACATTTGAAGATATGGCAATATTTTTTAGAATCTCAATATTCTAATCTTTTTTTGTCTATAAATTGGGAGGACTGGTGAGAAACTGTGTGGTCTCTGTATAGTTATTAGGCACTTCAATATTGTCTGTGAAGGGAAGGAAAAGGAGCGCAAATGTAGTGTATTGTTATTTTAAATACAAAGTCACTTAAAAGTAAAAAAAATTCTATGTAACAGATATTTAGTGTAAAAAAAAGCATAAATAATACTTATATTTCTTATGTGGGAATATGTGTAGGTGTTGATTGTAGGTCTCAGGTTGGTATATGGTACCCCAAAAAAAGGAGAAACAGAAACACTAGTGCTCTCTGCTGTACACAATAATTAGGCTTCCAAGGATGATAGGAATTCTACTCACAGGCTCTAGAGCATTTCACTGATCTTTGTATAGGCAAAAGGGGGTCCCCTAGTGTCTATAGGGGAGCGATGGCGTTCTGATTGAAGATCTTCTGTATATCACTTAAAAGCTTGTGAGTAGGGTTAGGTAACTTACAAGTGCGCAGTAATGTACAAATGTCAGCTGATTGTAGAGATCAGGCGGAAGATTCAAACAGCTATACGATCTTCATCTGAATCACAGCTGCTTTGACGAAAACTGCAGGACTCAAAAGCCGAATGTGGAACTCACGGAGGAGAGGGGGCGTGTCAGACGTGATTCACCGGGTTTGGCTTCCTCATGTGCACGCCTCTCTCCTCCCACCGTTCTTACTATGTACTGTCGCTGCTGACATACCTCTCTCCGTGACGGCTCATGATAGGGCAGCTTAATCGTTCGAAATATGGACACTCTCATTACAATACAGCTGATTCATAAAACGTAATAAAAAATATATATGTAAAAAAAGGGGGTATAATATATGCATATAAACTCGTTTATCTGAATTACTCATTTGCACTAAATATTTAAAAAAAAAAACATTGGTTAACAATAACACTGTATAATAAAAAAGGGCATTTTACAATTAAGATGACACCATGCATCTGCATATAAGCGAACTCTCAGTAGATTCATGTCTTTAACTATACGGATTATAAATGTTTATGCCTACGAGAAGGTTTTACATACAGCTGTCCGTCATAATAGACGGAGGTGTCGGGCAGCATGGAGGAAGTCTGCACGTATCGTGCAGACATCCCCCGGCTGCCCCCACTAGCCACCAGGGACCAATTAAAAGGTGAGGGAGGGTGGGTGTGTTTAAAAAAAACATGGGGGACGGGCACAGAGGGAGTGGGAGAGCAACAAGGGGAGGGAGGGGGGCAGAGACAAGGGGAGGGAGGGGGTTGTTAGAGACAGAGACAAGGGGAGGGAGGGGGTTTGAAGAGACAGACAAGGGGAGCGAGGGGGAGAGAGAGACAACACTAAGGGGAGGAGAGAGAGAAAAATGGGGGCAAGGGAAAGAGGGAGTCAGCATTGGCACATAAAAAGAAATAAAAACAAGAAATACATTTTTTTATATCATAACATTTTATTAAAAAAAGCAATTTACATGTGAATATATACAAGTTGAACTGTTTTTCCTATAGGGTAGTCTTATATTCAGGCTTTAAGTTTTTTTCCTAATGGAATATCCAAAGTTTGGGGGGTCGTCTTATAATCAGGGTCGTCTTATAATCAAGCAAATACGGTATATATTTCTATTAAGTTTTATGAATCAGCTGTATTGTAATGAGAGTGTCCATACGCAAACGATTAAGCTGCCCTATCATGAGCCGTCACAGAGGGAGGTGTGTCTGCAGCGACAGTACATAAGAACGCTGGGAGGAGAAAGGCATGCACATGAGGAAGCCACACCCGGCAAACGCGTCTGAACACGCCCCTTCTCCTCCGTGACTTCTGCATTCGGCTATTGAGTCCTGCAGTTTTCGGCAGAGCAGCTATGATTCAGATGAAGATCGTATAGCTGTTTGAATCTTCCGCCTGATCTCTACAATCAGCTGATATTTGTACATTACTGCGCACTTGTGAGTTACTTAACAGTACTCACAAGCTTTTAAGTGTGATATACTGAAGATCTTCAATCAGAACGCCATCGCTCCCCTATAGACACTAGGGGACCCCCTTTTTCTGCCTATACAAAGAGCAGTGAACTGTGAGTAGAATTCCTATCATCCTTGGAAGCCTTATTATTGTGTACAGCAGAGCACTAGTGTTTCTGTTTCTCCTTTTTTTGGGGTACCATATACCAACCTGAGACCTACAATCAACACCTACACATATTCCCAAATAAGAAATATAAGTATTATTTATGCTTTTTTACACTAAATATCTGTTGCACAGATATCTGTTAACTTTTTTTTTTTTTTTTACTTTTAAGTCACTTTGTATTTAAAATAACAATACACTACACTTGCGTTCCTTTTCCTTCCCTTCACTGTCTAACCTTTAGGTGGAAATAGAGGTAATTCTTCCACAGAAAAGTGAGCTGCATCGTTTATAACAACTGAATAACTATAGTAGCGCCTAGCACTGTTTTTGTCTTTCTTTGCACTTCAATATTGTCTGTTTATTAAATATACTCCAGGTAATGAAAAAGACTGGTCATTGTGTCTTCTAGTAAATGAAAGCATGCTGACCATTAACAGTATGATATGGTACATCGCTCATATTGGAAAAAAACAATTGTTGTGTAGACCAAGGGAATTGTTTTCTATCAGGGAATAATCCCTACCTTTCCTTTTTGGTGTTGTCACTATGTTCTTCAATAGAGTTTAGCTATTCTTTTACTGCCAATTCCATTGAACAAATTCATTGTCGTGTCAAGGTCACCATCACTTTCTAAATCAATTACTATTTATATGCCATGACACTTGAATGACAAATACTGAAAGTCTCATAAATAACCTTTATCAACACATTATCTAAATCGTTTCATCTTAATAATGTATACTTAAATACTTAAATGAGTGGAGAGATTTTTCATAGCAATACTGCATCTTTTATTGAATTAATGGTTTTTATGTTTGTTCAATGATGATTAGCTGCTAACTGCTTTCTGTTGAGAATATAGTTTGAGTCCAAGCATAGATCGTTACATGGTTTTCATAAAATTAACAGCTAAGCTAACCTCAGCAAGCTTCTGACTTGATACAAAGGTGCACATTATTATTACCGTCTCAGTCTGTGCCATAGTGGAGTAGTGTTTGTTTAGTCAAATTTGTATCTGCATAACCTATTATGGCAATGCCCAACATATTGGAAAACCCAATCAATATAAATAGTGTGGGGTCACGCTTTGCCTTCAGAATAGTGTCTGTCCTTTTTAGAATTCTGTCATTCATGTCCTGAACTTTGTGAAGTGAGCACCATTTTTCAGAATGAAAAGTCTTCAATTTTTGAGGGATGAAGAAATTGGAAATTGAGCTTCCGAATGCCCCATAAGGATATAGTAATTTTGAATTAGGATGGCTGAGAGGCCGTGGACCTCTTTTGACTGCCTGATTGTCAGTGTAGCTGTGACTTTAAGAATATTTGGAAACTCAACTGCAGAAATAAATGACAATCCACACAAGGTATAACGTTTAAGCAATTCTTGTATTAACGTTTAGCAGCAAAAAGAAGAAAAAAAACTGACTGATATTGATTGCAGAGAAAAAATAAATGGTTTGACGTAATATGGAAACATTTATGTAACGTGACTGAAGTATTAAGTAAAAAATATGATGGAACACTTGACTGAAGATATGGAAGGTACTTGCGATTAGGTGATAGAGAAAAATGCAGGATAACAGGGACGGTCCGCAGAGGCTTTGCTAGGTTTCCAAAAGATCTGGGGCTATAGCCCATAAGACTTTTTAAGTTTTTTAAATGGAACCATACGGGCACTTACCAATATATGCTCACCGCTCTGAGCTTCATGCCAGTTTTGTAATTTAGGAGCCTTCACAGGGCCGGTCCTTCAATGGGGCAGCTGCCGCAGGCAGCACCCTGGCAGGGGCGGCACTTTGCTGCTCTATGCAGCAGTCTTTTTTTTTTCTTGTGTCCAGGGGAGCTTGATTGAAGGAGGTCTCAGCCAATCAGGTGAGACTTCTCAACTCTCCTGATCGGCTGAGAGTTCCGAAGCCTCCCATGATTGGCTAAGACCTCCTTCACACTGAGCTCAAAGCAAAGAGATGCCTGCAGCAGGTAAGTTAACAACCTGACAGTGTGTGAATGAGTGTGTGTATGTCAGTGTGAGTATGTGCATGTCAGTGTGAGTGTGTGCATGTCAGTGTGAGTGTGTGCATGTCAGTGAGAGTGAGTGTGTGCATGTCAGTGTGAGTATGTGCATGTCAGTGTGTGCATGTCAGTGAGAGTGTGTGCATGTCAGTGTGAGTGTGTGTGCATGTCAGTGTGAGCGAGAGTGTGAGCATGTCAGTGTGAGCGAGAGTGCGTGCATGTCAGTGTGAGCGAGAGTGTGTGTATGTCAGTGTGAGCGAGAGTGTGTGCGTGTCAGTGTGAGCGAGAGTGTGTGCGTGTCAGTGTGAGCGAGAGTGTGTGCATGTCAGTGTGAGCGAGAGTGTGTGTGTGTCAGTGTGAGCGAGAGTGTGTGTATGTCAGTGTGAGCGAGAGTGTTTGTGTGTCAGTGTGAGCGAGAGTGTGTGTGTGTCAGTGTGAGCGAGAGTGTGTGTATGTCAGTGTGTTGTGTGTGTATGTATGTAACTGTCTGTGTGTGTTGTGTGTGTATGTAACTGGCTGTGTATGTGTTGTGTGTGTATGTAACTGGCTGTGTATGTGTTGTGTGTGTATGCATGTAACTGGCTGTGTATGTGTTGTATGTAACTGGCTGTGCATGTGACGTGTGGGACACATTAAGGAATTATTTTTTTATTTAAAAAAAAAAAAAACTTGCTGACTGGTGTGTGTGTGTGTGTAACTGGCTGTGTATGTGACTGACTGGATGTCTGTGAGGTGTGTGCATGTGATTGTCTCTGTGTATGTATGCTTTTCTGATGTGCCATTGTCTGGCTCCTAAATTTTTTTGCTGGCTCCTAAAACTAAATAAAATTTGTCAAGCCCTGATATTAACTTAAATCCTTCCTATGCTGTTTGGCAGTCCTGTAATAAAACATGTCACACATACACATAACACACATGTGTGACGTTATTTATTACAGGACTGCTAAACAGGATAGGAATAATTTATGATTTTATATATATATATATATATATATATATATATATATATATATATATATATATATAGTATAAATCATTATGCATATATAGCATAAATCACTTATTTACATCCACCTTTGTGTATTTAAGCTACATATTGTTGGTTTGAGGTTCCTTATTACAGGACTGCCAAACAGCATAGGAAGGATTTATGTTATATATATATATATATATATATATATATATACACACACACATACATATATATATATATATATATATATATACACATATATACACATATATATATATACACACAAACATATGTAACATGAATCATTCCTATGCTGTTTGGCAGTCCTGTAATAAGGAATCTCAAACCAACAATATATAGCTTAAATACACAAAGGTGGATGTAAATAAGTGACCCCAACCTTCCCTTCTCTCCACCATATCCAGAGCTTACCTGAATGGGAATAGACCTGCTCTGCATCTCCCACAAGGTGACAGCCTGCAAGGATATCTTCAGAGCTGCTTCACTGTCCCACGTGGAGCTTCCTTCACATCCCTGTGATGATGCTGTGTAAAAGCCCTGCATTGATAGGATGCTCAGTGATGTGTCAGCCAATCAGTGCAGGGCTTTCACACACAGTAATGATGCTGTGTAAAAGCCCTGCACTAATTGGCTGACACATCACTCAGCCTCCTATCAGTGTAGGGCTTTCACACACTGTCTGTGTGATGTCAGGGGGCGGAGCTACACGGAGTTGCAGAGACTCGGGGCTTTGCTCATTACATTCGGGGCTTCAGCCTCCTTAGCCCACCCCTAGCGACGACTCTGACGGTCCGTATTCAGAGGATTGGAGAAGTACACAATTCGATTCAGGAAGCCAAAGGTCAGGATTGGAGAGAGTAACAATATCGAGTGAGGAAGCCAAAAGTCAGGATTGGAGAAATCAGAATGGTCGAGGATATCCGGGTCAGCAACAGGTAATCAAAAATGAAAGTAGCAAGATACTCTAAGGTAGCTTGGAGCTAAGGAGCTGCTAAAGACAATACTCAGCGATTTGTGTCTGTTGCAGACTGTTATTTATAGTCACAGGAAGTCGCGTCATTGAAGGGGGCGTGGCTAATGAAGGGGGCGTGGCCTAACGACGCGATCGCCAGAAAAACAAAAAAAAAGTAAAAATGAAAGCCTGACACTGATGTTCATGAAATCATTCTGTGTCTATGGAGCATTATCATCCTGGAATACGATGGCTTATTATATGTCTCTGCAGAGTAATAATTGAACTTAATGACTCCCACAAGATGTCTACCCATTACTACATTTACCAGGTAGCAGCAGACATTTTGGCTTTTTTTTTGTATAACTATTTTAGAGTTATTATCTAATGTTATATTTAAGGATGTATGTCTCTGTATACACTTTCACTTGTTACTTTATGGGAGATGTTTACAGTTTCCTGATACTGCTTTGGTTAAATCTTTGATTAAACATTTTTTATTGGGCAGCTTATGAGTAAGCACTTAAGGTGATAAACATGTCAAGCCAGTAGCGATGTTTGCCTTAATGCTCACCATGCAATAAAAATCAACATAGGTCATACTTGACAGTCTTTGGACTGTTGTTTTGAAGGAGGATGCACACATTTTCAGTTGTATTGTATTCAGCAATATTTACGTTTGTGTCTTTTGTAACTGTATGTTAGTTTGAAAACAAATGAGTCTCATTGCTAATGGTCAGACGTCTTGTAGCAGATACCTTTTGTACTGCTAATTGGTAATCAAACTAAGATGACTCAACGTTACAGCTCTTTTGAAATTAATTTAGTTACTTGCCAATCAAATTTTTTTTTATTATCTAAGCATTAGTGATTATTACCATCATGATGATATGTAAAAGAAATGTGTAAAAAGATATAGAGAAAAGGAGAAGGGTAAGGTTATTGTATTTATTCAGTAAATAAAATGCAAAGAATGGATACGAATAATGCAGATTAGTATTGGATGTCTTAATGGATAATTAATAATGTGTACTGAATGTTTATTACAAAAACTGTGACGTGACTCAATTTTTATTTCATAATAATGCCAGCTTTTAAAAATTATTAATTATTTGGCACTTTCACTTTTGGCTAATAGGTTTTAACTGAATGGGATTCTTTTTTTTTTTTTTTTTACTGCAAATGCCAAGTGAGTTGATGGATTAAGCTATGTCAGGTTAAATTGCTGCATTCATCAACTAAATAACCAAACACATTTCTGATTAACTGTTCTGTTCTCTGGTTCAAATGGACTTTGGATCAAATTGCCACCTTGTCTTTTAAGGAAAGTGTAATCAATACAAAGCCATGGATATTAATTGAAAATGCATAATGCAGTGTTATCCATACTTTATCCTTATTTTAGTAAAAGCGCCCTCATCAATATGCTTTCTGCTAAAAAATAATAATAATACTGTACTATTATTAGACTATTAGAAATTCATCATACCTTGGTTTTTACACACTGCATAAATCCAATACATTAATTTTTGAACCTCATTTAAAAAGTGATATATGCCTTATAATTATATGCTGACTGTGCTGCATGGAAGGTGCCATCAGTTCCTGAATCACATAGATGATTAACATTGATTTTGGTATGTGTACACATTTAGATAGGATTGTGAGTCAGAGTAACTAATTAGAAGGTGTTGGTTTAGTCATTTATATCCCCTATCTCATTTAAAATACAAAAGCAAGCCAGCATTTTGGGACTTCACTGTATCGATAACGAGAAAATTGATTTGGACTAAAGAAGTACTGCAAGTATGGCAATCTATAATGTAGCAATGCTTTGCTTACCCCCCCCCCCCCCCCCCAAAAAAAAAAAAAAAAAAATAACATACTGGCAAAATCAGAATATTCATGAAATAACAGAAACATTATACAACTTTTCAAAACACCATTATATGGTGCATTTACCATCACACTAGAAGCACTAGTTCACATTTCAGCATTTACTGCAGTGTAAACACATATTTAAATAACTCTTATGAAGTATGGCTGATATTATTATTATTGTTATTGTAGCAATGCATATCATAATTCAGTATTATAATAAAACATGTTTTTGAAGGTGTATATGCATCTGCAAAATCTAGTGTAAATGCTCAACCTTACCACAATGCTCGCTATACAATAGTATAGTATTATAATGATTACATTATTTTATTGCAATATTGTATATAAAATGAAACTTTTTTGTTGCCCTTCAAGATATATTGGCTTGGGGTGGGTGTTGTATGAGCAATGACTCAGGTAGCAAAAAGGCTTTGTACATATATTTTTGCAAGGTTTAATAAATCCAGAGAGGTGTGTACTTGCAACTGTAATGGTTTAATATCAAATATAAATATGATTTCAATAAAACCAAAAAAGACTTTGTAAAACAAATAACTATATCCCTGTGTATCTTTTTGATTGAATTATTATTTATATTTGATATTAACAAATTGGAATTCAACTGTACATTTTCTTGGATTATAGAACGGTGCAAGATTATGCATGCTTGGCTTTAAAAAGCTCAAAACACACCTCACCCTATCTCTTTGTGCCCTAACACTCCACACACTTCAAATTCCATATTACCCACCCTCCACCAACACACCCCACAGCACCTCTATCAAACTGACATATAATCTTGAACCCAGATTATGTTTAATTTTGATAGCTGTACCCCAAATAACCTTGAGGTATATGACTCTGACCTCCCTCTCTATCCAGTAGCCTGTTCTACCTGGGCTCTGTTTTACACTTACCCTATAAAGTTTGGTGATGTCTAGTGCAAAGTGGAACACTCAGTTAACACAATACAGTATCAGACCATAGTAACACATACATATTGTTACTGAAGGGTCTACTCAATAAAGAGAGAATTGTAGGCAATTGAAATGGGAATTTCAAAATTAAGGCCATAACTGAGTTGTAAAAATTATCCAATGCAGCTGCACTGGAAACATTTTCCAACTCTGCTACATTGCCCTAAAGTTTGGAATACCCTTTCAATTGCCTTTCTCTCTTTATTGAGTAGACCCTTGAGTAATTGTAGTAGTTATGTAAGTTGATTTCCTGATTTTAGAACTCCCAGTTTGGTTCTTAATAGATTGATGCCTAAATATTTGTCAGAGATGGAATTCCTGCTGAGCCAACTTTATTGTCAAATCCATGTACTTCTAATACACTAGACTATAAAGAAAATGCTATTTAATATAATGTGTGCTCTATGGCTTAAGGCACAGATTGTTCTTGGATAAGGATAAAGGAAGAAGAATGTAGTGCTCTGTATTTGAAAGTTCTGTTTTTTTGCACCTGTGTACAAGGCTTATCTTTCATTTAGTCTTTAATATCCTAAAGGCAGAATACAATAGAATTCCTAACGCTTTCTGAAATGTATCACCTAGCAAGGAGCTTTTGTAGAATGGTCACACAGGAGCCTGATATAATATATTTTGTGTAAGGTAAAGCAGTAACACAAGAACTACTGTATATCTTCAATATAAAAGGAAACTCCATTTTATACAACTTTTATCATTAGTTCAGTTTGTGTGATACACAGATGGATATACTGTTTAATCATTAATTCAGATGTACTGTATATTTGACACTATAAACTCAGCTAATTGTCTTCACATTTCTTGACTGTTTCTAATTCAAGAGCCCTTATAAACACAGATACATATAAACAGATGCAACCCCTTTGTGCCACTACCTAGCGTAGAACAAAGGCAATATTGATTTATTTCTAAATAAAGCTTATCTCAATAGCCATGAAGTAAGGCTGACACGTGTGACTGTTATATCTTTCAGTAACAATTTCAACAGGAAATCTGAACCTCCATGGTTTCTGGGAGATTGGGGCATCTTTTTTACAGTCTCCATTAAGTGACTTCTCCTAGGCTGAAGAAGGGAATCTTATCCACTGAGAGATGGCGCCTTACCATAAAATATTAATATATACACAATAAAGTTGCAAACAATATATAAAGTGGTAAAATGACACATGAATGGTTAAAAAGTAGATTTAGTGCCAAATTAATATAAACGTTTGTATTGTACCTATATACCAAGTAAACATGTAAGGAAAATGCTTGGGAGCAGGCAGATCTTTATTATTTAGCATGTACACCAATCAGCCATAGTATTTTGACCACTGACAGGTGGCATGCCGGCAAAGGCAGTGTAATGCTTTGGGCAATGTCCTGCTGGGAAACCTTGGTTCCTTCATTCATGTGGATGTTACTTTTACATGTACCACCTACCTAAGCATTGTTGCAGATCATGTACACCCTTTCATGGAAACGATACTCCCTGATGACATTGGCCTCTTTAAGCAGGATAATGCATCCTGCCAGAGAGCAAAAATGATTCAGGAATGGTTTGAGGAACACGACAATGAGTTCAAGTTGTTGACTTGGCCTACAAATTCCCCAGATCTTAATCCAATTGAGCATCTGTAGGATGTGCTTGGCAAACAGGTTCAATCCATAGAGGGCCCAATTAGAAATTTACAGGACTTAAAGAACCTGCTGCTTAGTCTTGGTGCCAGATACACAGAACACATTCAAAAGTCTAGTAGAGCATACCTACACAATATTAGGCAGGTGGTTATAATGTCATGGCTGATCACTGTATAAGGAGAATAGTGTCTACATCAATATGTGAAAACAAGATACTTGCCACTATAAATTTGCAAGTAGATACCATTTTAAAAAAGTGAAGTTGTGGTTGTCTTTTCTTAAAATAATATAAAGTTTAAAGAGTCCATAAAAGCAAATATATGGACTTTTGGTTTTAGGTATGAGAACATTTTTTGTTTACATTTTAAAAAAGGTCTGTGGACAGTTTTGACGACTATAAATAAATATGGAATGAATGTTTCATCTCAAGGGTTCTGCAAAATAATGAAAGGTTATCCTTTGTGTTGAAAGCACTTTCACCTTCAGCAACACATTTTACTAGTTTTCTTTTCAGAATATTAAAGGTTTGGCAAAGGAACATATTAATTTTATTATATCAACCATGCATTGACTAGAAAAGAAGTCTCACTAACTGGTTAATAAACCAGTTCGTCACATTCATTATTTTGCGAACATAATTAAATATGTCAAGTTTGAATTTTAATAATCTAGCAAAATTAACAGCTCACCTTCACACATTAATCTAGTTAATAAAATTAATTTAAATTAATTAGTTCAGATGAACAGGTTAGGAGTAAGCATATTTGCCAGCTGCACAAAAAAGTACTTTGAGAATCCATTCTCGCTGCGTCGACTGCATCACAGATAAAGGCAAGCGAGAAACTATATCTTGGGTATTCATCTGGACCTGTAAAAATAAGTAATTAATAAAAGTAAAAACACAATATGTAACCAACTGGCAAAATAAAATGCTTGATCTTTACATTAAAATGAAGAAAATTATTTAAAGGGCTTTCCTGCTTATTAAACTCCATATAAGGGCTGTGTAATGTGAAAGGAAGCTAAAAAACCAACAACAGATTTTTATTTTGCTTCCTAATGATCCCTAACCCATAAAAAAAATAATTTAAAGGTATATGCAATTATCCTGCCAGTCACACAAAACCCTCCTCAATCTGTAACATCACGGCAAGGAGGACTATTACAACCCCTTCCACGTGCACTTTGCTAGTGCATGTGAAACAGCAAGCTTTGTATAAATTGCTTACCCAATGATGACCAGTGAGAGGATTTGCTCTGATGAATCTGTGTAAACGCTTGAATATCATATACATAGATATTTACAGATACATATTTATAAATGTGTGAGATATGAAATGCCAGAGAAAAAGGCAGGATATGGTTTCATATTATACCTCATCTCCAGCACATTATATATTAATAAGAAATTATTATTTCTTATCAGCGAAAAGATTGGGGAAAAGAATTAAAGAAGGGAAAATATGTTTTAAATGTGTCTGTGGTGTCCTTATGACATCACCTTGTGGCTTGATATGCAAATTACACATTTCCCATTTCCCATATTAAGCCACCGGTGATGTCATAAACAAGAGACACCACAAACATATTTAAAACGTATGCTTTAAAAAAACATCGCAGTGTTTTAATACAAATAATATGGACAGAAGTGATTCCTCTATTAAAGACATTGAAGGATGCACTAAAATCACTAATACACCCACTGAAACAGACCTATCCCTAACAGGGAAACACACTGTAATTACTGAGCAAAAGTGATTTAAATGTTTTGCCTGTTAACACACTGGCTTACTAAAACATTTCATCAAACACCAAATGTATATGCAACATCCCTACACATACCCCACACTCTCTTGATTGATACATATGCTTCACATCAACTCAAAACAGGAGGACATGTTTTTCCATCAAAATGCTAAATGTGTACTACACCATCACATAAACACACCCATATCTGCTACAAACAACAGCAGCCATGCTGCCACTGTGCATAATTAGTGGCAAACATAGCTGCAATGACACCTCAGATGAGGGTATGCAGGGGGTGGGTCTACCTGTGCTCATACCACCTGACGATGTCCTTTTGGGAATTCCTCCTTACAGAAGACCATTCAGAGGATCTGCTGCAGCCAAATGGTTAGTTCTCACATCTACCAAATACACACCTCACCATCTGTACCTGTGCAATACATCTCACCTAACTGCACTTCTGCACAGCAGGTGCACAACAACATGTGGCCAGAGGGAGATCCATAACCTGCTTCTTCACACCATCCTCCACTGACAGTTATCTAGACTTTAACCCCCAACCAATTATTCCTACCAGTGCGGAGAACAGCCCACATACATGCTGCACTACCTAATGACATATTACTGGACCATTTATTTATATATATCTAAACCTTAGTCAAATTAATTTGACTGTCTATGTTTAGCTAGGATATTGTCTTGACCCATTGTTGGCTTTGTTCCACACATGCCACACATGTTGCAATTAGATGTCAACAGCAAAACAAGCATTTTTTTCTTAAAATGCTGTTAATGCTTTAGTGCCAAAGTCTTTAAAGGAACCTTAAAAGAACATTGCACCTTTGTTAACCCATGCTTTCTTGAAGGAAGCAAATGTTAAAAAAACCATGTCCAGTTTGTCTTTAACGATAAATCTTCTAACAATAAATCTTCTATCTGCTGTGTCTCACATGCTCGCCCCTCTCTGACTGCTGAATGTGAGGCTAGCGCGGAGAGACCCTCATTTTTGCATGGGATTGGCAGGGGGACATAGTTAACCCCTTAGTGACTGAGTGCTATGTTGCATTTGATGTGCCTTGAAGACCAGAATTCCATTATTTTTTTCATACGTTTACTGAACTGTGAATTTCTTTCTTTGTGTTCAGTCCACCCACACAAATTATATATAATTTTTTAAAGGACTGATAGGGCTTTCATTTGATACTATTATTTTCATCATATGATATCATTTACTTAAAAAAAATATAAAATATTATGAAAATATGCCATACAAAACACTTTTTCTAACTTTGACCTAATTTTTTTTTTACACAATTACAAATGGTAAAAAGACCCTGTCTATATATTTCTAATATTTTTCCTGAGTTTATTAATACCAATGTTTCCTTGTTTGTCTATGTTTTATTTCAAGTAATAGAGCAATAAACAATATTAGTGTTTTTTTTGTTTTCTAATCATTTTCTTCTACAGTGACTTTTTTACCCCAACCCTAAATTTACCCCAACTCTAAATTTACCCTAACCCTAAATCTACCCCCACCCCTTAATCTAACCCTTGCAATCATCCGAACCCCCCTGTAACCCTAATTATGACCCTAATTATGACCCTAACCCTAGATCTAGGTTTAGTAGATCTACGGTTAGCGTTTTCCATTTATTTATTTTATTTAATTCATTTTTTCTTTATAACTGTAATATACTTAACTGCCTCTAGGGGCAGTCAAGTAGCGGTTTCAGAGTGACGTAAGATATTTTTTTTCTCTCTATTGCATCGCTCTCTTCTGGGCATGCTGTATTGGAGGAGCATGCTCCTCCGATACAGCACCCCCCCCAGAGGGTCACGGAAGGTGTTGCATGATGCCTCCATCGAGGCATCATTGCAACACTTTAACACACATAGGCAGTGATCAGCTTTCACTGCCTATGTGTGTAACGCGCATACGATCACATTTGCGGTGATCGTATGCGTGCGCGGGGTGGGGTGGATGAGGGGGGGGGGGGTTGAAAGCCCTCTCAGAGGCTGCTTTGGATCCGAAGCAGCCTCTGAGAGTAGCTGCAGGCATGTAGTGTTGCGCTAAGGAGCGCAGCACTACATGTAAACGGAGGACGTATATATAAAGGACCATGCTTTTCAGGACGTATATTTACGTCCAAATGCGTTAAGGGGTTAAGATCCCCCCTGTTTATCCCATGTAAAAATGAGGGTCTCTCTGCGCTAACAGCAAGATGGCTGCCTTCTTCCTATGTCGTTCAGAAGATAAACTGGCATGTACTATCAAAAGTACATGTCAGTTTACCCTCACACTAGGATAACTAACTTTTCACTTGTGCTTCAATATTAGAAGCATAAGTGAAATATAATGTTTGGTGTTCCTTTAATAGACGTTTTTTTCAGAGTAGTGTGTTTTCCGTGAATCACACATTATTTATCAGAATTATTGGTTGTCATTGGATAGACTCCATGTTCTCTTAATTTATGTATTTGTTTTCTACTCTGCTAACATGATCATTCTTAATTAAATACATTCACATTAAAAATGTTTAGGCTGAACAGAGTCCTGTTAAGGGGTGTTGTAGTCGTGGCCTGTAGTGTGTATTTATTAATGAATAATACATATTTATTTAGACAATCAAGGCTAACAGTACAACAATAAATGTATTTGATGCAAGAGTAAACATGAATACCAAGAGATGTTCTGATAAATAATGTTATACCTCTGTCGGTACAAACAATTTATCTAAAAGGAATCTCACAAACAAAGTTTCAAACATAAAACTGTTATATTCTATATAGCATTGTACTAATTAGATAACATGTACTTACCTTTAAAGAGGATCAGCATAGTTCATGATCTGTTTCCAAAATGGATCTTATTTCCAGTTTGATAAGGAAGATTTGACAACATTTCTGCAGTAGTTACTTTCTACTTTTAGTTACAAATCTGGGCACTAAAACTAGTCCTAGATTCATGACACTTAAACTAACTGTTGTGGTTCATGGTTTTGGATGAATTACCGTATTTGCTCGATTATAAGATGACCCTGTTTATAAGACAACCCCCAAACTTTGGATATTCCTTTAGGAAAAAAACTAAAAGCCTGAATATAAGACTACCTTATAGGAAAAAAAAGTTAAATTTGTATATATTCACATGTAAATTGCTTTTTTAATAAAAAATTATATAAAAAAAATGCATTTGTTTTTATTTCCTTTTATGTGCCAATTCTGCCTCTCTTTCCCTTGCCCCCAGCTTTGTCTCTCTCCCCCTCCCTTTGATTCCCCCCTCTCCTCTGTCTCTCCCCCCCTGTTTCTCTCTGCCCCCCTCCCTCTGTCTCTTCCCCCCTTGTAGCTCTTTTCCCCCCTCCCTTCCCTTGTTGCTCTGTCTCCCCCCCTCCCTCTCTGCCCCCCTACCTCCCCCTGTCTCTGTCTCTGCCCCCTCCCTCCCCTGTCTCTGTTTCTGCCCCCCTCCCTCCCCCTGTCTCTGTCTCTTCCCCCCTCCCTCCCCCTGTCTCTCTGCCCCCTCCCTCCTCCTCACCTTGAAGTCGATCTCTGGTGGCTAGTGGGGGCAGCCGGGGGATGTCTGCACGATACGTGCAGACATCCTCCATGCTGCCCGACACGGCACTCTATTATGACGGACAGCTGGTCCATCATAATAGTCTGCCGTGTCGGGCAGCATGGAGGATGTCTGCACGTATCGTGCAGACATCCCCCAGCTGCCCGATTTACCCTGGTGGCTAGTGGGGCAGCAGAGGATGTCTGCGCGATGAGCGCAAACCCTCCCTACTGCCGCCCGGCACGCTCGCTGGGACTTCTGTGACGAAAGCGGAAGTACCCGGCTTCTTCACAGAAGCCCCGGCGGTCGTGCCGGGCGGAAGCAGGGGAGTCTGCGCTCATCGCGCAGACTTCCCCTGCTGTCAGAGAGGGGGATCCAGGTCCCCTGCTGCTCTGCTGGGGACCTGGATCCATGTCTTATAATCTGACCTCAATTTGAGGTCAGATTATAAGAAGACCTCAATTATAAGACGAGGGGTAGTTTTCAGAAATTTTTTTGTGAAAAAAACCTTGTCTTATAATCGAGCAAATACGGTAATATGACGCAATGATTTTCACTATAAATGCTGTGTTAAACTTTAACACTAATATAGTTATTAAAATAACATGCAATTGAATAATACCCCAAAGCCAACCAGTTTAAATTAGGAATTCTGTCAGAATCCCAGCAGGTAATTCCCAAATGGATAAATCACTCAGACACACTGCTGCTGCTTAGATAATAATAATTTAATAAAACAAGTTTATCAACAATGCTAACTAAAAAAATATATCTTAACAATATACATGTGATATGCTAAGCTAAGAAACTAGCACATGGGTTTATCTGAGTGAATTCTAAACTACAGAATAAAAATATAAATAAATTGATACAGTAAGTGGATACTTATATTCCCCAGGTAATCTTTGTAGCTGCATCTGCATCTCTGGGTGGATCAGCCTCTGGATCAATCGGTTCCTGATGGTTCTGTAGGAAGTAGTTTTAATATATCACATTGCCTAGCTGGATTTGGGCCTGCTGGCTGGGTGGATAGTTTGGTTACATCTTCCCTCTTCCTCACTCATTGCCAGAGTCTACCTAGCTACCTGAACAGCATTAGTAACATTTCAAGCCCATCCTAGAGTCACACCTTCCAGCCCCCAAACTGAACTAGTCATTGTGGAAGACACAAACAAACACATCCTTTGTTTGAAAGTAACCCTTCCATTGCTGGTAACTGTCATTTTAAGGAAAGGGAATGCTTGAATAAAAAAAAAAAGTGAATTATATTACAGAAATGCACAAAATATCATATCACAGCACTAGCCCAGGAGGAAGTTCGCTGTATCCCATGGTTACTGTTAAAGCTCACATATAATAAAATACACATCATCACACTCTAGTGCTCCCTTTTGGTAGAAGTAATGCAATTCTTAAACAATGCTACCTAGAAACAACAATAGGTGCCTTAGTTATGGTGTGGTTTATGTAAAGGGATCATTAATATGCACTTATGAAGTGACGTGAATCACTAATAAATGACTACGCAAGCCATGTCCAATACAAGGGATGAGTTCATCACCTTGGATCATTCATAGAGTGCTGATACTTCTGTATAATTTGTGCAATATTTCTTTCTCTCTCTCTTTCTCTCTCTGTGTATGTATGTGTATATATATATATATATATACACACATCTATATATACTTTTTCATGTTAGAAATACCAGTGTGTTAATGTATGCTTTTAATATTAATATTCTTATATGTTTGATAATACATTCACAACACACACAATATAATGCATTTGGCTTGCAAAGGGAAGCAGTGTTTCCCTAATAAGTAATATTTATTTAATTCTTAACTATTTAATGATTTGACAGCTAGTCACAAACAGAATTGTGTGCCTCTTCACAAGACAGAATATTGACACAGCTGCTGGCAAAACAATTCTTCTCAAACCTCACAAATAGTATTTGACATAGTAAATACCCACAGTAAAAATATGAAATGTATAAAGCATAATTTATTCAGGGTCTATGTTTACCATGATGATATTGGCAATCTGGTAAAAGAGTTATTCACAGTTATGGAAAATGAAGGTTGTCAATCTGGTAGGAGAGTTATTCACAGTTATGGAAAATTAGAGGGATGAAATACAATGTAATAATACAATTTGTTTCAAATAAGTGCGAAATCACATTTGAATGACAAAAATAAAATCAAATTCAGCAGCTTACAGAGGTCAAGCCAAGTTCCAGCTTGTTGTGAATAAGTGATATATGCTTGGGATCTAAAAATGCCCTAAGTAAAAAAGGATGTCATGACTGTTGTAATTGTATAACACAAAAGCAATATTAAGCTTTCCTAAGAAGTAGAAAGACATGGCCAAATATGTCTTACAGGATTAGATTAATTAAAAAAGAAGAAAATTACAATTAAAAATTAAAAAAAAGAAAAGGACATCAATACATTTGCTAATGGTGTCATTTTTGTAAATATTTGTAATTTTTCTTGTATATGTAAAAACCTAAAAGTTAAATAAGTACATAACAAGTAACATATTTATGTCACAGAACAGTTAATTAACTGATGTAGCAAGCCATTTTAAAAGTAAGTTTCCATACCGCTGCTTTGGAATGCCAACCTAGAAATCATAATATGTTGTACCATAGTGTGAAAAGAAATGCGTGAGCCCAGCTCAAACTGAAAACAGACAATGCTAAAATAGTCTTTCCTAAGATATGGTATTCACTGGGGAGTAGCTCAAAGGTTTTCTGCTCCTTATGTTAAGATTGATTGGTGATTCTCAAATAATTCAATGTGTTCATCACGGTGCTAACCCACAGTTTCAAAATGATCCTGCTTTAAAGTGTGATTGTCAATAAAAAATTGGCACACGAAAACAGGTTCTAGTAACTAAAAGGAAATTACAATTATTTTTAATCAGCTGTCTGTAAACATTAATGTTTATTCCCAAAAAAATCAAAAGGGGCATGCGTAATAATATTTAATAAATCTAAGGAGATTTTGGAAGAGAGCAAGTTGAATATTGATCACTTGCAGATTAATAATGCTATGTAAAGTACTTGTATGCAAAGGTTAAGACTCTACTAAACTAGTCCTGAACTAATAACATTACTAGCACAGTTGCATCAACATCAAAACACATGTCCGTGATAATGTTTGTGTAATCTAGTTTTGACAAATATTAGAATATTATTTATTTGGAAAAAGCAAAATGTAATAAAACCTTAAACATAAATATCACTTGATAATGCCAAATCTCTCTTTTTTCTAAAACTGAGACTGAATAGGTGCAATTATCACAATGACTGACATTCTAAAAACAGTCTTAATGTAATAGACAGCTCTTGTTGCTAAAAGGATGGAAGTCCTAACATGATTAAACGATTGACTGCAGCTGCTGTTGAGATAAACACCATTTTATAATAACCATGTTTAGGGGAAACATTTTTTTTCAAGAATGTACCTTACTTTGAAATCCACACATAAGGGCAGTACTAAAGTTGGTAGCAGGGCTTAAAGAAGCTGCCATATTCTTCCATTTTTATGAAAATTAGATTTGCTGACAAAATACTGTGACCATCGCTAAGGGTGTTCTTTCAGTCCATGGAATTTATTAACCTAAAGAGCTTTGATACTTCAAATACACACAACAAAAAATCTGTAGGTTTTATCAAAAAGAATAGTCTGCCTCAATAGAGGCAATTGAAATTCTAGTACAGTACGGTGTGTATTTTGATCTGTTCAATGGCAGCACAAAGGCATTAAAAGTGCAATTGTAATGCATGTGGATGTAAAATACAGTGTGTTATCATTTTCACAGTGTTCTGTGTGTTTAAAAGGATTTTAAATGGCCTCTGCAGTTTGTAACGGTGGACTAATGGTTAGTTTAAGCAGTTGGCTCTTCTAATTAAAACAGAATAAAATCATTTGTGTTAGCAGTGTGCTGCATGATTGTGATTTGATATGTTATTATAATCAGCTTGAAAATGAATCTCTATTTTAAAAAAAATCATTTGTTTTACTGTGAAAAAAAATAAATAAACGAGTAAAAGGGAAAGTATGATTATACACACTATCCGTTATTGTCCAGTAGGGACCCTTCTTTCAGTGATTTTTTTGAGTCATGAAAAATGCATTTACGTAGACTTTTAAGTTTTATCTACAGAAAGTAGTTTAGTCAAATAAAAATCCATTTACTGATAAAAAAAAAGCTGTATTTGTAGCAGTTTATTTATAAAATCTAGTTTCCAGATGGATTCAGCACTTATTTGCTGGACCATGCCTCCCAACTGTCCTGATGTGCATGGGGCAGTCCTGATTTGGAGGCTGTATTCCGCTGTCTCACTGAGCTCTATATTTTTTCTGACTTTTTGGGACAGATGAGCTTGACATCTGAAGTGGTAAAATTATTTGAAGAATATAATTAGTAAAAGTCAGCATGGTTTTATGAAAGACGGGTCTTGTCAAACAAACTTAATAAAATTCTATGAAGAAGTCAGTAAAAATATAGATCAAGGTGTGGCAGCTGATGTGATCAATTTGATGCTAAAGCATTTGATACAGTTCCACACAAAAAGGTTACTTTACAAATTGAAGGAAATAGGCTTGAGGGCAAATTTGTATTTGGATTGAAAAAAGGACTAAAAGATAGAATGCCGAGAGTAAACGGATAATCCTCAAATTGGACCAGAGTATTAAGCGGAGTACCTCAGGGGTGTGTTTTAGGCCCTCTTCTTTTTAATTTGTTTATTAGTGATCTCCCAAGTTGTGTTGAGAGCCATGTCTCAGTATTTGCTGATGACACAAAATTAGGTAAGGTAATACAGGCAAACCTTGATGTTTATTGTTTGCAGGAAGTTTTAAACAGAGTGGGGGACTGGGCAAGCAAGTGGCAAATGAGGTTCAATATAGAAAAATGTAAAGTTATGCATTATGGGAAAAATAATAACAATGCAACATATACTTTAAATGGTATCTCCCTGGGAAAATCTACAAATGAAAACGATTTAGCAAAAATGCTCAATGCCAGTCAACAGCTGCAAAGGCCAATAAGATATTGGCATGTGTAAAATGGGTATTGCTGGGATATCATCTTTCTTCTTTACAAGTCTATAGTAAGACCTCACCTTGAATATGCAGTACAATTCTGGGCACCAGTCCTTACAACGGATATTGTAGAACTAGAAAAAGTGCAAAGGAAAGCTACAAAATACAAGCGGATTGGAGGATCTTAGTTATGAAGAGAGACTAAAAAAGTCTCGGAGTTGATATGATAACATTATAGAAATATGTGCAGGGCCAATATAAAAAAAAAGAAAAAAGGAAAAGAAAAAAACTACATTATACAATTATCAGGGTAAGCAAGAAAACAGCAACAAAGATCACAAATATAGGCATACTACAAGACATAAAGTGTCCAACGGAAAAAAGAATACATAAGAAACATAAGTATCTATCAAAGTTATAGAGTAAGAAGCATGTAACAAACACATTTAATAGTTTCACATTGTATCTAGCTTGGAAACACAGGCCCAGGATTGACATACACATATGCCTAGCTGAATAAAGCATATACACATCTATGCTACACAATACAATACTACCTCAAGATGATACAATTTGCATACATGTGTGTATATATTAACATGTAAGTAATGGATTCCCAAAGACAAGGAACACTTAAATCCACTAAATAAAAATTAATACTCGGATAAAAGAACATTTAAATATTTTATTAGTTTTACATTTCTAAAGTTTGCAGGGTTTAGGTCTCTCAAAGTTTTGGATTTTTTAAAATATTATTAATATTTTTAATTGTTTAAATGATCAGAGAGTTACTCACATCAAGCATATCTACTAGATGTCAATAACGAGATCAGGCCCTGAGGTCTTCCTTGTATTAAAAATCCACAATGACCCACATTATTCAAAGATATAACCAAATTCCCCTTACATTTAGTAGAATTAATTCTATTAGTACCTTGAAATAAAAAGCATTTTAAGTCACAATGATTACACATTTAAAAATGGTTATTAATTTTGGACTTGATATCATTAGATTCAATGACCAAAATATGTTCTCTCATTTTCTTTTTGTTTTGCCAGTATACTGCTTACGACAAAACCTTCACATTATTAAATATATGACTAATTTAATGTTACAACTAATGAAATCATCCATTACAAATAATTCACGTATTACATAGGAAGTAAAGTATTTACACATCTATACCTCCCTGTACATCAAACAAGTGAGATTAGTTTTAGTAAGGGAATTGGAAAAATGGTTTGGGGATAATATATTACCAGTAGTCACACCTCTTCTGTTTACACATCTAATACAATCCCCTAAAATGGTTTGATAAGAATAATCAAGTTTGATTACTATATGTGGTCACAAATGTGGGCACTATTTTCTCAAATGTTTATTGTTTTTTGTAATTTTTTTTATAAATCAACAATATATTGTGTTCATATTTTGGGCCATTTAATAACCTTGATTAACCAATTTCTTTGACTAGCCACATTCATATAAACATTATTTTAGTTTAACTTCCTCAGTCCCGAAAATGTTGAGACTGGGAAAAATGTGTTTAGTATGGCCTGTTTTAGTATGACCATAGAAACTGGTTTTCTATAAAAAGTTTTCTATAATTAGTTGTCTTTATACAATTTGAAACACATTCTACCACCAGACAGAGGTCCAAAAATACTGTTTCACCTGGATTCATTGTCATGATAAAACTAGGATTTAATTAATTCTCATTAAGATAATCCACAAACCTAAAAATCTGAATACATTTACCATTCCATATCAACAGGATGTTGTTGATGTATCGTCCATATCACACAACCAAGTCCAGAAAGAAAGAGTTGTGATCTCCACGTGGCAATGTTCCCACAAAAATCAATACCTAGATAGCGTGGTATAGAAGAATATAGTGGAACAACATCAAGTGAAACCCAAGTATAGTCAGCACACTATTCAAAGTGAGACAGATTCTGGAGTACATGCTTAGTATCTCCCAGAAATCATTTTAAATTCCTGATTAGTGGTTGTAACTGTAGGTGTACCCACTGTGCCAACCCCTCAACCAAGGAACCCACCCCAAAATAAGCATACAATTAATGCTACTACCATGTTTTCTTTGTGATTTAAATGTGTTGTTGTTAATAGGCTTCTCTCTATAATCTGTGCTAATCAAGTCCCCATATCCACCCACCTAGGTAGTAACAAAGTCGCCTTCCCTTTCTATATTGTCTAGCCCAGTGTTTATTGGCCCCCCCCCCCCCACACACACATACTCTCATTCACATTCCCTTATCACACAGTTGACACTCCGAAGACCACTGGGAGCAATCAACCGTTGCTGGACTAGTTGAATAAGGCACCAGCTTTATGAAACTATTTATCCCAAGTACTTGTTTTCTGAACAAAGAATATGGGCTATCCTTTGAATGGTAGTTCTTGGAGCTGCCATTAAAAAAACTGTTTTACATAGGGATAGATGGTGTTTACTATATATTTATTGTAGTTAAAAAATGAAAAAAATATTTTTGGGGGCTTTGTCCAGTTTTAGGATCGAAATCACCTTATTCTTCTTAATTTATTTATTGTATTTTATTGATTTATTTATTTAGAAAGTATTTTACCAGGAATAATACATTTCTCTCATTTTCCTGGGGTTACACATGTTTAATATTAGATTACAAATACATACATACATATATTTAAACAATTTGGCAAGAGAACATACAGGGTAAATCATTATTAATACAAAAAACAACAACATGTACAGTATGCAAAGGAGTTTGTAAACTAATTACAAGTACATTCTGTTTTGAGGATTTGGGAGACACTCATTTTCATTGATTTTAGACTAGAGGATGATTTGGCAGGATCAGGGGAGGCTATTCCACATATGAGGCGCTCTGAAAGAGAAAGCATCTCAACCTGCTTTCTTTTTGAAGTGAGGGATCACTAGTGAAAGGTTGGTGCAGGATCTGAGGTTGTAGGATGTGCAGGGAGCAAGAGTGATCATGCTGTTCAGGTGTGGGGGGGGGGGGGAGCTTTCCAGAGAATAATCTTTTAAGAATACACCTGGAGGCATGAGTCAACTAGTTTAACTCTTTTAACATTTTAGAGTGATGAGTGTTATAATCGCACTATAGGGCAAATCGGCACACTGTATTGTACAGATAACAGTGCTGAGATAAAAGTGATTGCATCTAATAATCTTTACCAAATCAGACAAAGTATCACAATGTCTACAGCAATACGATTATTATATATGGGTTTACAAAATGTTCTAAATGTTCTAATGTTTCAGCATCTCTTCTGAATTACTTTTCACTATATTTGTTTTGTTATTTGTAGATATATTGAACACTTAAAACTCCAATCCCATTTGCAGTAATATTGACCTGTTTTTCTAAGTATCAGTTTTGCTTCTTCATGATATACAGTCTTCAACTTAATCAATATATGGTGAGTGCCTTTTTTAATATATATAGATCAGCCACTTGCCCACTATGGCTGACAACCATGCACAACCACCAGAAAAAAAATACAATACATGTAAATACATATACTATTGAATTTCAAGTATGGTCTAGTTTTTATGTAGCAGGGTTCTTTGTATGTATATAATGTCATTACATTTACATTAAACTAACATATATGTATATAGATAAAATATGGTGATAGAGCTGGGAAATTTTCTTGCAAATGAATATATTATACACAAAACCCTAAACAATTGTTTATACCAATAGAGTATTTGTTTCTGTACATAGGATAACATAAACTGAATGGAGGTAATTAAAATATGAAATTGAAAGAAAACATTAATTTTATGCACATCTCATAGCACCACAGAGTTTTAAAAGGTCAATGATGTGATTTATCAACATAATAGAGTGTCTTAGCTTACATTTATGGAGATACTAGAAAGAACAGCAGATAACAAAAGAAAGGTTGGTGCCTTCTAAAAGAGTATGTTTTGGCTCAACAGCGGTAAAAAAGAGAAGGAAAGGGGTGGAGTGTCACATCAGTGCCGTCGCGCTGCAGGACACGTCTTGCTTACCTTAGCCGCCGCTTGACACACGCTTCTTCTGCGCGTGTAACACTTACCACAAGGTCCTGTCCCGGATCCGCTGCTATGACTCCAGAAAATGTACGCATGCGCTAACGCAGTGCAGCGCATACTCCTCCACACTATACGCTGCCTAAGAATTAGCTATTGCCATAGAAGTCCCTTCCACATGGCGGCGCCATCTTGGTTTTTATGCAACTTCCTAGTTTGCTTTCCAAGCCTCATTTTCATCCCAGAGGCGGAGACTTTTTGGTTTTATATGCTACTTCCTAGTTTGCTTTCCAAGCCTCATTTTCATCCCAGAGGCGGAGACTTGCCTTGGAGGGATATTTAAAGGCTCAGTCTGCATTCAACCTTTGCCTGTGATAGTGCCTTCAGCCTTTACTAGCGTTTTTGTACTTCCTATTCTATATCACTTTTGCCGAACTTTGCTACCTGACCTTGCCTGTTTGCCGCCTGTCCTGACCTGTTGCCTGTTTTGACTTCGCCTGAACTCTGCCAGCCTCGACTTATCGCCTGCCTGACTACTCTTTTGCCTGTGTCCCTGTTACCTTCGCCTCGGTCCTGTTTCAGCATCCTATCCTGCACCTCGGCTTCGGTCCTGTTACAGCTTCCAGTCCAGTACCTTGGTTTCAGCTTCGATACTCTGGTAGTAGTACAGAGTGCAAAAGGGGGAACGAAACCTGAGGCTCAACCATAAGGTGGACTTCCTTCAGGCCGAAGAATTCTGTTCTATTACCGGGTAGCACTAACCTCTATCTCTCTACAAAGCGGTTCCAACCTCGCTCCTGAACGTGACAGTTATCACAGGCCAGACTATGGAACCCGCAGATTTAGCCTGAGTGTCTTCTAGACAAGACCATCAGGACCAGATCTTGGCTTCCCATGCATCACAGCTCCAGTCTTGATCAGAAACTAGACACCGTCACTGAATTACTAAGACCTCTGACGACGGCCCCTCCAGCATAAGCCCGTTCGGTACCAGCTCCTGAACCATCTGACTTAGGTGCCCATGGAGCTGCTAAACCTCCAAAAATGCCGGTCCCAGATAAATATGCAGGAGCTCCCAAGGAATGTAGAGGGTTTCTCAATCAATGCCTCCTACACTTTCGGACTCAACCTCAGACCTTTGCCTCAAACTCATCTCGGGTGGCCTTCATTATTAATTTACTTAGGGGCGAAGCTCTGGCCTGGGCATCTCCATTACTCGAAAGAAACTGCCCACTACTGGATAATGCTGAATCTTTCATTTCAGCATTTCGTGCTGTCTTCGATGCACCCGGTAGACGAGAATCCGCTGAATCTAGTCTCATGGAATTAACCCAGGGTAGGAAGACGGTAGCTCAGTATGCTATAGAATTCAGGACTCTTGCTTATGAGACCGACTGGAACGCAAGTGCACTCAGAGCGGCCTTCAGAAGAGGCCTTAATGACTCCCTTAAAGATGCTCTCACGTACCGTGACTTACCAGATGATCTAGAAAGTTTAATTGCACTCTGCTTAAGACTTGATGCTCGCAATCAAGAAAGGCGTAATGAGAGAGAGAGAGATCGGGACAGGAACCCCAGGTTTTTCAAACTTCAGCCCACCTATTTCCCTCAGAATCCCAGTCAAGAAACCTCTAGCCCTCCAGCAGAACCTATGGAGATTGGGCCCGTGTTATGCTTGTCTGAGGAGGAAAAACAAAGGAGGAGGTCCAAGGGTCTTTGTTTATATTGTGGTGAAAAAGGACACATGGCCCGGTACTGTCCTCAGAAACAGGGACTTCCGTGCTTAGTGGAAAAAAGGGGCAATCCACTGAGCATTTCTGTCCTTATGCCTCCTTCTCATCCTAGAATGTTAATACCAATCACACTCCGGTGGAAAGGTCACCAAGTGACCACACAAGCCTTCATTGATTCTGGAGCTGCTGGAAATTTTATTGACAAGAATTGGGCTATGCAACAAGGGATTCTTGTCACTTACAAAAAACAAAGTAGTCCCATTGCTTCCTTAGACGGCTCTCCACTCGGTACTGGATTCATTTCTGAAGAGTCTATTTTATTAGAAGCTAAGATTGGGATATTCCACTCTGAGGAGATCACCTTTGACGCCCTATGTAGTCC
This sequence comes from Pelodytes ibericus, assembly GCA_036172795.1. Classification (NCBI taxonomy): domain Eukaryota; kingdom Metazoa; phylum Chordata; class Amphibia; order Anura; family Pelodytidae; genus Pelodytes; species Pelodytes ibericus. The sequence goes on along the minus strand of CM069858.1, from coordinate 101,708,802 downwards.
TCTTCTTCCAGTCATATTGGGTATGCCATGGCTACAGAAACACAACCCCATCATCGATTGGTCTCAAGGTGAGATTACTGCCTGGAGTGATCATTGCAAGAATACGTGTTGTCATCAGCCTATCAAGGTCTACTCGGTTCTTGAACTTACCCCTGAAGATCCTCGATCTATAGTTCCTGCTCATTATTGGGAATTTCTAGATGTCTTTTCTAAAGAACGTGCTGAAACTCTCCCTCCTCATAGAAGCTATGATTGTGCTATCGAACTCTTGCCCGGCACTTCGCCTCCTTCTGGACGTACTTATCCCCTCTCTGAACCAGAAAATCAAGCATTAGCACAATACATTGATGAAAGCCTTAAAAGGGGCTTATAAGACCATCCTCCTCTCCTGCGGGGGCAGGGTTTTTCTTCGTAGCTAAAAAGGAAGGCTCACTCAGACCATGTATCGACTATCGAGGATTAAACAAAATCACTGTAAAAAATAAATACCCTCTACCTTTGATAGCTGAATTACATGATGAACTCAAGGAAGCTACGGTGTTTACCAATTTAGACCTGCGTGGGGCATACAATCTCATCCGTATCCGCGAGAATGACGAATGGAAGACGGCATTCAATTCCAGATATGGCCACTACGAATACTTAGTGATGCCCTTCGGCCTATGTAACGCCCCCGCAGTGTTTCAGAATTTCATGAATGATATCTTCCGTGATATGTTATTGTCCCATGTCATGATATACTTGGACGATATTCTAATCTACTCCCGAGATATCCAAGAACACAGGATTCAAGTAAGACAAGTACTCCAACGCTTGAGAGAACATACGTTATTCGCCAAAGCTGAGAAATGCGAATTTGAAAAGAATAAAATCAAGTTTCTGGGCTACATCATTACAGAAAACGGCCCCGAGATGGACCCTGACAAAGTTCGGGCTATTGAAGACTGGCCACCTCCCACCAACCTAAAAGGCATCCAACGCTTTTTAGAGTTCGCCAACTACTACAGAAAATTTATCAGAGACTTCTCTAAAATAGTATCACCCATAACAGCTCTCACCAGAAAAGGTGCTAATCCTAAGACCTGGCCTCTCCAAGCCACCCAAGCCTTCAAAAAACTCAAAAAAGCTTTTATTACATCTCCTATACTTCATCGCCCAGATCCTAAATTACCTTTTATTTTGGAGGTTGATGCATCAGAATTCGGTGCTGGAGCTATTTTGTCACAGAGAGATCAAACAACCAATCGCATTCATCCTTGCTCTTATTTTTCTAAAATGTTCACATCTGCTGAATGTAATTACGATGTCGGTAATAGGGAACTACTAGCCATTAAAATGGCCCTGGAAGAATGGAGACATTTATTGGAAGGAACAATTATTCCTATTACCATTCTGACCGATCACAAGAATCTCCTTTACATTGAGAAGGCTAAAAGACTTAATCCCCGACAGGCCAGATGGGCATTATTTTTTACCCGATTCAATTTCGTACTGACCTACCGTCCCGGCTCCAAAAATAAAAAAGCAGATGCCTTGTCACGAATACATGAACGGGTTACCTACATTCCCAAAGAGGACACGATTCTCCCTTCCACTCAGATCATTGCGGTAGTCTCTCCAGTACTGTTACAACGGATTTCCAGAACTCAATATCCTAGACCGAAGGGCCTGCGATGCCCCCCTGGCCGTTATTTTGTCCAACCTAGATTCAGAACGGCTGTACTGTCCTGGGCGCATGACTCTCCCATCGCCGGACATAGGGGAGTCGCCAACACTAAATTTCTTCTCCATAGATATTTTTGGTGGCCTACCCTCTCCCGTAATGCCCGTGATTACGTTACTGCTTGTGCTAAATGTGCTCGATGTAAGACACTCAGAACCAAGCCCTATGGTTTCATATGTCCATTGCCTGTTCCTAAACAACCCTGGTCCCATATAGCTATGGATTTCATTACCGACCTCCCGCAGTCTCGGGGTAATACTACTATCCTCGTAGTTGTGGATCTCTTTTCTAAATTGTCCCACTTCATTGCGTTAAATAAATTACCCTCCGCAGCTACCCTTGCTCAAGTCTTTTTAAAAGAGGTAGTGCGGATCCACGGGGTTCCCAATCCATTGTCTCTGACCGTGGTACTCAATTTGTCTCTAGATTTTGGAGAACACTTTGTCGGCTGCTTGGTATTTCTCTGAAATTCTCCTCTGCGTACCATCCCCAAACCAATGGACAAACTGAGAGAACGAACCAGGTTTTGAAGCAATATCTCAGGTCTTATGTTGACAACGACCAGTCTGATTGGGTTGATTTTTTATACCTTGCGGAACTCTCTTACAATTGTGCATATGATAGTTCCTTGAAAATGTCACCCTTCCGTGCCATGTACGGAATTGAGCCCTTCCTTTGGCCTCTGGAACCTAGTCCATCGAACATCCCGGCCGCGGACCACGCTATTGCTGATCTCACTTCTCATTGGACTGCCTTATCCAGACAATTGCTTGCTGTGAAGCAAACACAGAAATCCTTTGCCGATAGGAAGAGGTCTCGTATTTCCTCTTTCAAGCCTGGTGATTTGGTTTGGTTGTCCACTAAGAATCTCCATCTTCGACAATAAAAATAAAAACACCCAGACCTGTTTCTTATGCATCAATAGAGGGACTTTCTTTGCGCACCCTCATGGCACTCAAAAGGTGGTTTTATTTACAGGTTTTGTGACATTTTTGTGAATCATCCCACCACTACCTGGGCATCACACCGGCTCATGCCCACTAGCCAGAGGAATTTGTTCTACCACATTGTTTTCATTGTATAAGTCATACATTCATCAAACATAATTAATATAGAGAGGCCAAAGCAGTGATGGCTAATCTTAGTACTGAAGATGTTTCCCATGATCCTAATTATTTCCCAGTCATAATTAACGATGACTCAGCATCATTGTAAATGTTATCTAACATCTGCAGCACCAAGGTTAGCATCACTGGGCAAAAACCAATGCTGATTTTTGCATTCTCAAGTATATATAAATATTACATGTCCCTTTTTTTATTTCATATCATTAATCCAATGACAAGCCAAAGTCCTCCTTTCTTATGCCAAAGTGATAGAAGCCTGGCTACAATTCTAGGCTCATTTGGCATGTGAAAAATGCCTTTGTCTCTTACAGGGATGGCTATTATATAAGCTTTTCACAAATTACTTATATAAGCCAACAAAAACCCAAGTTTCTTAAGAATTAGATTTTTTAGCTTTTTTTCAAGATATTATATAATTTACCTTCCTTTTAACCGCATACAATAAAAATGTTAATTTCTAAAGAAGAAATATATGGCCTCCATATCTAGTAGCAACATGATTCACCTTTTTTTGAACACCCCAATGCCAATTAAAATGGAATGGAAAGAAGCATGGACTACATTAAAGGATAGTTGCCAAGATAAGAAAATAGATTCTGTTCATCTGTGATTCATGCTAAGCATTATGTTTTGCTGATTTGTCTTGGAGTATCTCTCATGATTTAAAGATAATGCTGAAAGAGAGTACGTTTTAATCAATGAAAATTGTAGGCAAGTTTAATCAACCTTATAATATTTGAAGTAAATGAGCATACTTATTACATGTAACACATTTTCAATTAGAATATACAATATCTATAGCATGTTTTTCATGCTAAACTATGGTGTATTTTAAATGTACTTTTAAATACCTTGCTTCAAAACTATTGTATTGTAGGTTGTGTTAACGCTGTGCTTTGTATGGTTTAGTTGTAGATGTATTTAGAGAGGCATCATGTTTTGCATGTGGGCTGAGTAGCCCAGCTGGAAAAATTCTCCAATATTTTCTTTGGTATTATTACTTGCTTCCTATTCAGAGCACATACTTAGAAGCTGCTATTCAGAAGGCTTCATCCAACGGGGTAAAATGTCTTCTTCCTGATTACGTTTTTCTAGGATTTCTGGATCTACAAGTAAAATATATATGAGGAACAAAATAAAATAAACCTTTCACAGACTTGAATTAAAACTTTCACATTGGTGTGTTAGTTTTTTTGAATTAAGTAGTTTGTGGTGTATCATCAGATTAATATATATATATATATATATATATTATATCACAAAGGTCCATCTACATTAAAAGGTTTTTATTACAAGGCAACAACACAATACTACACATTTATCACAGACACACACACAGCCAATCCAATGGAACACTGCTGCAAGTTCATGCTTACCACCTCTACCAAGGAAGAAAATAAACTGAATCATTCTCTGCCTGACTATAGCTTAAACAACTTTAATTGAGATGATGTATTTTACATCACATCCTGGTTTCCAGTGTATTCTTGCATCATTTCCTTTAAGCATATATTCGGAGGGAGAGAAAGCTATTTTTACCTCCCACCTAGGCCTGTTTAATTTGTTTAGAGAGATCCTGAAAGAAAGACAAGTTACCACATTCCCTCACCTTTTTCCATATATGTTGCTCCGTTATCCAGTCATCCATCTAGTAGAGGAGAATCTAGTGGGACCAAAAACCTGATATACAGGAGAAATTCAACCAACCGTCCCTCAACAACATAAGTTCTCCTGTACTTTCCTATGACTGTCTATTGACATATTATACAAAGTGTCCCAAAATCTGATATAGATATATTATAATAGAGTTCATGTTATTGTGTGCGATGCTTACCTGAAGGAATGTATGTATAATGTAAAACTTTATTGAAGGATGAATGTGTTTTAGAGGGGAAAAGAAAAAAAAAACATTTAAAATTAATAGCTATATATCCTCCTTGCAAGTTTCTTCCTCGTCTGTTTCATTGTCACACAAAAGTATAGTATTAAAACTAGTGCTAATACTTGAAATGAAATGAGAACTACCCACATAGTTCATGGAACTGAATGTGTTTCTACACATGTAAGAATTCCCCACCAGGGATACTCAATATGGTTCCAGCAGTAAGCTGATGGGGTGCACTTGTTGTTTGGTATGTTGTACAATAGTCTATTCATTATAAGTGAGTCAGCTTCCCCAACTATTTTCAAAGCATCGCTCTTGCCATCAGTTAGGGAGTTTATCCTTCTATTAAATCCAAATGATATCTGCAGAATTCCATACTCCCAATCCAGTTCCAACTTCTCCTATAAGTGATATTTTCCCATCTCCCTGCTCAGGTCCACTCTGTGATGGTCTCTGATGGTATATGTTGCTGCAACCACTGATGCTGTGGCTCTGGGTACCTTGAAGGAATAGAAATGTCATTAAAATGTAGAATTATTGGGTAATAAATCCACCCAAACCCTTGCACCATTGTTTAAAACTCCCTTGTAAATTTGTTGTTACTTTTAGTTCTCATTTTAAAGTATGTATTCTCCATCCATATATTATAAACCATTTCCAATTTTGTCTCTCTATACTTTTATTGTCGCTCTACCCTTATTTGAAGTGTTTTCTTGCCTTATTGTCTGTCCCTACTATGATGCAGCTAATACTTATCCATCCTGTAATCACTGCAATCTTCTGTTGAAACACATCTTCATCCTAGCTTTGCATTGTTCTGAGGGAAAACTAGATTTCATTTATTATACATGAATAGATACATAGGAGACTGGAACTCTGAGAGAAAGAACAACAAAACCAAAATACAAAAATAATGATCACTTTGTAATTGCTCCCAAATCTCTTTTAGTTCCTCGTTTTGGTCTTGAAATTCCTTCAGTGCTTTCATCCTAATCTCAAAAATGTTAAAGTTGCTCCTTGTAGTGGAAGCTATTTGCAATGTGTTTTTTTGTGAGTAGTTTCCAATCTTCTGATTAGACAGCTGCCTCTGTTTTATACCAGTCAGCAAGGTAGTTTCCCTTTTTTTTTTTTTTTAATTTCTTCTTATTTCAAATTTTTTATTTATAACTTATATTATATTCTATTCAAGTTATTATTATTACATTCTACATTTAAAAATAGTAAGTATACATTACAATGTCATACAATTTCAATAATAAAATAGTTCCAAATATAATATATATAATCATTTACATTAAAATATTATCATGTAATACAAACAGTTACTACAATAATACAATACATTATATATATAATTACAACAGTAAACGTAATAATGCAATATAATGTATATATAATAACAACAATACTTTAATTTTTTAATTAATTATATACCAATCATATGTATTTCAATTTAATTTTGTTCATCCATTACTTTACCAATTCCTTATTATATTAATTGTTCTACTGTAGTTTCCCTTTCAATGTGGTCATGTCTTTTTGTGTGGATACAGGGGTTGTGCCAGTTGAGCATATATTGGGGCAAATTCACAACAAAATCCCATTATTCCAAGCAATGATTGGAATGCTGCATGGTCTTAGCAATAGGTAACTGAGCAGTTACTTTGATCCTATCTTAATCACTTGATCGCCCATGTCCTGATATGGTGACTTACAAAAAGCTGTCTCTCTGGCATACCAGTTGTGCTTTTGTCCCATTTAGCTTAAGTTTAGCTTTCAGTATGTATTGTAAGATCATCATATTGAGTGATATGATGCAGTTGTACGAAAGCTGTGAAATATAGCTGGGGAGTCACAGTATCCTTGTGGTAGTACTGTGAAAGTATATTCCTGTCCCTCCCATGTTAATGCAGTCTGGAAGTGGCATTCTTCAGCCAGGAGAATCAACCAAATTCCATTGGACACATCTATTACACTGAACTCTTTCATTTATTTTAACACAGCTTTTCTCCTAGGCCAACATGGTGAGTTGCATGCATACCGATTTCCAGATTTAACAGTTCCATGTGTCTCTAGCATTTCTGTCATCTCAGTGATTGATGCCACTGGTTCCCTTGGGTCTGGATATTTATTCTGCCATTGTGGGTCACCACCTTCCAACAAAACAATCCTCTCAAAATCAAATTTATCGATAGCCAAACAATTATGCCATTGAATTAGCTTCTGCAGGCATTCTGGTTGTCCTTTTAGTTTCAGAATGTTTTTTCCTCATTTTTTATTGGAGAGACAATACATTTCATTGGATACACAGCCCCTTTTTCCAACTCTGTATTTACCTGATTACCCTTTTCTGTTTTACACATACAAAAATTGGCAAAATCTACAATGAAACTTCCTTTTTGTAAAGCTTCTATTCCCAGGGTTTCCTCTGGCCATCACACTATTGCTTCTACTTGTGTTGTTGTTTCTGCAACTTCTATATAAATTGTACCCACTCTGACCTCCTGTGGACTTCCAGTAACTATTACTGAAGAATCCCTATTTATGATCCTGTTGGTCACTGTAACTGCTGCTCCAGTATCTACCAACATATCTTTCCCTTTTCCTGCGAACACTGTATAAATGGTAGGCTTGCCTCATTGTCAGGGTTGGTACCTGGGAGCGTAGCGCAGGGGTGTTGGCACTAGGTGGTGCGTACACTAGAAAAGTCCGGAGTGGCAGCAGTACCAAGGGGTAAGGCAGAACAGTGTCAAATACAGTCCAAGGGGTCAATGCAGGCAGAAAAGGTTCAAGGTAGGTATTGGATAATCCGTGGTCAGGAGTCGAGTGGTAAACGTAGTCAAAATACAGTCCACGGGTTCGGTAGCCGGGAGATCAATAATCACAGGGTAACAAGGCACAAAGGTATGGGTAGGAATCACTGTAGAGGGACTAGCCACACTACAAGCTTGGAAAAAGAGCTAGCACTGAATGAACAGTGCTTGCTGTTTAAATAGGGTGCCAGGACCTTTGCTCCACCCACCATCCTGCAGGTCACCGCCCACCTCTGGCTTTAGCCAGATAGTGAAGGCAGGGTTAGGACCTGCCCCCTCTCAACACCTCCGGTGCATCCTCCAATGGGAGCACACTAACGGGCCGCAGGCCACGCCCTCAGCCATCAGATTGCAACCTGCACTTGCGTTGCGCGAGGCAGGTTGTACTACAGGCCGGGGATGCGGCCTACACCGCGATTGCGTGCCCCCCCCGGCAGGGTGCACAGTACCTGGAGTCTGCTGGACCAGGTAGGGGATCCCTGCAGGAGGCATGGGGTGGAACTGGGATCTGACACTCCTCCACGGTTAAGTTATCTGTGTGATGCTGTGGTGCAGGGGTTGGGATTTGTCATTGTGACTCACTCCTGTTCTTTTGTTCTTTGATTACACTATATTACCTCTTGACCTCACTTTCCTTCAACTTTCTCTCTGACTCAGCTACCCTTTTCTTAAGTATGTAATTTTCCTCTTCTATCCTATCTTTCTGTCTCCTGAGTTCTCAATATCATATGTTCCCATTTCTCTCTCCCTCCTGTTTAGTCCTCCAATTGCTACTATACCTATATCTATGGTCATTCTGTGGCTCTCCCCATCTTTTCTCAAAATCCACAAAAGTTACTGTGCAGGGCCAATTTTTGTTAATACTGGAATTCTTAAAAAAAAAAGAAGACAATGGGAAAACTATGGTTTATGAAATTAATAACTAATTCTGCTCTTTGCTACATGAGTAGAAATAATAAAACGATGGTCCTTTATTAAATTAATCACACATTCTACTCTTTGCTACATAATAATAATATTAAAATATCTCTTAGATTTTAAGATATATTTACAATGAATTGTGATTGATTGTGTTGCTATATCTGTGTTTTTCAGCAAAGCTGAATAAGCAAATGGTGTTGAACACATTCACAGCAAAAAGATCTGCTTCTTTCTTCATAGCAAGAAAACCATTTATGTGTCCACTGTTGGGGCTATTCACTAAAATGTGAGTTGAGGTGAGCAGCAGGTGATTAAAAGTGAATAGCAGGTGAGTTGTTGTGAGATTAACATTTCATCTCACCAGTTTAGCTGTAGATTGGGCAGGAACAACCCTGATGAGTTCTCTTAGAGTGGGAAACAAGGTTTGTTCCTGCACAATGTATAGCTCAATTGGTGAGATGAAATGTTCATCTCACCTCAACTCACCTGCTATTCACTTCAACTCACCTCAACTCATCTTTTGAGTGAATAAAATAAATACAACACATTTTACAGGCTGTAAATGATGTCATTTCAATAAAATTATCACTTAAACATTGTTTAAAATGTGACTGTAGAGAATAAACCCAAGTAGACAACCTGAATCCTAAGTATTCTTAAAAATTTGACAAGCATACATGTTATTACTGTTATTACTTAACAAGTACAGTCCCATACCTGTATCTACTTTGGAGCAAACAAAGTGCACTTAATTGCTCTTATTGACATCTAGAAACAAACATGTGTAACTATCTAGCTGCTAGCAGCCCATACATATGTTGTTTTTTTGTCAACCGTGATTGCTACTTGCATTAACCTGCCACAGTGAGTATCAGCTCTCTGACCCTATTCACATTCTCCAAGTTTGTTTTCAGTGAGTAAATTTAGAATTATTGATTTGCTTATCTAGTAGAATTGAGTGGTTTATCTCCATTATGCAGCTCTGCAGAATGTGTGTCACATCTAGGTAAATACATTTACAGTAATATGTCCTACATTATTTATTTGAATATTCTTGTATACATGTTCTTACTGTTTTCATTTACAGCATTGCTACTAAAACTACATATCCGATTACTTCCAGTATAATTAAATCTGACAGTCACATGAATTCACTATCCTCACTTAGGCTACAAAGAGTTCTATTCACGTAATACTGTACATTCTTTGGAACAAAATTGGTCTGATAACCATTAATGAATGTTTTTTGTTAATTCATTTATAAATAATGCTTGGCAGGAGAGGTGCTGGATAATTGACTAGAGAACCAATAATTTAATTTGGTCCATAGGGGCCACTTCAAATAAATTTCCCTTTACAAGAATTGAACATGATAGCTTTCTTTTATCTTCTAAATGTACTTTTCTTTAGGACAAAGAAAAATAATATCCTGGCATTTTGGTTCCAGTGAATTGGTTGTTAGGGGATGAAAAAGTCACTTTGACATAACAAATTGCAAGTAAAAGCTTATTTTTTACTGACAGCTCTACCTGCTAGTTTCTTCTCTCTCCGTATCATTAGATTTGAATCATGATGACCTCTTATTGTTCAATCATTCCAGTCATCTGTTTCTTTTTGTATACGGTTGGCTTTACGTAAGATCAAGGAAATATGATCTGCATTACTCATGGTTCCTGTATAGGATAATAAGGGCTTTGGGGCTATTTTCCACTTTCAGCCTCTAGTGGCCACTCTACCATCTTAGCACATTTACTTCAGCTGTGTTTTCAGCTGTGCCTTGTTACCCTTTCTTGTGCAGCCCTGTTTTATATGCAAATAGGGCCTTTGCATTGTTATTCTGTTACAACTTTTAAGTTTTGTTTTTCAAGCAGGCTACAAGATTTGTTGTTACTGCTCCAGTCTATTTAAATCTGTCCAGGACATATGACTCAACCACCAAGGGGAAGGGTTCCAGATTGTCTTTGGTCATCTCTGTCCTGCAGCAGCATTGCTAGTTTGAGCCCAATTCCATCTGGGTATCCATGCAGTGCCCTATCCAAGGGCTTTCAGAAAGAGCCCAGTTCAGCCTAGGCATCAGCCTGTGCCCTGTCTGAAGGCTTCCGAGATCATATGCTGAATTTTCCTAAAAAACTTAACTGGTCTGGGAGCTTGCTTATTGTCTCACACGACTCCCTCCATTATTAATATCAGGGCTAAGGGACTGCCATATGGCTCCCAGCCCCCTTTCCTGAAGAAATTACTGGAGCTGGTAGCCTGCCAATCAGCCATGCTAAAATGGGCCAGGATCTTGCCCTAAGTCCCTGGCGCATTAAAAAGTATTATGCCCCAATACACTGTTAGGAAATATTCCAGGAGGTTAGCACAAGGCCCTTGGAATGGCAATATACATATCCTCCATGACTGTAAATTAAACACGATCTGCGATGCACTAGATTCTCATCTTCTGAACCAGGGAAAAGGGCCATCCATAAAAAAAATCCCTCCAAAAATCTACCTATTACTAAAAAATAAGCTCCAGCAATGGTTTGCTAACAGCAGAAAGCAAGCCATAATAAAAGCTAATCCCAGGATGGCTGGGCTTTCAAATATGCATAGGAGGTGTCTGTTTTGATAACTGTCAGCCAGGCATAAGCCTCTTTGTCCCAAGCCCTATTATTTGAAAATACCACCAAAATTAGGGCTGGAGACATGGAGACTTCTGATTGGCTTACAGAGTTAGTCAATCAGACACCTCCTATGCTCATTTGAAAGTCCAGTCCAACTTTTATTCTGGTTTGCTTTGCTTGCCACCCTGTCCTACTCCCTCACCCGCTATCAGACTACTTTCTCTCCCCTCCTGACTGTCCACTTACCTGGTTATCTCTACCCTCCTAAGTACCATATCTTCTCCACCCTCTGAGTAAAACCTTCTCTCACCTCCTAACTACCACCTCCTCTTCCTTCCTGACTAACTCCTCCTATTTGTTGCATTGCTAATAGTTGAAATCTATTGGTTGTCTGAAGGTAACTTGTGAGTTATGGTACTGTACATATTGTAATTATATCAATAAAAAGCAAAAACAAATATTTTTTATGAAAAAGAAAAACACTGCCATTGGTTTAGTGCCAATGTAGTGCTTTAACACACAGTAATTCTGAGCACAGTGTTTGATCTGATTCACGCATTATTCTTTCAGGAATAGCATGTAATAAAAAATAAAATTGTCTTTATGTTTTGCATAAATGGAAATCATTGACTAGACCCCAATATATTTTTCAGATAAGCCATTGTCTACAATACATTTTATAGCATAAAGAATTAACTGAAATTTCACTTGGGGGAATCATTCCCATGTACAGGTTACACTTACCAGTGGTTTACAAATAAAGGAAATTGAAAATGACAATCAGAATATATATATATATATATAGTTTAATTAAAACATAACAATGTTTCCATCACCCAATCCTAAATAGTAACTGGGAATTTATAAAAAGTTTATGTGCTGGAGAGATTAAAAATAATTGATTGTGTAGTGCTGAACCATTTATTCCCTGCAAAACCTGGTGAGAACTAGTTTTAATCGGAAAGTATTTGCCCAGCATATTAAAATAATAATAACACGTTCTATTTATTTGTGAGTTTAGTTATTTATTATCAGATACCTAGAAAGTTAACTCAGTCATGTAAAACATGAATGGGTAAACATATGGCAAAGAATGCTGTCCTAGAAATCAACACAGCAAGACACATAATTACCATCAGCGTTGACTTTGGAAAAATGCTTCCTCAACCATATAAACATTTACCTTATGTATTAGCATGACAAAGCCCACGTGGAATATACCCCTTATTTCATATTTGCATTGGTGTTATGTTATGTTAAAAGAAACTGTTTTTTTAAAATAAAACAGCTGTTCTCCTTTCACAAAATCTAAGGAAAGATCTATGTAGTACATGGAGTGTAATGCAAATGGCCCTGCCACACATGCGCATGTTTTAATTTTAAAAAAATGTCATGGTCCCTTTAAACTGTATCGACATGTTGCTATTTTTTTTTATCTCTAGTGTTTTTTGGGGGTGTGGAAATTGTTAACTAAAATCTATTTTAAGTTAATCTGTATATTCTATCCCCTGTGATTTTTAGATTGTGTGCATTTTACGCTGTCCGTAGATGGCTCAAATAAATACCAGTACATAGAATTAGCTTGTTGTAGCAGATTAAAAGTAATCCATGGACAACTGTTAACTTGTTTATGTGGCTCATCAATATACAACTAAATTGGCTTTGTGTCTCCAATGTTAACACAAGTTACTGCACTGGATTTTCTTAAAATCTTAAGATATGGCTTCTTCGTGAATTTATTACATATCAGTTAAAAAAAATTCATGGCAGCATTATGCCAAGTAAAATATGTTAATAGACAGTAAAAGTGCACATTGTTAAGTAGATATTTGAGTGATAGAATGTAATTTTAATACAAAAGCTGAGAAAGCAAGAATGCTGTGGGAAACAAAATCAATATACAATCTTGAAATATATCATATAATATCCCTAGGCATAGATACGAAACTCTGGGAAAAATTGTCATCTAAATAAATCAAAGCAACATTATCTGTCAACAAAATCCCATTTTGTAAAATGTATGCAAAAAATTATTATTTTTGATTTATTGAAATGATTTATTTAAGTTATTTATCAATCTCTTCTCATTTTGAAGTTATATTGACTTCATAATGACTAGACATAATATAAAAATGTGGTACTAGATATTTATGGATTCCCTTCCGTTCCATGTTAGGATTTTACTGGCCTTACCCTGTAAGAAGTATTGAAAATACCACATTATATAAAATTTGATGGGCATATGAACCCTTTCTGGCTCATCAAATGGATCATGCATAGTGGTGTAAAGGTTCATGGTGTGAACTCTAAATATTAGGTAGTCTGGAACTGTTGGATAAGTGAATCAGATGTAGGGTGCAATGTTCTTAATCATTAAGGTTGTGGCTAATCTGCCCAATAGTCACAGTGTCAGGCTCCAAACTTACCTCAATGCTCCCCAGAGGGTCCCCCTTCTCGGGTCTCTGGCTCCCGCTTCTCGGCATCTAGTCGGGTGGCCGCGCATCCCTGGCCTCAAGTTGGGCACTCTTCGCGCCTTGAGAGTGTCAGTGTCCAACGGACGAAAAGGGGCATGGCTTACGGCCTGGTCCACGCTCCTATCGGAGAATGCGGAGGGGAGTGAGGAGGCAGTACCCTCCTCCCACTCCTGTGCTGGCTAGACTGGGGGAGGGCTATTCCCTAAGGGGAGAGGGGAGGGATCAGTGCCCTGACATACTATAAAAGGAGCAAGCTCTGTTCAGTCAGTGCTTGCTCGTTTTCAAGCTAGTTGTTGCTTCCAGCTCCCCCTATTTATTCAAGTGCCATTCAAGTCCCTACCCTACTACTACTTTTCGATCTCCCGGCTTCTGACCTCTTCTTGTGTTCTGGACTGTGTTACCCTCTCAAATTCCAACCTTGGTTTATATCTCTCTGCTTAAGATCCTAGTCTACCTGCCCCAAGCATTTGGACCATCCCTGATTCCCCCTTTGATACCTTGTTTTTGTCTATCAACACCCATGCTCCTATATCTGATTGGTGCCCACCTGTGCCTGCCTCGGATCCTCAGCTGTGCCTTCTGTTTATCCATCCCTGCGCTACGCTCTCTGGTTCTAGTCCTGACACAGAGCTGTAGAGATTAAGTTTATTCATAATGTAGATCATTAATGTTTTCAGTCACAGCACAGGTTTCATCTGTTCTAAAAAATAATAATCTATAATTGTGTTAGCATAATTGCAAGGAAATGCATGAATTAAGAGAAAAATGTGTTGTAAAAATGTCTGTGATATGTCTTTTGTTTATGACATCACCTTTTGGCTTGATGTGGAAAATAACTGTTTTTAATAGGAAATGTGTAATTTGAATACCACAAGTTGATATAAACAGGAGACACCACAGAAACATTGAAATATTTTCTCTTAATTAATGCATTTACTTGCAATTCTGCTAATGTAAGAATTATTATGACCTTAAGAAACAATGAAGCTGTGTCAACTATCAGACCTCAGCTGCAACTGTCCACCCCACGATAAATGGAAGATAGATCAAACCTGAAATTACTGTAAGCCTCTGTACTTGAATTAAAGCCGATTTGAAAGAGCTGAAACATGTAATACACTTTTTTATATATAAATGATTGTCACTGCTAAAACTTGAAGCCTTTTGTTCTTACCCTAAAATCTAAAATATAACTCAGTATAAAGAAATTAAACATACAATTAATTTCAATACAATTATGCATTCAAACATCTACCTAACCCTACCTAACACTACAGTTTGAAGTATTTTGAATGCAGGGCCGGACTGGGAGAAAAATTCGGCCCGGGCATTTTTTTTATCACAGCGGCCCACTAAGAAGGGGGCGGGGCAGAGGAGGTGTGTTTTGATCACCAATGACAAACAATCTCCCTCTCAAAGTGAGCATGTTGGTTCAATGCTCTTCCAGGGCAGACCATGCGCAGAGCTCTGCTGAAGAGATCTAGCATGAGAAAAAAGCCCTGTATTTGTTCTGCACAGTACAAGCAAATTTAATAACATGCTTGCACTGTGTTTCCTTGGAACATGCCAGGAAAGAGTATTGAGCATGTGTTTGGAGCCTGCTTGTGGGATTGCGTGTGTGTAGAGTGAGCTGATTGTGGTGTGGTATTGTGTAATAAGGTCGGTTTTAGTTGTGTTGTGTTTGTGGTGTAATGTGATGCATATGTGGCTAGGGGCTGTAGAGAATGTGTGTATAGGGGATATAGCAAGTGTGTGCATACAGGCTATAGTGTGTGTGTGTGTGTATATATAGATGTAGTGTGTGTTTAGGGGTGTAGTATGTGTTTGCTTACAAGGAATCTAGTGTGTGTATATATACATATATATATGAGTCTAGTGTGTGTTTGAAGGACCCAGAATGTGTATAGAAGATCTAGTGAGTGTGTGTTTATAACGGTTTCAGAGTGTATATAGCTATCTAGTGTGTGTATGTGTGTAGATGATCCAGAGTTGGGTAAGGGATCTAGTGTGTGTCTGGAATGTAATGTGTTTAGAGGTGCAGTATGTGTGTGAGGGGTGCTGTGTGTGTGTATATATATATGTGTATGTCTGTTGTGCAGTGTGTTGGGGGGTTCTGTGTGTATGTTAGGGGTGCAGTATGTGTGTGTGAGGGGTATTCCTTAGTAATACCAGTCAGATGGACATTAAATATACCACATATAGGAGCCCCATAACTATGCCACATACAGGAGCCCATAACTATGCCACATACAGGAGCCCATAACTATGCCACATACAGGAGCCCCATAAATTATGCCACATCAGAGCCCCATTATTTATGCCTCAACCTGGAGCCCAATTAATTATGCCACACACACAGGCGCCCCTTAATTATGCCACACACACAAGTGCCCCTTAATTATGCCACACACACAAGCGCCCCATAATTATGCCACACAAAAGAGCCCCTTAATTATGCCACACATGGGGCCCAATAAATATGCCACACATGGGACCCAATAAATATGCCACACATGGGACAGCCATTAATTATGCAACAAACAGGAGCCCCACAAGATGACAATTGTACAATTCGAAAACAATACATATCTATAAACACAGACATCTCTCTATAACTAGTTGCATTTATACTTATTTTAATTATTTAATATTGTATTTAATAAAAATTTTATTGAAAAATTGCATTACTATATTTTTTCCCTTCCTCTGCACCCACATTGCACCTACTGGACTTAACACAGCACCATACAGTACCCACAGAACTTGCCATCCACCTCTATTGCACCCACAGCACTTGGCTTGCACTCATATTGCCCCTACACGATTTGGCATGCCTCAGTGTCACTTTGCCCCACAGAACTAGCCAGTGTCACTTTCCACATAGTACATATTATTTTGCCCTACAGACAATGCCACCGCATCACTTTGCCAATTAAAATATGCCAGTATTTAACCCCTCAATATGCCATGATTTAGCCATTCAATATGCCAGGATTTTGCCCCCCAATATGCAATTTAATATGCCAGTATATTGCCCCTCAATATGCCAAGAGTTTGCCCCCCAATATGCCATTTAATATGCCAGGATATTGCCCCCAATATGTCATTTAATATTCCAGGATTTTGCTCTCAATATGCCAGGATTTTGCCCCCAATATGCCATGTAATATGCCAGGATTTTGACCCCAATATGCCATGTAATATGCCAGGATATTGCCCACAATATGCCATGTAATATTCCTGGATATTGCCCCTTAGTATGCTCATTGTGCCACCCTCCTCCCCCCTTCCCCAGACCCCAGTACTTACCTCTTTCCGTCTCCCGGTGCTCTGAAGGTCCGTGGCTGTGAGTGAAGCGTTATGAGCTCCCCTCCAGCCACGCGGAACAATAAAGTTTGTTTAAAAAAAAAGTTCCAACAAACTTTAATGACCGCGCGGCTGGAGGGGAGCGCACAACACTTCCCTCACAGCCACGGACCTGCACCGGGGGACAGAGCAGGAACGAGGTCAGTTTTTGATTTTTTTTTTTTTTGAATGCAGGGGACGCCACTGCTGGGACCTCCCCTGCCGGCCTCGGCCCATGGCCACCGCGGCCCACCGGGCATTTGCCCGTTGTGCCCGATGGCCAGTCCGGGCCTGTTTGAATGCAACAGTCAAGGGAATTAAAAGATACCAGATACAATGAGTAGTATGCCCGATTAAAGTTGATTGATTTTCAAGGAAAGTGATTCATTATTGGAGTAATTTTGATTTAGGCCTTTCTTAGCTCTTGATAAAGTTCACTTCTGAGGTTGAAAGGTTAAAGTAGTTTTCCTTATGTAGCTGATAACTGATTGGAGTGTTTGGTCATGCATCAGTGCAATTATGATCTCTCCAAAAATATGATGAATTAGAAATGTGGGTAAAAATTAGATGAAAGAAAATAAATTGATTTTGAAAATCAACTGTGATAAATGAATAGGAAAGAAAAACCTCATAGCAAATAAACTCGATATTTGACTTTTTGCCCTAATAAGGCCATAACATGTCATCCTGAAACGATGGTCCCTACTTTTCATGTAGCACATTCTCCTTTGTTTGCTGCTGCTGCAAATACTTGGAAATCAAATTATACCTAAGGCTCACTTAGGAATAATACCACTTTTAATGGCCTCACACTGACAGATTAAAGAGGGACTTATATATTTTATATATTTTAATCAAAAAGAAGACTTTTTTGCTGTGCATCTCTCAGAAACAATTTTTACTTCTTTTGGAAGTCAAACAGTGATGTTCATGCTACCATGTCACGGAGATGGCTCTTGGCTTATTGGCATGCGTCGACCATGACTGATACTTGGTTGGTTGTGATACTTGAGATTGATGCTTGCAAACACTAATCAGAGAGACAGAGACGATCATCAAGCTTATAATGAACACGGCTATATTTAATAAAGGGGTCTTCCAAAATTTCCAGACACACCTCCATGACATCAGCAATGAGGTCAACAATTTATAAAAAAAATCCTGATCTAGGTCTCCTCCACTGTCTCCTACTGCTTATCACAGATCGCAGGCACCTGAGGTCTTTGATTTGATCACCAGGTGATCCTATTGCAGGGGTTACGCTGTAGCAGCAGCTGATAAATTTCTGCTAACCTGTAAAGATGAGGGGAAAATAGCAGGGAATTGTCTGGAGATCAGTAATGTAATCAGAAACACCAAGGGCCTGTAAACTTCTCTTAGATTCATAAGAATGTTTTTAACTCCAACCCCTCAAAAATACAAATAAACTAAAAATACAGTTTAAACATACCACACACCAGACTTTCTCCTGACCTAAAAAAAATAAAATCACACTTAGAAGTAAAAGCAACTCTTTTAAAGTCAAATCAAAACAAAAATTATTCATGGTCATATCCAGATTTTGGCCTTGTAAATTTATGTGACACATGTACATACTGGACAGACAAATGATATGTTTTCCCCATGCAGTTGAACATATCCTAGGCAACAACTCCTAATCAACATTATGTTGAGTTTAAAAAAAAAGCAGTAAACAAATACATTGCCATTGACTTTGGCACAGATTGGTGGCAAAATGGTGAGAAGAAGATTCTGCCTTTTCCAAGTTATATTCATTTGCAGTATAATTGTGTACTGGTATGCTGCTAAATTGCTGTAAAATAGGCATGGCTCAATCATAATCTTTGAAAAGTCCACAGATAAAGGGCACATTCTGATTTTGGATCTGTGAGAAAAATCATATAAAGCCTATGAATCTCTGTTTGTTCTGTTTTGTAGAAATCCAAATTAACATTACGCCCAGCTTTAATAGAGCTGCAAAAAAATCTGTAACTTTTACACAGATTGAGCGCTTCCCAAAACACTAAACTCTGTTATTTACCCTTATAGGAGGCAATATTCTCCGTATATAATGTAAGGGGAAGAAAAACAAACACAAAATAAAGTAATATAGTGTAGTATATTAAGACTAATAAGTGGACCAAAAGACATATAATATATGAGGGTTCCACTCACATCTTCCTGAGCAGTACCCTGCTGAGTGTCATAGGTATTCTGGAGCCCCTCTAGGGGTCTTGAATTCACAGGTGTTATCAGATGATCCTCGAGGTCATAAAGAATAGGACAAGGGAGGAAGGAGATATATCTTCAGTAAAACTTTCTTTAATAATGCAGAATACAAAAATATAAAATCTTACATAAAAGCAAACAGCAAGCAGCTGCAAAATGCATGTAGTTCCAGACTTGTAAGGTGCATGAAGTTCTAGTAGAATTCTCCTCTCCCACACACAACGCGTTTCTCTTTATTCAGGCTTTCTCAACTTGATATACTTTACTGAAGAGTGCTGATACTACCCTCCCAAGCCACAAACCTGCTCTTTAATGTTTTGCCAGGTTGACCATGTTAAAACAGAAGCTATGCCAATAGATGATGTGAAGTAAAAAGGTATATATTTCCAATTTATAGTATGGAGTAACAAGTCCATGAGAAATACCAGCGACACCAAAAATTCCAACCCAGATATATTTAACCAGTAAGTAGTTTTGCCCGATTGCTTTAAGAATTAAATAAACAATGTTTAAAATTCTGCCTGCATTTGTACAAAGTGAAAAGAGACAATCTCAAGGTATTATTTTGCTTTTTTTCTGAACAAATAATGTTACTGTGTTTGATAAAATATTTCTATAGTTCTTTAGAGAGCGGATTAAATAGGTAGATGAAGAGAATTAATTATAATGTTTTTCTACTGTCCAGTTGAGTATATTTGATGATCAAAGAAATTCAGCTTAGCACATCATTTACATATTTATTTTCATTAAAGTGCATGAATTTACTTTTTATGATATTTCTTTTGTTTTTTAAAACTTGAAAAATATAATCACATTTATAATTTTTTTTATTTCAGTTATCTATCTATCTATCTATCTATCTATCTATCTATCTATCTATCTATCTATATATATTTCATGATTTTGCTCAGTGTTTGACTTATATGTACTTCTTTAATTTAATTGGGTTCAATGAATTTATTACATTTGTTAATGTTCATACTTCTGTGCTGATACATTATTGTTATGATTATATAATTTATAAAAATACAACATATTCCACATGGCAAAATGATACAATTGGGATATTATCTTTTTGATTTGTAATGCACATGATTTAGACTTTCAACTAAAAGTGATAAAACACATTTAGAGATGAATTGTAGAATTTATGTAGGTGTTTATGGGGGTTGTCATTTCAGAAGTCTGTTCAACACATGAGAAATATCTAATTTCTTAAATTATTGTCAAAACAAAAAAACACTCACAAGAGACAAATCTTGAAATCTGTGCCACAATATTAAAGACAAGTCATTTTACGCCAATTTGGCTGAAACACAGTTACTGTGCCAATTGCTGTGCCAAAATGCAATTTGCTAATACAGAAAAAAATGTATGGCACCTGTGATTTGAGAAGTAACATTTTCTCTATTTGTTATTATTATAATAAATAAAAAGATCATGATTTAAAATGAGAACATTTTTACAAGGTTTTCTTTAAATAGTCAGAAAATATAATAACTTTTTTCCTTACAAGAAAATAGCATTTACAAACATAATAGGAGCAACCTGTGCAGAACCTTCTATTACAGGACAATTACACTTTTCTTAAACTCCTTTCTTCCTTGGAGAAAGAACGAGTTAAAAAAAAAAACTGTGTCCCTTCTCTATAATAAACCTGATGTGTATCTTCAGAAATACAAGACTCTTCAAAAAAAAATGTCTCTTCAAAAATGTTAGATCAAGAAAGGAATACATTTTATCCATAGTGTGTGTTTCAGAAATATATTCCTTAGTAGAATTGCTCCAAACAACTTCACAGCAGTAAATGTGCATAGGAAATAAAAAATATAATTAGTTACTGCCACTTGCAAATAACATATTGATTTGTAACACAGTCCCAGGAGTGCAACTTCAATTAATGTTGAATATAATAATAGCACAGTATGGGTATAAAACAAAAGAAATAGAGATCTCACCAATATAGAGTCTAAATTTACAGATGTGCACCACAAGGTTAATTAATGTGTTGAGAGTATATCCCAAACGATAGGAGTGTCTCTCACATGTTTACAACATGTGTAGGAAAATAAGGCAGATTCCTAAATGTCTCTGGCAAGTAAGTGTCTGTTCCCAAGATATGCTAATTTTGACAATAACCTGTTTAACTGTAGAGATCAACAGGGTTTAGGGAGATATGAAGGGAATGTGAAAAATCCCTTTCTCGTGTGGTATAGGAGTTACAAGTGTGGGTCTCATTGTTGTGGATAGATTTACTCTCTGTTTCTTAAAAGTTTGGCATCATAGCCATGTTGGGCAAATGTTTGTATTATAAAATGTAAACGAGTATTAAGCAAGTCTGGGGAGCTCACTATCCTCTTTCTGTGAGGAACATGGTTAATGGTAGACCTGCTTGAGAATGGTCATGGTGATAACTACCGTATAGAAGTAGATTGTTCTTGTCAGTTGTCTTTGTGGAAATGTCAGTTTCAAAATGATTGTCAATAAATGTGACAGTAGTATCTAAAAAATATACCTGATGTTCATCTAAATGGCTTGTGAATTTAATCATGTGATTAATATTGTTGATGCACACCACACATTTTTCAAACGCATCCTCCTGTGCCACCCCAACAAACGTGTAATTTATATACCTTTTCCGTAGAATGCAATGTTTAAATAACTCAGT
The DNA here is from genome assembly GCA_036172795.1 of Pelodytes ibericus. Lineage (NCBI taxonomy): Eukaryota > Metazoa > Chordata > Amphibia > Anura > Pelodytidae > Pelodytes > Pelodytes ibericus. Next base: position 101,687,011 of record CM069858.1, on the reverse strand, counting down.
TTGATTGATATATTAATCTCCAAATGAGTCATATAAATATTAGTTTGGGTCAATGCAACATTCCAAGAGCCCACTCATGAGTTGAAAAAAAAAGATAAAACATTACTATGATAAATTGAATACATATTTACCTTTCTTTCACCCTGTGGTTGAGTCCAATACACAGCAAGCACACTAGGGACGCTGAGGCAATGTGGCATGACATAATGTCTGTATATAATAATAGTATATATCATGTATTATGAATGACTGAAGTTTAGTAAGGGGTTACCTTCATATCACAGGATTAGTCAGTCACCCTCTTTTCACTTTTTCAGTTCTATCCTAGTGTCTATATCATGAGTCATATTATGAAATCATGGGTACACACATCCTGAGTGAAATCTGAAAATAATATCTGGAAAACGCAAACACAAACAGTATAAGCAAGGTGTAGTATATACTGAATGAAGACTGGTAGCCCCTCCTTGACCCAAGGTACTCACAGTTTTAAAAACAAAATGCGTTGGAGCATGGTAATCAATAGTCAAGTAGTTGTAGAATCACTGTGTTGAATACAGAAGTACAGCTCTGGAATCAAACAGAAGAGAGCATCATTTGTCTGATGGGGCAGATAGAACCAGCACAACTTCTGGAAATCGGGAGGCAGAAGTGACATGTTGCTGCTCAGAGCTCTCTAGAAAAGCTGCCCAGATCAGTCACTGTAATCCTATGCATTTCTCAGGTGGTCTGCCTGCTTCCTCTGCATATCACCAGGACAATGTGTGCCTTGCTTCAACAATTTAGGTGTCATTTGCGCTTACCCATCTTCTGTTTTAGATGAAAGTAACCATGCACACCCTGATTGTCCATGAAATAGTTAAACAGATTCATGATAGGAAGTGCCGGTTTGCTTATGGAAAAAAAAAATACTGTATTTACTCGAATCTAATGTGTACCTTTTTTTGCAAATTATTTTTTGTTTCCAAGACCAACAAAATTTTGCTATTAAAAAAAAGGAAAGCACAAAGCAATAAAGACAAACTGTGCATGCATACTACCCTCTCTTACTTATAGAAATGCCACAATATTGTTGTATAGCAGTATCATTTATAATAAAACTATCATAAGTTGGTAGCATAAACTGATTGTTATAAAAAAAATACTTCTTGTACAAATATGCACTACATTCACAGGCAAAAACGTTTTTTTTTTTTGCCTTCAAGGTGATTTTGAAGTGCTCATTACTTTTGATGGTGCATCAGATTCGCATAAATATGGTAATATACCCACCTGTCCTGCCTAATAACCTTACATCATTTCATGCCATGTACTGTATCTTATCAAAGGAACGAAACATAATATTCTTAGAATACCAAAAGGGTTCACAACAGTAGGCCATACATCTTACACCACTATATCAATAGGATTTTTTGCCTTAAGGTTAAGAATCAAGTTAACTACAGTCGACAAAGGCTAGAAAGATATATTTATCTTTAGAATCACCTGAAGCAAAAAAGAGGCAATACTTTTGCGTGAAAGAGATGCTGCAGATATTAAACTTCCTGAAAAAGCGCAAGAAATTAAATACTTGCATCAACTCTTTTATGACTATTTTTGGATTATCATTTCTAAAGTTAGAAATTGGAGGAATTAAGGGGAGCATGTGCAGGCTCATTTTAATTATTATTGGGTATTCCTGCTGATTTTTTAGTCATAAATATATATATATATATATATATATATATATATAATATCAAGTGTTTTAATGCAAAACTTTATAGCATTTTCTTTATTTAGGAACTGTATATGTTAAATTGCAGGCTCGACTGGTCCTTACCTACTAAGACAAAACAGAGTATTATACTCAACTATTAGAGCCAACTATTACATTTGTCTCATGTTCTATAGTGCATGGCTATATTAGGCATGTTTTAGTTAAATGTGCTTGTTTATGTATATTAGACCAAAATGTAGTCAAGGATCATAGGTTCACCATTCATTTGACAATTTCTACACATTTTGCTCACCATCAAGCCACACACATACATTTATATATATATATATATATATATATATATATATATATATATATATATATATACTGTATTTGCAAACAAATGTCCTATGTGTGCAAATATATTAGCTTTATGGATGTATACACACATATACATTTCTGTCCATTATAATTTTATAACAAAAACATTAAAAGTTGCTGTGTCTAAGTAAAACATTAATCATTAGACTTTCACAATACCCAAATAAATGTCTGTGTGTTTGTTGCAGTGTCTTTCATCTCCAAGTTTGAAACACAAAAGTATTTTTTTTGCATTACAGGTTTGCTTTATTGTACTAGCTGATGCATTGTTAGGGAATATAAATGATATTTTAGGTGTTAAAAATACGCCAGTGCATGAAGTAGCAGATTAAAAGTCTTTAGAAAAGTGACTGAGAATTATGCGTCTTGTGAATTAGGCACCTATGAATCTTGTAGTAAAGGTATAGCAATTAACAAATTATAGAATGCCTTAAGTACTGAAAGGGGATTTGTCACAGAAAATGTAAATGTAATGACACGACTAACTTCAGAGCATACAGAGTTATTTGAATGAACAATAATTACATTGATTACTAAGTCACTAATAAAAGAAAATCCGCAGTAATGTTCACTTAATGTGACTAATGATGAATAGCACATTACAATTGGGTACATGAGTCATGTAGTAAGACTAGTATATTGGTAATCATTGCACAACGGTCTACTTCTTGAACAAATAAAGAGCATACAGTGAAATCTAGAATAAGGACATTATTACAAATACAATACAAATTCCTTGAATAAGAAGACTACAAGATATGCCATCCAAACTTCTCCACTATATTTTTTTATACCTACTTTTGAGCCTAAGGTCAAATTATTTTTATCTACATTGACTCTCATCTGGCTCTACTTACCTTGTTGACTATCCCTGATTACGTTGCTCATTATTCCTGACTGTGTTTCTAATTTTCTCCATTGTTCTTAGTATTTAACCCAGGCACCCACAGAAACCCCAAAGCTCAACCTGAGGGGCTGTTATTGGTGAACATTTTATTTTCTATTTAATGTTTTCAGTATCTGCAGTTTGAGTGTATCACAGATTTCCACAGCAATTAAACTCATAGTAAAGTGTGGTGTGTAAGTGTATCACAGAGCTTCACAGCAATAATGTGTGGTGTATGAGTTTTATGAGTGGAGATCTGTGATATGCACCACACACATGGTAAATTACTGTGAGTTTTATAGCTGTGGAGCTCTGTGATACAGTCATTCACTCCACATTTCTGTGAGGTATATTTGTCACTTCAACCACTGTTAACCCCAGTTCTCATGAAGCTCAGCCAGAAAAACTGCTTACAGGATGCTTACTGAGCATTATTGGAAAATCAAATAAATTAACCATGAACTACTCTTCTCATGAGGCCATAAAAAGTTTCCTATAATGTGTGTGAGTGTGTGTGTGTACATATATATTATAAATCATATATATCCGGCATAACTTGTTTCAAGCAGGTGGAGGCATTGGGATGCTTTGGGAAATGTTCTGGTGGGAAACCTTGGGTCCTGCCATTCATGTGGATGTTACTTTGACACAAACCACCTACCTAAGCATTGTTGCAGACCATGTGTAACTTTTCATGGAAATAGTATACCCTGATGGCATTGGCCTCTTTCAGCCGGATAATGTGCCCTGCCACACAGCCGAAATGGTTCAGGAGTGGTTTGAGGAACACAACAAGTTAAATGTGTTGACTTTGCCTCCAAATTCCCCATATCTCGATCCAATCGACCTTATGGGGGATGTGCTGGACAAACAAATCCAATTCATGAAGGCATAAGCTCGCTTACAGAACTTAAGGAATCACATTCAGAAGACTTTTGGAGTCCATCACAAATGTGTATGTGTAGGCATACAGCTGTTATAACTGCACACTTAATTTTGTTCCTGTCCCCACACCCTAATTGCTGGTAACGCCACAGACTCAAATGGGAAAGAATAAAATGACAAACCAAACAATAAAACCACCAGGATGTGCATATAAATACCATTAAAGTCAGGGATGCATGCTAATAATTCAAGATATGTGTACTCTAAACAGAAAGCACACAAACCCTGAAAGTATACACAATATTACCAAGAGGACAAAGACCACATTAATTCGGCATCAGAGTCACTTCCTCTGTTGTTGATCGACCAGCTCAAAAAGTGTACAACAATAACTGAAAGGTTGGTTTGGCAACACAGTGAGTGACTCTGATGCTGAATTCATGTGGTCGTTGGCCTCTCGGTTATATTTTGTATGCTTTCGGGGGGTTGTGTGCTGGTCTGTTTGGAGTCACAACACCAAAGTACCTCCTGTGGCCGTGGTGGGCACAACTATATCAGCATGGGATTGTGCATAGGTGTGCGATTCCCACCTAGCACAGACAGAAGGTACGCCACTGATTAAAGTGCCCCTTAAAGCAGAATCTCAGTTCCAGTAACAGAACAATAAAAAAATAAAAAATAAAAAAAGAATGCCAGCACTTGCCAGGCAAAGTAAATGAGTAAACAGTTTTTTTTTAATCTTTAAACCCTAAGTGTCAAGACATTTTGACATTAAAAACTGGACTGGAAAAAAACAGTGTCTGTTACTGTTTTTCTTACATTTCTTTGTAAGTAATACAAATGTTCAGTTTACTTCTACATTATTGTATCATTCCCCCGATTTTTATCGTTTATTCTTATATTCTGTAACCCTAAAAAAGCCAATAAATGTTTTTTGTAAGAAACAAAAAAAGTCGGACTGCACTGGTGTAAAACATTGTGACACTTTCACATCTTGTATATGGCAACATGGATCTGACAGAAAAGTCATGTTAATAGGAACAGTTTATGTAGTGTTTCTTGTTAACCAGGTATATTTAACAACATTTATTAATAAGGTGTATATTTCAGTTTGATCACACTGTTGTAATAGTTCTAGAGCTATTTAAAACATAAAAGTACCAAGTCTGGGCAATATTATAGCCACTTGAAATATTATGGTCATGGGGTCACCTATAACTGCATATAGGTCATTTCATCTCATGTTCTATTACATGTCACAATATGCCTTAATAATGTGTTGTCGGCCTTTTTAGGGAGCCCTCATTACTGGCAGCGAAGATAGTATGATGAGAAGTTCACAGCTGGAAATAGGTTGTTGCCAGTGAGGTTAATAGGAAATGTTCAAGCTGCCTAACTTCAACAGCATTCTGTACATATTATTTATTAAAATATTTCACTTAAAGCTGGAATAATGAGAATCTTCTCTGTGTTGATTTCTGCACATCAGGGATTTACACAACAATGCCCCTTTATCCTTTGTAGTGAATTTGGATTTCAATGTCAGATCATATCACGGGTGATTGTTCATCTGCTGGGCAATCAATGTCTGTTCCATAATAGCAGGCCTCTCTCACAATGTGCATGGTTAGTAGAAGTTCCAAGTGATTCTCATTTCAGAATGTCAAGTATAAAATGATTTATGAGTAAGAAAGTCATATCTCAACCTTCTAATCCTTCCATGTTTTTATAATCATTACAGCATCAACCTATCTCATATTACCACTTTGTTGTTATAGTTGCACATCAATTTTGTCCAGTGATAAATACTGTGTTTTAATAATGCATTATAAAGGAGAATGATGTATTAAGCTAAATTCATGTTAAGTGCATATAGTTTTGCTTTTGGCAAAAAATGTAATTTTTCGCCTTTTACCTAATAGCTAACAAAGTATGTTAATTTATTTTGCTATTTATTTTTCTTTATATTTTTGACACGTACCTTGTAGAATGAAAATGTGTTTTGCAGTATGTATGTATATATATATATATATATATAAAAATCCAAGAGTTGGTGCACTCCGCGTTGCGGACCGAAACGTTGACTATATGTAACATATGTGTCTATTTGCTACATAAAAGTTTCGACTGAGACATCTATTTAAAAGACCTATAAGTGTATGTTTTTGGATAATTTTGGATATACTTTTATATATATATATATATAAGTTATAGCTCGCTGCTTGACCTTACCACTCCCAATAATAAATAGAGGCCCTAATCCTATTGCTATAATTGACCTGTTTTCAAAACTAATTTTTTAAGAATCGCACGTAGTTAGGATATTTAATATTTTTTATTTACAAGGCCACAGGTTTTTGGGATGGTTGTGGCCCTTGGGCACCAAATATTCCATTAAATTAGGGTCCCAAGGGGTGCAGTATAATTTATATATTGAAGATATGAGGCCAATGGGGCATGTGGCGGTCTGCTGACCTCAACAATACAAAGACTGCAATAATGACTCTTTACTCTGATCCAATGGCTAAGACGGTGGGCCCCGGTATTTTTGCCGACTGATTCTCTATAAAAAATGGGACAAGACAGGGTTGTCCCCTCGCCCCAATGTTGTACATCCTAACTTTAGAACCATTGGCAGTTAAAATAAGAACAAACTCCTGTATATAAGGCATAGAAATAGACCAATCGATTCTATAAGCTAATTCTATATGCTGATGACATCGTGCTGAGCCTTCTGGACCCTGACCAGTCCCTGGAAACCCTTATGGGTGAGGTTGTGGCCTATGGTAAGATCTCCAACTATAAATTAAATATGAGAAAATCGCACAAAATGCTCATTAATATGGATAAGAAATCAATCGAAATTTTGTCTTTTAAGTACCTGTCACCCATCTGCCTTTTTCCCCTCTGTGTCTGTCCATGCAGTCCTCACGCTGCAGCTTGTTTCAGTTTCAAAATCCTGCAGACCATTTTTTGGAGGTCTCTATGGTCTCCAACATGGCTGCCACACTTATAACCTTTTTCCCATATCCCTGGGCGGTCCTAATGGCACCTAATGGTATAAATTCAGCTTATTTATCCTCTCTCATTGCCTGTGTTAGCATCCTTTGCATTGTCCTGGCTTTCCTCGGACTACCCTCATTCTCCTGCGTCCCTTGTTTTGACCTCGGCCCGGCTTTATCTACTACATTGTCCTCTCTATTCCTGACCTCGGCTTTCCAGTCCAGTCCTCCCAGCTCCATGACCCGGCTCATCCCCTGACTTCGCTTCTGAGTTTTCCTAGTCTGCTGCAGCTGTGACTATACTCTGTTCTACTGATACTGTTCCAGCTTGGTGTCCGGAGAGTGGTAGGGGTGCAGCAACCTTTTCCTTTCCTTCCAAAGGTAGCTCTGGTTTGGGCAGTAGACCCCCTTTCACCACTCAAAGGCTCAGGTTACAGACGTGTCTGTCTCTGCAACGTCACAGTGTCAAGTATCTGTATCGCGGATTCACGTGCAATCGTTACAGTACCCTTTTGTATGGCCCATAAATGGCATAGAATACCTAGAAATTCACATTACCCCGGAAATAGCAGACATAATGCCTAAAAACCTTGAAATATTGTATAACCACTCAAGTGTCAAACTACTAAAAGATTGGAAATCTATACGAATTTCATGGCTAGATAGGATACATCTTATAAAATCATATCTACTACCAAAATGGTCATACGTTCTAAGAATGATCCCAGTCTCGTCTAAAGCAGGGACAAAAGCTATTTATGAAATATATTTGGGACTAAAGGAGACCAAGAATCACTCTTTCACATATTATTAAACAGCATAAAAAGGGAGATCTGGCAGTCCCAACCTTAATAGGTTCTATGAGGCCAGTCAGATGTACCACATTTGAAGGTGGTAGGATCCAACAGCTCGGAAAGAACCTTGGTATAATATAGAGTCCACCTTGATAGGTACAAGAGTTTTTTCCCTGGTATTATGGTTGACCGCCAGGGCAAGTGGGGATTTGTTATCAACATCTATATGTCCACACCTAAGAGATCTGGTAAACGACTGGGTTACCTTTAGAAAAAAGCATAACATACTAGATAAGATACCCTTACATAGCCCAATGAGAACTATTGAGCTCAATATAAAAGACTTAAATCTGGATAAATAGAATAAATCAAGCTCAACTAATGTAGAGGACCTACTAGAGGGTGGTAGAGATCCAGAGAGATCTTTAATTACCTATGTATAAATAACTACCTATCATACCATCTATTAGATAACCATAGAGACCAGTTTACAAAGGAGATAGCTGATCTTTTCAACACAAAAGGTAAACACAAAACAACTGCCAAGTGTTTCAAAGTAATAGGGCTTAAAGACAAAGAGGGGAAACCAAAAGTTTGGCAGAACTGGGAAAAAGACATTGGTCAAGAAATTCAGCTGGAGAAATGGCCAGACTCTATTAAAGATGTTAAAAAAATCCTTTCACTGCATAAACATACTTGAATTAGGTTATAAAATATTGCACCAATGGCATCTTGTTCTGAATAGAATCAATCCAGCTTCCTCAAATCAATGCTGGAGATGTGGTCAGAAGGAGGGTTGTTCCAGGCATATATGGTGGAACTGCACAGTTCTAATACCTACAGGTAGGGTCCTGTCTAAAGTTATTGAACAACAAATTATCTACATGTAGCCCTAACACACTTCAGTCTAGCGAGGTTCCCATTTAGAAAGAGATACTTAATAATCAATGTCCTTATGGCCACAAAAATCATTATCTCAAGGAATTGGTTACAGGTAGTGGCCCCGTGATGGTCCCAGATACAGAAGCAGATCACCTACCAGTACAACATGGAGAGAGGATTTTCCTTTCAAATAGGTAATAATGAAATGGTTTCTGTGGGCAAAGTTTTTGACAACAAGCAGAGGCGGCTCTCTAATTAGGTGAGTTAGGCAGCCGCCTAAGGCCTCGCACTCACGGGGGCCTCGCGGCTGCCTAACTCACCTTATTGCCTTTGATGTAACAGGGAGCTTAACGATGCCGTTAAGCTCCCTGTTACACTAACCTGGGACGTTTCCTCCGTGCATCTTCTCTCTTGCACGGAGGAAGGAAGCTCCGATCGCGTTTTTATTTTTTTTAAAACTTTATTGAACCCGCGCAATAAAGTTTAAAAAAAAAAAAAAAAACGCGACCGGAACTTCCATCCTCCGTGCAGGAGAGAAGATGCACGGAGGAAACAACGGAGAGCAGCATGGAGGTAAGTACTAGGGAGGGGAGGAGGGTGGCACAAACGAGCAAAGCCTGGCACAATGAGTGGCTAAATATTGGCACAGTGTGGGGAAAAATCCTGGCATAATGAGGTGAGGGGCAAAATCCTGGCATAGTAAGAGGCTAAATCCTGGCATTGTGAGGGGCAATATCCTGGCATACAGTGGCAAAATCCTGGCATATTGAGAGGCAAAATTCTGGCATTGTGAGGGGCAAAATTCTGGCATAATAAGTGGCAAAATCCTGGCATTGTGAGGGGCAAAATTCTGGCATAATGAGGGGCAAAATTCTGGCATAATGAGGGGCAAAATCCTGGCATAGTGAGAGGCTAAATCCTGGCATTGTGAGGGGCAATATCCTGGCATAGTGAGAGGCAAAATTCTGGCATTGTGAGGGGCAAAATTCTGGCATAATGAGGGGCAAAATCCTGGCATAGTGAGAGGCAAAATTCTGGCATTGCGAGGGGCAAAATTCTGGCATAATGAGGGGCAAAATCCTGGCACAGAGTGGCAAAATCCTGGCATAGTGAGAGGCTAAATCCTGGCATTGTGAGGGTTAATATCCTGGCATATTGAGAGGCAAAATTCTGGCATTGTGAGGGTCAAAATTCTGGCATAGTGAGAGGCAAAATTCTGGCATTGTGAGGGGCAAAATTCTGGCATAATGAGGGGCAAAATCCTGGCACAGAGTGGCAAAATCCTGGCATAGTGAGAGGCTAAATCCTGGCATTGTGAGGGGCAATATCCTGGCATACAGTGGCAAAATCCTGGCATATTGAGAGGCAAAATTCTAGGATTTATGAGGGGCAAAATTGTGGCATAATGAGGGGCAAAATCCTGTCACAGAGTGGCAAAATCCTGGAATATTAAGGGGCAAAATCCTGGCAGATTGAGGGGCAAAATCCTGGCAGATTGAGTGGCACAATCCTGGCAGATTGAGGGGCAAAATCCTGGCATATTGAATGGCTAAATCACAGTGCATCCGGTGCTGTGAGGAAGAACAAAGTGCCAATCTTCTAGCACAACGTGGTCTGTGAGACCACTTTCAACATTGAGCACCTTTCCTTCTGGCTGAGTGTTTCTGTTAGTGTGTGATTGTGTGCTTTCTGAGTGTGTCTGTGAGTCAGTGTGTGCTGGCTGAGTGTGATTGTGTGCTGACTGAGTGTGTCTGTGAGTCAGTGTGTGCTCACTGAGTGTGTCTATGAATGACTGTGTGATATGTGTTAGTGTTCACATTTAGGACACAGCAATAACAATGTCAGCCGCACACAATTTTATCTATACCAAATGTTTATAGATGTTTGTAGAATAATTATGAGACAAATAAAATTCTAGGAGCTGTTCATTTCTAGAAGCTGGGATTTGAGTCTGATCTTGAAATATGCTATTTCTACAGTTCATTTTTATTATCACTTGCATATATTTTATTAAATAATGTGTGTCCGTGAGGGCCTCATGTTCGACTTTCGCCTAAGGCCTCACAAAGTCTAGAGCCGCCTCTGACAACAAGCATCCAATAGAAACCTGCCTAAGATGTCTCCATTACTCCAGATATTATCCCCCCAAAATAACAATAAAATCCACATCTCGGTATTCCTCAAAACTTAACATGTTAACATCATCCTAACCACCCTCTATAACATCAGGGATCCCTCCGAAAATCCTATGAATCACACGGTCAAGCCACTTTGATTATAATGACATATTAATAGCATTACTATGTCTCTATGTCTGTTAGTTTCTAATGTTTTTGTATTGTTTTCCTGTTTTTTTTTCTCAAAAACTTAATAAATAACATATAAAGGAAAAAAGAAGAAAAAAACAATACACCGCTGGCCCAGTATATAATAAAAAAATGGATGAAACCTGTAAAACATAAAAGCACCCTATTTGTGCCAGGAGGATGGGCAGTGGAAATCACTGTTCACCCCTTGACACTTAAAGTATACCCTGTGAAGAAAAATCTACTTGCGTAATATATCCAGCAACAGTCCTCGAGTCCTCAAAGGAGCTATCCGAAATAATCCACCTATTACTAAAATAAAATCTGCACATTGAACAAAAAAGCACACACAGGCTTATACCCAGGCATCTGTCCTCACCGGAGGATGGATGAAGAATGAAATCCAAGTCTGGTAGGGCAGAAATTTTATTTAAAAAAGGAGGCATCTGATTGGCTGTCAGAAGCCTCCATTTCATAGCCCTACCATTGGCTGGTTTTCAAAACCATTTTTAAATGGGTATTTTTTTTCTTCATCATCCATTTTTAAGAATTGTCACACCCTACCTGGGCAAGTATAATTTATTTGCGAGGTCACAGGCTCTTTGGCAACCTGTGGCCCCTGGGAGCCACTTACTTCATTTAATTAGGACCTCATGGCGGTGCCATGCAATTGATATATTAAAGATATGGGCCCCCATCAAAACATATATGGTCCCACTAGGTCCAGCTGGCTGCACCACTCAATATACACCGACTTGGCTGAAAAGTCATTCAAGCAATGACTGATTTCACAAATCTCTGAATTTGGGTCCAAATTAGCTGTTTGGGCAATTCGGATACCAGAGTATCAGAAACATTTGGATTATTATGCCATTTTTGCAAGCGGTATTTGGGAGCCAAAGGTACACCTGATGAGCAGGAACTCATAATCCAACTTGTTTAAATTAGTGCTTTACCAGGAAATAAATATTTCTAAGAATCACAAATAATGTGTGCAGTCGTTGATGGTAAATAAAGAATCAGTTTAATTTATTTATTGTAATTTGGTAGATAATGTTTAAATTTTATTTTTAGGGTAGCAAGAATTACAGAAAAGTGTCAATTTTATAAAAATGGTATTGTTTTTGGTTTTTCTAGTGTTTGATTTCTTCTTGGTGAGATGTAAATGTATTTCAAGGGATGTATTCATTATTCCTATTTACTAACTATATATCTGGCTAAATCTAACACACAGGGACCATACACAACTTGAAATGTGAAAGGGTTCTTTTGAAAGCTGAATTTAGTTTGTACTGGATGCTGATTTCCAGAATATGAAAACGTTCTATGATCATTTTTATGGAAGGCTCATGAGTACTCATGAGTACTCCCAAGGGTGGTGGTAGACCCAGCAGAATTGTATTACTGAGGAACAAAGTTTGGAGATTTGTGCATCCTTAGGCAGATTCATCCACAAAGATCTCATAATTAGAGAATGTGTGCAGAAATGCCAAATGAATAGCAGTAGCTGAACACATTGTGTCACCTAGATTAGATGGCAGAAGAGGTTAGCAAATCTGGATACTTCTTACAGTACCAAACTTGAAATCAAATGTTGTTCTTTGTTCAGGACATGCTGGGCATGTCCTGGTGTGATGGAGCATGTAATAGGTGTGAAATGTGGGTGATGGGACAAGTCCTGGGGTGATGGGGCATGTAATGGGTGTGCAGTGTGGGTGATGGGGCATGTCCTGGGGAGATGCAGCATGTAATGGGTGTGCAATGTGGGTGATGGGATATGTCCTGGGGGTAAAATGTTGGTGATAGGGCACGTGCTGGTTTATATCCTGGATCTAAAATGTGAGGAGGATGCCCAAATGTAGGCCTAGGGCAGCACAAAGTGAAGATACACCACTGCAAGTTGTGATATGTAAGTATTAAAAAACAAGGAAGAGTCGAGGTACTCAGGATATCAGCAAAGGTGACTTAGTCACCACTTTATTTGCACATGTGACAGACAAGAAAGTAACACAGATGAGACGTTTCAAGGTTAAAAACCCCTTCAGCAATGTGAAACAGTCTTCCAACTGACTGACAAATGGGGATATTTCAGACCTTCATCCATTCAAGGTGGATAAAAAAAGTATAATGAAAAATGAGTACCATTAAGTTAGGTAATATAAACACACCCTGGATGTTGGACAACAGTAGTATCCACACAATGTACTTGAAAATGAGAGACTATCTTCTTCTCTTTCTTGTTAAATACATCTTGTTGTTAGTATTATTAATAATCAGGTCTAGAATATTTCCAGATAAATGTCAGAAACCCTAAAAATGTAAATTTCTAAGTGCTGTAAAAATGAAATAGTAATAATCTCAGTTTTATTCTTTTATGATATTGTATGACATTTAAAACTACTGTCATACATAATATTTTATATAAATTGACTTAATTTACAATTTGTATAGCAATTTAACTAATATAATTAACTTGTGTATTTAGCACTTTTATTCAATTTGTACTTTAAAAGGAAGGCTTTTGATAGATTTATAAATCTTCAGGCTTCCTTCTAATTGCAGGTCTGCATGGTGAAATAATAAAAATAAATATAAAAAATTAGTAAAAATAAATGTGAAACACACATAACATGTTAATAAACAATGGGTTCTATGTTAAAACAAACTCTCAGTGTTGAAATGCATGCGATAATTCACATTAATTAAATAAAATAAGGTGTATACATGCAGTAAGTAATGAAACCAATGCAGTGATTTGATCACTCTCTCATGAATTCACTTTTATGCAATTGTTAATCTCAAAGAATTGCAAGTGGTAAACCAGCTGCTGTTTTTCTTAAAGTTTGAAACATTTCATATGACAATGAGGTTCTCAAAATATAAGTCTTACGTTTTCTTTGCAAGTCGTTAACTGAAGTAAGTTAAGAAAACATATATATAATAACAACTTATCTTAACTCCACAGGTATGCTGATAATGACTTGCTTGGGATTTATCATGTAAAAATCAGAAAATAAAAATATATAGTAGAGACTGTACAGAAGATCACCACATATCATGAGGAATACCTGTTCTTGGTCAACTGACCTACTGAAGAGCCTGATAATATGGGCTCATAGCTAACAGGTACACACAGAATTAACAGTACAGCAACGGTAATCCAGGACTGCAGGTTAACTGCAAAGAAGCTCATGAGCAGGCAGATGTACAAATATTAAAAACTGGTTAGTAGCATATGCTAGTTACGTCCTTCTCAGGAAATAGCATGTGGATCCTTCCGGATACTGCGGCTCCTCATCTACGCATTTTTAACTACACAGGTTACCTGTGGAGTTAAGATAAGTTGTTATTATATTTGTGCATCCTGACTTTCATTGATGCAGTGGATTGGAAAATATCACTGTCTTCTTCCCTTGGGTAAAAACGGATATAACAGGCCTTGAAAAATGCGTGTGCCTTGTCGCGAGAAGTGAAAATGTATTGTAAAAGGAGTTGGATCACCTAAGATTGAGTGTGGGCGAGCTAAACAACACTCCCTCTGCGTATGCTAGGGTAACCTGAGTTTCACCCATAGGTTTACCACTTGCTGTCTGGGCCTTCAGGCAAGACTCTCTATGTCCAGGCTACTTTGGCAATTTTTCCCTGGGCATATATATACTTTTGCATGTTGCCCTGCAGAATGTAGAATCCATGTGTGCCAAGAGGGACAATAACTAAATAATCAGAGTAGTGTGTAAACGTTATATATGTCCAGAGAAAAATGACCAAAGTAGCCTGGACAGAGAGAGTCACAGAGGCAAATGGTACATCTTGGGGTGAAACTCGGGCGTTTGTCCTTTAGGTCACTAAAATTAACCATTAAACTGGACAATAATAACATCTGCAGGAAAAGAATATACACAAATGTCAATGAATACTGGCTGGTAAAATATCTTGTTATTAGCATTTGTATTTATAGTAATATGACTATAGTAAAGTAATTTTGCGTCCTGATTGTATTAATAAATCTGACCGTTTGAGTGTTTTTTGCACATGTGTGATGTTGCTTTGTTTTAATGCAGTAGTGTAGGCCAAATGCAGTTTACTAAATGGTTGTGTATTTAAGTGTATCTTATCTTATCCAGTTTAATAACCCTCTCACACTATCCACTTTGTACGCATTTTGATAAAAGCATAAGCACTTATAAACCTCTGCTTCATCACTGACTGCTTTTGTTAATAGATGTCATTTATTTCATAATGCAAATATATTTCTTGTCTTTCCTATTTGGGAAAAAAATCATCATGACAGGCAGTAGCATGCTAACTGTTCATGAAGAACAAAGTCCTAAAAATCCAGGTCACATCCATTGATATGTGTTGGAAAGTATGCCTAATTTTTTATAGCTGTTAAAACTGTGACATTCCTATTTAAAAATAATATTTATTGCATACTTCATCAAAAACATAAAGTAGTCAGAGTCTCTTTTTTTTTTAATTGAAAGATTGCATCAAGTGTAGATGGTTTATATAGACATGCTTTAATGAGACAGTACAAATAAAGTATCTTATTGAGTCCTACTTGCCCCAAACAGCTCTAACAGTAAGCAGGGATGTTATTTACCATTTGGGGCCAGATGAGTCAGATCTACGTTCAGCTGACCCAAGGTGAATGAGGATGTTATTCATGCTGCATTTTCGCACATTAATTAGCGCAATCCATGTATCAATATTTGATAGATAATTTTAGATTCATATAAAATAAAAGTTTATGTGCAACATCAGGGAGTTGGGGGTCATCTGTATATCTCTTAAAATCTAAGGATCAGTTAACACCTACAGCTGCACTGTACTGGTTTCTGATATATTCACTTTTTTTGATATATAATATGTCAAATCGGTTATTAAATTAAAAGTTATTCATGGGAATATTGATTAGATTTGTTTCTGATTGGGTTTGGTTCTCAGTGAAGGAGGTACGAGGGACTGTTGGCGTAATTGTGTATTTACGCCTTTTTTGTTGGATGGTGAAGGTGTCTTGATAACAGTCTCTGAGTGAGACTGACCGTTTATACCAATCAATCAATAAACACTTTTTTTATTTTTTATTTAAATGTCATGAGTTCTTATTTTTTTATTTTTTGGAATATCTACATTTGAAGACCTACAGCACAGGGTATAAAATAACATTGGGTCTGTGGAGTGATTTAATAAAGATATATGTTTATATGATATTGATTCCTCTGTCTATATAACAGGGACTGGACCTTATTAGGGTTGAGTAATAGATTGCGTAATAGCTTGGGTACAACTAGTTGCAATTTGAATTTTTTTGCTCATTTGTAATTCTGATACTACACTAAAGATATTGTAGAAAGTGCTTCCCAACACTATTTGTGTGCCAGCTTTATGCATAACCATCAAAATGTTAAGCTTCATTATTGAGACAACATATATTCAATGAAACACAATTATTTATGAGAAATGAGAAAGCCTTTGGGAATATAGTTAAATGTTGGAGGTTTTCAAAAGCAATTGTTTTGATATGTAAGATCTATCTTAGTGTATAATAAAAGTGTAACAAAATAATTTTATTGGAATATAAAGTGTTACATAATAGGTTGCATTAGACATTTTTTTTGGTTAGCAACTGTGAAGCATGTGTATATATACATATACATACTTATTGATTTGTTAATCCTTGTGTTTGTTGTAGCCTTGTATCTAAGAAATTCCTGCCAGAACTCACCAATATACTATGTTCCTTTAATTTGCTTTCTCTGCAAAGCTGCCTTCTGTTACCCTGTGAGGACTACAGCAATCACGATATAGAACACATATCATCAAGAGAGCTCATTTAAATTTTAATGAGCACATGCTGTGTCAGGTTGTGTGCCCAATTAAAGCTTTTGCCATTAGGACAGCAAGATTCTTTTTTCCAGAGTTTATATTTCTCTACAGTACTATGCCCTTTACCATGTTTTCTGCTAGATTTAATCTCTTGACTGTTACCTACAGACCAACAGCATGTGGAGACACATTAAGATGAGACCTTGAAGCTATTAACATATTTTTAGCTACTGAGAAGCTAATTCTTCTCACTGCTTAGAAGTAAGGATGTAAAATATATTGTTCAGTTTCTATTACCCCAAAGCTTCAACACATATTTAATAAAGTCTATCAGAAGGGTTATTTTGTAAGGCATACATAAACTATATTAAGGGTAATATTATATTAAAACTGCCTCTGTCTCAGTAGACTAATTTCCTTGATGCACTATGGGAAGGAGACAGTATTGGATCTAATTTATTTTTCTAATACGGTAACTACATTGCTATTATATTCAGGTACACATATAAAAATGCATACTCTGGGTTTCCAATTACAACATATGCAGCCTAATCTTCATTTTATGCAGTGAATTCCTGATCCTGGTCACAGGGAAGAATTTGAGGTCTAAAAAAGTAGATTGAGGTCCCAAGCACAGGCTCCCAGTTAGTAAATGTTGCTGAGGTTAGGGTCACACGCCCATGTTCTTAAATGGAAAGCACACACAAGATAAAATAACAGAATAGAACACCCAATGCACAGCACAACTGTCTCATGCAATGGCATGGGCTGGGGTTTCTATACATTTAATAGTAATAAGTGATAAGAATACCCCTTAGTTGAGCAATAATGTTGCGGTGCTCCTCAGAAAATTAAAGAGAATAGACATGGTTGAGTAACAACATGATGTGGCTGCTCATGACTAAAAATGTGCCCCGCTTCATTTTACATGCCGAAGCGCTTGATAGGAGGATGTGCAGCAGCCCAGTGAGTAGAGAGAATGATCGATTATAATGGTATTTCAGACAAAGATAGGTGTGCCAGCTTGTCACAGGCGAAAATACGATATATTTATGATGCTTACTAAATAGGTATGAGTATGATGGAAGTCCAGTGTAATTGACAACAAGGGATACACAAAAACCATAAAAGAATGCACTTGTCATAGTTACAATGTTGACTATAAGTGTATAACACAACAAAGGGTGTTAAATTAATATAGAGAAAGGGGGAGCAGGGGTAACTGCAAACACATAATTAGGAAACAAAGACAAACAGGAGGGGGATTCAAAACAGGCCAAAATAATAAATATTTACTCCCCCTCTTATATATATATATATATATATATATATATATATATATTATTTTTCGCAAATTTGGTTTAGTCTTTCTATAGATTGTTTGATATCATATAAAGATTGATTCCATTACTATTATCCTCAGAGACTCACCTCTTATGTCTGTATTATTGTGGTGTGTTTTTTTTTTTACTGTGTGTGTTGTTTTTTAGGTGATACAGGGAAAATAAAAATGTCAGTGCGCGAAGCTAGTCACATGCTCAAATAATATAAATGTATAAAATGATGCTTACCAAATAGGTGTGAGCACGCTGCAAATACAGTGTGATTGACTTACAATGTATACAAAAAACAAAAACTGTCTGCGCTTCTCACCCTAATAATATGAATTGGCCAAAGCATAATGAAGCTTTTTTCAATATCACAGAGTGCACAAGGTCAACCCGACGTTTTGGCAAAAAATGCCTTTCTCAAGGCACCCAATTACAATCTGTAGTGTAAGCATATATATAGGGCAAAAAATGGAAGTGAACAATAATTACATAATAAATTAAGTAGTAAGCAATTAACGTTATAATATGCCCTGGATAAACGAGGGCTGTATTAATTATTAGCAATCCAGAGCAGGGGACTGTTCAAACCTCCTAATTTGCCTACTATTTACTACACCCCTTTTTCTTCTAATCCAATTAATTTAATCTATTTTAGATAGACTTATAAAAAAAATTTTTTATAAGTAAACGATAGAAATGTATTATTCATTATTTATGATTACAATATTACTGATTAAAAACATGTTTTCCAGCTTTTTGAATAACCTGTCTCATGACATAGACATATTACACATAAAATGGTATATTGTTTAACAGAGCTAAAGACATAAGTTGAAGGTACAATCTATTCATTTAGAATTGTTCTACCAATTCTAAATAAATAGATTAACACTTGTAGACTTGCATTTCTGCTTATTTTTGGCAGAAGTAGTGTAAATACTAACATTTTATAAAAAATATTACATTTTAGAATGCATATTTATGTTTAATATATTGGAATTACAATTAACTAGAATGACAAAAAAAAAGTCATGGGCTCAAGTTGATGATAAAAGGTAATAGTGTACTGAATAGTAAATACAGTCTGTGCAATAATGTCTTTTAACCTTTTTTTCTAAATAGGACAATGGGGCACAAAAACAGATACATCAAAGTCCCTAAAGGACATATGTGGGTTGAAGGTGACCACTATGGACATAGTTTTGACAGTAATGCATTTGGACCGGTAAGATTATATTTTCTAATAACACTATGAATGTCTTAACACTTTTACTTATAAATAGGTTTATAAAGACATCATGCAGTTACTGCTAATTATATAGCTGCTATGTGAAAGTTAATTCTGTAAAAAAAAAAACTGCAAATTAGAGATTGGATACATTGTTTCAAAGGCAGTTGAACAATGTGTACATTAATTCTAATACAAAGTCTGAATTGTTTCTGTGTTTCAAAAAATATATTACGTGGCTTGAAATCCCATTTGTATTTGTCTCATCACAGTAAGTAGCATTATTACATATTTAACGGTTTAACATATGATTCCTGTTTATTATACTTTCATTTTGATATTTTTATTAAACTAAAGATTTTGTTTAACAATTGTTTTTTTAGATCTAAAATTCAGGTTTTTTTGTGGTGTCATGTATAACATAACAAGATACATTTTCCAAGTGAAGTGAGTAACACCTCTATTATATGTGCAAACAATATTATTTGATAGCACAAATTGTAACATTTTCATTTTATACCTTATTTGTGGAAAGGAAACCATCTTAATTAAATACATTCTCCCTATAAAATTGAAAGGAAACGTACCCCAGATTTCAAAATGATGCCTTATTGTATCTAGTAAATTAGTATAATTGAGCAACAACTGTTTTTAGAAGTCATCCGGCAATATTATACCCAAATGTGTAACTGACTTACATCCGACATGCATTATTTAATAGCAAAGCCTCTCATTTAGGTAAATGTATTTGTAAGCCTTTAAGAATTTATCAATTAAATCTACAAGAGGAGAAATAGTACTATGTGGTGTTCTGAGACCAGGTCGTCTGCAACTGTTATTCCTTTTGACTCTACACTATGACTTGTTATTCCTTTAATTGTGGTTATATTTTGTACTTTTCTTAAGAAATGCTCGAGAGCTAATGTAAATAATCATGGTGATAATGGGCATACCTGTCTCATTCCCTTGTGCAAAGTTAACAGTTCTGAGTTGAAATTATTAGTGGATATAAATTCTTCGTCTGCATCAAAATTAACTAGCATCAATGGTATATTGGGAAAGTCTGCAGCTTAAACTAATATGGACATAATTGATCTGATATTTGTGTGGGAGTTTTTTCCTGCAACAAAACATGTTTGGAATGGGGAAATTAATGATGGGAGTATGTATTTTGTTCTACTGGCTAGGATTTAATTTATTAATTTATTGATACTATTCAGATGAGATATGGGTCTATATGAAGAAGGAAGGAGGGGATCTTTATTGTCTTTGTGAAAAATAATTATACATGCCAAAGGAAAGTCTTTAAGTGGTGTTTCACCATTGTATCATTTATTGATCAGGTTTAAAAGTTGTTTAGTTATTTGGTCTTTTAATAATTTATACAATTCTGATGGTAGACCATCAGGACCTGGAGCTGAATTTTAAATTATGCAAAGCAGTAACAAATTCACTAATTGGCACATTTAATAATTCTGTATGATCATCATTAAATTTTGATAGGTAAGGTGGCCCTGATTTAAAAAGGTATCTTGTTTTGGCATAAAGAATAAAGTGACTTGTTTTGAAAATGTTTTGTCATAGTCAAAAACTTTTGTAGTCTTTATTACAGCTATTGTGTTATATGAAGGTTATTTTTTAGTTAGCTTAGCTAGCAGGTGACCTGGTCTGTTTCCCCCCACCACATTTATCATTCATGTATTTTAACATAATGGTTGCATGTCTCCATCTTTGGATCCATTCACCTTTCAGGTCAGGAACTTCATTACTCCATGCTCACCCTGACCAAAAGGTCAGATGGGTGGATCAGGTCTTCAGGTCCCCTTTGCCTTATGATACTGAAATCTCATTTGATATTCTTCCCTCTCTGTGAGAGGACCAGAGCAGAAGGGTTGAAGTCGTCACCCCAGGTCCTTGAGCTGCACGATCCATACAATTGGGGTTCTTCTGGCCATCCTCCAAAAATAAGGTTTGGTGGTGGCCAAAAAGCTGCACCTACCTCAACCACCAAAAGCACAAGTGTTCCACGGTGGCCAGTTTTCAGTGTAGGGAACAAAAAATAAACAAAACCAAAGTGTGTGATGACAAATTAATGTGTTCTGCAGCAAATGTACAAAATAATAAAATGTGCCATACTATGGCCCCAGCTTGGCAACCAGTGATTTTAAAATCCTTCCTACCCACCAGCCACAAGTTTAGGATGGGGAAAGTAAAAGTGGCAGAGTGAGGATAAAAACCAAAAGTGAAAAATGTGCAGAAAGTGCAAGGTTTGCAATTCTGTGACATGATCCATCAACCCCACCAGCCCTTTGTTCAGAGGATAAGGGAGCACTGCCCTGATAAGAACAGATACTATACTTAATCTTAGCAAAAAGGCTGAGAAGCAATACTGCACATTTTTTTTTTAACAATAATGTTTTTTTTGACAGAAAATAGAATACAGATGTATAGTCTACATTACAATGAAGGCATACTACCACACACATAGTGACAATGTGTTTAAGCATAGGCGACATCCAATAAGGGTGCTCTACCCCTGAAATCATCTGGAAACATTCCAGTACAATAAGGTAGTCGTGGTGCCTGAGTTTGAAATTGAGAATAGAGAGGGCTTTTGGGTAGTAATCCAATCTGACAAAATCAAAACCTGCATGTATGAAAATGCTTCACTTCTATGAGAGAGTGATTTGAAAAAAATGTAGAAGCTGGTATAGAAAGTGTGTGGAAGGGGTGCTGCATGATGTACTTTTAAGATCCAAAAGGGGTATTAGAGTGCCATTTCTGGACACATAACCTAACCTAGGGTATCTAACATACTCAGCAAAGAGGTTTTGTATGGTGGCGTATGACCTACCCGGGGGGAAGTCATCATTCGCTATAAGCGATAACATGGCTGAGGGCTGGTTAATAAAGCCTTTAGATCTGGTGGCCCATTTCCAGATTTTAATAGTTGAGGGGATTGTAGAGTGGGTCATATCCGTCACTATTTGTTGATTATTACTTCAGAGAGCTTTCTGCTCAATGGAAATCCATAGTTTGTGTGCCAGGATGGACCATTCCACCACCTTTGCAAGGGCCGCAGCCTTATAATAATTTTCCAGGTCAGGGAGCCCCAGTCCCCCTGCCTCCTTACTTCGAATTAGATATCGTTACCCAATTCTCAGATGTTTAGTGTGCCAAATAAATTTAGTCAACAATCTTTTAACGTTCTTGAAAAAACTTTTAGGCACCCATACCGAGTTTGTATGATGTATAGAAACCTAGGTAAGATATTCATCTTCGCGACCGACACTCTGCCGAACCATGACAGATGGCGGTTAGCAAAGGCTCCAGTGACAGGATGAACAAGAGGGGGGAAAGAGTTCTCTGGTTCCATTCAACAGGGTAACCGGTGCCGAGAGATCGCAGTTGATTCTGATACTTGCCGTGGGTGCGCGATACAGTGCTGAAATCCAATTACCATACCTATACATTTCGGCATGGCTATCGAAAAGGACACTGTCGAAGGCCTTCTCTGCGTCCAAGGACAGCGGTAATGTGAGTATGTCTTCTGAGGTGGCCCGGTGAATGAGGTTGATAACTTTTGTAGTAGTGTCCCTAGCCTCCCTCCCCTGGACAAAGCCTACCTGTTCCCTGTGTAATAAATCAGGTAGTGTTTGTTGAATACGTTTACTAAGAGTTTTGGCCAACAGTTTTACATCTAAGTTAGTTAAGGAAATGGGTCTACAGCTGGCACAATTGTCAGGGTCCTTACCTGGTTTTGGTATTATCATAATATGGGCTTATTGTGCCTGCAGGGGGAGCACTCCTCCCTTAACTAAATGATTAAAAATGCCAAGTAAAGGTGGGATAAGTAAGTCTTTAAAGGTTTTAAAATAGGCACGTGTTAGGCCGTCTGGGATTTTCCCATTGGGGGACAGTTTGATGGCTGCAGCCAGTTCCACACTGGCAATGGGGGTATCTATTGAGTCTGCAAAAGATTTGTCCAATTTGGTATTCATGTGTCTGGCTAGATAGTGAGCTATAAAAAGAAGAAATGATGACTTCACTCCAGTAGTAAACTGCCTTCTGTTTGGTCTAGATAGTGAGCTAGTCCCTCTGATGTGTCAGTGCTTGGGTCCATATGTGTTGTGAGTACGATGATGTATAGTTTTGAGTAATAAAGGCAGAAGGCTTCCGCTATTTGCTGTGTCTGGAACAAAGTCCCTTTATTGTCTGTCTTAATCTTAGTGATGTGTTATCGGTCCTGTTTGCGTTTGAGCCCCCTTGCCAATAGTTTACATGATTTATCATTTTGGGCATAGAGGGTCGATTGTAGCTTCTGTATAGTGCCCTGTAATCTGTGATTGTATAGGATTGTAAGATCTACTCTGGATTTAAGTAGCTCTTGGTAAATCCCTGGGGTGGGTAATTTTTTATGCATAGTTTCTAGTTCTGTTATATGCTTCAAGAGTTGGAGTGTAATATCAGGGGTAAAAAATAGTTATTTATAGCAGTGGTTAGTAGACATGTGCAAAACTAAAATTTTCGTTTCGTTTTCGTCCATTCGGACGAAAATGTTATTTATTTCGTCTAAAACGAATTTCGTTCATTAGTGCATTCGTTTCAGACGAAATTCGTTCATTATTTTCGTTTCGTTAATTTTTTTCGTTCGTTTTATAGAATACAATGTAATACTATTGGCTTTCTATAAACCGAACGAGAGCCCCATTCATAAGAAATTCTTATGAATGGGGCTCTCGTTCGGTTCATAGAAAGGCAATAGTATTACTTGTATTCTATAAGCCGAAAGTCTATAAACCGAACGACTTTCGGTTTATAGACTTTCGGCTTATGGAATACATGTAATCCTATTGCTATTCTATAAACCGAACGACTTTCGGTTTATAGAATAGCCATAGGTTTACATGTATTACATAAGCCGAAAGTCTATAAACCGAAAGTCGTTCGGTTTATAGGCTGTCGGCATTTAACTATACAGAGACAGAGTCTCCATTCATAAAATTATGAATGGAGACTTTGTCTCCGTGTAGTAAAATGCCGACAGCCTATAAACCGAACGTTCGGTTTATAGGCTGTGGGCATTTTACTACACGGAGACAAAGTCTCCATTCATAATTTTATGAATGGAGACTCTGTCTCCGTGTAGTAAAATGCCGACAGCCTATAAACCGAACGTTCGGTTTATAGGCTGTCGGCTTATGGAATACATGTATTCCTATTGCTATTCTATAAACCGAAAGTCGTTCGGTTTATAGAATAGCAATAGGAATACATGTATTCCATAAGCCGACAGCCTATAAACCGAACGTTCGGTTTATAGGCTTTCGGCATTTTACTACACGGAGACAGAGTCTCCATTCATAAAATTATGAATGGAGACTTTGTCCCCGTGTAGTAAAATGCCGACAGCCTATAAACCGAACGTTCGGTTTATAGGCTGTCGGCTTATGGAATACATGTATTCCTATTGCTATTCTATAAACCGAAAGTCGTTCGGTTTATAGAATAGCAATAGGAATACATGTATTCCATAAGCCGACAGCCTATAAACCGAACGTTCGGTTTATAGGCTGTCGGCATTTTACTACACGGAGACAGAGTCTCCATTCATAAAATTATGAATGGAGACTTTGTCTCCGTGTAGTAAAATGCCGACAGCCTATAAACCGAACGTTCGGTTTATAGGCTGTCGGCTTATGGAATACATGTATTCCTATTGCTATTCTATAAACCGAACGACTTTCGGTTTATAGAATAGCCATAGGATTACATGTATTATATAAGCCGAAAGTCTATAAACCGAAAGTCGTTCGGTTTATAGGCTGTCGGCATTTAACTATACAGAGACAGAGTCTCCATTCATAAAATTATGAATGGAGACTTTGTCTCCGTGTAGTAAAATGCCGAAAGCCTATAAACCGAACGATCCGTTTATAGACTTTCGGCTTATATAATACATGTAATCCTATGGCTATTCTATAAACCGAACGTTCGGTTTATAGAATAGCAATAGGAATACATGTATTCCATAAGCCGACAGCCTATAAACCGAACGTTCGGTTTATAGGCTGTGGGCATTTTACTACACGGAGACAAAGTCTCCATTCATAATTTTATGAATGGAGACTCTGTCTCCGTATAGTTAAATGCCGGCTTTTAACTATACGGAGACAAAGTCTCCATTTATAATTTTATGAATGGAGACTCTGTCTCCGTATAGTTAAATGCCGGCTTTTAACTATACGGAGACAAAGTCTCCATTTATAATTTTATGAATGGAGACTCTGTCTCCGTATAGTTAAATGCCGGCTTTTAACTATACGGAGACAAAGTCTCCATTTATAATTTTATGAATGGAGACTCTGTCTCCGTATAGTTAAATGCCGGTGTTCTGACAAATTTCTGGAGCAAATTCTCCTGCGCAATCGCAGGAGAATTTGCTCACTGCGCATGCGCATAAAGTTACAGCTGATAACTCAGCTGTAACTTTGTGACCACCGCGCATGCGCCAGCTGCGCAACCCACCTCCCGCCCCCTCACACCCCCTGCACACCCCTTCTTACCAGATCATCGACCACAGCGATACACAGCGCATGCGCACGCCTATCCAG
Source organism: Pelodytes ibericus (assembly GCA_036172795.1). Classification (NCBI taxonomy): domain Eukaryota; kingdom Metazoa; phylum Chordata; class Amphibia; order Anura; family Pelodytidae; genus Pelodytes; species Pelodytes ibericus. The sequence goes on along the minus strand of CM069858.1, from coordinate 101,661,177 downwards.
CCGTTTGGGAATGTGCGCGTCCGTTGTTGTGTTCTTAAGGTGGTAAGTAACATGGGGCGTCGGGACATAAGGGGGCAAGCATCCTGGTGAGGGCTGCCTCATCTTGATGGGATTTGTGATCCTCCTGCTGCATCAATAATACAGCAGGAGGATCACAAATCCCATCAAGATGAGGCAGCCCTCACCAGGATGCTTGCCCCCTTATGTCCCGACGCCCCGTGTTACTTACCACCTTAAGAACACAACAACGGACGCGCGCATTCCCAAACGGCTGGATAGGCGTGCGCATGCGCTGTGTATCGCTGTGGTCGATGATCTGGTAAGAAGGGGTGTGCGGCGGGTGTGAGGGGGCGGGAGGTGGGTTGCGCAGCTGTCTCATGCACGGTGGTCACAAAGTTACAGCTGAGTTATCAGCTGTAACTTTATGCGCATGCGCAGTGAGCAAATTCTCCTGCGATTGCGCAGGAGAATTTGCTCCAGAAATTTGTCAGAACACCGGCATTTAACTATACGGAGACAAAGTCTCCATTTATAATTTTATGAATGGAGACTCTGTCTCCGTATAGTTAAATGCCCACAGCCTATAAACCGAACGTTCGGTTTATAGGCTGTCGGCTTTTAACTATACGTTTGTCTCCATTCATAAATTTATGAATGGAGACTCTGTCTCCGTATAGTTAAATGCTATTGTATTCTATAAACCGACTCTATTTCGGCTTATAGAATGCAATAGTACTACGAATGGACGAATGAACGAATGATTTTCCTTTATTAACTATTCGTTCATTCGATTTAGTTAGCTTAGCATTTTCGTTCTTCGTTTTTCGGGCGAATGGACGAAAATGCAATTTTCGGACGAAAATGCATTCGTCCGAAAACGAATGCACATGTCTAGTATATATTCACATGTAAATTGCTTTTTTAATAAAAAATTATGATATAAATAAAATCTTGTTTTTATTTCCTTTTATGTGACAAAGCTGCCTCTCTCTTTCCCTTGCCCCCAGATTTGTCGCTCTCCCCCCCTTAGTGTTGTCTCTCTCTCACCCTCCCTTTGGCTCCCCCCTCGCTCCCCTTGTGTCTGTCTCTTCCCCCCTTCCCTCCCCTTGTTTCTCTCTGCCCCCCCCCCTTGTTATTCTGTCCCCCCCTCACCTGTTTCTTGCTCCCTGGTGGCTAGTGGGGGCAGCCGGGGGATGTATGCACTATACATAATAGACGGAAGTGTCGGGCAGCATGGAGGTTGTCTGCACGATTCGTGCAGACATCCCCCAGCTGCCCGATTCTCCCTGGTGGCTAGCGAGGCAGCGGTGGATGTCTGCGCGATGAGCGAGACCTCCCCTGCTGCCGCCCGGAACGACAGCCAGGACTTTTATGAGGAAGCCGGAAGTACCCAGCTTCATCATAGAAGTCCCGGCGGTCATGCCGGGCGGCAGCAGGAGAGGTCTCGCTCATCGCGCAGACATCCTCCGCTCCCTCGCTAGCCACCAGGGAGAATCGGGCAGCTGGGGGATGTCTGCACGAATCGTGCAGACAACCTCCATGCTGCCCGACACTTCCGTCTATTATGTATAGTGCATACATCCCCCGGCTGCACCCACTAGCCACCAGGGAGCAAGAAACAGGTGAGGGGGGGACAGAATAACAAGGGGGGGGGGGGCAGAGAGAAACAAGGGGAGGGAAGGGGGGAAGAGACAGACACAAGGGGAGCGAGGGGGGAGCCAAAGGGAGGGTGAGAGAGAGACAACACTAAGGGGGGGAGAGCGACAAATCTGGGGGCAAGGGAAAGAGAGAGGCAGCATTGTCACATAAAAGGAAATAAAAACAAGATTTTTTTATATCATAATTTTTTATTTAAAAAGCAATTTACATGTGAATATATACTAGACATGTGCATTCGTTTTCGGACGAATGCATTTTCGTCCGAAAATTGCATTTTCGCCCATTCGCCCGAAAAACGAAGAACGAAAATGCTAAGCTAACTAAAGCCGGATGAACGAATGGTTAATAAAGGAAAATCATTCGTTCATTCGTCCATTCGTAGTACTATTGCATTCTATAAGCCGAAATAGAGTCGGTTTATAGAATACAATAGCATTTAACTATACGGAGACAGAGTCTCCATTCATAAAATTATAAATGGAGACTTTGTCTCCGTATAGTTAAATGCCCACAGCCTATAAACCGAACGTTCGGTTTATAGGCTGTGGGCATTTAACTATACGGAGACAGAGTCTCCATTCATAAAATTATAAATGGAGACTTTGTCTCCGTATAGTTAAAAGCCGGCATTTAACTATACAGAGACAGAGTCTCCATTCATAAAATTATGAATGGAGACTTTGTCTCCGTATAGTTAAATGCCCACAGCCTATAAACCGAACGTTCGGTTTATAGGCTGTGGGCATTTAACTATACGGAGACAGAGTCTCCATTCATAAAATTATAAATGGAGACTTTGTCTCCGTATAGTTAAAAGCCGGCATTTAACTATACAGAGACAGAGTCTCCATTCATAAAATTATGAATGGAGACTTTGTCTCCGTGTAGTAAAATGCCCACAGCCTATAAACCGAACGTTCGGTTTATAGGCTGTCGGCTTATGGAATACATGTATTCCTATTGCTATTCTATAAACCGAACTTTCGGTTTATAGAATAGCCATAGGATTACATGTATTACATAAGCCGAAAGTCTATAAACCGATCGTTCGGTTTATAGACTTTCGGCATTTTACTACACGGAGACAAAGTCTCCATTCATAATTTTATGAATGGAGACTCTGTCTCTGTATAGTTAAATGCCGACAGCCTATAAACCGAACGACTTTCGGTTTATAGACTTTCGGCTTATGTACTACATGTAATCCTATGGCTATTCTATAAACCGAAAGTCGTTCGGTTTATAGTTTAGCAATAGCATTACATGTATTCTATAAACCGAACGTCGTTCGTTTTAAAGACTTTCGGCTTATAGAATACTATTGGCTTTCTATAAACCGAACTAGAGTCGAGTCCCCATTCATAAGAAATTCTTATGAATGAGGAGGGACTCTAGTTAGGTTTATAGAATGCCAATAGTATTCTATAAGCCGAAAGTCTTTAAAACGAACGACGTTCGGTTTATAGAATGCATGTAATGCTATTGCTGTTCTATAAGCCGAATGTCTTTCGGCTTATAGAACAGCAATAGCATTACATGTATTCTATAAACCGAACGTCGTTTGTTTTAAAGACTTTCGGCTTATAGAATACATGCTGCTATTGGCTTTCTATAAACCGAAAGAGTCCCCATTCATACGAATAGGTCAATTGACCTATTCGTATGAATGGGAACTCAATTTCGGTTTATAGGAAGCTAATAGCATTACATGCATTCCATAAACCGAAAGTCATTCATGTCGGTTTATGGAATGTAGTACAATGCTATTGGTATTGTAAACCGACTCTATTTCGGTTTAGAATGCCAATAGCACGAATGGACGAATGGACGAATGAACGAATGATTTTCGTTTATTAACCATTCGTTCATTCGGATTTTGTTAGTTAAAATTTTCGTTATTCGTTTTTCGGACGAATGGACGAAAATGCTATTTTCGTCCGAAAATGCATTCGTCCGAAAACGAATGCACATGTCTAGTGGTTAGGGAGGTTACAGTATCTGTATCATTGAGCAGTGATTCATTAAGACGCCAGGTATTCCTCTTATGAGGTAGTGTGGGGATCGTAACGGTCATGTTTACGGGCGCGTGGTCGCTCCAGGTAATGTTTCCTATAGAGGTGTCACAGGCCAAAGGAAGGTGTCTATGAGAAAGCAAAAAGTGGTGGTCTAGCCTGGAGTATCTCTTATGGGGCGGTGAGTAGAAAGTGAAGTCCTTATGTGTGAGGTGTTATATCCTCCATACATTTATCAATTGGTTGTGTTCCAAAGCTTTCTTGATTTTCCTCATTTTTGATAGCTCAGGGAAGAAGTACCAGTTGAGGAATCAAGAAACGGGTTGATGACCACATTGAAAACCAAAACCAAAATCACCATTCCATCTGCAAACTGCTCCAGGTCTTTCAACACTGAACACAGGAATAAGTGTTGCTGTGCGTTAGGTGCATAAACAGTAGCAAATGGGATCTTCTCTATACCAGTCATGCCTTTCATAAAGGCAGCTCTGCTGTCAGACGCACAGCAATCATCTCCAAATCGTATCCCTTGCCAACAGACACGCTCCTGTAGGGGGGCTTTAACCAGCAAGAGCTGAAGGGCCCACAAACCCAGTATAATCATACAAATATGTACCTCCAGACCCTGCCGTTAAGGCGCTGCTGGTGAGAGTATCACCAAATCATGGCAAATGAACATTTGAAAACATTATAAAGACATAAAACCTACTGAATATGGTGCTTAAAAAACATGAGTTTAACTACAAACATAGTCCCAATTGCGCATCCCCCCTACTAACTCAGCTCTCAAGCCTGGCCTGGCATCCCCTCCCCTCTGAAAGTTATATTTTGCTGTGATGAATTTAGCATGCACGAGGAACATTAAGAAACACGACAATATAGGTTTTCAAACAGGTCTCTCCAGGCATGACGTTCCAGACTTATCCTGAAGAGGAGGTAACAGAACTCCAATCCAGTGTGCATGGAATGCGGTTGCACCTCAGCCTAAAAATATTGTGTTGAAGTCCAGTTGGGATATGTCTTAGTCCTTAGCGATAAAGATACACAGTCATACCAGTGGTCAAAATCAACCACGGTGGATGCATTTACTGTGGTGGGAGGTCTTGGGCCACAAGTGGAGGGCTAGACTCTGGGCAGACTCCAATATCCAATCATGACCTGCTCCTCCTCTTCCTCTGTGGCCTAGGAAGCCAGGGTTGTGAGATTACAGCGGGTATAGGGGAGTCCCCTTGTAGAAAAATCCTCCACTCAGACAGAGTGGGGCTGGGCACGTTGAGCTCAGTGCATGCCTGCAAAGCGTCTTCCAGAGTCTTCATCGTGTACGAGCCTCCGTCTCTCCTCACCACCACTGCCAGTGGGAATCCTCAAGTATATTGGATGTTGGCCTCGCAGAGAGCCTCCGTGAGCGGCTTCAGCATTTTCTGCAATTGCAGGGTGGCCTAGGCAATATCGGGGAGAATCTGTGTGTAGTATCCTCAGATAGTAGATCTTTTTAAGAATGAGCCAGGCGGAGTATTCACTCTTTCATATTGAAGCTGTGTAAGTAACAGATTAAATCCCTCTGCAGAGGGTTTGCCAAATTCCTAGGGCGCAATGCTCTGTGCACTCTATCGAGGTCTTGAGCAGTCAAATCAACAGCTTTAGTGTCTTCCGGGCCTTCCTCCTCCTTTAGACCACGAATTCTCAGGTTACTGTGTCTGCGCTCTCCTCCAGCTGCGTGGCTTCAATAAAGCTTTTTAAAAAAAATGTGACTGGAGTTTCCCTCCTCGGTGCAGAAAGACAGAGCAACAAGCAAGGTAAGTACTGGGGAAGTGGGGAGGATGGTTGCATGCAACGAGCAAACTACTGGAATAATGAGTGGAAAAATACTGGCATATTGAGTGACAAAATACTGGCATATTGAGTGGCAAAATATTACTGGCATATTGAGTGACAAAATACTGGCATATTTAGTGGCAAAATACTGACATATTAAATGGATAAATACTGGCTGATAAATATTGACCAACTTCTCAGTTATGCTACCGTCTCCAAGAAGCGTTGGCCACCCCCCCCCCCCCCCCAAGATACTGTACATTTTTATTGTTATAACACTTGGTCTACCATCAGATTGCTCACCCTGCCACATTTATTTTGTCTAAATGGAACCTAGTACCATGTCTGTACTGTGGTGGAACAACGGATCCCCAGTTAAATATTTGTACTTTTTTATTTTCCTTTCTCTTTCCCAACTTCTTTTTACCAATTAGCTATTGGAGGTTACTGGACTTGACTGTGTAGTCCCTTTTGTTTGTGGATTGTGAGCAAATGCCCACCTAAGCCACTTGAGTTTAGTGGAACTCTATGTGCCAGTTAAGTAGGTATATAGGGCTTTTATATTTTAAAGTAATGAAATGTAGAGCAGAATGTTAATACATTTGCTACATTGTGTCATTATTGTCAGGAAAAAAAGTATCAGTAAAAGCTATTTTAACAATAAAATATATGTTTGATTACACTATACGGATTTTTTTTAGCATCATGTAAAATAATGGTATTTTTTAAAACGCAATATATGTAGTTTTAGAGTAAAGGTTATTTTTCTATCATTCAGCCTTTTGATGTTTTTTCTCCTTCTTACTCCGACAGTAGCTATCAGATGAGAGGATACAAAAACTAAATTTGTTTAGATCTTTCACAGTTTCAGTGGCTTTACTGTTATCGTTTCATGGCCAGGAGCCCTTTTCCAATTTTAAATCCACGGTTTTGTTGATATATTTTATAGTGTATTCCTGAAGGTTTTTTTTTTCCTTCAGAGCAGTTCTTCTTAATTTCTTTGAAATATCATAATGTTTGTTTCATTGCTTGCTAAAACAACCTCCAGGTATAGTTTATTTTTATTTTGAAATTGCTATGGCCGATTACTTTGTCACATTGTAGAACTATGCATTGATTTTCAACACAGAACAACAATATAATATTTTCATTCCTTGCCAGGGTTAAGATGTTAGAAATCTGCAAGTATATAATGTGCATTACTATTCATATGAATATACTTGTATTTAGGTTACTTAATACTAACCTGTAAAATGTTAAAAGTCAAACACTTTAATTTTACTTTATGAAGCCGCATTTTAGCGCCAACGACCCTGCTTTATATAGTGATTTCATGTTCATCGGCTTCAGTAGATATTCACCTTAATGCCTTACGGGTGAATTTTTGCAAATGTTTTACAAATAAATATGTGGCATGGTAAAAGGTCTGAAAGGTGGTGTTCTCCTTATTAACTTAAGAAAAGAATAAAAAAATCTACATAAAAAAGTTGGTGTTCAGCTCTAATTTAAATGACGTATGCAACACCCCCTTGGAATGCTGCTATTGTGCATAGGATTAGACTGCTCAGAGTGCATTGTGGGTGTAGTCTTTATTCCACAGAATAAAAACTGTAACAGATTTTGCAAATATGTAAATTCATCTCTCTCTCTCTCATTGTACATTCTACATTGTAATATGTATTTAAATTGCATATCAACAAAGTATTTATTTTTCGATCGTATGAGTTTCTTGAATGGGAAGGGCTTTATCTTATATAACCTACATTTTCAGTGGTGGTCCACTGTGGAAAGAGAGAGGTCTGTGGTTCTTCCAGCACACATCTTAAGGAATACTTTTGTTTGGCCACAAGTGCCTTAAAGGGACAGGCTAGTCCCCAAACTCCCTTTCATGCAAGATGAAGATTACTGCTTGTATAGTGCACAGGATTTTTTTCCAGTGTGATTGGATGCAGGCATACTGCATAAATCACATTTTTTATATTTTACTCAATCCCTCCCTAGTGATGATGCTGCATGTTTACTGCAGGTGCGGAAGCACTAATTTTATAGACACTGAGGATATAAAGTCGTGTTTCATTTAGTCATTGTACTCTTCCAATTGAATACATTATGTAGACTCTGAGTGACCTTGCTGTAAGTATTTTATATTTTAAGCAATGCAAAATTGAAAACATGCATTTTGTAAGTACTTTGAAATTACATTAATATGCATTAATATTTGGAAGATGCATTTTGGGCACTAGACAGTCCCTTTAATGATGCACAATTTTGGCATTTTGATATAATATCCTGGTACTTTCTATCAACCAAAAATGGATATGTACAATGAAAAAAGAAACAGCTTTTTATCTAATTCCCCCATTGAAAGCAATGCAAAAAGAACGGAGTACACAGTGACTCTGTGCATTGAATCCTTTTTTCTTCTTTTTCTTGTATTACATGGAGTCCTAATGCCAGAGAGAGTCATGGGGACTTATATTGAGCACTCTCACAATGATCCTCTGATTGGCTCTCAAAAGATGCCAGTGATGCCCAATTATGCAAATAGATGGAAACACCAATGTAGAAGGATCTGTAACCACTGAGATTGAACCCTCTGCCTCTATGTTTCTGGTACCTGCACTTGTTCTTCACACGACCTGAGGGCTTGGTTTTCACACGTGCTCGGTTGCAGTCACCCTAATGCCTATATTATTTATTCATTGTCAGCGATCATTCGTGCAGTAAAACATTTTACAGATTTGTAAATAATTGTAATGTAGAATAAACAACACACAATTCAAATTAATAAAAACGTGTATTATCTAAATTATTTCCATGTTATAATAATTACTAAGTATGAGGCAAAAATGTACTGCAAAATGACATTTCTGCTTCATGTATAAAATATTTTAAATATTACTGTAATTAATGAAATTATATATTTTCAAGTCAATGCCAAATGCACATCTAATTAACATAGAGTATTTGGCAACTGAAAAGGAAAATTACTATGCAGTAATTGATGTCCAGATGGTTTTGCTTCTCCTTTATGAAGTCGGCTGATGCTGTCGCATTCATATCCAAGTTGCCTAGGCTATCCTACGCTATCCTACGCTTTATGTTCCTCTCATAGTGACTGGAAATAGAAATGTATGAGCATTATGCATACGAACATTTCCGAACTAGCAGTGAATTTATGTAACTAATGTCTAGCATAATTTGTACTACCTGCCCCTTCTAAACATACTTCTTATGTCCCACACGGTAATCCTATCTCAACTGGACGTGTTTCCATGAACCGTGAATGGTGAAAATGAGATGATTAAAAATATATCCCCTTTCTATTATGGCTACGAGTAGATTGATGTTAAAAATGACAAAGTCAAACAAACAATGTTTGCAATGAACAATAGGCTCTGTCTTATGTTCTACAAATTGTCTTTTGGACTATGGAAAAGCTGTCTGTCTCTTGGCATTCCTAGGTTTTAATATTGCATTTCATTTCTTGTCAGGGTTCAATTTCAGCCAAGTTTACAAGTACATTAATGCATTCAGTAAGATCAAACATATTTTGATTAGTGGTGAATCCTTTGTGGATCAGGCAAAAAAGAAAAAGTTGTATGCCATCTGTATAGTAATACTATTTTAGAGCATTCCATCGTATGAAATCACCCAGCATTAGGATTATTGTAAGTAACATGGGACCAAAAGATACCTGTGGTATTTACCAAATTGATACTATTGGTGCCGAGATACACTCCCGATGGCACGCACTGTGATCTGTCATGATTTAAACCATCTTAAAATTTTACTCCCCTGTCCCATAGGTATTGTAAAAACGTTTAAAACCTTGCGAGGGTCCTCTCAAGAAAGAGAAAATTGGAAGGAATTGAGATGGGAAATTCAAACTTAAGGCCAAAATAGCTGGAAAATTCTCCCATTCAGCTGCATTGGAGAATTTTTCCAACTCCTACTACATTGTCCTTAAGTTTTCAATTCTGATCTCAGTTGCTTGCAGTTCTCTCTTTACTGAGTACATTCCATGGTGTATTGTACCAAGTGCAGGGCAGAGATTAAAGAGCATGAACCCATACAGAGTTCAAATATGTTAACCTTTGTGAGATGGCCTTTAGTTAAGTGCCACTACTTTTTCATTGATTTCACCAGAAAAGGGAGATCATGTATTGGGCTGTAGTTTGACATATAGCCTTTTTAAGAAGGATTTTCCACTGTTTTTCTTTTACAAAGAACGTAGTACTATTTTAGTTAACTCTGTGCAAGTATTTACCTGCAGGAGACATGTAGGGACAGACCCCAAGCTCTAAGTAGTGAGTACATGTCCATATGGTCAAAGGTTGTCCATAAGACAAGGGCACTGAACACCACACTTTTGTATCTTTGAAGGTCAGTGGTTTGCCCTTTTTTTTCAGATGCCATGATTATAACTTATCAGTGAAGAGGACTACTAATTCTTAACACTTAGTCAGTAAAAAAATTGTATGGAGAAGTATGCATCATGCTTTGTTGAACATGATTTGATACATGTGTAGAATTCATAGCGATACAGCATTTCAACAAGAAAACAATACAGTGATTTGATGGTTTATTGGTTTAAAATATATTTCAGTAAATTGTATTTTCTTCAGCTATGATATTCCTTACATATAAGCTTGGATAATTAATGAAGTTCTCTTGGAATTGAACGTACTGGAAAAAGCAGAACTGAAGTTGACACAAGCTGCCAAACTGTCTTCAAGGTCATGGATTTTTACTCGACCTGGAGCTGATCTTTATACTTTAGAACAGAAAAGGAATGTTTAATTAAGGACAAAGTCACAGTTTTTTTGCTAAATTGCTTGAAAATCTACAAAAAGCGGATTGTTAGGAAATGTGAATTTAAATATTCATTGAAACCAGGCAGACAACCAATTTAGTATACTATTATTATTTATCTAATTTTGTTCTTGAATTCAAAGTCTAGAAGGATGGTATGGGTTCATGATACTGATGGATAATGTAAAAATAAATCATTTTTAACTATTTAATTGAATAGCTAGAGCTGTATGATGCATTTAATGTTCTATAAAAAATTGCAGTTGTTTTTGTATTGAATTCAGCTTAAATATGATTCTGAAAATATTGCAATATTGCACCACCATACAAATTTTACTTTAAGATTCCATTTATTTAATTTCTGCCTGAAATTCTCAAAACATATTTTTCCAACAAATACCGCAAAAAAAGACACAATTTTTTTTTTAAATCAAAATATAAAATATGTCAAATATTTAACCAGGCACAGGCAAATTAACATGTGAATATTAAAAGGCAACATATATGATGAAAAATGCATCTTCTCTCTTGTTCAGTACAGATAAATATGTATGTCCCTTGTGTGTCAGTTACATAGATGCTGGACATGATTCCTCTCGCCTCATACATATCAATGGGGCTTGGGGCTAGGCATGATGATCCCTATCAACAATGGGGCAGAGGCTGCTCCATCAGCCCCTTCTAATATATATAAAATAAACGGCTTCTCCAATACCCTCAGACCCTTATATTCATGTCTTCCCTGCAAAAAAATAGCTAACTACATCCCCACTACTAATTACTGCCCAGCCTCCTGGCACACAAAGCCTGTGGGAAAATATCACCTGATTAAATATCCAATGATGATCAGCAGGGTAAGTGAAAAGTAATCCACCTAAAGAGTCCAGACGGATTTAAAAAAGTGACGCAAGCTACATGAATCCATCCTTTGCTGAGGGTGGATGTGGACTGAAATCTCAGCATGTTAGAGCTAGGATTTCAAATGACAGATATCTGATTGGCTGACTCATGGCACCCAATCAATGGCCTCTTTGGCCCCAGCTTTCCCACTGGCTGGTTTTCAAAGTCAGCCAGTTAGATGTCTCCATTCTGCTTTTGAAATCCCAGCCCTAATGGCCAAGCCTCCATCCTCAGTATTATTGTTATTATTATTAAATATATAAATTTATGGAAAACTTTACCGAGAAACATAAATGAAAACAAAATATGTTTTAGCAATTCATGAAGAAGGTACTATATATATAGTTACAATCAAAATAATTCAACCCACATTGAAAATCAAGTTTATTCTCAAAAATTCATCTGTTTGCAATGAAGAAATCAAACAAAAGCAAGTTAAAAAGCTCAATACTATGAAAGTGGTTTTCCCAAATTCAACAGAAAATGCAAATTATAGTGACATCTCCAGTCTCAAAATGATTCAACCCCCTGAATAAAATCCCTCACAACAGAAAAAATATGCAAAACAGGTGTTGTCCAAACTCACAAAATACAACCAATCAAGGGCTTTATTAGTTACACCAGGTGCAGGGCCAGCCTTAAGTGCACCGGGTCCCTGTGCGTGCCTCCCCCATGGCACCCTCCCCATGCCTGTCTCCTTCAGTGATGCACACCTAGCACGGAGCACCCATGTTGTGTATTTCTGGTGTTTGTGTGCTCCGAACAGAAAGCACACAAACCGCAGAAATCCATCCGAAAGGAGACTCAAGCTACGAATTCAGCTGCGAATCTTTGTATACTTTTCCTGCTTGTCGAATTGGAAACATAGTGAGTGACTCTGTTGCTGAATTCGTAGCTGGCATCGCCTTTCGGATGTAACTTGTGTATTTCCAGGAGTTTGTGTGCTGGCCGTTCTCAGCACACAAACCCCCGGAAATACACGAGAGATGTTGTACCTCCGAGTGACAGGCATGCTCTGGGCAGTCAGCATGCCTGTCACTTAGGGGCACGATACACCCCTGGTCTCTTTCCTCTCCCTTGCCATGTTTGTTCCTTTCCACTTCCTTGTAATATCTATCTCTCTCCAACTCCCCCATATCTGTTCTCTCTCCAACTCCCCCACCCTATCTGTTCTCTCTCTCTCCCTACTCCCTATATCTGTTCTCTCCCTCCTCCTTGTCATATCTGTTCTCTCTCTCCCCCTCCATTTTCTTAACTCCCCCTTCTCTGTTCTCTTCTCTCCCCCTCCTCTGTTCTCTACTCTCCCCCTGCTGTTCTCTTCTCTACCCCTCCTGTTCTCTTCTCCCTCTCCCCTTCCTCTTTTCTCTCTCTGCGCCCCTTCCTCTGTTCTCTCCTCCCCCTCCACTGTTCTCCCTCCCCCTCCCATTCTAACTTATGGTGCGGGGCAGAGCTCACTGGCTGAGAGGTGTAGCTCTGCCCCCCACCATTTGAAGCAGAGTGGCGTCTGCTTTACAGGGAGCCGTGGGCAGCATGAGAAAGTGCTGCTCGTGCTCCCCACACACAGTGATAATGCAGGGTATCGGATTTCCAATATCCTGCATTATCAGTAAGCATGGAGAGCGTGAGCAGCACTTACTCATGCTGCCCATGGCTCCCTGTGAAGCAGAAGCTACACTGCTGCACATGGTGGGGGCGGAGCTACACTTCACACCCGGTGAGCCCTGCCTCCTCCCCGGATTCAGCAGTGATTGCCGAGCAGAGGGCTGGTGATCTTTTGATCTCCCCATCCAGTGCCTCTACCAGCAAACTTTGTTTTCAAAAAATTTTCTTTCATAGGTGGTGGGTGGGCTCCCCCTGGGGTGTTGCATCCTATCTGCTCGCAAAGGCCGCACAACCCTAAGGCCGACCCTGACCAGGTGTGCTTGAGTTGAACCCTTGAAATACCTGAAATACCTGAACTGGCTGGGATTTATTGAGTGTCATGTTTGACATCATATTAGAATTATGGCTTAGTCAAAAGTACGGTCCACAAAGTTAAGAAAAGAGATCATTGCCCTTCACAAACAAGGAACAAGATACAAAAAGATAGCAAATGCAGTGAATGTTTCTTAGAGACATCATTGGAAACATATTTCTTATAAGGCAGGTTGAGAAAAAACCCTTGAGTGATTGCAAAAAACCTACAGCAAGACTTGGTGGCAACAGGTACTGATGTTTCAGAGAGCACAGTAAAACACCAGAACTCCAAAATGAGACTGATCCAAAAGCACAAGAAAAGTCAGCTTTTCCAATATGCTTAAAAACAAATCAATAAGCCACAGAAGTTTTGGGAACTCTTTGGCCTGATGGATCAGTGAAATGTCTGGAGGAAGAAGAAGGAAGCATATGCTGAAAAGAACACTCTGCCTACAGTTAAGCATAGTGGTGGCTTAGTGATGCTCTGGGGGTGCTTTGCATCCTCTGGCACTGGAAACATGCAGCATGTGGAAGACAAGATGGATTCATTGAAGTATCAGGAAATCCTAGAAGAAACATCAGGCCATCTGTGAGAAAGCTGAAGCATGGCTGTCATTAGACCTTCCAACAAGACAATGATCCCAAGCATACCTCAATTTCACCAAGGCTCTGTTACAGAAGACGTAATGGAAAATTCTACAGTGGCAGTCACAATCACCTGACTTGAACCCCATAGAAAATCTCTGGTCGGGTTTGAAGAAGGTGGTTGTAGCAAGCAAACCTAAGAATATTACTGAACTGGAGGCCATTGCTCATGAGCAATGGCCTAAGATACCTCAGGAACGCTGCCAGAAACTGGTGTCTGGCTATGCATCTTGTTTGCAGCCGGTCACAACAGAAAAAGGGTGCTTCACTAAGTACTAAAGATGCTTGCCATGAAGGGGTTAAATAATTTTGAGACTGGAGAAGTAATTTTAAGTAGCATTTTCAGTGGAATTTGGGGAAATCACTTAAAACATTCTTTGTGTTGAGCTGTTTTGATTGCTTCTGTTTGATTTGTGCATTGCAAAGAGCTGAAAGTCTGTACATTTTGACTATAAACCTTATTTTCATGGGGGTTGAAAAATGTGATTACAACTGTATGTGGACAATATTCAATCAGCCCACTTACATTTAATGTAAGCCATGACATTTAATTGGGGGGGGGGGGAGATTCTGGGGACTGGGAATGGCTTGGTCCGTTAGCATTAAATTAACGCATGTGGGGGGATAACAGTGCTTCATTCCCTTAATGTTTTAATGCACATTACTTTGGGGCACTGTGTTTGAGTTGAATCACACATTATTCTTTTCAGAATAAAATGCAATAAAAAACGTTGTAAGGTTTTTTTTAACATAAAGGGCGTCATTGAACAGACTCCATTATATTCATAGACTATAAGATCCAGACCGAAGAGCACTGAAGCAACTGCTTTCCCATACACACTTGCGTAATCATAAGCTGCCTCTGGGTGAGTACCTGGAACGGGACTTGTTTTAGGTACTTATATACTTAGATATGAGCAGAAAATGGATTGAAGAAAATCCAACTCTTCTTAAATGTCATTCTCGCAGCAGAACCAGGACGTCCAGGAGTTTGTTTTGTGTTGGAGGGGAAAAGAATTATTTTTTTTTGTTTGTTTTATATTTTTTAGACCAGAGGATTTTGCAATTTGTCTTGGTTTTCTTAACCCTTTAGTGCTGGAGTGGAGAGAACATTATCAATTCTCAGACACTGAAATGGCTAATGCTGGTGCAGACGTAAGGTAATGTTCCATCATTTTCATTGCCTTTGGAAAGCAGCTAGAGTCAAAGGAAAAATTTACAAAGCTTGGGTCCATTGCTTGATATACCAGCAGTTATACGTTATAAATACAATATCTACATAAAACCAATATTTGGCAATTATGAAACATGCATTTTAAAGTTCATATTGCTAGCATTTAAAATAAAAATAGGATAGCTTATTATCCTGTCATTTTAACAACTTTCTGTCAGATTATGGCTTTGAAAGTCTAAAATTAATAAATGATTACCTGAATTCTGACTTAGAAACATAGAAACATAGAATTTGTCGGCAGATAAGAACCATTCGGTCCATCTAGTCTGCCTAAGACTTGGTGTCATGTAATCACCAGAAAATCTTGTCTCTGTATATGTAGAAAATGTACTTTACAGTATGTGTTCACTAACAAATTGCCAACCATAGGCTATCGCTCCAGATCTTTTCAAATCCAACTAAGCTTCTGTCTGCTTTAAATATTTTTACCAAACGATATATGTACTAAACAAACAATATAATAATGGAGATAATTGCATGAAGCAACCGTGCATACCCACTGATAACAATCAGTGTCTAGTAAAGTTTATTTTCCATTGAATATAAACAAAACCAACTAAGTACAGAAATATATGGTTTTGTTATATATAACTTTATGAATAACTGACTTTTTACATATTTATTCAAATGAATGGAATTTAATTATGGCAGTTTAAATGTTTGTGTGACTCATTAGGATAGTCAGCATCCAATTTGTCTACCTGCCAAAACATATACTTGATTGGTTCCAGTTCTAACAAGCAAGTTATTAAGAGGTATAATGTGTTAAATTTATATTATGACTATTGACACATGCACAAAATAAGTAAAATACTTGACATCGAACATTTGGCTTTAAACACATTTAGAGTCTAATTTCTTTGTAACTGTTAGATTAATTAAATTAATGATCTTTCTTGTACTGCAGTACATAAACAATCAAACAGGAGGATTTTGTACAATCTGTTTTCCATAATTAAAGCCAGTCCTGGATGTGTAATAAAAAATAATTTGTATTTTTTTCTCTGATTTATCTCTTCATCTGCGTTGTGACAATTTTTCACTCAGCATTTTAAAACTATAATAATCTATAATGTCACAATTTCTTTTCAAGATCGTTATTGACCACAGGTATGCCTTATAATTGACCTATGTATACTATTAACAGGATAATTTGATGATTAAGATTCTAAAACGACAACATTCTCTCTTTTGAGGTTTTTCTCATGCCGTTGTTGAGGAGGTGTGCCATCAGTAATTGAATATGGAAAATAGGGAACTGGAAATAAAATAGTTTGACAGAGCGGACTAAACAGCCAATCTAAATGCCCTTGATGATCACTTCAACAGATGCCATTAAATATGTTTTCTTTTGATAATCTATATGTTGATTAATTAGATCGTGTGCTATTTGGGGCATTGCAACCTTCTATACTATGTTACTCTATAACACCAGTTATGTAGAAATAATTGCTTGGTGGCATAGATGAATCTGAAGACAAGTACGGTATAAAACCATTATATTGTTTCATCTATGTAACTTAAACATCCTACCTTGTCCCAAATTACAGTTTTAGTACTTATTTCAGGCTGTAAATTTCACAGATGTGCAACTATTAAATGCAATCCATATTTTTCATTACGGGTACACTAAATAATAATTACTTTTAGCAAAACAGATGTCTAGTATGTCTGTAAATGGCAGTTATGTAGGGAATCTTGTGTAGATATGTTAATTTGTTTGTAAGCCTCTATGTGCTGTGAGGTATATTTCCCATGTGGGAATATCTTTTTTGAGCAATATGATATTATATTTGTGTCTTAATTACTTTGTGGAATTGCAGTAAAATGTGCTTAGAAGTATAATTTTTCTCTTTGTTTTATGAGTAAATATTGTGTTCTTTATTTCTACAAGCTATGCTAATTTCAACAAGACTATAAAGTTCCTGGAAGTGGTTATAAAATGCAGTTGTATAAAGAAAACTGGCAAGCAGGTGCCTTAAATGGATGTTTATAATTGCCACCAAAAAAATCCACTCGACAAATTACTTCCTGGAAATTTAAACAGATTCTGTAGCAGAAATTAGGCATATCAGTCCCAATTATTTCTTTTTTTGTTATACATTCTTTGATATCTTATTGGAGCAAAATATTTTGCTCTGTGAAATAGTTTTGTGTGTTCATTTTTCTTTAAAGGGGCTATATCACCTGAAAGTTGTTTTACTGTGAATTTAGAGAAAACATCATCATCCAAGTGTTGCGCCAGCACAATTGCAAGCAAATTACATATTTCGTTCAATATTTCTGAAAATGTCTAAAGGGACTGTATCACCTAAATATTGTATAGGTAAATGCCTACATGAAGAAAACAATGTGTTTTAAATGTGTCTGTGGAGTTCTTATGCTTATGACATCACCTATAGCTTGATATGCAAATTAACTGGTTTTAAATGGAAAATGTGTAATTTTCATATCAAGCCACGGGATATAGCATAAGCTGGAGACTCTATAGATACTTGTTCTCCTAATTTCAAATTATGAGGAGACGGTGTGGTAGTCCCTTAAAAGGAATTACCAGTGCAAAATGGCTTTCCCAAGAATAAGGGTTGACCTGGAGACTTGGCAGGTAGCTGCCAGACCTGGTTCTTTTGGTCAAATTTAAGTAAGACAGCTTAAAAAGTTCCCAACTCCTACTGTACCCCAAGAAAATTAGAATGTTGTGGCAGAGGATGAAATGGACAGCAGTAAGACTTGAACAGTTGGGGTGCTAAGCTCTTTTGAGGAGTTATATCATGTCTTCCTTGCCCATTGCAGTGCAGATTTATGCAAATGATCTTTACTTTACTGGGTGAAGGCACTGTTAAATATCTAAAATGGCCCATTATTCCTATATGCAAGCAGAGGCTGGTCAGTACCATTTTACACAGAAGCCCTTGAGTTTCCCAAGCTATTGCTACACTTACACCAAAAAGGAACAACACAAGAATCAGATTTCAATATTATTTAAATGGTTTTATAGCACCATGTTCCACTTTAACAAACCTTAACATAAATAGTTCTTATGTAGTATATGTAGAAACGTTACATCTATTGAGAAATAGATCACTGATCACTTATATGTAATCATTTGTTTTATATCATGAAATTGTATTTGCATAATATTTGTATTTATTTAAATTATATTGCTGCATGCTAGTAAACTAGTGTTGTTGTACCTATGTTGTTTATATACCAATATATAATATGAGGTTTATAGGGACACTGTTCGGTCTTGCTGCCTTTTAATATTTACTGATCACGGACTTTAATATGTGACTTTCAGTCACAGGTGAAGAATTTCATTACAACATGTCATACCTGAAGAATATTGTTCATGTACAACTAGGTATTATCAAGCACTTTGAAAGACAGGACGATGTGATATATATTTTTCCTCAAGCCAGTGTTTTAAATTTATTACTACAGGGCTATTATTTGAGTTTGAGTGCAATGGTTGGTCATCTGAAAATTACTATTAAATGGGATTTTTTTTTTAAATGGAAGAATAAATTGAGAAAATAGTGTAAAAATCTTCAGGAATCTTATTGACCCTCAACCAGTGGACACAAGTCCCACACTGATTTATACTAACAAGCAGTTGCATTACTAAGGTTGGTTGAAGCTAATAAGATTCTCTCAAGTTGAATTTAAAGGAGAATGACATTGCACACACACAAACAACGTTCTGGTAAACTGTAAAATACTATACAGCTGTATTAAAAATTAGACTGATGAACAAAAAAACACTACGCGTTTCGGCACTAAGGATTGGCTTCATCAAGGTGCATGTTGCAGCTAGGTAAAGCCACCTTTTATATACAATAATTTCACTTTACCCAGCTGCAACATGCACCTTGATGAAGTCAATCCTTAGTAGCGAAACGGATAGTGTTTTTTTGTTCTTCTGGTACTTTGTGTGTTCCTGGCCTGCTTTCATCATTTCCATGAGGCATGGACCTCTTGCCAGGTTGATCCGCAAAGCAGGAGACTTTCTGGGGGAGACTTTCTGGGGCTTAAATATTACTCAAACCAGACGATTCTCCGCTCCTGTCAGCTATTACCCGATCGATGGTGTGGAGGCAGATGGATTACAGCGAGATTTATTCCTTAGTTTCGACACTACAATTATACCGAATTACCGGAGTGTATGTGGCGCTATTAGCACAAAGCGCTAATTAGGACTCACCAACTCAAATTGTAAGCTTCCTAATACGGCTTTCTTTTTTATTGACGTGTCTTTTTGTGTGTGTTTTTATTTGTTATTGCATCTGTCTAATTTTTAAAACAGCTGTATAGTATTTTATCTTTAATTCAATTTTGTACATTTTTCTGAACTAACGAGCAAAATATGTGTTAACATAATGTTGCCTTACTTCGAGATATATATTACTTCTTTCCTGCAAATCTCCTTTGGGTTTTCGCTACAAAAAATATCCTGTTTGCTACTTTTTTGCTATAGGTGGCATTATATTGCAATATAAAAATACACTATGTAGCACTATGTGGTAAATTGTTTATTTTCTTCAGGAAATGTTTTTCCTGAAATTTACTCTAAGTGAGGAGTTTCCATTCCACGGAATCAACAAGACTGTTATTAAATCTATAAGTATATATTTACTTTATACCTTTCACTTCGTTGCTGAACACTACTAATTGTATCACCATATATATGGTTCAATATGTTTTAGCGCTTCAGTGTGATCTATACATATTTTTTGTATAGAGTAAGATTGGGGGTTGTTCTTCTTTTACTGTGAGCTGCTTTTCAACTATTTATGCTTAATTTTTTTTTTTACTTTTTATTCATTTGGTAGCACCATCACTGACACTTTTTAGTTTTTTAATAAACAATTAAAATCCACGCAATATACCTGTGTTACAATAGGAACTATGGCATCAGTGTACACCAGAGAGAAGGATACAAAGTGTGAAGAAGCAAGGCACTTTAGATTAAAATAAAATCTAATTATTTAAGCACAAGCTATCATACAATGAAAAACTGCTGTGTCATCTAAATGTCGGTATCATACTGTAATAAATGGATTTTTTTTCTGCAGCCACGAAGTCCTGCTATATTTGCACTATGTGAATATGGATTTGTCATTTAACTAAAGTAATAACAAAAATAGTTCTTGTGTTAACCCCTAGGTCCGCCCTGTGTGCCGAGGCGTTAGTGACACAGGACGGACCTAGTCCGTCCTGTGTCAAAAGGAGCACTGAAAGCTGAGTTTTTCCGCTTTCAGTGCTCTAATGGTATTGTAACGATGCTTCCGTACAATACTGAAAAAAATGCCCATCGGCATTTCGATCGCTCCGGAGAGCGATTGAAATGCCGGTTTTAAAGGCACAGTGCCTTTAAAACGACGGGCATTAAAAAACGAGCATAGGAAGCAAATTTTATCCCATATAGGACATGGACGCAGGTTGACTACATGTCAAAATTCCAAGTTGGAATTTTGAGATGCGCATCTCACAAATGTTGCCTTCTAGCCAAAAAACAAACCAACAAACCTATGCATGGGTGCTATCCCTGTACTCGGGAGATGTTGCTGAACACATATTGGGTTGTTGTTTAACAGTGACATATACCAGAATCTGTGAATTCATGCCTGAAGTACAATGCATGTGGAAAATAAACTCCCAAAAAAGTACTACCACAAAGTTTTACAAAGGCTGGTGGTAGAATTAGTACATATACAGTATTAAAATACCACCATTTGAAATACCTTGGGATGTATACTTTCCAAAAATATATGGTTTGATGGGGTAACATTCATTGGACGGCTTCAAAAATGTTCCAAATGGAACATGGGCGCAGGCTGACTACATGTCAAAATTCCAAGTTGGAAATGCACCCCCCCTAAACGTGGCCTTTTAGCCCCCAAACAACCTAACAAACCTATGCATGGGTGGTATCCCTGTACTCAGGAGATGTTGCTGAACACATATTGGGGTGTTGTTTTGCACTGACATATAACAGGATCTGTGAATTCATGCTCGAAGTACAATGTATGTGGAAACAAAACATTAAACAATTACTAACCTAAAATTTGACAAAGGCTGGTGGTAGAATTAGTGCATGGAAAGTGTTAAAATACTACCATTTGAAATACCCTATGGTGTCTAGTTTGCTAAAATGAATGGTTTTGTGGGGTAAAATACACATTATGCCTTCACAAATGTCCCAAATGGAACATGAGTGCAGGTTTTCTGCATGTCAGAATTCCAAGTTGAAAAACCAAAAAGCGCACCTCTCAAATGTGGCCTTTTAACCCCCAAATAATCTAACTAACCTACACATGGGTGGTATCCCTGTACTCATGAGATGTTGCTGAACACATATTGAGGTGTTGTTTGGCACTGACACATAATAGGATCTGTGAATTCATGCCCGAAGTACAATGTATCTGAAAAAAAAATACTATCCAAAATATTGACATAGGCTGGTGGTAGAATTAGTGCATGGAAAGTGTTAAAATACTACCATTTGAAATACCCTGGGGTGTCTAGTTTTAAAAAATATATGGCTTTGTGGGGTAGAATACACTTTCTGGCTTCAAAAATGTCCCAAATGGGACATGGGCGCAAGTTTTCTGCATGTCAGAATTCCAAGTTGGAAAACCAAAATGCGCACCCCCTAAATGTGGCCTTTTAGCCCCAAAACAAACCAACAAACCTATGCATGGGTGGTATCCCTGTACTCAGGAGATGTTGCTGAACACATATTGAGGTGTTATTTGGAAATACCCCTTCACATTTTAAGGTAATGTTTACCTAAATTGCAATCTATGTGAAAAATTAAAAAAATTTTTTTTTTTGCTGCAAACTTTGGCAAAGATTGGTGGTAAAATGGCTACATGAAATGTGTCAAAATACCCCAAGTTAAATGCCCTGAGTGGTCTAGTTTTCAAAAATATGTACATGTTGGGGGTCATTCATGGATTTAGTATAGAAATCAGTGTTAAAATGTCACTATCGCTAATTTTGAAAAAAAGGATTTTAAAATAGCTTTGCACTACTTATAGTTCTGGCCCTGTAACATGAATAAAAAAGCACAAAAACATAAAACATGGGCTATTTCTGAACTCAGGACATATATTAGAAACTATTTAGCAGTGTTTTTTTGTTGTCTCTTGTACATGAGTATACGATTTTTCAAATAAAAGCCATAAAAAAAGTTTTTTACATTTTTTTGCCATATTTTATTCTTTTTCTTACATCAAATTATATGCTATTATCAAAATAATGGTATCAAAAGAAAGCCCTTTTTATAACGATAAAAAAACGATACATAGCTTTTGTGGGTACACTAAATGAGACAGAAATAAATTACAGCAAAACACAAACACCTCAGAAATGTTAAAACAGCCCATGTCACCAAGCGTCGGACAAGCCAAAAAAGTCATGTCACTAAGGGGTTAAAGCTATGAGCTTCTTTTCTTCAGTAGAAAAAAAATATGAAGTTTATATGGTAGACACTGAGTAATGAAACAAACACATACACCTCCTCTGTATTCTGTTAAATGACAGATTTCTAAAAAATAATAAAAAAAAAAAAAAAAAAAATTGGCCTATCATTTGGATTAACTATACATTTTCAACCTTATTTTTCATACAATAGTTTAGGACATGTAAAACTTGTCAACTTCTTGTCCCAGATCCTCAGGACATGGTGGGATAGAGCCTAAAGGGGATGGGGTTACACAACGTTGTAATTAAACATGTAATGTTGCAGAGCACTGTGCAGAGGCACAAATTTGATGGGACAGGACTATAAAAACTTTACAGTTGGCAACTATGACATGTCAGTGCCTGAAGTGGGGGTGAACGGACTGTGTTGCTGATATACAAAAGGGAATAAGGTTATGCCAATATAAAAGATAGTTAAAAGGCATGTGGTTATTACTGCTTGTATAGTGCAAAAGATTTTTTTTGCAGTGTGATTTGATGCAGGCATTCTGCATAAAGTGAAAAGTATGAATGGGTCTGCACACTTACAAGTATCGGGTGCCACGAGGGAGTGTCATTCACGCCCATAAAGCAAAAAGAAAAGATAGGAGACTCAGCACACCGTTTAAGGGAGTTTAATCCACCAAAAAATAATAATGTTTCAGCCCAGCACTGAGCTTTTTTCAAGTCTCAAGTCTCTTTGAAAAAAGCTCAGTGCTGGGCTGAAACGTTGTTATTTTTTGGTGGATTAAACTCCCTTAAACGGTGTGCTGAGTCTCCTATCTTTTCTTTTGACATTCTGCATAAATCATATTTTTAATATCTGACTCAAGCCCTCCCCCAGTGATTACTCTGCATCTATACTGCAGGCGCGACAACACCGATAATAAAGACACTGAGGATATAAAAGTTTTGTTTAATTTAGTCACTTCATGTGCTACTGGAAAATAATAACAAAAAATAAAGTTGAGCACTCCAGTGTAGATAAAACAAGTATCAACATTTTAATGTAAAAAATCCAAGCCCACAGTGTGGATAGAGGGCACATACAGACACACACAGCGTGTGATCACCTGACGCGTTTCGTACCATTCAGGTACGAGGCCAAGTGGTTTTCTTGCACACAATTCAAAAATTCACTTAGTCTCCAAGTATTTTAATCTCTGAGTGAGATTGCCCCCCTAACATTAAGGGTAGCTATCTCTATACCCTGTACTTGACATTTCTCAGTCTTTGCATTGTTACAGCTCAAAAAAAAATTCAATGGGGGTATCCTAAACCTTTTCACCCTCACTGTTTATAGACAAAGATGTTCCCTAATTCATTCCCTAAGGGGATGTGTGGTCATTCCTACATATTGAATGTTACATGTTGCACATGTAAGAAGATGCACCACATATTCACTAGTGCAGTTAATATACAGGCAGATCTCATACGTCTTGCCAGTATTTGTAGAAGTAAATGAACTCCCCACTGTAACTCTATTACAGGTTTTACAGGGATGTCTCCCACATTTATACATGCCCTTTGTGGTCAACCAGTTACAATTTGTATAGTTGCATCTTTTTTAGCCACCAAATGATACCCTTGTTCCACAGTATCTTGAAGTCTACTATCATTCAACAGGATAGACAGATGTCTGTCCACAATCTGTTTGATGTTAAATTGACGACTAAACACTTTACTCAGGACAGGACACTTTGCCCTATCCTGCCTAGCATGTAGGCCATTGCGCCCTGGAAGAAGACACATTCTATTCTGAGAAAATGCCTTCATAAAAGCTCTATTTAAAGTCTTAAAAGAATGGGCAAAGTGCCCTGTCCTGAATACAATGTTTAGTCATCAATTTCCTGCTGCCATTTGTCGGAGCCAAAGCTGTGTGCTTTGCTACCACGGATCTACCACGATAAATGGATACTTTTTAACTCCTGGTATCTGCATTGTGAGTTCCCCATCCAGTTGCTTCTGCTGCTGGAAAAGAATACATTATGTGAACTTGTACACATTAGGATCTCTTAACAGTGCAACACATTGTCTTATGACATCACTAGAGAGACAGGAAATCCCATTAATCTGAATGGCATTATTCTCATTGGTTCCTGCAGCAAAAAATAAAAGAAAATGTACATTTACTCAGCTAGTGTGGGCAGTCGTGGTTTCTTCCAAACCGCTGTAATTTCACAATTTCATCTAGCTGTAAGTATTTTAAATTTTAAGCAATGCAGAATATAAAACATGCATTTTCAAGTACTTTGAAAGCACATTAAAATGCATTAACATTTGAATTTTGGGCACCAGTCAGTCCCTTTAAGCATAACCTCTTCAGAGATATACTAATACAATCAATATTGTGTAACCCTTTGTGAATATTAACTAAATAATACTAATAAAAGCTGTATTGTAACACCATACCTATGTTGTATCATCAGCTGTGGTTGGCTAACTATTTCCTGATATGAACGATTCTAAATCTGTGACTCGCTAACTCTGTTCTAACCAGGACTATTTTCCCTTATAATGTAAAACATTGATTACAGTGGTATTTCTTTGAACCATTTTCCTCCCCTTTATTTACATGAAAGGTATATCTACTATTTTTATTGAATGAAATTATATTTAATGAAACTGATATTTATGAATTATAAAATACATGCTCAAAAATAAAAACCCATATTACAAGGAAGTAAGATCCACTTTGCAATAGATCAAAAAAAGAAAATGTAAATGTGAAATAGGACAGTCCTTAATAAGATGCATGTCACTTGACAAATGATATCACTTCATAGAGTTGAGCTGACTTTATTATGACTAAATAAAGTAACAGCATCAGCAAAATAGCATTATAGAGTTATATTGTCAAATCAATAATTTGCTGACAATTCATCAAGTCAGCAAACCAACAAAGCACCACAGCATTTATATATATATATATATATATATATATATATATATATACACACTGACATGTTCTCCTCATTAGAGGGATGCACTTTGATAAATCGGTAGCCAATGACTGTAACCCGACAACTTGGAAATTATTGTTATTTAGCACTTTCACAGATATACTTTATTTATTTATTTTGGTTCTTACATACTGCAAATGAGTTTGCTGGGGTAAGTGGACATACTTTGTATGTACATTTTAACAGATATCTCAGAATATGTTTATCCAACTAAAACAAAGGTATTCAGTCTATGGATCACAGTAAATAGTGAATATATATGCTTTCCACACAACAATATTTTCCTTATGCATGACTGCATTTATAAAAAGATGCATTTAAATGGAATCCTCTATTATATATTCAAAACATTTACAATACGATTTATGCAGTTTTTTGCTTAGAGCATTTACAATGCAAAACTAGTCTTTTCCTTGTTGCATAAACACATATAACGTAAACATAAATTAATAAACCACATAGAAAATCTTTATTTACATTGGGATAAATCTGACCATTTAAATTCCACCAAAAGGATTCCTGAATGTCCGAATGTACAAAGCAAGATACTAGGAAAAAACCTTAATCAACACTTGAAACCATAAACATCACATTAACTTGTCGGGACCTCTCCTGACGATTGGTGTTAAGTTCTATATGGTTATGGCAGATTACATTTTTAGTTGACTATGATTTTCATTGGTCAGTTGTAAACTGAGACAAATATATTTGCAAACCTGAGGCGTAGTCAACATTACTGGCCTATTATGGAGAAGATAGTATTCTAGATGTGCAGTTAACACATGGTATTTGATTTAGCAAAATGTTTTTATACAAGTGAAAGCCTCGGTGTGCATCGTGGGTGCTGGGGAATATCCTGTGCTGCTGTGGCATACCCTGGGTGTGCAGTGTGGGTGCTAGGACTGGTTGTGCAATGTGGGTGCTAGCACATGACCTTGTTGTGAAATGTGGGTGATGGGGAATGTGCTGAGACATGTCCTGTGGATGCAAAGTGAGTGATGATTGGGGCATGTCCTGGATGTGCAAGGTGGTTCTATGGCCAGGGATGTGGGGGTAATTACAAAAGACTAAATGGAGAGTGATAGGTGGGAGCACACAGTTTCTGGTGGCATCACTGAGCAGAGTTAATTTATTTAATCATTAAATACTATAGATTGAATTATAAAATCTTGAGTTACAAAACAGTGATAACTTACCAGTGAAAAGAAGGTCCAATATATCTATATACCTTCAAGTCTTTTGCAATTTTGCTTTTACAAAAGCTTAAAAAGGCACATTTGCACTGGTGTATAATGTATATATACAATTATTTGTTGTACTGATATAAACTGCAGTGTGACACACATGTGAGCATCATGTATTTTAATGCACAGTATAATGACTGTTTGATTATGATTGTTGGCTGATTTGCGCAGAAGTTAGATCATCAGGAGATGGATTTGTAGTATTACTTTTTTTATCAATATACTTTGAGGCTGTCACCAATCTCTGGAGTAAGAAAATGTGTTTGATGAATTAATTACTATGGTCTTTTGATGTAGCAGCTACTTCAGTGCAGAATTTTTACTCATTAAAAGTTGAAATCTGAATTTGTAGTGATCTGTCCAGTGAAACATGTCACTGGTCAAGTGTAGCAAAAATATTGTTGTCATAAAAACATAAAAAAATGTAATATTCTATTTTATACGATGAAAAGCATCAATATTAAAGTTGTCTTTAAATCTTGAGGCTGCAGTGGCATTCACATGCTGTCACCAAATGTAATGTGAAAACTAAACTACGTGTTAACTTTGTATTTGTCTTGTGCTGTTGAAAATTACTCTTTTGAAATGTGCCATATCTAATCACATCACTTATCCCTTGGATTCCACAAATGTTAGATGTCACAGGTTAAATGAGCTACCTTTTAGGCATTGAATAAATATGCCAGACAATTCATTTAATAATTGCTATCTGTATTATAGATTAAAGTTTTTTTGTCCAGAAATTAGACACCGAGGTGAACAATGAGTGAAGTCAACTCTATGCTCTTAGGCTTACAGGTAGAGTTATATATATTCTCTCTCTCTATACATATATATATATATATATATATATATATATATATATATATATATATATATATATATCCCGGCAAGTCCCTTTTACTTGTACAAGGACCCCACTGTCCATCGCATGGTCTGTCAAGGTTCATAGAACATCATGTAATTGTCAGTCATGAAGTCTAATAAATGTCCACCAGGATCATTGACTATGAGTCAACCTGAAGATTTGTGCAACAAAATGTGTTTTATGTTTAAATATAACAAAAGACAAATCACAGACATACCAAGTGATTATTTAAGGTATGTATATACAGAATTGTATAAATTACTTCTCATTAACAAACGAGACAGATATTTTGAAAACAAAGCTACTTAGCACTTGAACTTAGCAGGAATTTAAGAAAAAATACATTTAGACCAAATGCTACTCAACATGTAATTTTTGTATAATGCTTTTACTACTGGTATATGGATCCCCATGAAGTCCTTTAAATCCGGTACGCTTTCCCAGTCAACTAATTAGTACCAGTGTTAAAAGTCTATATGTAAGATGACATATTTATTTTAATATACAGGACAACTGAGTCATTTTGACCTTTGTAATTGTGCTTGTAAAAAGACAAGGACAATTTGCTCTGAGCATTCAGAATGCATTTCATTCTTTTAATTAGAGACGTAGAATTAGCCATATTTAACTCGCACAGTTTTCAAGCTTATGTACTTCTAAATATTTTAACTAGCGTTTCATCAACATTTTGCAAGCTTTTTTTCCAGTGCACAAATGGCATTATGCTTCATTAGCATTCGTTTAAAAAGAATCTCATGTAAAAATGAGGTAAACAAGTCAGTTTTGCATTTCTTCATACATTAGAATGTCTGCTTGTTGGAAGACTCAAGACTCAGAGTGGGAAGGAGGAAATCCTGCTGTTAGTTTAATTCTGAAATGTCCTTGATTTAACTCATTCCAGCTAGCAGCAATTAAAGTTAAATGCTATCAAAATGTCATTCACACATTTGGGTTTGACATTGAACTTTTGTAGAAACAAATAAACAAGAGTTTATTCTTCTGCTTTATTATTTTGTTTAGCTGTTTGGTTTATATTGATTTTTTTTTTTTCACTTATCACAAACAACATTTATTTTAGGGAAAAATGTGCTGCAAACTATACTTTGATAAATCACAATGTAGTAAACATTTGGGAAATATTTAGCTTTTCTGAGATGCAAGATGTATTACAAAATATACGGTTTTCCCAAGTGTTGTACATTCTATAACAAGCCCAAATAATTATTAAAGTCATCAATATGTTTGATTTTAATTTATTTGTATTACTTTTATACGCCTGCTCCATTATGAATTAAAGTACAACTGTCAGCAAAAAAGTAATTTATATGTTAAGTTGAAAGGCTGCATCACATGTAGGAATTTAAATAGAATTTTTAAAATAAAATATTACAAATAAAGTACCTAATTGTGCCCTCTTTGCTTCTCTAGCACTAGTAGTGGACTGACATATTTTTCGAAATCTTGGCTCGGATCCCTGACAGAGCTACACAAGCAAAAGAGGACACAAAAAAGTACTTTGTTTGCATTACTTTATTAAATCATTTCTATGTAAAATGCCTGCACTTGGTGTCCTCTTTTAATTAAACATACATTAACATTTACCTATTTTTGGTATTATTATACTCTGTTGTATTGTAGTTTTATTAGTTATAGGCCTTAAAATTTAGATGTACCGTACATTTTGCTCCACCCTATAATGTTGTTGTGGTCTGTGTAGATAATAATTATTTCCCCCAACACATCTAACCAGTGTATCATGCTATTGTTTGTACTGATGTATGCTCTAGGCCGATTTATTATAGTGGTTTTAAGGACAAGGCTGCGGTGAATTTAATTTGAAACTCAAAATGTTATGTTATATTAGCTTTACAGTATGTCAAGAAATGCAGGGAAGTCCTGGACTTTAAAAGAACCCTTGGTATTTAATGTGACTATATGCAATATTGTTTTAAAATAATTTTTTATCTATAATCACTACCTGAGACCAATACATTGTGACAACTGGTGGTAACATTGCTTTTAAAATGGTGCTACAGTTTTTTAACATGTAAGTTTCATTAAAAATTGTAACAACTATTCTGTAATACCTTTCTCTTAACAAGAACATACATAATGCATATATCAAGTAGAACTAGGAATCGGTAGTCACAGTTCTGCACCATATGTAAATATATGTTATAATTCATAAAAAGTTTTAGTAAACTATTTGATCTTATAAGAGAGAAAGATGGGGGAATGAAGACTGTTAGAGCTATGTCAGAAACTCTCTAGTGTTAGTTACTATAAACTAGTTTTAAGAATTCAGTGCTATGTTTTAAGATTTATATCAGGGATCAGCAGTTCTAGAGTCCTTTATGAAGTAGCAGGGGAGAGTTGTTATAGTTGTTTGTTATTTTTGTGTGTGGATTCAACATTTTATAATTCTGGACTTTGTTTGTTAGAAGTAGTAATTTTACTTTTAGGAATGCAGAGTTTATTTCAAAGATAATCACAAATGCTATGATGGGGTACCTGAGAGTTATGTCTACCCATTCTATTGTGCCTGGTGGAGAGTGGAATTGTAAGCCTTGCGCCATGCATGAAGCTTTATAGTATTGCGGGATTAGGATGTTTGGTAATATTGACATTTTTGTTGCCACTGTGCGGCCTTGTCAAATCAGGTACAGCTTAGACAAGGTCTGCATATTATGTTTAGTTGTTTTCCACAGTTTAATTACATTGGCTTCTAAAGTTTATCTTGAATCCCTTCTGTTATTGTAGACTAAATCTCATTTCCTCAAGTCTTAGCAGGTGACCTTTTGTCCTTTGTACTGTTCTGTTAATAAACACATCTTTAGAAAGCATTTTGTTTACGGCCTGTTCACATTAATATAACATTATCGTATCCCCTCTAAGATACCATTTTTCTAGCGTGTACACAATTAACTTTTCTAGTCTTTCTTCACATCTACAACTTCCAATTCCCCTTATTAGTTGTGTAGTCCTCCTCTGCTCTCTATTTCTCTAATGTCCTTTTTAGACAAGATTACCAGAATTGAAATGTTTATTCAAGGTAGGGTCCTGCCTTGAGTCAACACCTCTTTTAAAACATGCCAATATCTTACTGGTCTTTGCAGCCGCCAGCTGGGACTGTGCACTTCTCCTAAACCTATCATCGACTATTACTTCCAAATCCTTTTCATTAGTGGATTTCCCCAAGGAAACACCATTTAAACTATATGTTGTATTTTTATAATTATAACAAAAATGCATAATTTAATTTGTCTACATTGAATCTCATTTGCATTTATCTGCCCAGGTACCCAATTTGTCCAAGTCCTATTGCAGTGAATACACATTTAGACTGTATTACCCAACTTAATTTTGTATCATTGGCAAACACTGAGACATGGATCCCTATGTCCTTTGGAATATCATGAATAAACAAATTAAAAAGAAGAGGACCAAGGACAGATCAACGAGGTTCTCCACTTATCACATCTGTCAAGTTTGAGAACTTCCAATTTACCACCACTCTTTGCATTCTATCTTTCAGATGATTGCCAGTCCACACACATACACAAACATTTGGCCCTAAGCCTCTTTTAGTCAATTTGTATGGTAACCTTTTACATGGAACTATATCAAATGCCTTAGCAAAGTCTATATATATCACATCCAGTGCAGCACCCATATCTATATTTTAACTTCATAGAATATAATTAAGTTAGTTTGACAAGATCTGTTTTTCACAAAGACATGTTGGCTCCACATAATGAAATTCCTGTTCAAGATGACATGTTGAATATAGTCCCTTAGAAAACCTTCAGTTTCCCCACCAAAGATGTCAAGCTTACAGGTCTATAGTTGCCCGGCTTGGATTTCGATCTCTTTTTAAATATGGATATAAAATCGGCTTTACACCAATCTGTGGGCACCATGTCTGAAATAAAAGAATCCTTAAAAATCAAAAATAATGGTCTGGCCAGGACCTAGCATACCTCTTTAAGTACCCGTGAGTGTATACTATCCGGCCCCAGGGCTTTGTCTCCCTTAACGCCATCTAATGGGTTTAACACATTTTGCTTGCTATGACTGTTCTTTCTGTGATGGGTCCTTTATCTGTACTTATATCCTTATAGAAAATCATATTCTATATCAGAAATATTTACATCTTCCTTCAAAATGGATGTGGATTTTGAAGAAGTAAGTTTTGCATACGTGTTTTAAATCTGTGTGGAAAAAAAAACACAAAATATTTCTTTGTATTATTTTTAGACATCACATAGGACTGGTAAGGTTAAACTTTTGTTAATGCTTAATTTATATAGTGGTGACAATTTACACAGGGCTTGGTACAGAATTTAAAGGTCCATTACAAATTAAATTAGGCAGAAGATTAACTGATACATGAGTTTAAGAGAACCCTGCTTGTAAGCTTATGTTCGAATGAGAAAAGCTAACATGTGGCAAATTGTTGAATCACTGACAACAATCTCTGCAACACTATGAAGTATTTTACATCCATTATACAAGGATTCTTTCAATTTAGGACATAGCCTATAAGATAACACATGAACTGAGTTGGTTCTAAATCTTTTAGTTTATACTATTTAGATATAAGATATATTTATATCTTTGCATCGGCAACTATTATTTCAAACATCCTACGATGCTATATGGGTGTATGTAATTCATACAATTGGTTAACACTTCCAGAGCCTAAAGGGTAACAATTAAAGGGTTAACACAAACACCCAAACACATGTTTTTCTAGTAATATATAGTACATGCAAATATTACACTAAAAGTATTTGTAGATGTCTTTGCATGTATTTAATATATATATATATATATATATATATATATATATACATACATATATATATATATATATATATATATATATATATATATACATACATATATATATATATATATATATATATATACATACATATATATATATATATATATATATATATATATAAATATATATATATACATATATATATATATATATATATATATATATATATATATATATATACATAAATATATATATATATATATATATATATATATAGTAATGAATGTTTGGTGCAGAAAAAACATGTTAGCACTTGGAAAGATGACTTGACAGAATGTAACTACCTTTAAGCTATTTCTGCTACAAGTAGAACATATAAATATAAATCTGTGGCACTATTATTTCTTCTCGGATAGGGATTAATCACTACTCATGTCATAGTATAGCCTCTGCAAAAATGCAACAGTAACTTATCCTGATGATTTATTTGATTTCTATCTTACAAGATGGAAAAAATGTTTTCTTTTTAAAGTAATTTCCGCAGAATATGTTACTTTCCTATCTGAGTATCCACAAACTTTGATGTTATTTAAATTGTATTTTAAAAGTTTGAAATACATATTGATTTGTTACAATATGTGTGTATATGTGTTATTAAAACAAACATGAGCAGTAGGAAAAATGCAACAGTGTTTGTGGGTTGTTTAGAAGACGAGAAACATTTTAGAACGTGACCTTATTGCGCTCATCAATAATGTACACTTTGTAATAAACTGCTTATTTAAAGGATACACCCGAGTTGTCCATGTTAGCATAAGATGTCTACATCCGCTTAGTTTCAGGTGGCACTTTGTTTTAACATTTTCTTCCTTAATAGAAACAAGTTGAAAACACATGCTGTTATTTATAGAACTCAATGACAGGGCAACATACCATAAGTGGTGAAATCAGCTGCAACATTCTATTGGTCTCTATGGTGACTGCAGTGGCTGATCCAGGGGGGGGGGGGGGGGGGCAACGGGGCAATTGCCCCCCCCCCCCCCGAGAAAAAAAAAAAAAAACGCTTTAAAAAACCCCAAAAAAAACGACACGCTTGCAGGCAGAGACAGAGGTGAGAAGGGATCGGAAGATCCCCCTCACCTTCTCTGCCTGCCTGCCAGGCTGCACGGGGAGCCGAACAGGCAGCACAGAGAAAGCTCCGTGCTGCCTGTTCGGCTCCCCGTGCAGTCTGACACGGAAGTGCCGACAGGTCACGTGACCGGCGCGCTGATGTCATACGCGCGCCGGGTCACGTGACCTGTCGGCAAAACGGCCTGGGAGCCGAACAGGCAGCATGGGGGAGACCATGCTGCCTGCCACTAACCACCAGGGGATAAGGTAAGTGCTGGGGAGATGGGGGGCAAATAATCTGGGGCTTAATAAATGGCTAATAACACTGCATATTGGGCAAATTTGAAGGAGCATATAAAATGGCAACTAACAGTGGCATATTACTGGGCAAATTGGAAGGGGCTTATAAAATGGCAACTAACACTGGCATATTACTGGGCAAATTGGCAGGGGAATATAAAATGGCAACTAGCACTGGCATATTATTGGGCAAATTGGAAGGGGCATATAAAATGGCAACTAGCACTGGCATATTACTGGGCAAATTGGAAAGGGCTTATAAAATGGCAACGAACACTGGCATATTACTGGGCAAATTGGAAGGGGGTTATAAAATGGCAACTAGCACTGGCATATTACTGGGCAAATTGAAAAGGGCTTATAAAATGGCAACTAGCACTGGCATATTACTGGGCAAATTGGCAACTAGTACTGGCATATTATTGGGCAAATTGGAAGGGGCGCATTAAATGGCAAATAACACTGGCATATTATTGGGCAAATTAGCAGGGGCATATTAAATGGCAAATAACACTGGCATATAATTTATTGGGCAAATTGTCAGGGGCATATTAAATGGCAAATAACACTGGCATATTATTGGGCAAATTGGCTGGGGCATATTAAATGTCAACTAACACTGGCATATTATTGGGCAAATTGGCTGGGGCATATTAAATGGCAAATAATACTGGCATATTATTGGACAAATTGGCTGAGAGAGCCATAAATGGGAAGGGAGAAGAGAGACATAAATGGGATGGTAGAAGAGAGACGGACAGACATGGGTTGGCAGAGGAGAGACAGACAAACATGGGATGGCAGAGGAGAGACAGACAGATATGGGATGGCAGAGGAGAGACAGACAGATATGGGGAGAGGAGACAGACAGACATGGGAAGGGAGAGGAAAGAGACATAAATGGGAAGGGAGAAGAGAGAGACATAAATGGGATAGTAGAGGAGAGACAGACAGACATGGGATGGGAGAGGAGAGGCAGAGAGATGGGAAATGAGAGGAGAGACAGACGGACATGGGAAAGAAGAGGATACATAGACGGACATGGAAGGGAAGAGGAGAGAAACGGATATGGAAGGAAGAGAGACAGAGGGACAAGGGGAGTGAGAGGAGTGTGACAGACATGGGAGAGAGGATAAGACAGACGGACATGGCAGAGAGGAAAAGACAGACGGACATGGGAGAGAGGAAAAGACAGACTGACATGGGAGAGAGGAAAAGACAGACGGACATGTGCCCCTCCCGAGATCAGACTCTGGATCCGCCCCTGGGTGACTGTACCACTTTTATAACATTGCCCAAAGATTTAGTTATCACCTTCACAGTGTACTTTCTCTTGTGTAAACCCATGTGTACCTACGCACACTCAGTGAATCAGTGTCAGCTTGCTGCTTCCAACTGGCAGGGGTCTGTAAGGTGATCACTATAACTATATGCTTGTGCAGTGTTTTTAAAAATAATTACTAAAGACAACTCTGTCTCTTAGATTTAATTTATATTGTGAATATATAAATATTCTAAATTACCTATACATTCTGTTAGCAGAATTGCATGGAAATAAATAAAAAGAAACAGTGTGCTTTAAATGTGTCTGTGTTATCTCCTGTCTGGTATGTAACTGCCCATTAGACATGTGCATTAGTTTTCGGACTAATTTTTGGATGAAAATAGCATTTTTGTCCATTCGTCCGAATAACAAAAACGAAGAACGAATGAAAGCTTTATCCATTTGTCAATTTGTTCATTCAGAGGCCACTCTGATATGCAAAAACAATGGTTTGGACAGCACCCCAGAACCGGAATATGTTGCACAGAGAACCACTAAGGAGACCCCAATTTTTACAATAAAGGCAATAAATGCTGTGTGCACCCATACAACATATCATTTTAATAATTTTAAACATTTTTAATAATTTTTAAAAGCAACTAGCTTAGATGAAAAAATATTGGAGATTTAGTCACAATATATGGCCATATTTTGCTTAGCCCACCACTTAGCCCAGCCACTCTGATATGTCGAATTCGAATTTCATCTCAATTTCGGCGTAAGTTATTGTATGTAATGCTAATAGCATTACATAAGCTGAAATAGAGGTGAAATAGAGTCAAAATGTGTCGAATTCAGCCGAATTGACCTAACAGGTCAACCTCCAAATTCGAATTTTAGTCAATAGACCCAATAGACTCAAATTCGACTCAATTTTGACTTTAGTTGTTGTATTATAATGTTATTAGCGTTAGATACAACAGACTAAAAGCTGAATTGAACCTAGAGCATTTGTCACCCGGGGCAGACCCTGAGTGTGGCACCACCCTCCCCCCATAATAGAAATGTAAGAAAACACCCACAATTTTTTCATTGTTTTCAATAATATTTATTGCACAAATTTGTAAACTGTATATCAACTTGATATATCAACTTTAATTAATCCACCCCTTAATTAATCCACCCCCCCTTAATTAATCCACACACCTCTTAATTAATCCACCCCCTTTAATTAATCCATCCCCCTTTAATTAATCCATCCCCCTTAATTAATCCACCCCTTTAATTAATCCACCCCCCTTTAATTAATCCACACCCCCTTTATTAATTCACACACCCCTTTAATTAATCCACCCCGTTTAATCCACTCCTTAATTAATCCACCCCCTTAATTAATCCACCCCCTTTAATTAATACACCCCCCCTTAATTAATACACCCCCCCTTAATTAATCCACACCCCCTTAATTAATCCACCCCCCTTAATTAATCCACCCCCCTTTAATTAATCCACACACCCCTTTAATTAATCCACCCCCTTAATTACTCCACCCCTTAATTAATCCACCCCCTTTAATTAAACCTCCCTCCCCTTTAATTTTTTAATTAATCCATTATCCACCCCCCTTTAATTAATTTAGCCCCATCACATAAAATGACTACTCACATTTTGATGATGCCTTGCCTCCGAGACCGACCTCTGGGTGAGGCACCGCCCGGATATTAGATCCTTCCGCTGAAGATCCGTGAACTGATGGCGCTGTGAACGTCGTCATCACGTTGCGCGACGCCGCGGCCTGCAACACTCCTCCCCCTTCTCATCCTCCATGAAGTAAGTCCTGCCGGCCCGCAAAGGTGCTGCGGCTGTGCGCAGCGTAATGATGGGGGGTGACACATGACACTGGAAGTCATGGCATCCCCGTATTCAGTGGCACCCCCCCCCCCCACCCCCCCGCCCCCCCCTTAGTACGCCACTGATACTGTATGTTTATCTGTATTTGTCAATTTTGTATAAAATATTACTAAGCATTTTTATAATTATGAATCTGAAATGTATACTTTTTTAACATGTAATGTATTTTGTAAAAAGTTTACATTTCATAATTATCAAAATACTTAGTAATGCAATCTATGTTATATGTTAAATGCTTATATACACTGACTTTGCCTTCAATTCACTCCCTGTACTTCACATACTGATTGTGAAGTAAAGAGAGAATGACAGCAAAATAACAGTGAAAGGAAAAAAACAAACTAATTAGTTTCCTTCCAAGTTTATGACTTTCTTCCAAGTTTTTCATATTTTTTTGGGCAATTTTACTATATTACTTACATTCTTTTCATGTATTAATTTAATTACAGTTTACACCTGTAAAACTTTGCACCTTATGAATACTAAATTGTATATCATTTATATGTATATGGTATCCATCCAAAGAAAATTGGAACATATAATTTATATGGTAAGTTAAGTTAGAGAGAGGAAAACTAAGTTTAATCAACCACATATCAAAATGGAAAAATCACCTCTGTTCATTAGCCCAGGAAAATCCCTGGTTCTTTAAGGGTTAATGCATGCCTTAGCAGTATCCCTGACTGGATGGCATAAAATACCAGTAACATGCTCTAAGATTTTTTGGCGCACATGCGTGGTGGAGCTGTCAGTCTACCTCCCAGGGATATTGTCAAAGCATGCATGAAACATATGTCTGAGGGGGTCACTAAAGGGTATATTTCATGAGAGAAATTGTAGGGAATTGAGACAGGAATTTCAAACTGAAGTTCAAAGTAGCCTTAATAAAGCCAACAAATACGGTGTGAGACTGTCAGCTGTGAATATTATATATTTTTTAAATTTAATATGCAACATATCAAATATTTTCTTAACCCCTTCGCGACCTTTTGACGAGTCGCAGCATTAGCGACGAGTTAACTCATCATGCAGTCTAGCCGACGCACCACCAGCCAGTCTGCAACGGGTCCAGGACTAAGCCTCGCACCCGAGGCAAAGCTCCTGGACCCGATCAGTGGATTTCCGGGCATGTGATCGCGGTGATAACGTGATCACCGCGATAACATGCAAATTAGATGCAAAGTCAATGTGTTCACACACTGACTTTGCCTCTAATTCACTCTCTGTGCTTCATGTTCTTATAGTGAAGCACAGAGAGTGACCTGTAAGTATAAATAAATAAAGAACATTGTATGAGGAAAATAAATATTAACCCTTTCATTGCTGATCACAGTTTGTAACTGTGATCAGTTTCCTTCCACTTTATGGCCTTCATTTACTTTATTTTTGTACAACTTTTTTTTTCTTTTTGCAATTTATAAAGTTTTTTAATAAACACATGTACTGTATTTGAAACATAGAAACATAGAATGTGTCGGCAGATAAGAACCATTCGGTCCATCTAGTCTGCCCAATTTTTTTTGAGTACTTTTATTAGTCCCCCATTCCCGGTCTTATAGCTAGGATAGCCTTGTGTCTATCCCACGCCTGCTTAAAATCCTTGACTGTGTTTACCTCTACCACTTCTGCTGGCAGGCTATTCCATACATCCACTACCCTCTCAGTAAAGTAATACTTCCTGATGAAGCAGTTTAGTAGCCCTTCTCTGAACTCTCTCCAAAGTATCAATATCCTTCTGGAGATACGGTCTCCAGTACTGCGTACAATACTCCAAGTGAGGTCTCACCAGTGCTCTGTACAATGGCATGAGCACTTCCCTCTTCCTACTGCTAATACCTCTCCCTATGCAACCAAGCATTCTGCTAGCATTTCCCGCTACT
Organism: Pelodytes ibericus; assembly: GCA_036172795.1. Lineage (NCBI taxonomy): Eukaryota > Metazoa > Chordata > Amphibia > Anura > Pelodytidae > Pelodytes > Pelodytes ibericus. The sequence goes on along the minus strand of CM069858.1, from coordinate 101,622,345 downwards.
CTATTGCATTGCCTACCTACCTTCAAGTCCTCTGAAATTATTACTCCTAAATCCCTTTCCTCAGATGTTGAGGTTAGGACTGTACCAAATAGTCTATATTCTGCTTCTGGGTTTTTACGCCCAAGGTGCATAATCTTGCACTTGTCCACATTAAATGTCAGTTGCCACTGCTCTGACCATTTTTCTAGTTTAGCTAAATCATTTGCCATTTGGCTTATCCCTCCATGAATATCAACCCTGCTGCAAATCTTTGTATCATCAGCAAAAAGACATACTTTGCCAACAAGACCTTCTGCAATATCGCTAATAAAAATATTAAAGAGAATGGGTCCAAGAACAGATCTCTGAGGTACCCCACTAGCAACAAGACCTTGCATCGAATATACCCCATTGACTACAACCCTCTGTTGCCTGTCACTCAGCCATTGTCTAATCCATTCAACAATATTGAAATCCAAACTCAAAGATTTCAGTTTATTGATAAGCCTTCTATGTGCGACAGTGTCAAAAGCCTTACTGAAATCTAGGTAAGCAATGCCTACTGCACCACCCTGATCTATTATTTTAGTTACCCAATCAAAAAAATCAATAAGATTAGTTTGGCATGATCTCCCTGAAGTAAACCCATGCTGTCTCTGATCTTGAAATCAAAGCGACTTTAGATGTTCAACAATCCTATTCTTTAACAAGGTTTCAATTATTTTCACCACTACTGAAGTAAGACTTACTGGTCTATAGTTGCCCGCCTCCTCCCTACTACCTTTCTTGTGAATGGGCACAACATTAGCTAATTTCCAATCTTCTGGAACTACTCCCGTTAACAATGATTGGTTAAATAAATCTGTTAACGGTTTTGCTAGTACACCACTAAGTTCTTTTAATAACTTTGGATGTATCCCATCAGGTCCCATTGACTTATTTGTCTTTACTTTAGACAGCTGAAGTAAAACCTCTTCCTCTGTAAACTCATTAGTCTTTTTCCCTAAATGAGGTCCCTTACCATCATTTTTATTTGTAAAAACTGAACAAAAATATTCATTAAAGCAGTCTGCTAAGCCTTTATCCTCTTCTACATAGCATCCTTCTTTTGTTTTTAATCTAACTAATCCTTGTTTTACTTTCCTTTTCTCATTTATGTATCTAAAACATTTTTTATCCCCCTTTTTCACTGACTGGGCTATAGTCTCTTCTGTGTGTGCTTTGGAAGCTCTTATAGCTTGCTTTGCCTCTTTCTGCCTACTCTTATAGATCTTTCTATCTTCCTCACTCTGAGTATTTTTATAATTACTAAATGCTAGCTTTTTATTTTTTACTATTTTAGCCACCTTTGCAGAGTACCACAGTGGTTTCTTCAATTTTTTGCTCTTACTGACAAGCCTTATGCAATTTTCTGTTGCCTTCAGTAGTGAACCTTTTAGATAATCCCATTTCTCCTGGACTCCATTTAAATTACTCCAGTCTGATAATGACTCCTTTACACCTAATCTAATTTTAGAAAAGTCTGTTTTTCTAAAATCTAAAACTTTTGTTTTTGTGTGGTGTGACTGCGTCACTGTTCTTATATTAAACCACACTGTCTGGTGATCACTAGATCCTAAACTTTCACCTACAGTAATATCTGATAACAAATCTCCATTTGTGAACACTAAGTCTAGAATGGCCTGCTTTCGAGTTGGCTCCTCCACTACTTGTTTTAGAGATAATCCCAGTAGGGATTTTAGGATATTTAGCCTGGCACAAGTAGCTGTTTTGTATTTCCAGTTCACATCAGGAAGATTAAAGTCACCCATGATGATCACTTCTCCCTTCATTGTCATTTTAGCTATTTCCTCAACTAGTAGATTATCTAACTCTTCTATTTGTCCAGGGGGCCTATAAATCACACCTACCCGAGTTACCATATGATTACCAAATTCTAATGTAACCCAAACTGACTCTATGTTCGCCTCACTAACTTGTATTACGTTACATTTTAAGCTATCCCTCACATACAGGGCCACCCCTCCCCCTTTTTTACCTTCTCTGTCTTTTCTATATAAAGAGTACCCTGGTATTGATATGTCCCAGTCATGTTTTTCATGTATTTGCTCGAATATAAGACAAGGTTTTTTCAGAACCTTAATATTCAAGGTTCTGGATCCCCCTCGCTCACAGCAGGTGGATGTCTGAGCGATGAGCGTAGACTTCCCCTGATGCCGCCTGGCACGACCCCCGGGACTTCTATGATTAAGCCGGGAAGTGGGGTCCGTCCCCCTGCCCCCCCCGGCCGGCCCCTTCTGTTGTTGGGGCAGACAGGGTGGCGGTGGAGGGGCCCACGCATTGCTCGGCGGTCTCCCTCCCTCCCCCCCCCCGCGCCCGTATCCTGCGGGGGGGGGGGGCTGGGGGTAATGGCGGGGGCCATCATGACAAACCATTGTTATTGAGGAGGAGGTGTCCTCACTGCAGTTGGTGGATCTATGGGGTCTATCCCCCCTGCCTCTCTGCTGACGTCTCCCTTTGTTGGGGGGGTGGTGGAGGGGACCTTGTGTTGTTCGGTGGTCTCCCACCCTTCCCCCATCCCCGCACCCGTACCCAGTAGGGGGGGTGCCAGGCTGGGGGTAATGATGGGGCACCATCATGATGAAACTGTTATCTTTGTGGAAGAGGTATCACCGCTGGGGTGATGCGTGATGTCTGGCAGGTAGAAAATGAAGGTCTCCTATGGTGCCTGGCCCATCTCCCTCCTTTGGGGATGATGGGAGGTGGGGTGGCGGTTATTAGTGAGCTCAGGAGTCACCCAATTAACATGTAGTATTACTCTAATGAAATTAGCCCGTCCATAAAAGTTTAAGTATGAAATTGGAATAAACAGGAATGAACATCTTAGAATTCTTGGGAGCGAAGCAGGTGCTAAAGCTCATATCGGAGCTAAGTATAAATTTTTGTGTGAAATATCCCTTATACTGAGACAAGATGGTATCTGACCTTGAACAGGATCAGAACACTACATCTGGTATGAATGTGAAGAATGAATGTAACCCCCAGACCGGTGATAGACCCTACAATCAGCCCTATCTATGTTAATTAAGTTCCGCACTATAAATACACAGGGGATGCACTCTCCATACAAAAGAAAACATTTTACGGAAATGCTGAACCATGATAAAATTGACGTTGCCTTTGTACAGGAAACACACTGGGTGAAATCTATAAAAAAAAAATGATATTTAATAGAAAATACTCACATATTTTTACATCTAATTATCACATAAAAAAAAAAAGTCCAGGAGTTATGACTATAATAAAAGATACACTGGCACCAGAAAAAATACACAAAAGTATAGACAAACACGGTAGATACAACATATTAGTTTGCAAATTAAATAATATTTTATACACTCTTGTAAATATTTAGGCTCCGAATGAAAATGCTCTGATATTTTTGGAAAAATTATGGGCACAGGTGGAGAAAGTAATACAAGGACAACTTATTTAGGGGGGGGGGGGACTTAAAAATGGTTTCAGACGTAGATATGGATAGGAAGTTCCAGCTGGGGAAAAAAACAAGCCATAGACAAATATATTCAGCTAGAAAATTTGGAGAGTTCATTACCAAAAACAACCTAATAGAAGTGTGGAGAGCATTAAATCCTATGTCAAAAGATTATACCCACTTCTCAATACCACAAAACTCTTATTCCCGCATTGACCTGTTCCTGGTCAGTAGAGATTCAGTCAGATGTGAAATAAAATGTCACATTGGTGCTGCTACCTGGTCCGACCACTCACCTGTTACCATGATGATAGAAGAAGGACCAGATAAAAAAATCTTTAATTGGAAACTGAATGAAGCTCTATTGATGCAGGAACGAGTTAAAAACCAGATACAAATGGATTTAAAAAAACTTCTTTGCGGAAAACGAAAGTGAGGAAATCCGAGGTCGACACTTTGGTGCTCAATAAAGGCAGTAATCCGGGGAAGTTTAATCAAAATAGGAGCTGTATAAAAGAGAAAACAAGGTATGACATGCCAACAGCTCCAAGCGGAACTGTATAATTTAGAAAATACGCATAAACAAACCTTGCAGGGAGACATATTAGGGAAGATACAAGAAGTAAAAGCTAAAATCAAACAAAGAGCCATTGAAAGGACAAATAAAAACCTACTATTCTTAAAACAGAAGTGGTATTTAAGAGGGAACAAGGCAGATAAACTCCTCTCAAACCTTCTAAAAAAACAGAGGTCAAGGAATATAATAAATAAAATCATATATAAGGGTGAAACATTGTTAGACCTGTTATTTTTCGATGACCCACACACAGACTGGCCAGTGATCTCTACACTATTTGACAACAGGATGGGCTGAAAAGAAATTTATTCCATGATAGAAAAACATCCCAAAATGCAACACAGTGCTCTCCTACTCGGTGTGTCTAGAGGCCTATGCGTTTTGCACCAAAATTTGGCACTTTGTGAAGGCGCCAAGTTCTGGCGCAAAACACGTAGGCGAAACAATCTGACATCAAGAGGGTCTTAAAGTTCCCAACATATTGGATTACAGCTTTATTATACATATATATATATATATATACCATAGATTGGCTGGTGAATGACCGGAGATACACTGATCCTCTGATGGACCAAAATCTGTATATACCTATCAATTTGAAAGCTACTGCCCAAGGAGGTTAGAACCAACCCTTTACTATTCGGCAAAATTCAGGCATGGCAATTAACTTGCCGCAAATTAAAAGTTGATTTTCAATATTCGGAGTCTACTTCATTTGTGGAAAATCCCAACTTTCAGAATGGGGAAGAATACTACACGTTCATCCTTGGGTCTTCAAAAGGCATTTCCTCTATAAATTCATTGATAAGTGACTCTAGATGACAAATAGTTCCATGAGTCCATAGACATCCCAATTTCACAAATTGGGACTTACAAATTGTAAGTTTCATCCATCAACAACTAGCTAAATTTACAGAGACTCCAATCCTTTGTATTCCCTGGTATCTCACGCCGCTCTAACGGGATACCATATGGCCTTTGTCCGCAGACATATTTCTATCCCCATATATTATTCAACCACCCCAATGGGATTTACAAAATGCCCTCCCTCCTACAGGGACCACTAAAAGCAAACTGGACTATGTGCCAAACCATCAACTCCACTATGTATAAGGACATGTTTATGAAAATACTTCACAGGGCATATTCTCTCTGGTCAGGGGCAAAGCTGCTAACATAGAGACCCTCCACCTAAATGAATGCATGTTATGCCTCTATCCACATTAAAAAGCTGGACAACACAAGTATAGCTGGTAATTGCCTTATTGTAGGAAATGTGTGTCACAAGCTTAACATGTCTGTCTAGGAGACCTGAAAATTTAAAAAAAAAATTTCTAAATGTATCAATATTTTTAAGACTTAAAAAAAAAAAAAAAAAAAAAACATTATTTGGGGAATATCCTTGTGGATCCACAGACAGCATTGTAAATACATACTTATGTCATATGAATGAGCTCCAAAGCAGTCTAACAAGAACACAAATAAATGTATGAATATGAATGTAGTTTCACACCACTACTCTCTTTTTTTCTACCACAGCAACTCTTGGCAGTTGCTTTGCATTCAGATCTATGTTAATTTTCTTTTACTAACTGTAAGCTGTTTGATTGGTGACAATGCTTGCTTTTTTGCTTCATAGCCTGTAAGTGCATGGCACTTTGTACTTCTAACAATGAGCTATATATGAATTTCTATTTTATCTGGAGAAAAGTGTTAATGAACTCAAGTGAAGTGAGGTTAATCTGCCAAGAACAACTTGAATGCTTACTTTATAATTTTATTTTATAAGTTATATTCCATGGATTCACAGATAAAAGTAAAATCTACAGGAGGTTTGAATATATATTTTAAATGACACAAGGGAATAAACTCTTATGTGAAGGTTTTTAAGAGATGTTTCTTGTATTTTGACATTACAGTCCAGTGGAGCTTTAAGAAAATGCTTGGCTTGGAAAACACAGATTGTAGTTATACATTTTAATAATGGAAATCTGTATCTCAACTGACATTTTTATATTTTTCATGGGTTATGCTAAATACTATGTTTTGTATTACTAGTGATACAAGGTATATCTATATTTCAAGTGTAACTGATAAATAAAGTATATTTTGTCCCAGAGAGTGGTTGCAAGCACAGTTGATGTAAGATGAAAATTATTATAAGTTTACTTTTAAAATGTCAACACATCCCACAATCCTCTACAGTTGTTAAGAAAAATATGTAAGCTTTTAGATGGACAAATGCTCCTAGAAATTATATAATATATCGAAGGCCAGGGCTAGAAGCCCTCCCCCCCATGATGAATGAGCCCTAATTACCCCCTAATGGCTCCTAGACCCTATAGAATACTTTGGACCCCCCCAAACATAACACCAGGGATGGCTCCCAACGACCATACAGTATACATCAGGGGCCAGGGCTACTTCCAAATAATAAAATGTACCCACATGGGTCTATAGGCTGGCAAAAAAGATGGATACAGTATGAAATCAATGCTTTCATTTTAAGTAAAAAGTAAGCTTATTGGTTTTTAAAATCCATCTAGTGGTAAAGCTGGAATTGGAAGGCTTCTGATTGACCAATCAGATGCTTTTTTGCTTTAAATTAAATGCTTCATTAAAAATAAATTAACCCTTCAGGTCTGTCCAAAATCCCCCAGATTTGATGAAATAATTTAAAATAAAATAATTATATACCTACCCCCTCCTAGCTCTACCTTGTATAGGTAGGGAGAAACGAGTCTCCTGTAACAAATAATAAAACAAAATCAATGAATATCAGTGCTCACCCCACTGGCTCCCAAAGGGTGCTCTGCAAATACAATATTACCTGGATCTGAAGTCCAGCAACGATCCATATTGCCTTAGTATGCTAATCTTGCCTAGGGAAAAGGGCCACCCTAAAAATAAAAAAAAGAACACCTTAAAAAAGGTCGGTATGTCTCGGGGTCAGAGACAAGTGTCCAAGGTTTTCATGTCCATTAGAATGATGACAATCAACTCACATGGTTTAAATTCCGAAGATAAGAGATCTTATCTCTATGATTCATTAGCAAGGGAGATGACTGAAATAGTTTTTGTGCAGGATACTCATTGGAGGCAGGATCGGAGAAAGCTTTGGAACTATTCTAGATTTCCTCATGTGTTCTCGTCCTCCCTTCCGACCAAAAAGAAAAGACTAGTGCCAATAATTGTCTCTGCCTGAGTGAAATATGTGAAAAATATATACCATGAATGTGACCTAGAGGGCCGAAGGCTGATATTGTTATGTTTGATTAATGACGTTCTTTTCACACTGTTTAATTTGTATGGTCCACCCGACAGAACAATTAGATTTATGAACTCTGTGGTCAAAAGCATTGAATGGGTATCTAGGGGCTTTCAAATAATTGAAGGAGACTTGAACGCTATAGTGGATTTTTATCTAGATAGAAAGCTGGGAGTGTGTGCAAAAATTAGGTCCGTATTAGAGCTGGATCAGAGGTATTTTCTTCCTTTCTGTTTAGGCATAATTTGTATGATGTATGGAGGGTGTACCATCTGGAGGAGAAAGACTACACTTTCCTCTCAGTGGTGTACTCATCATATTTAAGAATCGACTGGTTAAAGGTCCCCCCTTGGATTGATGCTCTAGTTCCGAGATCGGTAATATTACATGGTTAGACCACGCCCCAGTAATTCTAAATATTGGGGATAACCCTTCTTATAGAGTCCGTAATAGCTGGAGACTGAATGAGAAACTGAGTGCGGCAACGCATTCACCTCAAAGCAGGTAGGAGAAAAACACTTAAAGCTATAGGTTTACAACTAATTAAAATATAATATATGCTAGTTTAGGTGAGTACATTCCTTTTGGATTTGTTTGTATAGTAGAGGCTTTGACCAGGCCTCTGTTTTAGCACCTCTCCTCATCATAGGTGCTCTATAAGTGGTGTCCAGACCAATAAATTGTAGGAGTGCCTCTGTATTGTACAATAGGAAGGCCTCTGTGATACCTGGTAAGCAATACACATGAAGAGATTAAGCCCCATAAGCAACAGTATTTAGTGTTAGGCCCCACCAATATTGGAGTACTTTGACGTAGTGGTGGGCTTAGCATCATATGGCCATATATGTAACCAAATGTCCAATTTTATCAAGAAAGAAAGGTGTTTTTAATTAGCTGTAATGAAACCTATAGCTTTAAGAGTTTTTGATCTCTGTGGATTTTGAATAACCATTTGGTCTCAACACCACCCCCATATAATATATATATATATATATATATATATATATATATATATATATATATATATATATAGTTTAGGTGAGTGCATTCCTTCTGGATCTCAATCTTAACTCCTCCAAATGCTTTAGTTTATGAATTTCCTGAACTGACGATTTGTACTCGAATGGAGGGATATTGAGTAGCTGGATTTTGTGAAATTCGACTATTATGCCAGATTCTAATTCAGTTCTGAACTTATTGGTCCATATTAAGTATGCCGCTTAGTTTTATACCTATAAAATACACTGTTGTGCCTTTGGGATTTAGTGATGTCAGAACTTAGATGATGAATCAAGGATCAGACCAATCAGAGGAGTTTTAAAGCACACTGAAGAATCAGGAAAGTCAGCGAGGAATCTTTGATAAACAGTGATATGAACTTTTCTCTATACCCTTTCTCCCCAGTTTGTAGCAATTCTATGAAAGTGTCAATAATCACAACACAAAAAAATATCCGGATATCTCTAAACCCTACGGTCAGGCAGATATATGTTCCTATATCTATTTATTATGCTTTTTTTGTATAGTTTGGAAGTATGTATGCTGGTGTAAATTTCTGTTGATTCTTATCTATGCTATTTACAAACATATATTATTCAAACAAATTATATATGAGATTTGGACTTATGTATATTGCCATTTTTTATATTCTGTACAACAGCACTAGTAGTTACATAACGCTATACAAATGAACTGCTAACATCATATTGATAGTGACTCATAATAGATGTAGTGTGTTTTCCACTAATTAGCTGTGTGATAGAATATAGAATATTTTTTCTTAAATCTATATAATAAGGCTCTAAAAAAAAAAATATATATATATACATGTAATGAAGTGTATTGCTGGAAGACTTCCTTGGATGATTGATGTAGTTCTTTATATAGTAAGTAGGCATTCAGTTTAAAGTAAGAATGGTTAAGCATTCTATATGGGGATAATAGAACAAGACAGAAAACAAACAATGTGGGAGTGAATCTGCTCCCTTAAGCGATTTCAATCTAAGAGACATGGTAGGAGGCATATAGCACAGCTGACAGCTCTGGGCAGAGTGCTCAATTGAAGTAGATCCATCACTAGCATTATACCATGTAGTGACAGCACTTTATTAGGTGTGACTTTCTAGCTAACATTAACTTTTATGACAACAGTATGATTTTAACATTTCTTAAACGTCAACAAACGCACATTTCACTTTATGAGGAATACAAAGTTACAGCATCTTATTAGAGCAGTATTCTCCACATACTGAATTTGTTCTAGCCATTATGTATTGTATTTAATCCTTAACCTGTAATAAGGCTTCAGGCAAAAAGAGCACGCAATGATTTCAACCAAAATTACACTAATTCATAAACACTTTAATGTTCATTGGCACTAAAATAGCAGTGTGCCTTTTCCCAGGGGATTTCTTTGTTAACACAGTTGCATAAAAAGGATTTATGCTGTCACCTCCGCATAACTTTTACAGTCCAGTGGGATTTAGAAGAGCATAATAAGATATTTCTAAATATGCATGTATTCCTTTTTCAGAACTACAATACTTTCCTAGTAAGTGGAATACATATTAAGAAGGCAAACAGAGAAAGTATATGCTGTAAATGAGCGAAATTTTACAAAGCTATAATCTGCACTTGACATAAAAAAAAGTAGGAAGCGACCTCAGAGAACACAACGGACATGTTACAAATCCAGCTGTGTTCCAATGTTCTTCTTTTTCTTTTACTGTCTGGTTTCTCAAGCATCAGAGTATGAATGTTGTCATCAAAGTTTTCTATTCAAAATTCATTCAACTTTAAGCCAAGTTTATATATAATAACTGAAATCTATTAATAGTGCATTGTGCTGATTAGAAGGTAGATGGGTATGCGTCTTGCAAAAGAAGTCAGTCTGTAGTCTGGTTCTCAATATTATGTAGATGCAGAAACAGAGCCAAGAATGAGACAACAGAAGGTGACACAGATGCAGTCTGATGCATCCAGACAGCATAGAGACATTTACATAGAACATCCAAAAAGGTAGGCCTAGCAGCATACAGCATTTACAATTTGTAAGGAATAGGTTCAAGCAACCAGCCATTTTTGCTGTTAGACCTTTAAGTTAGCATAGCTAGATGACACTGATGTGTGTCCACACCTACCACTGAGTTCTTAGTGTAGCAAAGCTGTGCTCATGTGTGAATCTTCAAGCAAGTTTGAATTGCGCGCCCAGAAGATTTAAAGGGCATAGCTCCGCCCCCGTGACGTACGTGACGCGCGCCACGCTGCCCATCGCCATAGCGATGATGAAGACAGCATGGAAAGAGCTTCGCGGCGTGCACGCGCTTGTCTCCAGTTGCGGCCGCGTTCAGAGGGGGATTGTCGACGGTGACGAGATCCGAAAGTGCTGGTAATCGTTTTGTGAGGTAAGTGACGGGGACCAGCGGAGCGGACGTTACATATATTATCATCAAATTGTATTTCATGGTTTTATTGCATATTAATGAGAATAATACTATCTGATCTGCAACTATTCCTTTGCAAACTCTTCCGCATATTATTTTAGCTACTGTATAGTCCACAGATTCTTACAATGTAAAGATTTTTGAAAACATAGGACACCTCAATGTATTGTTCCTGGTAAAATATTTTAGTTATAGGTAGCTACAATAACCTGTACTTTATAGAACCTCACCACAACAACATATTAAAGACTGACGACTATCCAATTTTAAATATTATTCAACAATTCAAACAGAAGACAGAAGTAGTCTGCCTGCTAACCTGCTAGCCGGGACATGCAGGCTTCGGTAAACCTGTTACCTGCAATATTCTTTTTAGGCATATCGGGAAAACAGTGGAATTCTTAGGGGGAGGATCATGATCATTGACTTCAGTCAAACAGTTCTCTCATCTCTCATTACTTGTGTAAGAATATTAGAATATACATTAATTAGAAGACAGACAATGTTAATTGTAATATATATTACATTTCAGTTTTTATCTTAGAAATGTATTTTTAAGAACAATTGCATGGACCTTTTTGATAGATTTTAATCCATTTGAATATTCTTTTTTTTAATTATTTGTTTAAAGAAGAAGCTAAGAGCAGGCAGGGGGCAAGTTTTTCAGTGGAGGAGTACAACTGGGTGATAGTATCTGCAAGACAAAAAAATGGTTACGACATTGCAATACAGATTGTAGTGATCATATTTATTTTTTAGTTAACATGCAGTGTTATATGATTCCTGAACTAAAGAACTTTGTCATTTGAAATACAACCTAAAAATCTTTTTTGCAATTACTTCTTTACATTGCATTTATTCTAGCTATTTAGTAATTGTTAGTTTATGTTTACATAATATAAGCCTATGATAAACTCATGGCTCACTCTTCCTGTTACGAATGCACCCTACTCCAAAAGTGCATGTGACAGGGTCATGGTGGTGAAAGGGTTAAACTTCACTATCTGTCTGCCCTAGACCGGAAATAATGATAGAAATCCTCCTTTAACACCACCCACACTTAATTATAATGATATAACTAATATCCTAACACTGCTACCACCAAGACAATTTATAAATGGGGTCCCCCAAGCAAATTAGACTAAACCCACAAAATATGATTTAACACAATAGCTATGCTCTTTCAAATTATCAATAAATTGGTCTAATCGGGTAACATGAGTATCTTTACCAGACATAGGCAGAACTTAATAAAGGAATAAATATTATGAAGAAAACAAACATCATAGTGCATACATAAAATAAAACAGATGATAAATTATTTACACCAAAACAGATAAAAATAAAAAGTACCAGTATTTTCTGGAAAAGATGTCAACTTACGCAAAATTATATCTTGGCTCTTAGTAAGCACACCAGACATTTTTCCATCATTATATTTATATCTTCTTAGGTCAACTCAGGTTTCCAGTCCAGCCTAGAGGTATGTATCTAGAAGTGCCCTCCCCCTTGTGTGGTGGAACTACCCCAGTCCAAATAGAGAATCTTGTTTCTATTTTTCCTCCCGTGCATGTCACATAGATAATTATTGTCTCTAATCATTTGTTGCAATTTATTGAAATCCATAAATGTTTCACATTTACATTACCTATGATTTTATACCACAGACTCCATATTAGCTTCCAAATGGCTCGAGCACCAGCCATATTTGTACTCATTTTGTAGGGTGTGCTCTTCCCAGTCTAAATATTCATAAAAGGAGGCATGATTAACAATATGTGAGTTATTATTAGTGAATATGTGGGATATGACTTTTGCAGGAATAGTCTCCTGACTGCTAAGAGTCATTTATCATATCAAAAGAACCTACCAGAGCTGTCATCGGATATTTCAGGGCCCCTTACTGAAAAAAATGATGCCCCCTCCCTTCCCCCTGGATTCCCCCTCCTCCCCCCTGGATGCCCCCTCCTCCCCCCCTGGATAGTTTATCCTTTAATAGCCCATTGATAATTTGCTCATTAATATGCCACTGACAATTTTCTCATTAATATGCCACTGAAAATGTGTCCATTAATAGCCCATTGATAATTTGTCCATTAATAGCCCACTGATAATTTGTCCATCAATAGCCCACTAATAATTTGTTCAGTAATAGCCACTGATAATTTGTCCAGTAATAGCCACTGATAATTTGTCCAGTAATAGCCACTGATAATTTGTCTAGTAATAGCCATTGATAATGTGTCCATTAATAGCCCACTGATAATTTGTCCATTAATGGCCACTGATAATTTGTCCATTAATAGCCCACTGATAATGTGTCTAGTAATAGCCACTGATAATTTGTCCAATAATAGTCACTGATAATTTGCCAATTAATATGCCACAGCCAATCCTCCCCTTCCCAGTACTTAATTGGATGCTGCTCGTCCTCTGCCATCTCCTCCGCAGAGGACGAGCATAACATTTTTTTTAATGGGCCCCCGGGATGGGTGTATCGCCTGTCCCCTCCTGATAGCAGCCCTGGAACCTACTATCTATGCGGGGATACAGACAAATGCTAGGTAGACTTACTGGCAACTAACTCAGTGTAACATTTCACACCTTGTAACATCAGTTCCAGCTTCAAAGGAAACACTCAAGTTGTAAAGCTTTTCACATCACAAATGTCATACCATCTCTACCGGGTATCAGCTTCAGTTATGCAGTACACAAATTGTTGTGACACTCCCTTGTAATAGAATCTATCATGAGTTAAACATATCACTGTATCATGCAAATACATAGCCGTCATGCAACTGTATATCTATGTCCATTTTTTTGTGTATGTAGATGCTCAGTAGTATTTAAATAGATGATGTTTTACAGGTAGCTAACAACATTTACATTAATTTGGTAATGCCAAATTACAATTGAGAAAATGACCTAACAAATATGAAAACTGTCTATTTCAATTGAGTCAGCAAACTGGTCTTGTATCTTATTCTAAATCTAATTAGGACATTTGAAGTTTCCAGATGGATGCTTTGCTTTGCTTATAATTTTCTGTTTTCAAGACTAATCATTTTTATCCTCTAGTTCTGCAATTAAATCTGCCTTCCCTATTCAATCATATTACTGCTTGATAACCAGTTTATTTTAAACATGTTACTAAAAATTTTATAATTCCAGAATGTTCCGCTTTGTTTTTGTAGAATATATATACATTTTTCCCCCTATTATAAGCAGTATGGATAGACTTTGTTTGCTAAACACAATACATTGTTAAAACTGTGTAATTGTTTTTGAGCAAACAAATTAACAAACTCATATCTATATTTCTGTATGTCTACTGTGAGTCATTGAAAATACTAATATTTGCCTTTGTTTCTTTAATAATCTGACACCATCTCTTTAAAAGCCACTATGCGTTCATTGTCTATCACAGTGGTGTCCACTTTTATTGTGGAAAACTGGATACCATGATTAGCTTGAGGGGCTGACATTATTAGTTATGAGATGATAACAAGAGATTCTATGGGGGGAGGGGGAGTTTAGTGAGGAAGCAGGTTGCAAAAAACTCTTGAAAGCCACATAAGGCTCATAGTTGCCAGTTGGATATTAATGGTTTAATGACATATGAACATTATGTGGAACAATATGTAAAATAAATATTTGAAACAATTATACAATGTCAATAACATATTACATATTTATTGAATTTATACTGAAAAATGTAAAATATATATGTCATCTCTGGGTCACGCTATTTTACTGGAGTATCTGTACTTTTTAACACCTTGAGGAAAATTGTATTCTTTGTTCAGATGTCTGTTCTGGACAATAGCTTTTGTTCTACTTTAGCGCCGTGTTTGTTTAAATTAAAGTATAATATAATATATTGTTTTTTTAAGGAAAGATTGTGTCCTTACAGCACTACTGTCATTAAATGCATTTTTTGCATTTATTACTGATTGATTTTCACAGTGATCACATACAAAATGCAAAAAATAATGGTTGAGCCTGGTCTGTCTAACTGTTAAGGCAACCAGGATCAACTTTCCCCATCTCTCTCCCCAAATTTGGAGAAGGATGGCAATGGATTGTGATTAGCCTTTTACAGCTATCACACTCCACATTGCAATGGCTGAGACAGCCTTTCTCAGCTATTGCAGATAAGACAGCCCATTTTCTGGGTGTTTCAGACTTGCCTCTATCAGAGGCAGTATGAAACACCCCTCACCCTGGGGCGTGATTGACAGTTCAGTGACTATTGTCACTGGCCTGTCACTCTAAGAATGCCCATGGGCTGTCCCAGCAAAGTTTTACATGGATAGTATATGGTCCTCTCATTTCAACAAGTTCTGTCACACTTCTAATAGCATCTGCTGGAGATGTAGCAAAACTATAGTAGCATGTTTTATATATAATGGGAATGCAAAGTTTTGAAAGAGCTGAAGCAGATGATCTCAGAAATTATATACTCTATATTTAAAGTAGAGTTTATGCTTCTCCTCCAAATTTTCAATGCTATTTTGCACTACAAGTTACACGAAAAATGTCAAACTACTTCAATGATCAACATACTGGCCAAAATCTGTATTGCCAGATACTGGGAAAGCAACAAAACTCCATCTAAGATTGAACTACATTACCAAATTTTGTATCAACTAAAAAGTACTTTTTCGACCATCATTCTAGACTGATAATAAATATGATATTTGGAACTCATGGTTTGAATTTATGAAATCTTAATAATAACCTTAATGGGATGTCCAACCACTTGTGCTTTGAGGCATTGCTAGATGTACAGATTCACTTTCCTTTTTTGACTGTTAAGTTTTGCTCTATTTTTCTATGGATTTAGTTGGATAATTGACACTAGAAAATCTCTATTTTTAAAGACTGATGTGTATGTATGTATGTGTTACTACTTGAAAAACGTAATAAAACAGATAAAAAAGCCAAACAAATACTGTGCTTTAGTGTGTTGACAGTATATTATTTAGGAATGCACTTACTGAAAGGAATATAATAAAGGACATAGTGTATCTGTGGCTTGACAGTGCATTAAGCACCTTAACAATTAAATTATTGTTATGCTATGAGCATTTATATGCCAAAGTACGTAAAAGAAAAAAGCTAGCTGAGTAGAGTGGAAAATAAGCAAATGATTGCCAGAAAAGATAGGAGCTAATGTAATGAATGAGTATTGAGGAATGCAGGGTTGAGGAATGCAGGACAAGTATATGAACAGATCCTATAGAGTAATATGTGTAAAATCAAAGGAAGGTGAAATATAGAAGATACATGAGACTTCAAACACCCAGAGATAATTAGAAAACAGCACTCGCAAAATGCATGAGCCAGGGCTCCACAAACCCCAATGAAATAAACAGACATGATGCTCAGTACTTGAGTGAGGTGAAGCTTTGATCCAAAACGGCAATGTTTTCGACCCCCCCCCCCACGACTTTGTCAAACCAGACATAAGAATTCAATGCTTAATGTCTTTTTTTGTAATTCTTTTCTGCATAAACTGAAATTTTAGCTTTATATACTTCAATATTATGTTTGAAGGAATATCAGGTTTAGGAGAATTTGTACATATAGCCCTCCATACAAATCACCAAAAAGACAATATCATAATGATTATAGCATACAGTGGGGAGTACTTCAGGATCCTTCAGGGTACAATATGACAGTGTTATTACTCAGGGGGTGTACTTCATGATACAGTGTTTTTGTACTCCAGAAGAAGTACTCCAATGCTTCCGATGGAGTACAACAATGAATCCTGAGTGAAGTTAAAGGCTGCAAAGCAGATCTGACCCAAGAAGCATAATAGACAACTTCAGGACCTCACCATGGATAACAGACTTATGGCAGAACCCCTCCCAGAAATAAAAAGGTGATTTTACTAACTTAATGTTAACCCACAAGAAAGATTTCAATTTAAAATGCAAATAGGACTATTTGTTAGGCGATTCACATCTGCGGAAAATGTGCTTGGCTGGGGAAATGTATTCAGTTATGTTCAATCTATGAACGTTTGTGTAAGACCTCTCTGAGAAAGCCGTTAAGGTGAAACACATCAGGTCAACAGAGAGACATTTGTTTAAGAAACTACCTCAGTTGATCCTAATGTGTGGTGATTTTGCTCTGGCATTGTACATAGTGATTTATGATATAAAAATTGGGATTTTTTTTTATAAATAGAATTCCTTAACTATATTTGTTTTATAAATAGCCCATTAGTTTTATAAAAAGATAAGGCATGATTTAATGTGAAATGTTACATATTTATTTAAATATTTCAGGAATAATACATGGTACACCTCTTTTAGGCCAAGAAACCAGCAAAGTCAGCTAACTCCAAGTTGTCTTTTTTAAACTTGTCAAAAAAGGTGATCTGAAACACACACAAAAACAAATGGGAAAAAAATTGAGTTGCATTCAAAACTGTCATTCTACTGTTTTTCTTATTTCATCTTCACCCACTGGCAAAAACATGAAGTGCACTAATAGAAAGTATATACATTCCTTATAATAGCATCTGCAGGATCAGGAAATGAGAATCTGTCAGTGATTGATGGCAGTACATGCAAACCAAAGTATGCCTGAAGTTGTAATTCCAAACCTTTTTATAATGGTAACTGACATAAGCATTAATCCATTACAGACTAAATCTCATGCCATACACATGGGTTGGTCAAAGATCTGAATTTATACATACAGAATAACTGATGGTTAATAATGACTGCAGTTATACGGACTGTTTTTTATTGTCTAAAATGTTTTACTTGTTTTCTTCATAGTAGCCAACATGGGGCCCAATAAATATGCCACACATGAGACCGCCATTAATTATGCGACACACAGGAGCCCCACGAGGTGACAATTGTACGATTCTAAAACAATACAAATCTAAACACACAGACATCTATCTCTCTCTCTATAACTAGTTGCATTTATACTTATTTGAATTTTTAATATTGTATTCAACTATTTTCATATGTAATAAAAATGGTATTGAAAATCTCATTCCTTGTTTTTATTCTCTTCCTGTGCACCAGTACCCACAGAACTTGCCATGCACCTATATTGCATCCACAGCACTTGGCTTGCGCTCATATTGTACCTACACTATTTGGCATGCCACAGTGTAAATACCCCACAGAACATACCACAGTGTCACTTTTCCCCACAGAACTAGCCAGTGTCACTTTCTTCATAGTACATGTTATTTTGCCCCACAGACCATGCCACAGAATCACTTTGCCAATTAAAATAAACCAGTTTTCCCATTAATATGCCAGTGTTTGCCCTTAAATATGGCACAGCCAATTTGCCCTATAATATGCCAGTATTTACAGTGTAATGCTGTGTAACTCCATTCTGGACTGGGTCCCTAGGACATACTTGAAAACGAGAGAAATCTCAATGTATTCTTCCTGGTAAAACACTTTCTAAATAAATATTGTTTTGTCATTCATAAACCATAATTTGCCCAATAATATGCTAGTATTATTTTGCCGCTAATAAGCCAGACAATTTGCCTAATAATATGCCAGTATTATTTTGCCATTTAATATGCCACAGACAATTTACCCAATTATAAGCCAGTAGTATTTTGCCATTTAAAATGCCACAGCCAATTTGCACAATAATATGCTAGTATTATTTTGCCATTAAAAAATCACACCCAATTTGCCCAATAATATGCCAGTATTGTTCTGCCATTTAATATATGCCAGTATTTTGCCATTCAATATGCCAGTATTTTGTCACTCAATATGCCAGTATTTTGCCATTTAATATGCCAGTATTTGACACTCAATATACCAGTAATTTGCCACTCAGTATGCCAGTATTAAGCCATTTAATAAGCCAGTATTTGACACTGAATATGCCAGTATTTTGCTCGTTACATGCCACTCTCCTTTCCCCTTCCTCAGTACTTACCTCCTGGCTGTTCTGTATTCTGGCCGTCTCCTACATGAAGGAGGGAAACACAGCCACTGGATGTGACATTACGTCATATCCAGTCACACAGATTTTTTTCTGGAAGCCGAATCTAGCGGATGCGGCTAGCAGAAAAAAAATGAAGTTCCGAGGCATGATGTGCTGCGGGGGGATGCAGGTAGCATGGGTGTCATCCCCACTGGGGGTGCCACCTGGTGCAGTCTGCACCCCCCGCACCCCCAGCACCCCACTTAGGACGCCACTGGCCTTATTGACAGATATTTTGAAATGAGTACGTTTCTTTGTAGGTAATACTAGATGATGAATGAATATAAGTTCTAGTTTAACAAGTAATTTTAGCATGAAACATTGCTAAAATGATCATTAAATTGCAAGGTTTGATTTTCTTAGAATTCTATGTGTAAGTAAATGTACACACCACTCATCTCACCTTTTTTTATGTAATTGTTTTTATTACATATTATTATTATTATTATTATTATTAATATTATTAATATTATTGTGTTCTAATTCTAAAGTGCCATCATGTTCTGCATTGATGTAATATAGTATAAACAAAACATTAAAATAATAGAGGAGATATCAAAATGCACATTCTCGGACAAAAAATTAGAAGTGATATTCCCTAAATGGGTTAAACAGTCAAAAAAATCTTTCTAAAATGTCCTGATATGTGAAACCTACCAATCGATATGCTAAGACAGTAATCTAAGTGTAAGAAAATAAAAATGTGAAAATTAGTTTCTAGTTACATTTTGCCTGACCTCTAGTTCTTAGTAACATTTTCAAGTAAATGATCACTTAAAGGATAACTGTCAGCAAAAAATGAAAATAAAATAAGTTTTGTATGATTTAAGGATTGCATTGAGTGTCGCCATTTTATATAAAAATGCATTAAGGACAGAGTATAAATGAGCTACTAAACCACCTTTGCTCTGTATAAATCTATCAGGGGGCTGACATATTCTTTCTAAACCATACTTCCACCACCATTGATAGAGCTATACAGAGCAAAGAGGGAAGAATTCTTTATTTAAAGCATTTATATTTAAAATGTCTACACTTTTTACGCCAACTTTACTTAACACATGTCCATATTGACCCATTTGTAAAGCCAGCACTAGCACAGTATTTTCACAATTTCTCCCCACTGCTATAAGTGCAACACCTTGGGGAAATTTGTATTTAGACTATCACTCCATTATATTTAACCCTTGATACAAATTCCTGAGTGTACTTTCAAAGCGTGTAGATCAAATAAATGAATAATTTTCATTCCAGTAAGTGTTCTCCCCAGTACAAATACCACTTCCTCATAAACATTTTTCTAACATTGCCGTACAATGGAAGCTGGAATGATAAATGACTGAAATGAGAACTCTGTTGAGGGAGGGGTCATTTTATACAGTTGTCTAATGCAGCAAATTCAGTTTTACACAAAATAAATGTGTTATATAAATTTTCAGCATAAGGACAAGGACAAATGTTGTTAGGTCTAGTTATATTACAATTCTTATATCACAACTACCAAGATAATATTTAAGATGTAATTTTCTTGACACCAGATGTATATATTTCTAAAATCTTAATTTCAATGAGATGCCTATCTGTCTGTCTGTCTGTCTGTCTGTCTGTCTGTCTGTCTGTCAGTCTGTGTGTCTGTCTGTCTGTCTATCTATCTATCTATCTATCTATCTATCTATCTATCTATCTATCATACTATATCTATCTGTCTATCTATCTGTCTATCTATCTGTCTATCTGTCTATCTATCTATCTATCTATCTATCTATCTATCTATCTTCTATGTGCATACAAAAAGTTATTAATATATAATTATACATAGGTAGATAAGGTCACACATCACTTTCTGGATTGCCAGAATAATAATTAAAAGTTGAATCTAAATATTGTTAACACGGCAATGAATATGAAAGATCAAGATTGTAAGTAATAAAAATAGTTATTAAGTGCATTCCTCATATCATGTAAACATGTCCCCTTAGGGGATTGCAATAAAACAAATTGCCATTCTGCGAGTGTCCTTATTGTCCCTGCTCCCTCTGTGTAGTAATGCAATGTTTCTTAATATCTCTGTTCCTGTCAGTGTGTGCAGTACTGCTGAATGTTTGGAAGCTCATCAGAGCACAAAGGCAATGAATTTCTACACCACTGTAGCCTAGATTCATGGTGGCTTAAGAGCAGATTAGTTCAGCAGGGGAGATATTCACATTTGTTTGGGAAAATGATTTGAGCCAAGGGGTCTACACTAGCAGTTTACGGTTCAATACCACTATGTTAAAAAAGGGTTTTTGTTGCAGACTTATTTTTGTAACAAAAAAAAGAATTGACATGTGTCTTTTTACAGGTGACATATATATTTTTTTATTTGTGCTGCAGTCATTGTGCTAGTATAGCATATAAAAACAAATGTGGATAATGTAATAATGAGGTTATTGTTGAATCCTAAGGAAAATTGTATCTGGACTGTTTTGTTGACTATTTAATTTCCTTTTTTTCTCTCTATCCTATCATAGTCACAATCAGGAGGCTAGGTGGCACTCTTTTTTCATTAGTAGCATGTAGCACACATATTCAGTTCTCTCTTTTTAACATTTGTCTTATATCTTTAAAATATATTTAAATGATTACAAGATAATCTGGGGCAGCAATGTAGACTATTAAAGGTTTTTTTTTTGTTGCAAATTTAATTATATCAATAGTTTGGTTCTAGTTAAAAACCCAGTTTAGGGAAAAAGAGCAAAAAAGATCAAGTATTTTGTAATTGAGTCCTGTGTTACTAATTGTATGTGCACCAAGAGCTCCTGTGATACACTTTTTTTTTTTAAAAGTGATTTAATTCTAAAGTTCCTCAAAAAAGCACAAAGCAGAGTCTGCAATCACTTTTGCTTTTATATTTTATTTGTTGATCTAGCAAAATTCAGAAGGCACATTTTATATCAGTGAGGGCTAACCCTACCACTGCAGATGTTGGGAACTACATATTCCATGATGCTTATTTATAGTGCTGCTCGAGCATCATGGTATATGTACTCCCCACACAAACAATACCTAAGTTAGCCACAAGGGCTTTGTATAATCCATTTTTAATCTGTACAAGTGTTTTATGCTGATGAAATACAACCTAGTGTTGTTCCAATAGTGTCCATATCAGTTGTCCACCATTTCCACCATGATCAGACCTGCACAAATTGTGACCACCTGGACATGCCTGTTCTGTGATCCACTGGTCTGTATCACTGCTATCATTATGCTAGCCTAACATTTAGGTGCTCAATCATTTATATTTTTTGTAAAAGAGAAAGAAAAAAAGACATACTTTTTTTTTTTTTTATAAAAGAGACATTTCCTAGTGGCACAGAATTCCACGAAGTCTCTTAAATTCCTATATATGATTAGCAGCTTTCACAGATCTAACATTAACACCCTATTTTTCAAAGGAAATTCATTGTGACCTCTGACACTGACACCAATAATAACATTAAACATCCATGAACAGATTGGATTTAGTCATAACTGTGAAATGGTAATATTAATCATTATGTATATTGGATGGCAGGGCCACCATCAGAAATTTCAGGGCCCCTTACTGAAAAAAATTCTGCCCCCCCCCCCCCCCCTTGATAGTTTATCCATTAATAGCCCAGTAATAATTTGTCCATTAATAGCCACTGATAATTTGTCCATTTTTACATTTTTTAAAAATCACCCAACCCCCCTGATGTCGGCCCTGCTGGATGGTAAACTTAGAAGCATAGAAATCAAAATGTTTTCACTATGGTGAAGATACAGTAGTATTACAGACTACAGTGGCAGTAATGCTGCTATATAGAGCCATTTTAATTTGATAATAAACCAATGTGTATCTTTTGGCTCTCTGTCAAAGCAGTGCTGTCTTCCTACTGTTTCCAAGGGACTTCAAGGAAATGTTTGCACAACTGCAATTTCACCTTGGTCTCAACTGGGTTTATCAGAGGAACATGACAAGGGCAAAGTAACACTTTAACTGACTAGCCTGACACAATTTACAGTTCCTTAAGATGTTGATACTTATAGCTATTTTCTGTCAGTATTTACACAGCTAAATATTTATCAGATTTGTATACGTTTGTAGCATATTTAATTGTCAGACTCTGTGTAATATGTGTCAGTACTGCAGTATAAGGTTCCAGCAATGGTTAAAGTAAAAAACAAGGGACTGAGCACCAGTAGTGAGCACTGCTGATAAACATCAAAATAATTGTGTGTTCAAAAATGTTACAATTTGCATGTGTGGGATAAGACTAAATGTCCCACTTTTCAAGGTATTTTAATAATATTTATTATACATTAGCATTGATTTTTTTTTTATATATGCTATCATGTGTGGTAAAAGCATACATTTCAATAACCATTTATGTAAATGTTATATATAAGCATTGATCACGGAATGTATAATTCTAAAAAATCAGGCCACTGATAAATGCCTTTGTACCACCAGTTTGTTTGACAAAACATGTGATCAGCACTACTTTAAAAAATGACAAAAACATTCTGTTAATATTTTAATCACACAGAAGGCTGCTTCTGTGTCATAAAAATGGCTGCTGATCCTCATACATGCAGTTAAGAGTAAGTGGAGATTTGTATAGCATCAAAAAAGTATCAACAACATGTGCTTTATATCTGCTAAACATGTCACCTGTAACAAGCAGGCTTCTTCCAGGCAGGATCAAAAGCACACTGAAAAACAAATATATATTGTCTTCTCAATAGACGATATATATAGAAGAGAATTGCAGGGAAATAAGATGGACATTTCAAACTTTAGGTTAGAAAAGTTGGAAAATGTTTCCAATGCAGCTGAATGGGATTGTTTTTCCAACTCAGCTACTTTAGCCTTAAGGTTGAAATCCCTGTCTCAATTCCCTGCAGTTCCCTGAGTATTGAATAGACTCATGTGTATACACAGTCTTTATGTATGTATATATAGATTGGAGTTGGAAAATGTTTCCAATGCAGCTGAATGGGATCGTTTTTCCAACTCAGCTACTTTAGCCTTAAGGTTGAAATCCCTGTCTCAATTCCCTGCAGTTCCCTGAGTATTGAATAGACTCATGTGTATATATATATATATATATATATATATATATATATATATATATATATATATACACACACACACAGGAGCTTGCAGTTCCCTCATTATTGAATAGACTGTGTGTGTATATAAATATAGATATATATGTGTGTATATATATATATATATATATATACACACACATGAGTCTATTCAATAATGAGGGAACTGCAGGGAATTGAGACAGGGATTTCAAACTTAAGGCTAAAGTAGCTGAGTTGGAAAAACGATCCCATTCAGCTGCATTGGAAACATTTTCCAACTCCAATCTATATATACATACATAAAGACTGTGTAAATGTCCAGTGGTGGACAGTTTTCTCCCTAGTGATGACTTCCGGTTATGGCGTCAATTCACTTACGGCTTCGTTTTCTTCATAGCCACAGCACTATTTATGTTTCAACCATTGAAATGCATGTGAAGTGATGGCTTTGAGTTATTAATGATATGTCCTTTCCATTTTTTTTTTTTTTACCATTTTGGTGACATTTCTACAATTCTGCTGCCATGATCTATTTCAAATAAGTTGTATGTGATCATCTCATGACAATATTGCATGACTGTGAAAAGCATGAATGGGTCTGCACACTTACAAGTATCGGGTGCCACGAGGGAGCATTATTCACGCCCATAAAGCAAAAAGGAAAGATAGGAGACTCAGTACACCGTTTAACCCCTTAAGGACAGAGCCTTTGAAACATTTTTGCTCATTCTGGACAATGGCTATTTTAACATTTCTGAGCTGTTCGTGTTTAGCTGTAATCTTCTCATTTGTCATTTGTTGTACCCACAAAAATTATATATTGTTTTTATCAGCACAAGAAGGGCTTTCTTTAGATACCATAATTTTGATCATATCTTATAATATTATATAAAAAAATTAATAAAATATGTTGAAAAATAACAAAAAAAAATTAGTTTCTGACTTTTATTTGAAAAATGTTTGACTCATTTACAAATGTCAATGAAAAAACCTGCTAAATAGATTCTACTATTTCTCCTGAGTACAGGGATACCACCCATGCATAGGTGTGCCATGTTTTGGGGGGGCTAAAAGGCAACATTTGAGAGGTGCGCTTTTTGGTTTTCCAACTTGGAATTTTGATGTGCAGAAAACCTGTGCCCATGTCCCATTTGGGGCATTTCTGAAGCCAGCCTGTGTATCTTACCCCATCAAACCATATATTTTTGAAAACTAGACACCCTAGGGTATTTCAAATAGGAGTATTTTAACATTTTCCATGCACTAATTCTACCACCAGACTTTGTCAAACTTTTTGGTAGTACTTTTTTTGTGTGGTTTTTTTCACACACATTGTACTTCAGACATAAATTCACAGCTCCTGCTATAGGACACTGCCAAAAAACACTCCAATGTGTATTCAGCAACATCTCCCGAGTACAGGGATACCACCCATGCATAGGTTTGTCATGTTGTTGAGGGGCTAAAAGGCCACATTTGAGAGGTGCGCATTTTGGTTTTCCAACTTAGAATTTTGACTTGCAGACAACCTGCACCCATGTCCCATGTGGGACATTTCTGAAGCCAGCCTGTGTATTTTTACCCCATCAAACCATATATTTTTGAAAACTAGACACCCTAGGGTATTTCAAATGGTGGTATTTTAACACTTTCCATGCACTAATTGTACCACCAGCCTTTGTCAAACTTTTTGGTAGTACTTTTTTTTCACATACATTGTATTTCAGATATAAATTCACAGCTCCTGCTATGGGTCACGGCCAAAAAACACTCCAATGTGTATTCAGCAACATCTCCCGAGTACAGGGATACCACCCATGTATAGGTTTGTCATGTTGTTGGGGGGCTAAAAGGCCACAGTTGAGAGGTGCACTTTTTGGTTTTCCAACTTGGAATTTTGACTTGCAGACAACCTGCACCCATGTCCCATTTGGGACATTTCTGAAGCCAGCCTGTATATTTTTACCCCATCAAACCATATATTTTTGAAAACTAGACACCCTAGGGTATTTCAAATGGTGGTATTTTAACACTTTCCATGCACTAATTGTACCACCAGCCTTTGTCAAACTTTTTGGTAGTACTTTTTTTTCACATACATTGTATTTCAGATATAAATTCACAGCTCCTGCTATGGGTCACGGCCAAAAAACACTCCAATGTGTATTCAGCAACATCTCCCGAGTACAGGGATACCACCCATGTATAGGTTTGTCATGTTGTTGGGGGGCTAAAAGGCCACAGTTGAGAGGTGCACTTTTTGGTTTTCCAACTTGGAATTTTGACTTGCAGACAACCTGCACCCATGTCCCATTTGGGACATTTCTGAAGCCAGCCTGTATATTTTTACCCCATCAAACCATATATTTTTGAAAACTAGACACCCTAGGGTATTTCAAATGGTGGTATTTTAACACTTTCCATGCACTAATTGTACCACCAGCCTTTGTCAAACTTTTTGGTAGTACTTTTTTTTCACATACATTGTATTTCAGATATAAATTCACAGCTCCTGCTATGGGTCACGGCCAAAAAACACTCCAATGTGTATTCAGCAACATCTCCCGAGTACAGGGATACCACCCATGTATAGGTTTGTCATGTTGTTGGGGGGCTAAAAGGCCACAGTTGAGAGGTGCACTTTTTGGTTTTCCAACTTGGAATTTTGACTTGCAGACAACCTGCACCCATGTCCCATTTGGGACATTTCTGTAGCCAGCCTGTATATTTTTACCCCATCAAACCATATATTTTTGAAAACTAGACACCCTAGGGTATTTCAAATGGTGGTATTTTAACACTTTCCATGCACTAATTGTACCACCAGCCTTTGTCAAACTTTTTGGTAGTACTTTTTTTTCACATACATTGTATTTCAGATATAAATTCACAGCTCCTGCTATGGGTCACGGCCAAAAAACACTCCAATGTGTATTCAGCAACATCTCCCGAGTACAGGGATACCACCCATGTATAGGTTTGTCATGTTGTTGGGGGGCTAAAAGGCCACAGTTGAGAGGTGCACTTTTTGGTTTTCCAACTTGGAATTTTGACTTGCAGACAACCTGCACCCATGTCCCATTTGGGACATTTCTGAAGCCAGCCTGTATATTTTTACCCCATCAAACCATATATTTTTGAAAACTAGACACCCTAGGGTATTTCAAATGGTGGTATTTTAACACTTTCCATGCACTAATTGTACCACCAGCCTTTGTCAAACTTTTTGGTAGTACTTTTTTTTCACATACATTGTATTTCAGATATAAATTCACAGCTCCTGCTATGGGTCACGGCCAAAAAACACTCCAATGTGTATTCAGCAACATCTCCCGAGTACAGGGATACCACCCATGTATAGGTTTGTCATGTTGTTGGGGGGCTAAAAGGCCACAGTTGAGAGGTGCACTTTTTGGTTTTCCAACTTGGAATTTTGACTTGCAGACAACCTGCACCCATGTCCCATTTGGGACATTTCTGAAGCCAGCCTGTATATTTTTACCCCATCAAACCATATATTTTTGAAAACTAGACACCCTAGGGTATTTCAAATGGTGGTATTTTAACACTTTCCATGCACTAATTGTACCACCAGCCTTTGTCAAACTTTTTGGTAGTACTTTTTTTTCACATACATTGTATTTCAGATATAAATTCACAGCTCCTGCTATGGGTCACGGCCAAAAAACACTCCAATGTGTATTCAGCAACATCTCCCGAGTACAGGGATACCACCCATGTATAGGTTTGTCATGTTGTTGGGGGGCTAAAAGGCCACAGTTGAGAGGTGCACTTTTTGGTTTTCCAACTTGGAATTTTGACTTGCAGACAACCTGCACCCATGTCCCATTTGGGACATTTCTGTAGCCAGCCTGTATATTTTTACCCCATCAAACCATATATTTTTGAAAACTAGACACCCTAGGGTATTTCAAATGGTGGTATTTTAACACTTTCCATGCACTAATTGTACCACCAGCCTTTGTCAAACTTTTTGGTAGTACTTTTTTTTCACATACATTGTATTTCAGATATAAATTCACAGCTCCTGCTATGGGTCACGGCCAAAAAACACTCCAATGTGTATTCAGCAACATCTCCCGAGTACAGGGATACCACCCATGTATAGGTTTGTCATGTTGTTGGGGGGCTAAAAGGCCACAGTTGAGAGGTGCACTTTTTGGTTTTCCAACTTGGAATTTTGACTTGCAGACAACCTGCACCCATGTCCCATTTGGGACATTTCTGAAGCCAGCCTGTATATTTTTACCCCATCAAACCATATATTTGTGAAAACTAGACACCCTAGGGTATTTCAAATGGTGGTATTTTAACACTTTCCATGCACTAATTGTTCCACCAGCCTTTGTCAAACTTTTTGGTAGTACTTTTTTGTGTGTTTTTTTTCACATACATTGTATTTCAGATATAAATTCAAAGCTCCTGCTATGGGTCACGGCCAAAAAACACTCCAATGTGTATTCAGCAACATCTCCCGAGTACAGGGATACCACCCATGTATAGGTTTGTCATTTTGTTGGGGGGCTAAAAGGCCACAGTTGAGAGGTGCACTTTTTGGTTTTCCAACTTGGAATTTTGACTTGCAGACAACCTGCACCCATGTCCCATTTGGGACATTTCTGTAGCCAGCCTGTATATTTTTACCCCATCAAACCATATATTTTTGAAAACTAGACACCCTAGGGTATTTCAAATGGTGGTATTTTAACACTTTCTATGCACCAATTCTACCACCAGCCTTTGTCAATCTTTTGGATAGTAATTTTGTTTTTTTTCACACACATTGTACTTCAGCCATGAATTCTCAGATTTTGGTATGTGTCACTGCCAAACAACACCTCAATGTATGTTCAGCTACATCTCCTGAGTAGAGGGATACCACCCATGCATAGGTTTGTCACCTTGTTTGGGGGTTTAAAAGTCACATTTGGAATTTGTCCATTCTGGTTTTCCAAATTGGATTTTTGACTTGTCCTATTTGGGACATTTTTGAAGCCAGCCTGTGTATTTTACCCCATCAAACCATATATTTCTGAACATTAGACGCCCTAGGGTATTTCAAATGGTGGTATTTTTACACTTTCCATACACTAATTCTACCACCAGCCTTTGTCAATCTTTTGGGTAGTATTTATTTTTGTGTTGTTATTCCACACACACAGTATTTCAGGCATGTATTCTGAGATTTTGGTATATGTCACTGCCAAACAATACCCAAATTTGTGTTTTACAACATCTCCTGAGTTCAGGGATACCACCCATGCATAGGTTTGCCAGAATTTTTGGGAAGGTTCAGTCAAAATTATTGAACTTGGTAATTTGGTTTGAAATTGAGCGTATATGTTCCGATAGGGCTATCTTTAGTTTGGGGCCAATTGCATACCCCAATTTAGTTTGATTTTCAGATAGCTGTATATATTTGAAATGTTGACACCCCAAGGTATTGCATATGGGGTGTTTTGATGTCTTTGATGCAACCATGTTTGCAAAATCAGTTGTTGGAAGTGTTTGGTGGTCTTTTTTCAAAACAATATTTTACACATACATTGCATTTTGACTGTGATTTAGGAGAGCCTGTTCTAAGTTACTTCAAGAAAACACCCCAGTTTGTTTTCTGCCAGGCCTCCTGAGTACACCCATGCCCCCCATGCATAGGTTTGCCGGATTTTTAGGAAGGTTCAGTCACAATTATTGAACTTGGTCATTTGGTTTTAAATTGAGCGTATATGTTCTGATAGGCCTATCTTTAGTTTGGGGCCCATTGCATACCCCAATTTAGTTTGATTTTCAGAAAGCTGTATATATTTGAAATGTTGACATCCCAAGGTATTGCATATGGGGTGTTTTGATATCTTTGATGCAACCATGTTTGCAAAATCAGTTGTTGGAAGTGTTTGGTGGTCTTTTTTCAAAAAAATATTTTACACATACATTGCATTTTGACTGTGATTTAGGAGAGCCTGTTCTAAGTTACTTCAAGAAAACACCCCAGTTTGTTTTCTGCCAGGCATCCTGAGTACACCCATGCCCCCCATGCATAGGTTTGCCGGATTTTTGGGAAGGTTCAGTCACAATTATTGAACTTGGTCATTTGGTTTTAAATTGAGCGTATATGTTCTGATAGGCCTATCTTTAGTTTGGGGCCCATTGCATACCCCAATTTAGTTTGATTTTCAGAAAGCTGTATATATTTGAAATGTTGACACCCCAAGGTATTGCATATGGGGTGTTTTGATGTCTTTGATGCAACCATGTTTGCAAAATCAGTTGTTGGAAGTGTTTGGTGGTCTTTTTTCAAAAAAATATTTTACACATACATTGCATTTTGACTGTGATTTAGGAGAGCCTGTTCTAAGTTACTTCAAGAAAACACCCCAGTTTGTTTTCTGCCAGGCCTCCTGAGTACACCCATGCCCCCCATGCATAGGTTTGCCGGATTTTTGGGAAGGTTCAGTCACAATTATTGAACTTGGTCATTTGGTTTTAAATTGAGCGTATATGTTCTGATAGGCCTATCTTTAGTTTGGGGCCCATTGCATACCCCAATTTAGTTTGATTTTCAGAAAGCTGTATATATTTGAAATGTTGACACCCCAAGGTATTGCATATGGGGTGTTTTGATGTCTTTGATGCAACCATGTTTGCAAAATCAGTTGTTGGAAGTGTTTGGTGGTCTTTTTTCAAAACAATATTTTACACATACATTGCATTTTGACTGTGATTTAGGAGAGCCTGTTCTAAGTTACTTCAAGAAAACACCCCAGTTTGTTTTCTGCCAGGCCTCCTGAGTACATCCATGCCCCCCATGCATAGGTTTGCCAGGATTTTTGGGAAGGTTCAGTCAGTTGTAAGATGTGGTAATTTGGATTGAAATTGAGAGTGTTTATAAAATTTGAAACTCTAGAGCAGTACACATAAAAACTAAAAATCTGGAGCAGTAAAACTTAAAAATATAAAAGGCAGAAAAATAAAGGACTAAAAAAAATTAAAAATGGGCAACTGTGTGGTACACTTTGAAGCAGGTACCGATGCAGAGTCCTGGCTTCCCAGTGCAGTCAGGACAATAAAAGGTTGTATCCGTTCTTTGTCCCCTGCTATAACAGACTCTGCATCTTTTCTGGGGGTTCTGCTTCTTGTCAGTTGGGGGAATTTTAAAAATAAAATGGGTAGCCCCAAGTCTGTTTCCCCCAATCACCGCCCGGGGACCAGGTGCATCTTGGTATAAGATCCCCGAAATTATCTGAAGCTGAAACTGTAAAAATGACAGCTTAATTCCGGGGTTTGCTGTTTTGTGCAACACAAACGCATTGTAGGTCGCAACTTGTAGCAGGTAAATTGCGACCTTCTTATACCATGCCTTCGTCTTCCTCATAATAAGATAGGGCTGTAGGAGTTGATCTGACAGATCAACTCCACCCATATACCTATTATAGGCCCTGATGCACACTGGCTTTTGGATGACCTCAGCTCTGCCACGGACTGCAACCTGCACAGTCCTCTCATCATGGATGGTGCTGAGCATGCACACATCCTTTTTATCCCTGAATTTTAATGCCAAGAGCTCTTCTTGGCGCAGAGCTGAGGTCTCCCCCCTTTGTAGCCGGGTACGTACCAATTGCTGTGGGAACCCTTTGCGGTTAGAACGAATAGTACCGCAAGCCACTGTTTCAAAACAATAAAGCAACTTGAACAGTGGTACACTTGTATAAAAATTATCAACATACAAGTGGTACCCCTTGTTCATAAGGGGTAGGAGAAGGTCCCACACAATCTTGGTACTTGCTCCCAGATGTTCTGGGCAGCCTGGAGGGTCAAGATGGCTATCTTTTCCCTCATATACCCGGAAGGCCTGAGTGTACCCACTCTCGCTCTCGCAGAGCTTATACACCTTCACTCCATATCTGGAGCGCTTGGAAGGGATATATTGCTTGAATCTCAACCTTCCCTTGTACTTCATCAGAGATTCATCCACGCATATATCCCTTTTAGGTGTATAAGCCTCTGCAAACCTGGCAGAGAGGTGGGTAATCAGGGGGCGGATTTTAAATAGCCTGTCAAACTGGGGGTGCTCTCTAGGGTGACACAGGCTATTATCATTGAAATGCATGAAATGAAGAAGCATTTCATACCGCTGCCTGCCCATAGACTGGGCGTAAATGGGGGTACTGCAGATGGGGCTTGTGCTCCAGTAGGAGCGAATGGAGGGTTTCTTTATAATACCCATCAACATTGTTAGTGCCCAGAATTTTAGAAATTCTGGCACGTCAATGGGGACCCATTGCTGCCTTCCCAAAAATGAAGTTGGGTGAGCAGCGTGGAACTGCTGGGCATATAGATTAGACTGGGAGACAATCTCCCCCAGTATATCATCCCCCAGAAAAATTTGGACAAACTGGAGGGGAGTAAATCCTGTAACATCAGTACTGATGCCAGGAACTGGGGTAAAAGGAGGGATAGTTGGCCTATAGCGATTAGGCACTATCCACTCCTCAGCAGCACTGCCATCCGGAGTCTCACGACTCCTTGTGGCAGGGGGCCCAGCAGCCACTGATACATCACTAGAAGATGTATCGGTAAACTGACCAGGGTCAAAATCTGACCCTGTGTCAGTGGCCTCAGAATCTGAGGCGAGGATGGCATAAGCCTCCTCAGCGCTGTACATGCGCTCAGACATAATAATATAAATGTATTAAAATTTTACTTTACGTGGCCCCCTAGCGGGTTCAATTGCCCCTAGCGGGTTTCAAAAAAAAAATATACAGACAGCAAAAAAGTACTGCTGCAAGCCGGATCAATGAAAAGCAATGATCTACGGCAAAGAAGAGGTTAATAGCACTGTAATAAATACAGTAAAAAAATATTAACCTCTAAAAAAAACTGCACAGACAGCAAAAATGTGCTGGTGTGCAAGATCACTATTTTACACAGTGATCAAAAAGCAGGGAAGGGGTTAAACACAGGGAATGGCTTTGAAAAAAGCCTTTGGGTCTCACAATTTATTAAAATATAGAAAATAACTAATATAACTGACTATAACAATACTGATCTGTCTCTCTCCCTCACCAGAACGCAAGTGAGGAGAGGGAGGCAGATCTAACACTGTCAAAGGCAATATTTGTAAATATTGCCTTTGACAACGAATGGCAAGTGCTCATCTGAGCACTTGCCATTCTAATCGGCACCCTGATAGGGTCTGCCGAGTGAAGCCCCCCCCCTCTGATGCAACGGAAGTGACATTACGTCACTTCCGTTGCCGGCTCCAGCAGAAGGGCAGCGCCATCTTTACAGCAGCGCTGCCCTTCCATCGTGAGGATGTGGCCGCTCATCGGAGCGGCCACGAAGATCACACCAACGATTTTAAGGTGTTGCTGAATGCCTACACGGCCAGGCATTTCAGCAACACCTTTTGATCTTAGGAAGCGAACGCTGTTCGCTTCCTAAGATCGTTTGTGCAGGCGGCGCCGCCATATTTAATATGGCGGATACGATCACCTCGTGGGGTGATCGTACGGCGCCCCTGCACATTTGAACAGTGTGGCACAAAGCCTCTACATAGAGGCTTTGTGCCAACACTGAAAGAGCAAAGAAAGCGACTCTAGATCGCTTTCTTTGCTTGATTTAGTCCATGACGTGCCAGGCACGTCACATGTCGGCAAGTCCTCATTTTGCCGTGACGTGCCTGGCACGTCATCTGTCGTTAAGGGGTTAAAGGAGTTTAATCCACTAAAAAATAACAACGTTTCAGCCCAGCACTGAGCTTTTTTCAAGTCTCTTCAGACTTGAAAAAAGCTCAGTACTGGGCTGAAACATTGTTATTTTTTGGTGGATTAAACTCCCTTAAACAATATTGCATGACTGTCACTAATGGCAGAAAGGGGCCCGAGTTAAAAATATTTGTGCCTCCTCCTAAAGACTTGTTTTCGTTTTGTTACTTTTCCAATTTTTTTAAAATCTATGTAACTCTTTTATTGGGTGGAACTGAACTTGGCATTTGGGGCCCACTAAATGGTGGGCTCTGGGGAAAATGCCTATAATGCCCAGTGGATAAGGTGGCCCTACTGCTGATCATGCCACTAACTAACAAATAGATCATGTTGGGTAAACAAGCTATTTTTATCCATAAGAATATCTTGCTTATAAAAATGTCCCTAGCTGCTGTAAATAGGAATATCTACTTAAAGACTCTACATTGTTTTAAAACAGTGAAACTTAAATGCCTTAGAAATACAAAAATGAATAAAATACTGTGTACAACTTCTGACAGATTGCTTCTTCTATTTCCTTGCTTTGTGTATTTTTTTTGTACAGTTCAGTTCACCACTTGCCAGTGGAATGTCCCCTATGGGAATCTCTTAATGTCCTCACTATCTTTTAGAAATATTCAGTAGTTTATAATGTGTTCAATGTTTTAAAAACTGAAACATCACTTTTGTTTCCCATCATTTTTATAGCTCTGCCTATTTGTCACAGGTTAGTGGCAGCAGAACAGTACACAAGAATTACATATAAATGATATGTGTAAATATATTTCTAGACTTTTTTTACACTCATCTACTCTCCAGTTTTATTTAGATATGGTGTGTGCAACAATATAAACTCTCCTTTAATGTTTTCCTTTGAGTACTGCTTAAAAGACAAATGAGGATACTTTTCCTATAATTTTCCTTTTTTTGTTTAATTAAGATGATTGTAACCAATTGTGGAAGAGTGTTTTGTCAGATGTTTGCAAATGTATATATATATATATATATATATATATATATATATATATATATATATATATATATATATATATATATATATATATATAAATATTGTTTATTAAAAGTCTGCATTTCTATCAACCATTTTACCTCTGATGTCTTGAACTGACCCCGAATATTTAATTATCCAATAAAAATGTTTCTAACTTCTAAAACATATAAATATAATATAATTGATGATTAGAATTGAATAGCAAAGACATGATTTTAATAATTCTCTAAGTATAGCATGATATGATACAAATGTTTTATTGAATGTAAAATGCTTATGAAACATGAATAAATGACATCTCTTATTGCAGGAACTACCTCTATAGTATATTTGAAACATAACTAGATGTTGGAAAGAAACCATAATGGTTATAGAGCTCAATGAAGCAGCTTGTTTCATTTTAATTAATAAACCCCAAAGAGATAAATGTTCTAGATGACTCACTTGCCATCTGTTTAAAAGGAATGCTGTCACTTTTGTAGAAAATGTTATCTACTAATGGCTTCTTTAGGATTTTTTTTTTTTTAATTCATTGTCTCCCTATGTATTTCTTTCACTCTGTAAAATATAGTTTTACTTAAAATGCCACACTAAAGAACTAAAAATGTATTTATTCCTGTAAATAGCATTCATAATTCCTTTTATAGTTTCTATTTTTTCAAACATTTGTGACCCACACTTATTAACTAGAAATATGCAAATAAACTTTGTAAGGTTTAGGTGAAAAGCATAGATGCAATGGCTTATGGGTAAAATGCAAGCTCTTCACTAGAGTTGCCACCATTTGTTGAAAAAGTTACCGGCCAGGCATTTTCCTCCATAGATTTAACATTGTCATTACGCCAATTATTTCGAGGAAATCCTACATAACAATTAACAGGAAAACATGATGTTCACAGAATCCATTGTAATGAAAGTGAAAATAAGCACTCACCACTTGCTGGCCACTATAACCATTCAGGAGACTGTGTCTTCGGCAGACACTGCTGCTATCTTTGGCAGACACAGCAGCTCCCTTTGTTATCCAGAGGCTCAGTGTTCAGTTTCACTTAGCACTCAATGGATGAGAGAACTCATCAGTTGTGTAAATAAAAAAATCCATTTATTGAAACATAAAAAAAAAAATCTGCAAATGCAGCGGTGTACAATAATTTGTGTTTACATCTTATGCGTTTCACGTTTAATTTAGCACTCACCTGTGCGAAACACTGAATAGAAAATGCTGATCAAATCTGTGTACCCCCCCCCCCCGTACTTGCAGATGTTTTTTCACTTTTTAATATGTTCAAATAAATGGATATGTTATTTACACAATTGAGGAATCCTATAGTCCGTGGTGTGCTAAATGAAACCGGATTTGGTTAATTGTACAAATCACCCACATAGAAAAATGCAAGTATGAGTAACACAACTATATAATAGAGGTTTAGCAAGACATAGAAAAGAGTACATTGTTGAATATAGCTATTCAAATTGAATTCTGTCATGTGTGTATAATTATTACTAGTACTGTAAGTGCCATTATTACTAGAACTTTTAAGTACTTTAATTTGTACTTGTAATTTAGTCCAGTACACTTAACTAAAATGTACATTTGTATTTATCGATCATGTATATGTACAATGTTTAGATTGGAATACCATGAAGGTTGTATTTCATGAAATGTACAAACAAACATTTATCTATCATTCTATATTTTTTGAAAGGTGACTGTAATTCTTGCTGGCTTTAGTGAGAAATAGATTTTGACTTTGTTATTGATGAACACCTCTAATAATTTTGATGGCTGTCAAAAAACAATTGAATGAATCATTACACTGCATTGAGTTCTGTTCTCCTTTTTGTTCCCAGTAGTTTTAACTAGCATCACAGTAATATTTCTAGTTCTGAAAATCCTTTTTCCCCCACTAATTTTCAAAAATAGATTTATGTTGGAATAACAATGGTGTGTGTGTATCAGAAACATTATTTCATATTTGTCTGTGCAAAAGCTTAATAAATTGCAATAGCTTTTTTAACTTAAACAAAATCACTAAATATTTATTCTAAACCTTGTTTATGGTTTCTCGAAATGTAATACCTATTCAATCAAATCTTCTGTATTGCAACTGCGACAGACCGGCAAGCTTCTTTCCCTGAATCTGCCTCTGCATAGTTACACACGATCTGGATGTTCATAATATCTCTATGGATATAATATTAATATTGCTATAATAGTCACATTGTCTATAGGTAATTTGTCATTCATTATAAACATTCAGCAGAATAAATGGTTTACTGATGGACCAGGTGCAACAGATGACAATTTCATTATTAATGCTGGTGAGAAGCTCTATGGTTGACAGATACAATCTGTAGATTGATGGCAGTCATAATTTCTTAACAATGTGGACAATTACCTGCTTTCTGGCACACTAGAAAGTTCTATTTTCACACTGAATAACTGTAATCTGTATAAGAAAAAAAATGTAAAAGGTACCAAAGTCTTGTCTATATATAATATTAATGTTTCTTAGACCAAATAGAAACATTAAAGGGTGATTTAAGGTCTCTTTATCTTGCTAGTACCTTCCCCTGATCTTTGAAAAATATTTTTCTCTCTAATATGTACCATACATTGGTATGTGGCTTTGTTTTAATGCTAAAATCCATATTGCGGACCTTTAAAGTAAGTGGACAAACCTGAATTCTAAAAAGCTCATCAGATTTTCACTAGTTGAATCACAAGAGTCCTGTGTTTTCTAAACACATTTCACCATTCATTATACCAGTGCTTCCCAAACTGACTTGCCCCCTGATGTATCTTGGGCAAGGGTTCCCAACATCTTGAGTTCATGCCCCCTTCTAATTCTCATCAAACTCTCATGCCCCCCTCAAACACTCAAGCAATTGCATAAATACCCTCTATTAGCTGCTTTGCACTGACCATTGCCATGTTATTTTGTGAGCCTGTCTATATAACAATAGACATCACACAATACCCATGGAGGCTTTCCTCCTAGGCTGGGAAGCTACTCTAGGAGAGATGTGAGTAGACCAGAAATTGTATTTATTCAATGAACCTAAGCTAGTGACATACATCAGTGTACAAGTCCATAATCAGTAGAATCTGTTCAACCAAGTAACATCATTGACCAATATTTGAAATTAGGCCAAAAAAGAAGAATTGAATAAATTCTCATAATTTTCCAACATAGCGCTTTATGGCTGATTTAATAAACAAACCTTTGACATTTCACCACAGTTCACTGTTTAGTGAATATACCTAATGTACAATATACTATTTATAATAATCAGCCATAGACCACGTCTGTCTGTATCTGCCCTTTTAATATGTCATTGCTTTTCTGGTAGTGCCTTACCAATATATTGGTTAAACAAAGTACTGCACTTTATTTGCCAATCAATCACCTATATGTGTATTTTATTCGCTATTAAAAGTGTTATTGTTACCAAAAAAAAAACAGTTAGAACACAATCTTTAAATTGATAACATGCCATTTTATAGCACAATACAATAACAACAGTACAGACAATTATGTTGCTATGAAACGATAAGCATTATACAACCTGCTGGGCTCATTCATAGAAACCAGTCTGAAATGTGCTTGTTGGTTATTATTAATCCGCATATTGCTTAGCACTTAAGGGGACCCTCGATATAAAATGTAATGTTTCATGAAAAATCTTGGAATTAGTATTTCACATTATTTTGCATGTTTTTAACCCCTTAGTGACTGTGTGCTATGCTGCATTTGATGTGCCTTGAAGACCAGAATTCCATTATTTTTGTCATACGTTTACTGAACTGTGAATTTCTTTCTTTGTGTTCAGTTCACCTACACAAATTATATATCATTTTTTAAAGGATGAATAGGGCTTTCATTTGATACTATTATTTTCATCATTAAAAAAATATTAAATATGATGAAAATATGCCATAAAAAAACACTTTTTCTAACTTTGACCTGATTAATTTTTACACAATTACAAATGGTAAAAAAGACCCCATCTATATGTTTTCTAACCATTTTCTTCTACAGTGACTTTTTAACCCCAACCCTAAATTTACCCCAACTCTAAATTTACCCTAACCCTAAATCTACCCCCACCCCTTAATCTAACCCTTGTAATCATCCGAACCCCCCTGTAACCCTAATTATGACCATAATTATGACCCTAACCCTAGATCTAGGTTTAGTAGATCAAGGGTTAGCTTTTTCTATTTATTTATTTTATTTATTTAATTCATTTTCTATTTCTAACTCTAAAATACTTAACTGCCTCTAGGGGCAGTCAAGTAGTGATTTCAGAGCGACAGAAGAGATTTTTTTTCCTCTCTTCCGTCACTCTCTTCAGCACAATACAGCACCCACTGTGGATCGGGGTGCCCAGGGGGGCACACAAGGTGGTGCATGATGCCTCGCATCATTGCAACACTTTAACATACATAGGCAGTGATCATCTTTCACTGCCTATGTGTGTAACGGTCATACGATCACATTCGCGGTGATCATATGCGCGCGTTGGGGCGGCGAGGGGGGGCTGAAAGCACTCTCAGAGGCTGCTTCGGTTCCGAAGCAGCCTCTGGGAATAACTACAGACATGTAGCGTTCCGCTAAGGAGCGCAACACTACATGAAACCTGAGGACGTATATATACGTCCATGGTCCTAAAGGACCATTCTTTTCAGGACGTATATATACGTCCACATGCGTTAAGGGGTTAAATGTAGAAAAATAGAAATCAATGCTATTTTTTCCTACATTTACTCTAGGCTCTTGCCTTTCCACTAAAATTCTTGGACAAATGTATCCACAATTGAAACTGTAAAAACAATAATTCAATACAAGTGCTCACAAGCACTCTTCTCATTGCTTACACTCCATAGAGCAAATAAGCAAATATAGTACATGGGAAAAAAAGAAATAATATCCA
This sequence comes from Pelodytes ibericus, assembly GCA_036172795.1. Lineage (NCBI taxonomy): Eukaryota > Metazoa > Chordata > Amphibia > Anura > Pelodytidae > Pelodytes > Pelodytes ibericus. The sequence goes on along the minus strand of CM069858.1, from coordinate 101,582,782 downwards.
CAGCTGTGTAACATATATGAAGAGACTTACACTATATGGACACACGTACTGGGACACCTGACCATTACACCAACAGGGACTTTGATGACTTTGCATTGCAAATTCATGAACATTAGTATGTAGTTGGTCCCCCTTTTGCAGCAATAACAGCTTCCATGCTCATGGGAAAGCTTTCCACAAAATGTTGGAGTGTTTTGTCAGGATTTTGGATGGCAGATTTTGGATGGCAGTGATGTTGGATGAGAAGGCCTGGCTCACAATTTCCATTCCAGTTCATCCCAAAGGTGTTCGATGGATGTGAGTTCAGGGCTCTGTGTTGACCAGTCAACTTCTTCCACACAAAACTTATCCAACCATGTCTTTATGGGCCTTGCTTTGTTCACTGGGGCACAGTCATACTAGAATAGAATGGTAGAAAATATTAATTTCTGTAAAAGTATACAAATCTTAATTTAAAATATTAATACAAAATAATGAAATAGCTAGAAAGTCTTTATTTAGTCAAACACTATTTCTACTGTGTCCTAATAATAAGCAGGTAGATTTGTATCCAGTAACTTGAAAAACCTTAAAAAAACATATGTATTATCTTATATAAACTCAAGTGAACTCAATATAATGAATGTAAAAAGAGAATAGTTGAATTATTATTATTATTTTTTACACAAAACCTTATATCTTTTTGTTGTAGCTGAGTTCCTCACTCTCTTGTTTTGAAACATGAATGCAAATACTATTAAAAAGCTCTGTGCAATTGAAAGATCATTGAAAAGGTGTGCCTGGGAAGCATTGACTAATATAGTGTGGATAGGAAAGAATCACATTTCTCTTGGTGGAAATACATACAGCGCTTCAAATCAAATGTCAAGGAATTGGCAAGGGAATTTCAAACATAAGGCCAAAGTAGCTGGGTTGGAAGAATTCTCCAATTAAGCTGATTGGGACATTTTATCCAACTCTGCTATTTTGGCCTTATGTTTGAAATTCCCTTGTCAATTCCATGCAGTTGCCTCTTTCATGAATAAAGCACATAGTGTAGCAAACATATTGCTAGTAGTTGGATGTTGCACCACCATTGTAATACATGCATGTATATATAGTGTGTGACTCAAAATTAGATTAAATAGATTTTGTTTCAGAAACAGTTTTTTTTTAAATTTTCATATAGAATATATATGCATTTGGACTATTCTCCAGGTCTTAAATATTGAATATTTTTGAAAAACAATTATAAGCCACTCTGAAGCAATAATCTCAATTTTTGGACCTGTTAGGCCTCCTCTGTAACTTACATAGTAACTTACATAATTAGGGTGAAAAAAGACTTGCCTCCATCAAGTTCAATCTTTTTCATATTCCTTGTTTACTGCTGTTGATCCAAAGGGAGACAAAAAAGCCCTTATTTCAGCAATTTCAAATTCTGCTTCTTGACTTCAAATGATAATCAGCTTTCTCCTTGGGCCAAAAAGCACTAAACATGTATTAAGTCCTATACTAACATGCATAGTCCCTTTTCTGGCTCATTAAAAAAGTATTCGGGCCCCTTTTAAAGGCATCTAATGGCAGTGAATTCTATACCTTTATTGTCCTTACCGTAAAAAAAAAACCATTCCGCTGTTGTAGACAATCTCCTTTCTTCAACTCTTAGTGGATTACCTCTTGTCCTTTGTACTGTTCTTTTAATAAACAGGTCTTTAGAAAGCCCTTTGTATGAGCCCTGTATGCATTAATATAACATTATCATATTCCCTCTAAGATACCATTTCTCTAAAATGAACTCATATAACTTTTCTAGCCTTTCTTCATAACTAAAACTTTCCATTACCCTTATTAGTTTTATAGCCACCCTCTGCAGTTTCTCTAGAGCCATTATATATATATTTGAAAAAGGCACCTAAAATGTAACCTTATATTCACAGTGGGATCTTCCTCCTACAAGTCAGTACCCTTTTAATATATCCCAATATCTTATTGGCCTTTTTAACTACCAGCTGAGAGTGTGCACTGGTAAGTTTTCAATTACTCCAAAAACATTTTCATTAGTAGATTTCCCCAAGGAAACTCTTTGTTGCAATTTTATTATTATTCACAAAATGCATAAATTTACATTGACTCTCATTTGCAATTTATCTGCCCAGATGTCCAATTTTTCCAAATCCCTTTGCAGCAAACATATATCTAGTTTAGACTGTATTATCCTACTTAATTTTGTGTCATTGGAAAACACTTAGACATGACTCCTTATACCCCCTGGGAGATCATTAATAAACAAATTAAAAAGAAGAGGACCCAGGACCGATTCCTGAGGTACTCCACATAGAAACATAGAATGTGTCGGCACATAAGAACCATTCGGTCCATCTAGTCTGCCCAATTTTCTAAATATTTTCACCAGTCCCCAGTTCCTTATCTTATATCTAGGATAGCCTTTTGCCTATCCCACGCATAATTAAAATCCTTGACTGTTTTTACCTCTACCACTTCCGCTGGAAGGCTACTTCCACTACCCACTCAGTAAAGTAATACTTCCTGTTATTACTTTTAAATCTTTGCCCATCTAATTCAAGACTATGTCCTTTAGTTGTGGTAGTTTTTCTTCTTTTAAATATACTCTCCTCCTTTACCGTGTTGATTCCTTTTATGTATTTAAATGTTTCTATCATATTCCCCCTGTTACGTCTTTCCTCCAAGCTATCCCTCCAAGAACCCCAGTCACGCAGGCTGTCAGGATTCACTTCTGAAACATGTAGTGAAGAGAGAATAGGTGAAGGTCTGGAGAAATAATTGGTACAGACAACGAAAAGGCAGACTGAAATAGGTGCTTTAATTCTCAGATAGAGAGCCTCACCGCCACTGTCCTCCTACCCGTTGTATCCCAGACGTCTACGCGTTTCGCGCCAAAATACGACGCTTTCTCGAGGCTTGAGGACAATAGTGTGAGTTCTGTTGTCCTTATTTTCATTCCTAACAATTCACTCACATCATATACCAGTCTCCACTCAATATCATATCACACATTTTCTGTCTTTATTTACCATAGGTTTTCCTTACCTAACAATGCATCAACCTCACTTATTAGTTTACATATCCTAGCTAGTCACACAATACTCAGTGCCGATTACTGTGCATTCATACATAAACACAAGCATACTTTTACTTTGGCCACTTTGTCACTTCACCACTGGATGATACATTATTTGCTCAATTGCTACACATTTTTCAATACAGGTCTTTTGATACAAAGTTCCTGTATTTATTTCTTCAAAACTTATCATCTTGAGTGGTAACCGAGTCATATTGCATGCATGTTAGTGCACAGTAATTTCCCCAAGCGATTCTAACAAGCTGAGGTGGACTTCTTGGACACTCACATTGTGGGCGGAGTCTTACATTGTAAATTAGCCACGGACCTATCGTGGCTCATTGTATGCACACTCCCCTTCTGTCCAAACTGGATATATACTCCCATTCAAAATGGGCAATCGCCCCCTGACGAAGCCACTGTAGTGGCGAAACCCATGTCAGGTGAGGGTCCCTGTCAATCCGCCAATTAACCTGTGCAATTCCTGATTATGTCAGTGCTTCATAATGTATTTACATATTAACTTTGTTTTTTTTCACTGGTGAATGTGGTGCCCATGTTTTACTTTGAGCTTTTGCTAGACCCTTGTGCTCTATCGGCAGATTCTGGGTAACAAACAGCATTGTATGCCTAGCATTCTTTGGAACCATAAATGAACCTTTATTTATAACATCCAAATCGCTTTATATCTATAACAACAAGCAGTTTGGTTCTCCTATCTCTTCTATGAGTCTGATTGTATTATGTACTGGCAACATTTAGCCTAACAATTATTTCTACTCAGTTTGATTCCTGTTTCATGTGAAACTTATAATTGCTGTTACAGCTATTCATCTCTTGATATACAACATCTTAGTCTTACTACTGTGTTACTGAGCACTGCAAAACAGGTCTTTCAACGGTAGAAGGGAATTTTCATATTTTATTTAATTGCTTTGAACCTGAAACAACAAGCATTTCAGCCTACTTGTAACAATTGTGAGTTTCATTCAATTGTAACTTAAAGTTTGCTCATTGTCTGTCTTTTTATACAGCAAGACTTCTGATTCTTAGAGACCTGAATAATGGACGTTATTGCTAATGGTCATTCAAATATATGATCAAATACAATATTTTGGGCTAACCACACTGCACTTAAGTGTTGCAGAAGTCTTTAAAATGGTGGCATGACACTGAACCCTTTATTCTATCCAGACAAGAAATAATAGTATATTACAATAAATACGACTTGCTATTTATGGTGTGACTATTGCTTTTTCAAACCAATATATATATCACAACAAGTCCAAAAATACTTAATCATTTATGGGTTTTTATAAAAAGATTGTTTGTAACCTATTTTCATTTTTTTCACCTTATTGCACTTCTGCACTATTGTCTTGTTATATGTGTTATTTTAAAGATAACTAATTAAAGTTAAGTTTTACTCATAGAGACTTCAAATACATTTTCTCTGTAATCCTTCTATCTCCTGGGTTATTTCCCTGTTGAAGTCTCATTGTATATTATATTTACCACAGAGACCACATATATATATATTTTTTTTATTTATATAGGAGCGCTGTAGCTGTAGCAGGTATAATGCACATCTACTAATGGATAATCATGCACCATTATCATTCTTAATTTGATATATCAATTCTGTTTTTTCACTGGTATGACAGTTTAAAGTTTGAATGTGTTTTGTTTCCATCCATTAAGCAATAGTATAGAAATAGTTCTACTTTATTTTGATTTTAATAATTCCATAAAATATTTTACAGCATTTGAAAATGATAATTTTGAATGTTCAAACATTATATAATTATGATGAAAATACACTGTATATGTTAAAGTTAAAATAACGTATAATTAAATGAGAACTTATTTTTACAGTAAAATCTAGTGTTTTTGTATACTTTATTATCTTGGGAACCGTATAAGTACTTGGTTGTTAACTGTACTTCAACAGTCTTTTAAATACTACAGCAGATTTTAGCACAAAAAGTCTGCATTTCTTGCTTTTTTCCTTTTCTCACTGACCATGGTATTTCATATTTGTTGAGTCTTTCGTACTCTTTTATGCTAGAATCTCTCCTTTGTCCTCTTTTAGATTCTTCCAATTTATCTGTACGCCACTTTCTTACTTAGCTGTCTCTTCAAACATCGTTCTATTTTAGATGTTCTTTTAAACAGACAGAATGAAGCAGCAAAATGCGGAAGCTATTTGAAATGATATGCTATGACAATAGTCCTTGCAGAAATTGGAGTGAGGGTTGAAGTTACATTATGCAGAAGAACTAATATGACTTTCATTTTCCTGTCTGATTAAATTTCGCAGCTAATGGAGACATTGTTCACAAAGAGCTCCTTGAATGTTGTGTAATTTGAATATAACTTATGCACTAGGCATCCTAGAAATGGGTGTACATTATTGCAATGCAAAGTGTTTAGGTATTCAGGAATACATTGAGCTCAGTAGAGGACATTAGTTAACTATTTGCATGCCAAAAAGTGTATCGTTCTCCTCAAACCAATTAAATAGTTTATTAATAAAGACATGTATGTATGTGCCATCTGTAGAATTAATCTGGGTAATAGTAAAACCTTTGTATGCTGGGTAAGAGCAACATCCCCACAACACTTGAAAATCAGATAATATCCTTTCTTGGTTAAACTTTTTAACTGTATAGATAAACACACATAGTACAATGTGTGTGGGTGTCACAACATGTTCTTAGAGTTCTAGCACAGTTAGTTATTTCTATTCAGTTGTCAATTTCATATCACAGTATTCCTGTTTACAAGGATTTTTTTTTATTATTATTTAGCATTTTCATTTACAGTGATGTAGGGGTCTGTGCAGGTAGCCCTGAATTGAGCTAAACTTGGCCCAGTTTGTGCATATAGCAATTTGACTATTCAATATGGCCCTTGAATAGGCCCGAAATTCAGTAAAAAAAAATTAGAACATTTGGGATATTTGAGTTCTCTAAATATTATTACGAAAATGTTGCTTTCTTTAGACAAAAAGTGGTTAATTTATATGGAAATTGCTAAGTGTATGCTGTATTTTTAAATATGCTACCGTGGCCTAAATGGTGCAGTTACCACATCCATCAACCTTTCATATATAATGCCTAATAACAGACACATATATCCCATATTCCACTTTGTAACCCCAATACAAGTTAGGTAATTGCCATAATAGCTCTTGTGGTATAACAATGTCATGCCATTATATCACTGGTATACATGTATCACAGTACCATTTCATGTCCACAATATTGATTGGCAATGCACTATTGTCTACTGTGGATATGAAATGGTACCTTGACATATGTGAGTGCATTAGGCAGGGGCATGAATAGAGACCACCGGGCCACGGTGATAAAATTGCCACACTGCTTTCTGTCCACATAGCATATCACCACCTAATACCACTATTTCAATACACTGTCCACTGTACTAGCTTAATATCCTCATTACTTGTCAGTGCAGTAGTCGTAGGTGTTGCATGAGTCCAGTTGCAGTGGCTCCCACTGCAATAACCCCTCATTTTATTTGTAGGCCGATGCATAATCCTTCTAGGAAGGGGTCATCCAAGGTGCCCACAAACTCTGATGTTGAACTGGTCCCATCCTAGGAAATAGGATCTTGCACCTGGTTGCTTCCATCGGTGCAGTTTTGTTGTCAGTATTCAATGTGGCCAGATCTGCCTAAGTCCTATCTCCTCCAATGAACACTCCTGCATTACCAAAAATATGCTACTAGAGAGCCGAATTTAAAAAAAATATTTAATGTGCCAATGAAGACTTTTTTAGGGTCCATTTCCATTGTAAGCATATGCGTACAGTTTTGCGTGTTCTGATGAAACGCATGTAGGCATATATGTGTGCATTTATATATGTTTAAATGTGTAAGTGTGCATGTATGTGTATTATGTATGCATGTTTATTTTTATGTATGTGTGTGTATGCAGGTAGGTATGAACACTTTTGTGTGCACGTGCATTTAAATATGTGTTTGCATATAGCCATGTGGCCATTTATGACTGGTGTGAGCAAGAAAGTGCAGGCACGTGTATACATTTCGATTTAAGTGTTTTCATCTTTGTAGCCAGGTAGATATGTTTGATCAGATATCAGTGTCAGTGTGTTGTGAATGCTCAGGAAAGGTATAGTTATCAGTAGACATGTGCAAAAAAAATTTTCGTTTCGTTTTCGTCCATTCGGACGAAAATGTTATTTATTTCGTCTAAAACGAATTTCGTTCATTACTGCATTCGTTTCAGACGAAATTCTTCATTATTTTCGTTTCGTTAATTTTTATTCGTTCGTTTTATATAATACATGTAATACTATTGGCTTTCTATAAACCGAACGAGAGCCCCATTCATAAGAAATTCTTATGAATGGGGCTCTCGTTCGGTTCATAGAAAGGCAATAGTACTATATGTTTTCTATAAGCTGAAAGTCTATAAACCGAACGTTCGGTTTATAGACTTTCGGCTGATGGAATACATGTAATCCTATTGCTATTCTATAAACCGAACGTTCGGTTTATAGAATAGCCATAGGATTACATGTATTCCATAAGCCGACAGCCTATAAACCGAACGTTCGGTTTATAGGCTGTCAGCATTTAACTATACAGAGACAGAGTCTCCATTCATAAAATTATGAATGGAGACTTTGTCTCCGTGTAGTAAAATGCCGACAGCCTATAAACCGAACGTTCGGTTTATAGGCTGTCGGCTTATGGAATACATTGTACACACTAACACTGACCTACTTAGCCCAATTAACTAGCTAATAAAAAAAAATATTCAAGGAGAATGCTAATAGAAAGCATTATAATCAACTCGACAGATGACAACAACCCATATGTTACTACGGCCTACGTTTGTCTCGTGTTAGATAATACAGGGGTTATTTAGTGGCTTAATCTACTAATCTACTTATTTCCTTTGCTGTTCTATTTCCCTCTCTCCATCCTTTCTCCCCTCCTGTTCTTTTTTTTGTTCTTCTTTATTTATTATTGTTTGGGAATAATCATGGGTTGGGGGGGGGGGGAGAGGAGAAACAACCAGGAGTTGTCCCTTTTTGCCATACAGAGGGGGTCATTTGGATATTAAAGCAATAAAGCGAGAGATAATTAAGAATCAGCAATATTGAAGTGTAACATATGTCTTTTATTAAATCATAAGATTGAATGTATGATATATAAAAAAATGTAAACAAATTTAGGTTCCCAGACCCCAAAAAAAGTACAGAAACAACTTTGACCAGTATAATGAACTGGTCAGAGCAATCAGAATCACAGCACAGGCTTGCAGGTGTTAATGTGGAATTCGTCCATTCATCCATTCATTCAATTCGGCTTTTAGGCTGTTGTATGTAATGCTAATAGCATTGAAATACAACAATTAAAGTTGAAATTGAGTTGAATTTGAGTGAAATGTTGTCGAAATTGAGTCTATTGGGTCTATTGACTAAAATTTGAATTTGGAGGTCGACCACTAAATTTGAATTTTAGTGAAATAGACTCATTTTATTTGAAATGTGTTGAAATTAAGCCGGATTGCCGAATGGATGAATTCCACAGATCAGAGTCATAAGACAGTCATTATTCATTTAGGATCAGTTTTCTTCTGCATAGCATAATTTTTTGGAGAATAAAAACTAATCTGATATGAATACTGAATGCATGATTACTCTGTTCTGTGGAATTTAACAGTGAGGTCAATTTGATGGAATTCAACACGTTTCGACGCTATTTCACCTCTATTTCGGCTTATGTAATGCCATTAGCATTACATAAATTAACTTAAGCCGAAATTGAGAGGAAATTTGAATTCGACATACCAGAGTGGCTGTTGGCATCTGAATGGACGAATGAATTTCATTCATTTAGCATTCGTTCATTCAGCTTTCATTAGTTTTTTGTTTTCGTTATTCCTGCGAATGGATGAAAATGCTATTTTCTCCCTAAAATGCTATTTTCTCCCTAAAATGCATTAGTCCGAAAACGAATGCACATGTCTAATATCCAGATGCCATATGCTAAATGCCATATACAGTGCCCTAATTAGTATTCAAGCAGGTAAAGAGTTGAAGTCTTTTAAAGGAAGCCTGTCTCATGTCAAGTATAATGCATTGGACAAAATCAAACAATATTTGAAATACATTCAAAAACAGCAAATAAATTAGCAGAAACAGAGACTCATTGTTAGCAAAAAGCAAAACAGAAGTGATCAATAATACAAAGAAAACTAATGATTTTTAAGCTAAATGTACCATGCTGGAAAATGTAACCCAGCACAGGCGTCTCTAAGATATATGAAAAGCCTTAGCAGTTCATGAGATAACAGAGAAGAGTCACAAGTGCCTCTATACATTACAAGACCAAAGGCCATCAAGTAGACATTTAAAAAAAACACCCAAAATTAAGTTCCTCATTTATGCTCAACAGGGAGAAGCTACATAGGTTGTGAATAAAACGCTACCTTAAAGGTCTGGTAGTGTTAGCTACATAAAACATTTCACATGGACACTGGTGAGCATAGATAATCAAATTGGAGAGACAGGTAAAATAACCCTTAATCCTGAACGTTTCTCCCTTGTTGTTGGTAAATGAGTTCTTTCTGACCATAATTTGTACATGCCTTGCAGTGATACCTGCCATTCCTGTCACTAATCCTTGATAACCAATATGTACAAAGCCTCTGTTTGTTATGTATATTTGCACAGTATTGTGATGTTGTCCTATGGTGATGGTGTTTATTAATAACTAGTGTTGAGCGAACCCGAACCGCACTTGAACACGGACATTTCACTGTATGTCCGTGTTGGAGTTCGGGGGTTCAGCTATAAACCGAAAGTTTATGAACCGAAAAACATTCGGTTTATAGACTTTTGGTTTATAGAATAGCAGTAGCATTACATGTATTCTATAAACCGAAAGTCTATAAACCGAAAGACATTCAGTTTAAAAACTTTCGTTTGACAGAATACATGTAATGCTATTGCTATTCTATAAAAAGAAAGTCTATAAACAGAATGTCTTTCTTATGAATGGGGACTCTAGTTTGGTTTATAGAAAGCCAATAGTATTACATGTATTCTATAAGCCGAAAGTCTATAAACCAAAAGATATTCTGTTTATAGACTTTCTTTTTATAAAAACGTCATTTTACTTCATTTTTCAGCCCTCTAGCCCTTTCCAGGACTTTTTTAGAGGCATTTTAGTGGCCAAAAGTTCGTGTCCCCATTGACTTCAATGGGCTTCGGTTTCGGGGTCAAGTTCGACCCCGAACCCGGACTTTTTTACGAAGTTCGGCCGAACACGCCGAACCCGAACATCCAGGTGTTCGCTCAACTCTATTAATAACATATATATAAAATGTCTTTATTGTCCTCTTCCAGTGTGTTGCTGACTAGAGTACATATTAGAGAACATAAGGAGTTTGCATCTAATTCTGGATATTTTTGGGTGGCCCATAATGCTCACTTACAGTACTTCAAACTCGGTAGCATCGCTGGAAAAAAAATTATATTTATGGGGAAATAAACTTCATAGTTTACTGCCCAGAAAATTAAAACCCAGCAAAGGTGGACATTTATTGATGGCGTTGTTTTATCACATTTAAAGAACATGTAAACATATAAAGGTGTTCTTCTAGTCTAACATGTAAAAACTCTAGCAGATTTGCATTTACCCACCCTAGATGTACATGAACAAGCCAAATTATATAAATCCATCACTCCTGAAGAGGTGATTTAGACCACTGAAAAACTGTCTAAAAGCAAATCTCAGGACCTGACGGATTTACGGTGCTTTATTGCCATAAACTGTCCACTATTTTAAGCTCTCTTCATGTTGACGTGTACATAGACATTATGGAAGGTTATAAAATGCGAGCCAATTTTATACACAAATGAATTAGCGTTATCCAAAAGGGCATACAAGAAGATTGTGACAATTATTGCTCAATATAGAATTGGATCACTTTCTATAGTGCCTTAAAAATGTACAAAGGTGAGAACCTGGGAACTTAATATTTTCCACAAATCAACCTGATCATCACCCATAGTAATCCCAGTTCTGTCATTGTGTATATGTATTACAGTAGAGGTATACTACAAACAATATGAATTACATATATAATACATGAGGAGAAGCAACTATTGAATAAAATAACAATGGTTGGCTTCCAGCAGAATTCAGATGACTAACCCATGTATAATAAAATACTTTGATGAAATGTGTTGTTAGACACAAAGCATTAGCTGATAATCACATTTGTCTGTCTTTCATATTGTACAAGCCCTATGTTATCATTAACCTTTTATTCTCATATTATTCAGAAGCAAATCATTTTCTTTTTAGTACATGAAACTTTCCCTCTTTGTTTGATGTATATGTCTGCCTTTAACTATTTCCTGCTATTATACAAATGTATTTACTTTACCACTGAACATACTATCCCATTAAATATCTTGAATGCAGTGAGCTTTGTGTCTGCAATTGGAGATGAGAATTGGCAGCAATAAAACAAAATTGACTCAGTAAAAGACAATGTTTTACAGGTCAAGCAACCCTTAGTTTAATACAATTAAATGACCTTTTGTACAACCAAAAAAACTTATATTAGCCACCCATATGTCTTTGAGGTTGTGAAAATGTATAAAAAACTGATATACGTACAGAATGCTTAGTGAAACCACATAATATAAAAAACAGATATTATTAATGATATACAAATATATATATATAAATGACAATATAAATTACAATAATAACACATCCAGTAAAAAATACAGTCACATGTAAAAGTTAACATTTTCAGCAAGTTGTTGTGTGCTGAAACACCTGATGCATTTCGCCATGTGAGATTCTTCAGAGATGAGTGCAATATACAATCAGTTTAAAATGAAATTTAGTTAGAGTGGAATATTTTTTAGCAAATCCTTAGCTCATAGTGCTGAAAGAGGGAATGCACAGGGGCTACACAGTTGTTTTATTTTTAGCATAGAATTGGTAATTATTGAATCACTGATATAAGAAGTAAGGTGTAGGGTCCCCAGTAGCACTGAGGGCTGCAGTGTTACAGCGCACATTTCACAGGACTTAAATTCCCTTAGTGGTGAGTATAGATGGGGAGTTGCGACTTTCCATGTAAGCAGCTCTTTTATGGATCTAGGATAAAATAACTCAGAACTGCTGTTGCTGAGTGCCTGATTATGCAGATGTTTCCCTCAGTGAGCCTAAAAAAGTTTTTAGAAGTACTGAGGGAAAGCACATTTCATGTCTGAGCTCCGGTCTGTGCTTGTAAATGAATGTATGCAGGGAAATGCTTGATAGTGCCTACAGAAGACCCCAATTATGGGGGCTGGGAGTCATTTTGCTAGCTCCCAGCCCTGTTTATTATTAGGAAGCTCCCCCCTAATTTGAACTGGGGTCAGGGTATTATTTTTTATAGTTATGGGGCCAGTTGTCAGTAAGCTCCATCATGCTAAGCAAAATGCTCTCATAAGTCTGACTGAGCAACATCAGAAAGGTGTATTTGCATCTGACATGACAAAACTACAATTCTCCTGATCCCTTGCCACTACAGTAACATTTAAGAATAGAACAGAGAACAGCATGGACGTTGTAGGACCAGCATCTGAGTAATAAGAATGATCCGTGGGGCTATTACATCCACTGCTACTACTTTTATATTATACTTTTAAATAGAATAAAATGCAGTACATTTTTATATGGGAACATATTACTATTGACTCATTGACTGCACGGCATGAAGCAGTTGTGGGAATGTAATATAGTAACATATTAATTTAGGTTGAAAAAAGACACAAGTCTATCAAGTTCAATCCTTCTACCTAACATTCCCACTTTTGATACAAAAGAAGGCAAAAAAGAAAAATTCCTTCTTGACTCCAAAGGGCAATCAGATTTCTCCTTGGATCAAGAAGCTCTATTAATAATGCTTATTCTATTAATAATAGCCCTGTATGTTCTGCTTTTCCAAAAAAACTATCCAGACCATTTTTAGAGGCATCTATTGTATTTGATAGCACACCTCTCTAGGCAGTGAGTTACATAACTGTATTGTCCTTACCGTAAAGGATCCCTTCCTTTGCCGTCTATGAAATCTTTGCTCCTCCAGTCTCAGGGGATGACCTCTTGTTCTTTGTATATTTCTGTTAATGAACAGGTCACTGGGAAGCTCTTTATATTGGCCCTGCACATATTTTTTTTAAGTCTCTCTTCTTTAGTAAGATTCTCCAATCCCCTTATTAATTTTGTAGCCCTCCTTTGCACTTTTTCTAGTTCCATAATATCCTTTTTAAGGACTGGTTACCAGAATTGTACTGGATATTCAATGTGAGGTCTTACCATTGACTTGTAAAGAGGCAAGGTGATATCCTCCTCCCGTGAATCTACAGGGAGTGCAGAATTATTAGGCAAATGAGTATTTTGACCACATCATCCTCTTTATGCATGTTGTCTTACTCCAAGCTGTATAGGCTCGAAAGCCTACTACCAATTAAGCATATTAGGTGATGTGCATCTCTGTAATGAGAAGGGGTGTGGTCTAATGACATCAACAACCTATATCAGGTGTGCATAATTATTAGGCAACTTCCTTTCCTTTGGCAAAATGGGTCAAAAGAAGGACTTGACAGGCTCAGAAAAGTCAAAAATAGTGAGATATCTTGCAGAGGGATGCAGCACTCTTAAAATTTCAAAGCTTCTGAAGCGTGATCATCGAACAATCAAGCGTTTCATTCAAAATAGTCAACAGGGTCGCAAGAAGCGTGTGGAAAAACCAAGGCGCAAAATAACTGCCCATGAACTGAGAAAAGTCAAGCGTGCAGCTGCCACGATGCCACTTGCCACCAGTTTGGCCATATTTCAGAGCTGCAACATCACTGGAGTGCCCAAAAGCACAAGGTGTGCAATACTCAGAGACATGGCCAAGGTAAGAAAGGCTGAAAGACGACCACCACTGAACAAGACACACAAGCTGAAATGCCAAGACTGGGCCAAGAAATATCTCAAGACTGATTTTTCTAAGGTTTTATGGACTGATGAAATGAGAGTGAGTCTTGATGGGCCAGATGGATGGGCCCGTGGCTGGATTGGTAAAGGGCAGAGAGCTCCAGTCCGACTCAGACGCCAGCAAGGTGGAGGTGGAGTACTGGTTTGGGCTGGTATCATCAAAGATGAGCTTGTGGGGCCTTTTCGGGTTGAGGATGGAGTCAAGCTCAACTCCCAGTCCTACTGCCAGTTCCTGGAAGACACCTTCTTCAAGCAGTGGTACAGGAAGAAGTCTGCATCCTTCAAGAAAAACATGATTTTCATGCAGGACAATGCTTTATCACACTCGTCCAAGTACTCCACAGCGTGGCTGGCAAGAAAGGGTATAAAAGAAGAAAATCTAATGACATGGCCTCCTTGTTCACCTGATCTGAACCCCATTGAGAACCTGTGGTCCATCATCAAATGTGAGATTTACAAGGAGGGAAAACAGTACACCTCTCTGAACAGTGTCTGGGAGGCTGTGGTTGCTGCTCCACGCAATGTTGATGGTGAACAGATCAAAACACTGACAGAATCCATGGATGGCAGGCTTTTGAGTGTCCTTGCAAAGAAAGGTGGCTATATTGGTCACTGATTTGTTTTTGTTTTGTTTTTGAATGTCAGAAATGTATATTTGTGAATGTTGAGATGTTATATTGGTTTCACTGGTAAAAATAAATAATTGAAATGGGTATATATTTGTTTTTTGTTAAGTTGCTTAATAATTATGCACAGTAATAGTCACCTGCACACACAGATATCCCCCTAAAATAGCTAAAACTAAAAACAAACTAAAAACTACTTCCAAAAATATTCAGCTTTGATATTAATGAGTTTTTTGGGTTCATTGAGAACATGGTTGTTGTTCAATAATAAAATTAATCCTCAAAAATATAACTTGCCTAATAATTCTGCACTCCCTGTATATCTTGTTTTCTACGTGCCAATATCTTATTGGCCCTTGCAGTTGCTGACTGGCATTGAGCACTGTTGCCAAGTCTGTTATCTACAGTTATTCCTAAATCCCTTTCCTTAGTAGTTTTTCCCAGGGAAATACAATTTAAAGTATATATTGCTTTGTTATTATTTATCCCATAATGCATAACTTTACATTTGTCCAAATTGAACCTCATTTGCCACGTAATTGCCCAATCCCCAAATCTGTCCAAATCTTCCTGTAAAGAACAAACAACAAGGTTAGTCTCTATTACTTTACCATATTGTGTGTCATCAGCAAACACTGAGGCATCGCTTTCAACACAACTTGGGAGATCATTAATAATAATTAAAAAGAAGAGGGCCTAAAACAGACCCCTGAGGTACTCCGCTTAATACCCTGGTCCAATTTGAGGATTTTACATTTACAACAACCCTCTGCATTCTATCTTTTAGCCAATTTTTAATCCATACATACATACATTTGCCCCAAACCTATTTCTCTCAATATGTAGAGTAACCGTTTGTGTGGAACTGTATCAAATGCTTTAGCAAAGTCTAAATAGATCACATCAACTGCCACACCTAGATCTATATTTTCTATTATCTATATGACTTCTTCATAGAACGTTATTAAGTTTGTTTGACAAGACCTATCTTTCACTAAACCATGTTGACTTTTACTAATTATATTCTGATTCAAGATATATTCTTGAGTGTATACCTTTAGCATTCCTTCAAATAATTTCCCCACTACAGATGTTAACTCTCTAAGGGCCCTTGGGTGCAGTGCCACCATCAGAAATGTCAGGGCCCCGTACTGAAAAAAATTCTGCCCCCCCCCCTTTCAATTGTTTATCCATTAATAGCCCACTGATAATTTTTCCATTAATAGCCCACTGATAATTTGTCCATTAATAGTCCACTTATTCTTTGTCCATTAATAGCCCGCAATCCTCCCCCCCTTCCCCAGTACTTACTTGTATGCTGCTCGTCGGCCATCTGCATGCAGGAAATACAGCCACCGGATATGACATGATGTCATTTGCGGCGTCTGTGACTAAAAGCCGGGTCCAAATGCCGGCTGCTGCTCGATTGTGACTGTCTCTGTGTGAGAAAGTCACATGGGCAGCGGGGGCCCATGGGGCAGCTGCTTTGGACCCCAGAAATGAATGGGCCCTGGCAGGGGCTGCCTTAAGTAATCCAGCGCCCCATGCGGGCCGACCCCATGACACCCCCCTACACTCATGTCTGTCTCCTCTCCATCCTCATGCCTGTCTCTATCCTCTCCCTTCATGTATGTGTCTCTTCCTTCCCATGTTTGTCCCTTTCCTCTTCATTACCATGTCTGTCTCTCTCCAACTCCCCCATATCTGTTCTCTCTCTCCCCCATATCTGTTCTCTCTCTCCCCCTCCTCTCCCATATCTATTCTCTCTCTCCCCCTCCTCTCCCATATCTTTTCTCTCTCCCTTTCCTCCCCCATATCTGTTCTTTCCTCCCCCTCCTCTGTTTACCCCCCCTCTTCTTTTTTCTCCTCCCCTCCTCCTTTCTCCTCCCTCTCCTCTGTTCTTTCCTCCCCTCCTCTATTCTCTTCCCCTCTCCTCTGTTCTCCCCATCTATGTTCTCTCCTCCCCCTCCTCTTGTCTTTCTTCCCCTCTTCTCTGTTCTCTTCCCCTCTCCTCCCCCTCCTCTGTTCTCTCCTTCCTTTCTCCTTTCTCCTCCTCCCTGCTATGTGCTCTTCCCCTCTCCTCTGTTCTCTCCTCCCACCTCCTCTGTTCTATTCCCCTCTCCTCCCCCCTACTCTGTTCTCTCCTTCCCCCTCCTCTTTTCTCTCTCCCTTTCCTCCCCCATATCTGTTCTTTCCTCCCCCTCCTCTGTTTTTTCCTCCCCTCTTCTTTTCTCTCCTCCTCTCCTCTGTTCTCTCCTCCCCTCCTCTATTCTATTCCCCTCTCCTCTGTTCTCCCCTCTCCTCCTCTGTTCTCTCCTCCTCCTCCTCTTTTCTTTCTCCCCCTCTTCTCTGTTCTCTTCCCCTCTCCTTCCCCCTCCTCTGTTCTCTCCTCCCCTCCTCCTTTCTCCTCCCCCTCCTCTGTTCTCTCCTCCTCCTCCCATTATTACTTATGGGGGATCGGGCAGAGCCAACAAGATGTGAGGTGAAGAGCCGCCACCACCCTATGAAGTAGAGCTGAGTCTGCTTCACTGGGAGCTGCAAGCAGCATATGTAAGTGCTGCTCGCACTCCCCACATACAGTGATAATGCAGGGTATAGGATTATCACTAAGCATGGGGAGCATGAGCACCCGGTAAGCTCCGCTCCCTCCCCTGGTCCTTCAGTTTAGCCGAGCAGAGGGATGGTGAGGGGAGATTTTCTGATCTCGACATCCAGTGCCTCTGTCGGCAAACTTTTTTTTAAAAGTAGCTGGCAGGCAGGCAGGCAGCTTCCCCGTTTGCCCATGTTTTTTTTTTTTACATTTTTTTTTAAAGGGCCGGGGCCTGAGCGACGGGTGCATACCATCTGGCCCTGGGGCCTTGTCTATCTAACAGAGTTTAATTGCTTAAGCTTTCTTCTTGTGTCAGTCAATCCCATGTTTGTGGTGACCTTTAGATGAGAATTTCCAATTGCATATTTATTTTTATTTCACTTCATCTTTTTCTGAGCCATGAATTTGCTTTATGTTTATCCAAAGACTATTTGAGCTTTGGTAGTAAGTAGAAATTGTTAGTTGGCATTATAAATACAGCATGATTTAGAGTACTTTGTGATTTAGCATGCAATGAATCAGACAAGGATTGGCCAAACCAAATGATGCACATTCCATTGGATCTAATTAGTTATAGACTTCATTTGCAGAGCAGCTGTGCATCTAACAGTACCTGAATTATTTCATGGCCTTAGTAATGGGGGATGGGTTGATCTTTACTGTGCATAATGCTGTCTGTATTTTTAAGAGTAATTTTATATGTTATGTTTTTCATTATTCATTTCATAGTGAATAATAGTTTGTTTATGAAAAAAAAGTTAAAATGTGCTTACATTATAAAACTATTCTTAGGCATTAAAAAGGCTTTCAAAGAGTGCAATTGCTTCACTTCAAAGATTGAAAGTATGTTGAAATATCTGTAAATAAATAATTTAACCTTTTCTTTGTTCTTCCCCTAAAGAATTGAAAAGATTAAAAATACAAAGACTTCTAGAAAAAGAGTTTATAAGCTGTTATTAAATTGGATGCACACTTGTACCGTTGGTTTAGCCTACGGGTAGCCTGTAATTTGAGTTATGTTTTCAATTATTTCAATAGCTATCTATTTTTTAAGACAATACAGTTCAATAAAAACTTCTTGGCCTGTAAGGCAGGTTTTGTCTAGGGTCTAGAAACAATTATTGATTTGAATCACTATAAACATCCTCAATAAACAATGCTCACAAAAGGAAATCCAAATTTAAATGAAGCATTTATTTATTTGTGAGTATTTAATATAGTAATATATAAGGTCTACTCAATAAAGAGATAATTGCTGGCAGTTGAGACAGTGCTGTATTTACCTAGGGCGGCAAATTGTGGGGGGTGGCAGCGACCCCCCCCCCCCCCCCCCACCCGCACTGAATTTTTTTTTTTTAAATCTGCTTAAAAAAAAGCGCTTGCAGGCAGAGAGGGAGGTGAGAAGGGATCGGAAGATCCGTGCTGCCTGTTCGGCTCCCCGTGCAGTGTGACACGGAAGTGCCGACAGTCATGTGACCAGCGCGCTGAAGTCATACGCGCGCCGGGTCACGTGACCTGTCGGCACAAACGCCTGGGTGCCGAACAGGCAGCATGGAGGAGACCAAGCTGCCTGCCACTAGCCACCAGGGAAAAAGTAAGTGCTGGGGAGATGGGGGGATTTGGGCACATTGGCTGGGGCTTATTAAATGGCAAATAACAATGGCATATTATTGGGAAAATTGGCTGTGGGATATTAAATGGCAAATAACACTGGCATATTATTGGGCAAATTAGCAGGGGCATATTAAATGGCAAATAACACTGGCATATTATTGGGAAAATTGGCTGGGGCATATTAAATGGCAAATAACACTGGCATATTATTGGGCAAATTGGCTGGGGCATATTAAATGGCAAATAACACTGGCATATTATTGGGCAAATTGGCTGTGGGATATTAAATGGCAAAGAACACTGGCATATTACTGGGCAAATTGTCTGGGGCATATTAAATGGCAAATAACACTGGCATATTATTGGGAAAATTAGCAGGGGCATATTAACCCCTTCATGTTGCAAGGTGCTTGCGTCCCAAACGACGCAAGCACCAAAACGTCACAAATTGTTCCTGGCCACTGATCACAAGGTGACGGTAGCCAGGAACACTATGGCAGAGACCCGATCAGATTTAAAAGGGGAATTAAATTCTATAGAATTGATCCTGCACAACTGGCATGGTAGCATAATTTTTTTAAACTGGTAAGTCCATGATGAAATCTATGGATACATGCATCTTGGTTCTTAGAGGCACAGGAACCGAGTGAAGTAAACCACCAGCTGGTTTAGGTGCAAGTTATTTTTTTCCTGATATGTACAAATTTCACATCCTCAAATGTAATCCTTTTCTATGATAGGCCACCTGAAAGTTTGTTCAAGGAGATGTGTAATTTGTTTCTTACCTGAATGAGTAGGACCTGTTCTTGGTCATCCTGGAGGTTACTCAAAGCTATATATTACACCACATTGTATTGGTTCTTATATTGTGTATTATTGCACTTATTTTGGTGTATAGACATACACTGGATTGTATTGCACAAATGTATATTTCACTTAGATGGATTAATTAGATTGTACTAGTCTTTTTTGGATTTACACCTCACATTGCACTTTATTTTATTGGTTTATGCACTTGATACACACTTGATATTGGATTATACTATATGGATCAATCAGATTGTACTGCTATTTTTTGTGGCATATTGCACTTTATTATATTGGTTGTTTGCACAGTGTATATTGCACAAGATACACACTGGATTCTATTGCACAATTTATGTGCTATTCTCACACTGAATGATTTTAATTTATATATTTATATATTTATTTATTTTCACTTATTACCAGTTACATCGCACTGTGCGCCAGAGATCCTGTTTCTTCTTTTTTTTTACTGTATTCACATAGTCTTGTGTCTGTGTCAAAATCTGGCAGCAGGTGCTGAGAGTAACACCAGCTAGAGAACACTACTGGATTGCTCATCCATACCCTTTCTTTTTTGGATACGTGTAATAGCCTGCAAAAGTGACAGGAGTTTATCACGTATGAGATACGTAGTGTGACAGTCTTATCATAAAATAATGTCAGGGACCAGATAATGCAAGGAATTAAAAATAGGTAAAATTATTGTCAGACCACACGAGATGAACATCTCATCAACACATTCTATGTTTCTATATTTGTATTCATGAATAGACTTTGTGACCACAGAATATGGTGCATGTTATGTATCTTTTTTTTTTTTTTTACAAAGAATGTGTTAAATTCAACACTATAAGAAAAGAAAAAAAAGAATATTTAATTGGATGTATTACAAGATGCTGAGGGGGTACACTCACAAATGAGTAATGAAATCAGGCTCATCAAAGTAGTGTGGTCATTCGGTTTAATCCTTTTATCTAAAAAACATTAAAAAAACCATTGCGCAGTGGCTGACAAAAGACAGGCAATAAAAATGCATAAATGCACGTACAAAGTATATAGCACTGAAAGTGCAACTTGCGTGAAAAAAGTACTGAGGGTTAAACCTCTTTCCTGCTGCCACCAGGATGGGAGACTCAGGTACTTCTCTTGAAGATAAAACAGCTTGGATCCACTTCTCAACGCGTTTCGCCGGCTGTGCTGTCGGCTTCCTCAGGAGATTGATGCTTTATTGCAAATTTGAACACAAGCATCAATCTCCTGAGGAAGCCGACAGCACAGAGCTGTTTCTCTTCCTGGGACATGCGCCCCAATTATGTCTGTCTTTAAATTCAACACTAGAAATGGAAGAAAAATGCTTTAGGAGTATTTGGTAAATGTAGTGTATCATAAAATTAAAATGGTTCCACACAGTGAAACATTTTAAACATTAGGTCATCCAAATAAGTGGAAGGACTACAATAATTAGCATTCACAGTGTGCAAAGTGTTAGAAGGAATACTAATATCAGATTCTTACTTCTTTATGTGATGAAAAATAGTTGACAGTTCAAAGGCACCATGGGATTTTCTAAAAAAATATCTTAATATATCTTAAGATGCTATAGAGGTGCCAATTTGATACAAACTTGTTTTTACACCCATGAAGATTTCTTACTTTTGTATTTTTAGTCAAAATGTGCATTGGTTCATTTTAATGACAATTTATAGATAATTGTATAGCTAATTTTACAGCTAATTAATGGCTGTAATCACTAAAATTTGAAAAGGTCCAAAGGAGTTCAAAGGTCGAATTTGACGTATTTTAAAAATAAAATTCAACGTCCCAACTCGACCCCCTTGAGCTATTCACTCAAATAAATTTGCATTCTCTCTCCTCTCCTTGACAAAGTCCAATCCGTACTCCCATCTCAAACTAAACCTTCAATGGATGCAAGAAAAATTGCTATTCACTAAAAAGTGAAGGGAGTTTGATTAGCACTAAAGTTGCACTAAATGGAATGCAGGTGCGGTAAAGATATTACCGTAAACAAAACGACATTATGTGCATATGTTGTCCATATATTTGTGGTTTGCTTTTTTGAAAGGTGCTATTTATTTAGTTATACTATAACAAATACATGCTATGTGAATAGGCAACACTAATGTTAATGCTCAACAAAAGTTCAACTTCTCTATTCCACCACTAGGTGGATTATCTTTTGTCTGCAAATAATTTTACAGTATTGGTGATGAAAATATATTGAATGATTGTACTCTTTTTTTTTTTTAATAAAAAACAAACAAACTAATATTTAATTCAATCTCCCAGTAACCTGTACGCATTTCATTATGATTATTAAAAATAATGCTTAATTAATATCTGCTTTTCAGTTCAATTCAATGTATTAAGAAACTAAAAACTTTCACAGTGCATTGTGTGCATTCAAATAGTCACTTTCACAGATATCTGCAAGTTAGTTCATTAGATCAGTCTAAACACATGCATCAAGTAATATTTCTACCAAAGATATGCATTGAATTACTTATTACAGCTGATTAATTTGTCACTGGAAGTTATTAAATTAAAATATTTCTCGGCTGGTGTTTTTTAATAACAATAAATGGCTCATTATCCCTCAGTGAACAAATTGAAATTCTCAGTTATGTTGGCAAACAGACTAATGAGTATCATTGCATTGAGTGACATTTTGTAATTGTAGCAATATGTTGATACAATAATGAGCTTGCATGTGTAAGAACATAACTTTTGTCTAAAATTGGCCATGATCACAGTAAAAGCTACAATGGCTAGCATTGTTCCACTTATTCACAAAATGCATATTACTGTGTTAATATAATTTAGAGATCTAGAATTAAGCTCAGACCATATTTTAAAACAGATTTATACCTACATGCTGGTAATTCCAAAAATGCCAGAGTTCACTTACTTTTTCCTGACTCTGTGTATATTCTAATGGATGTTTTATTTTGTATTAATTTTGACTCTTTACACATTATACAATAATCGCTAAGCTGGATTGTTGGGCTCCTACTATTTCTTTTTTAAGGGTTTGTGTATCTATATATTCATAGTGCATATATCTACATAATGATTTTGTATGATACAGTAAAATTTTAGACCAAAGTCAGAAGATAATAGATTATAATATCTTTTGAAAGCATCACTTTAATGTATGTGTGAAATTTATGAGCTGCATAATTTTACACTGCTTTTCAGGAATAAGTATTTAACACCCACTGAGAGGGAAGTCATATATTAATAATCTGTCACTCTTGAAAATGCTTCAAATGCTTTCAATGGAACAAAATGTAATAAATCAAGATACCATCACTTTCAGTAAATTAATCTTTTATAATATTTGTAGCCAGCTTGAAGTAATTTAAGTGTTGATGCATTTTTTTAAAATATAATAATGTGTTTATAACAAAAATGTAACTAGAAAAAATGAATCTCATATAAATGGTGAAACCAATTTGGAAAATCATAATCCTCCAATTTTATGAGAATGATTACTCAAAAATACCAGGGACATGTTTTTATAAAGCTACAATGAGCCTGGTGTGTTGCAATTCTCCAATATGTAAAAAAGAAAATGGGCAGCAAAATAACTCAAATTAACATGCATATTCAGCTGATGAAGAGCATTATTGAGGGATTAGTAAATAATTGGGAGGATATCCAAAAGTGTAATTGGTAAAACAGGAAAAAGGCAAATTAAACTAGACCACTAAGTCAAGTTCTAACAGATTACCTTTAATGCAGTCAGGTACAACTTTTCACAATATGGGCAGTTTATTAGAAATGCAACAAATTAGATCTGTGTCTCCCTTTCAGTGCATAATACTGGAGTCTGCTCTGAACACCAAAGATGGGACCCCTCCTCACCAGAAATGCAAATACAAAAAAGAGTGGTGCGGACACCTATTACAAATAAAATAAATTTAATAAAAACGACAGTAATTTTAATATACCATAAAAGCATCAACAACAAAAATAAAACTAGATATGTTCACATAACACTTTTTTTTTTTCTTGAAGACATTTTCCTTATCTTGTTGATACCTGCACAATTAGGAAAATAATGTTATCTGAACATATCAAGTTTTATATGTGTTGTTGATGCTCTAAGTATATATCAAAGTTACTGTACTTACATAGTTTGTATTATTTTTCTCTCACTTGTAAACATGTTTTTTATGGGTAACTTTATACGGTCTGACTATACACAGAATTGGGAAGCTCATAAGGATATTAAAGAGGCTAACATGAAAACAGTAATATTTATCACAATACAATACTTCTATGACAAATGCTAAATGTTCTCATGACTACTCTGTGTTTTGTACATGTCTAAACGGATCTCAAGTACCATCTACACTGTTGTGTTTTTACATGGCCAAAATGTTCCACATGGATACCTGGTGAGGAGCAGTTGGATATTTGGTTTCTGTTTTAGTTTGCAAACCATACCAGTAATCTGAATTTTATTTTTTCCCACTGTAGTCTGACTCTGTAATGATAGGAGTAGACATAGATAAAGTGGTATGCAGTTAAAGGAAACGAGCAGCATAATGGCAGTTTGCCATATATGGTTTTATTCAAAAGTCCAGTTTAACTTTTCTTGAATGGGTGGATTCCAGTACTGCAAGGTCAGTGTTTTACCAATAAAAGGCAGTCTTTTGTTTCATGAATAACTCTACCTTTCAATGACTCTTCAGACATCTTAAACATTTCTACCTTTACTGGCTAATGGACCGAAGACAACAGGGATATGGAGCTCCTAGGAAACCCACGCTCTTATCTTGCTATATGTATTGAACCCAAGACCATTTCTAACTTAAAACGCTTTATCTTAGAATGGTGGAGGAAAAAAAACATGATATATACAAATGAGAACTAAGTACTAACTCAAAGGTAGGATTCCGTTTACATCTTATTTTGAATGTCTTTTTAAAATGGATTTTTTTTCCTGAGTTTTCAATAAGTATGCAGTCCAAATAGTTGTTTAAATTATACAAGAATTATTGTCTCTTCAATGGTACTATTTTATGAAGTAGCCAGTATGGAAAGAATAATACAATATCAGTAATAATCATTGTGAGACTCAAAGAGCAGTTGTGAGCATAAAGTTAAGGAGAATATTTTAATGGCTTTCTAAAGCATGCTTTGTTGTGGCTTAATGCTTCAATAAACTGCTTGTTGAACTGCTTTATGATTTATCATGTTTAATGACTACAGTTTTGTGCCTCTGGTTAGTCATGTGAAATACAGCCTTCTAAATCAATGACTCGTTTAAGTGGAGGGAGATTAAAACCACGTAATACTTTTTTTTTTATCTGTAACTGTGCTCTCTTCAGTTATCCTCTGTTGATGATAATTACAAGTTTACTCTGCTGAGTTTTCCAGAATTTGGTAATTATGCATTAAAATTAGAATCCTGTCTTCAGAGGAACGCATTTAAAACAATCATGCAAATTAAATATTACCGTACCATGAATGCAGTGGGCTTTTCATTTTACACAGCAGTTGAAGCAACATCAGAAAATACAAATAAACATTCCTTGATGTGTACTTAAGCTGATTCATTTTGTTGGCAGCACAACATTCTCTTTGCTGAAAATGTACCTCTAGGATTTCTCAATGTGCCAAGTTACTTATTTTGTGGCTCAACGTGTAAAGTATATTAATTCCCGCTTTGGTTTTTTAAGTGTTTGATGTTTAAGAGCTGTAAAATCATTGTCCCTATCATCTTTCGACAAAGGAAATTTGTCATATTTGTTGGATTATCAGTCATTACATGTATTGTGATGATAAGTAACTTTAAAAATTGTTAGATTATACATTTAATTAGAGGTCTGAGCAACTGCAACCTAAAAGCTGCTGCATTTGGGAATTGGGGGCATGCTCATGAAATGAGATGCTGTGTGGGAGGAGCATCTGAGAGTCCATGGGAGCGGACATGAGAGAAACAGTCTCCCCATAATCATAAGTATACCGGGATTAAAAGCCTTTTTTCCTATCGCCAAATAGAGAGTGTACAGTGGAAGGAACAAGAATAGGACTAAGGAAACTTGGATTAATATCTTACACAAAGGGGTGGAATTCTAAAATCTGCACCATCCCGATATTGAGACACTGACTGAATATGCAGAAACATTAGCAAATGAAATTGTGTCAGGAAAGAGTGTACAGCATAGCAGAATAAGAACTGGCAGAGCCCATAGGGTAGTCAAGACTGTGCAGTAGAGACAACCTGTTTGGTAAACTTTGGATGGGACTGAAGTTTCCAGAACCATGAATTCTGGTCTCCTCAATTGTATCTACTATCAATCGAATCTTTAGCTAACAAGGTGAGAGATAATGGGCGACAGAAGGTTTTAAGCTGGGCCAAAAATAATATATAGATCTGCCTACATGTGGACAATGTTTTAATAACATTACAGAATCCTGAAACATTGACTGTGGAATTAATGAAGGCCATTGATAACTACAGTTATATACAGTTAACTAATATATAACAGATATAGGATATATCTTGTGCATCAATGCTGGTGTTAGTCCATGTGTGGGCGATTATATAATTATATACATTGCTGTCTTATGTGTATATGTTGTTTTGTGAGTTTTCTGCTTTTTTTCCATTTTTGTTTTGGGTAAAAGGAGAAAAAAGTGCTACATTTAGATATAATATGTTTAAATGATGTAAGATTTAGCATTGTGTAGCATTTTGCAATGTAAAGTTATATGAGACATTTGGCATAATGTTTATTTGCTTTTTAATATGTTATTTATAATTCACCTAGTGTGTTGTCCTAGCTACCTAAACCTTAGATAGTTATTTGCAATTAGTAATTACTATGGTAAAATATGCTTGCCAAATTTACAATACAACAGCCATACCTTTCACTGAGTTCGATGTTGGTATTGACTAAAACTGAAACTGAATCAGAACTTACAAATATGCTATAACTGATTTTGGATGACCACATCCAGCCCCTGAGTTGGCACAGTCTATGGTTGATAAAATGTTGGTGAATGGTCAGAGTAATATTCAAGAATTACCTCACTGAAGTCCACTTAAGAGTTCACTTTGATGAAATGTTTTCTCCTCTCACAAGACATGTTAACAGTGTCTATAAAGTAGGTTCATGATTATTATGTAAGTTCCAAGGCCTATAATAAAAATCACACTTGGATTCTCAAAATATACCTGCATTTATATATTTGCCAGTTTGACACATACATTACTGGAGGATACAACGTTCCCTAAATCAGGTTTACTGTAGAAAATTTGTATTTCAACTGGGGACTAAAACTCACATTATAAAGTATATAAATAAAATGGATGTTTTAGTTAAAAAAAAACCAGTTAGGTTATCTTGTTTATACACCATGTTTTAAAAGACTATATCCTCTATAAATGTTACTAAAAATATGATGTATATGTCTTATTTTATCAGATGTCAGTGTCTGATCAGGGAGAAGGTGAGTCCTAGAAAAATTAAATGCAAAGTAACTATTTTATGCAAAGTTTATTGCAAATGGCATATTTTTCATTTTGTCACATGGATAACAAATCTAAACAGGTGTTAAATCACTCTGCCTTTCATATCTGAAGGCCAGATGAAAAAAAAATAAGCCACAGCCACATTGCCCAATAATATCCCAGTATTATTTTGCCATTTAATATATTCCAGTTTTTTGCCATTCAATATATGCCAGTATTTTGCCATTTAATGTACCAGTATTTTGCCATTTAATATATTCTAGTATTATATTGCCATTCAATAAGCCAGTATAATTTTGCCATTTAATATATGTCAGTATTTGGCCATTTAATATATTCCAATATTATTTTGCCATTCAATATGCCCGTATTATTTTGTCATTAATATGCCACAGACAATTTGCCCAATAATATGCCAGTTTTATTTTGTCATTAAAAAGCCACAGCCAATTTGCCCAATAATATGCCAGTATTATTTTGCCATTTAATATATGCCAGAATTTTGCCATTTAATATATGCCAGTATTTGTCCATTTAATATATTCCAATATTATTTTGCCCTTCAATATGCCCGTATTATTTTGTCATTAATATGCCACAGCCAATTTGCCCAATAATATGCCAGTTTTATTTTGTCATTAAAAAGCCACAGCCAATTTGCCCAATAATATGCCAGTATTATTTTGCCACTCAATATGCCAGTATTTTGTCACTTGATATGCCATTATGTTGTCACTCAATATGCCATTCTTTTTGTCACTCAATATCCCATTAATTTGCCATTCAATATGCCATTTTTCTGCCATTCATTATGCCAGTATTTTGCCATTAAATATGCCAGTATTTTGTCACTCAATATGCCATCCATATTTTTCTTCATCCTTGAGCTCCCACCATGTTTGAACATTTTACAGCCATTCACCTAATTTTTGCACCCACCTCTATTCATTTTTGCACCCTTTGTCCAGCTTTGTTTATCTGTTTAGAAAGTATGAAGACGACACTAAGTATACAAAATAGTGGTTAACCAGGATAAACCTGGTATACACAAAAACACACTCCCACACTAACACACAAAACGAGCAAAGAGATGGTGCATAGCAGAAATAGTAATACAGTGATGCAAATAGTGGCTAATATAAATCAAAATACAATGGATGTGAAAAATAATAATAGTGCAGATAACTAGCAAATATTGGATAAATACTCAAAAAGATACACACTCTACGCGTTTTGTGACAGACTGTGTCACTTCCTTACTCCTGAGGAAATTACGCAGTCTGTCACGAAACACATAGAGTGTGTATCTTTTTGAAATTAAACTACAACTCCCGACTTACCTAGCACCAACTTCTGGGTTCGGAGACAGTCTTTCCGGCTTTTCCATCACAAGATCTCCATCTACCACGGAGGAGGTCGTGTTTTGGTAGCTTGTTTCATACTACTCCTGACAGCCTGTTTTAATTTTATTACATTCCTCAAGAAGATTTGTGTGTCATCACATTCTGACTACTTTGTCCTGGCTGCATCATCCTTTATATTTCTACTTTTATTTGTACTTTTATGGACACTTCTCTTTTTATGCTTGGCAGTTATTTGGCCATTTGCTTGCACTTATATTTGCTTTAGGCCATTTTTTTGAGTATTTACTTTGCACATTCTTGCACATTCTGACCATTTTTTGCTTTGGCTGCATCATCATTTTTTTTTTACTTGTATGGACATTTTCCTTTTATGCTTGGCAATTATTCAGTCAATTGTCTACACTTCTATTTGCTTTTAAGCTTATTTTTTGAATAATGTATCCAATATTTGCTATTTATCTGCACTATTATTATTTTTCACATCAATTGTATTTTGATTTATATTAGCCACTATTTGCATCACTGTATTACTATTTCTGCTATGCACCATCTCTTTGCTCTTTTTGTGTGTTAGTCTGGGAGTATGTTTTTGTGTATACCAGGTTTATCCTGGTTATCCCCTGTTTTCTTTTTGCTTAAGAAGTATTGTGTAGTATACCCATACACACTCCTGTCCACCCTAGATCTAACCTTCGCTCTCAGACTTGGACTTTTCCTTTTAGGTTTAGTTTTTTCTTTCGTTCAAATTACACTAAGTATACATTGGGGCTCATGAATAATACTCCTGCACCTCAATGGCCACTTTTTATGTATAACAATGATTGCGCCTTTTTATAAATCACCACACTTTTCAGTATGGAAGGACCTCCACCAAACATTGTTTCCCTACACATATGAGGAGTTCACTAAGAGAAGGCACCTCAACCCATTTCCTTTCTTTAATGTGGAAGCCATTGCACATTACCGGAAGGTGCTAGAACTGGACCTAAGTTTATAATCTTTCAGTCACCTGGTTGCAAAACGTCAAAGTGATGTATAGTATAATTACTTTGGAGGGTGAAGCTGAATAGTGAATCATTCAGATTGTGGATTATACTGTCATGAGTATGCACAGATGCATACATTATGTGCTCATATTTGATGACTGGCTGTACCATTCGTTTCACTATCTTTTTTTCTCTAAGGATGCTCTAAGTAATATGTGTTTCTGTAGAATTCTAGGATACCATTTAGGTAATAGCTTATCAATCTGTAGACCCCCAAAAGAGACTGTGATCTAGCCACATTCAAAGATATAAGAAATGGCTAGTCAGGTTATAGTTTGCGTTAGACTTGATATTTAATTGGGGATTGTTTTGTTTTGTTTAAGCACTTTATGATTTAACAACAAAATACTGCTAGTAAACCCTTTTAATCTTTTTATTTATTTTTAAATGTTCAAAGGTTTCTTGACACACAAGCAAAAAAGAAACACATACATATTGCATATCAATTTGACATTCAATTTAAAAATCTTATGATGAGTAAATACAGAAAAAAAGAGGAAACCCTGCGCTAAAATGAGGACCCAAAAAAGTAAAACTACCACTGGGGCTTTAAAAATAGAACACACTTTCAAAATCTGCAGTCTGATTGAAGTCAGTGTTGTAACCAGAACCCAACACTAAAAATAAACGAACACAAATGCAATGTGGAGCAACATATACAGCTGTATAGGGATGCAGTGATTGCCCAATCCTTATGTACCAGGACATATTCTCTGGATCCAAAACAGGATAGAAGTAATCATTTAATGAATTGCTGTAACAATCATCAAAATAAACATAACGTTACTATTCCTTTAAAATACTGATAAGAACAAGTGTACATAGACTGCTGAGAAGGCTGCTGATTGCGTGCTGTAAATCCGAAGGCGCGTGTCTCGTCTGCTTTCACTGGAATTTAGAAGGACTGTATTTGTAGTTTTGTGCATCACTATTTTGTTTTATTCTTGCTGCCTTTGTTTACTTTACTCTCCTTTTGTGCCAATTGCTATGGATTAAATACTCGTAATGTGATCAGAAAAAAAGAAGAAAAGTATTGAGAGAGAGATTAGAATAAAGTGCCTTGGTATTTATATGTTAAAGGGACACTACCACTTACATAAGCTGTAACTAGATTATCTGTGCATTTAAAGTAAAAATATGTGTAGAATAGATGCCAAGATGTTTGTTTGTGTTTGTTTCAATATATTTCAGTAAAAGGGAAAAATAAATGTGTGTGTTTATTGACTGGAGCCATTTTGTGAAATTTTCCCATGATGCAACAGCCTCAAAAATCTTAGATCCAGCACACTATACAGCTGTAGGCAAATCTTACACCTGATGTCATAAGATACACCCCCTGCACACCTACTGGCTCATGCTTATTAGTGGGGCAAGACTAGGTGTGTCTGTCTATACAGTATCTTTTTATTTATTTTTGCTTGCCTTCCAACACAGAGATAACAACATTCTTAAGAGGTGACCAGCACACACTGACTCACTGACAGGCACAATCAGCCAACACTCTTTCACTGACGGGCACAATCCCTGACAGGCACAATCAGCCAACACTCTTTCACTGACAGGCACAATCCGCACACATTCGCTCACTGACAGGCACAGTCAGCAAAAACTCACTCACTCCCTTACAGGCACAATCAGCAAACACTCATTCACTCACTGACAGGCACAATCGGCACACATTCACTGATAGCAACTAAAACACTCGAAAACGAAAAACACACGAAAACACTCACTCACTGATAGGTACAATCAGCAAACACTCACTCACAGGCACAACCAGCAAACACTCACTCACTCACTGACGGGCACAATCAGCAAACACTCATTCACTGACAGGCACAATCAGCACTCACTGACAGGCACAATCAACCAGCACACCCTCACTCACTCACTGGCACAATCAGAAAGCACTCACTCACCCACTGACAGGCACAATCAGCAAACACACACTCACTGAAATGCACAATCAGAAAATACTCACTCACTCACTGTCAGGCACAATACATAGTAACATAGTAATTTAGGTTGAAAAAAGACACAAGTCCATCAAGTTCAACCCTTCTACCTAACATTCCCACTGTTGATCCAAAAAAAGGCAAAAAAAACCTATGGAAGCTATTTGGAATTTTGCCTCCTAGCGGGAAAATGGATTGTAAGCTTACGAGCAGGGTTCTCTACCTCATGTACCAGTCTGTACTAGTTTGTCTAACTTAGTATGTAGTTCCCTTCTATGCTCTGTACCAAGCGCTACGAGAATTAGTGGTGCTGTACAAATAAATGTTAATGCAATGTAATTCTTGACTCCAAAGGGCAATCAGACTTCTCCTTGGATCAAGAACCTCTATGTTTAATGCTTATTCTATTATTAATAGCCCTGTATGTTCTGCTTTTCCAAAAAAACATCCAGGCCATTTTTAGAGGAATCTATTGTATTTGATAGCACGCCTCTCTAGGCAGTGAGTTCCATAACTGTATTGTCCTTACCGTAAAGAATCCCTTCCTTTGCTGTCTATGAAATCTTTGCTCCTCCAGTCTCAGGGGGTGACCTCTTGTTCTTTGTACATTTCTGTTAATGAACAGGTCACTGGAGAGCTTTTTATATTATCCCTGCACATATTTATATAATGTTATCATATCCCCTCTGTGATGCCTTTTTTCTAATGTATATAAATGCATTTTTTTTAAGGATCTCTTCATAACTAAGATCCTCCAATCCCCTTATTAATTTTGTAGCTCTCCTTTGCATTTTTTCTAGTTCCTTAAAATCCTTTTTAAGGACTGGTGCCCAGAATTGTACTGCATATTCAAGATGAGGTCTTACCATTGATTTGTAAAGGGGCAAGATGATATCTTCTTCCCGTGATACCTTGTTTTATACATGCCAATATCCTATTGGCCCTTGCAATGACTGCTGACTGGCATTGGCCACTGTTGCCAAGTTTGTTATCTACAATTATTCCTAAATCCTTTTCATTAGTAGTTTTTCCCAGGGAAATACCATTTAAAGTGCATGTTGCTTTGTTATTATTTTTCCCATAATGCATAACTTTACATTTGTCTATATCGAACCTCATTTGCCACTTTACTGCCCAGTCCCCAACTCTGTCCAAATCTTCCTGCAAAGAAAAAACATCAAGATTAGTCTTTATCACCTTACCTAATTTAGTGTCATCAGCAAACATGGAGACATGGCTCTCAGCACAATGTGGGAGATCATTAATAAACAAATTAAAAAGAACAGGGCCCAAAAAAGAAGACCTGTCTTTCACAAAACCCAAGTGTTCTCTTACTTGAATGTTTGAGATAAGCTCCTCATTGTTTGTTATTACCAAATCCAGACAGGTATCCATTCTAGTTGGGGTGTCTACTAATTGTGCCATAAATGTGTTATTAAGCAGGTTCAGAAACTTGCTGCCCTTAGCGGAACTAGTTGTGTCACAATTCCAGTCTATATCTGGGTAATTAAAATCTCTCATGATTAAAACTTCATTCATATTTGCAGCCTTTTCAATTTGTAATAAAAGCTGATCTTCTCCATCAATGCTTATATTTGGTGGCTTGTAGCATACACCTACGAGTAATGTGCGATTCTTTTTAGTGTCTGTGCTAATCTCCACCCATAGTGTCTCCACATCAGTTCCAGTTACATCATGCACACCTTCCTTAATACTGGGCTTTAATTTAGGATTTACATAGAGACACATCCCTCCCCCTTTTCTATTTACTCTGTCCTTTCTAAAAAGTGAGTAGCATTGTAAATATACTGACCAGTCGTAGGTCTCATCCCACCACGTTTCTGTGATTCCGATTAAATCATACTGTTCAGCACTTACGAGTATTTCCAGCTCACCCATTTTGTTTGTCAAGCTTCTTGCATTTGCTAAAAGACATTTAAGATTACTACCCATTTTCGGTTTAGTTGACAAACACTTAATGCCCGCAGGTTTAATTATATGTAAACCCTATGGTCACTCCATATGGTCTAATTTAACTCCACCAGTGCTTTCCTCCTCCTTTCCCACAGCTAGACCCACCTTCCAATCTACTCTAGCTACCATTGCTTCATTTTGATCTTGACCCTCCCCCTCAGAGCCTAGTTTAAAAGCTCATCTAACCCTCCAGCCATCCTCTCCCCTAATACTGTAGCCCCCTCATCATTGAGGTGTAGCCCATCCCATCCATAGAGTCTCTAGCTGACTGCAAAGTATGCCCAGATCCCTCTTGCTTGCACCACATTCGCAACCACACATTAATCTCCCTAAGCTCCTGCTGTCTCGCTGACGTAGTGCATGGTACTGGTAATATTTCAGAGAATATTACCTTGGAGGTCCTTTCCTTCAGCTTATTTCCTAGTTCCCTAAAATCATTTTTAAGGACCCCCCCACCTACCATTAACTTTGTCATTAGTACCAATGTGTACTATGACCGCTGGATCATGCCCAGCCCCTCCCAACAATCTGCCTCCCCGGTCCGCAACATGCCAAACCCGAGCACCCGGAAAACAACATACAGTTCGGCATTCAGGGTCCTGGCGACAGATTAACCTATCTACCTTCCTAATAATAGAATCCCCTACCACATCTACCTGTCTAGCCTTCCTAGCATCCTGGCTCCCATCCCGGCTGCTAGGAGAGTTAGCCGGCCCCAGAAATGCCTCTTCTGAGCAAATCCCCCCAGCATCCTTGCACAAGCTGGCAAACATATTGGGTTGAACTAGTTCAGAACAAGCCTCCCTAGCTCTCCGACCCCTACTTATAAAGTTATGAATGGAGACTCTGTCTCTGTGTAGTGAAAGCCAATAGTACTATTACATGCATTACAAATGCCGAAAGTCTATAAACCGAACGTTCGGTTTATAGGCTTTCGGTTTATGGAATACATGTAATCCTATTGCTTTTCTATTACATGTAATTCTATGTATTCTATAAACCGAAAGTCTATAAACCGAACCACCTTCGGTTTATAGACTTTTGGCTTATAGAAAACATACAGTAGTAGTGCCTTTCTATGAACCCATTCATAAGAATTATGAATGGGTTCATAGAAAGGCACTACTACTGTTCGTTTTCTATAAGCCGAAAGTCTATAAACCGAAGGTCGTTCGGTTTATAGACTTTCGGTTTATAGAATACATAGAATTACATGTAACTCTATAAACCGAAAATCTATAAGCCGAACGACCTTCGGTTTATAGACTTTCGGCTTATAGAAAACATGTAGTACTATTGCCTTTCTATGAACCGAACGAGAGCCCCATTCATAAGAATTTCTTATGAATGGGGCTCTCGTTCGGTTTATAGAAAGCCAATAGTATTACACGTATTCTATAAAACGAAACGAATAAAACGGAACGAAAATAATGAACGAATTTCGTCCGAAACTAATGTAGTAATGAACGAAATTCGTTTTAGACGAAATAAATAACATTTTCATCCGAATGGACGAAAACAAAAATTTTAGTTTTGCACATGTCTAGCTACGATAATGTTATCTGCAAGCATACCAAGCTCATAAATTTGAAAGCCTTGGCCTATGACCTGTGTGTCAGACCTAATACTCACTGATAGTGGTTCTAAATGTAAAACAAAGATCGCTGGTGACTCGGGGCACACCTGCATAGTCCCATTTGTAATCATAAATTTAGTGGAACTAAAGCCCATATTAAGAACTTTTGCAGAGATCTCCATATAGTGCATGAATAGCTGAGATAAAAGCACTAGAAAAGCCAAATGTTTTTTTAATGCCTTGTTAGTATATAACCAGTGTAGTCTATCAAAAGCTTTTTCCTTGCCCAATGCAATAAAAAAGTATATTTTATATTTTAATGTATTATATGCTTCAGATCAATACATTTCCTATTATTATCAGAGGCATTGGATGAAGCCTGATCCCTATCTATTAATAGAGGAGGGATATTATTCATTCTGTTGGCTAAAAGTCTGGTATCTCAGTTTTGAAGTATGTTCCATATAACACTTCTTTAAAACATATTTTGCTTGTGGCATCTGTGCTTCTAGTTGAGATGTTTCGTGCTGAATGGAGGAGTTAGTAGACTGTTGTTAATCATTGGTAAATTTTGCCTTGGAACCAATATTTTATTTATGGTGTCTGGCATCTCCTTGGATATCTAGACCCCAGAGGACAGCTTTATGAGCTAACCAGACTGTAGATATAGTTAGATTATGGTCTGTATTTAATTGAAAATATTCCATAACTTTCCCTTCCAGTTATTTTTGAAAGTTTATATCTCTCAGTAACAAATCATCCAAGCGCCATGTCTCTAGGTCTTTTGTTAAGAATTTGGTAAATAATTCAGCTGTTACAGAAGCATGATCTGACCATGATGTTCCTATAATTAATCTCTTTATTTGTTACAGAGACCTTGCTTTCATAAAAATGTAGTCTATAATTGTAAAGGATTTATGCACATTTGCAATTCGGGCCTGGGTTTAGGCAACTCCATACATCATAAAAAAACATGAAATGGGACAAAAGAATGAAATCTAGCATTTAATAGTCTCTGAGCATTACTTGGTTTGGTTGGGCCATCTCTAAACTTTTTCGATTTGATAAAACATTTCTTGAAGAAAAAATTGTTGTGCATCATTTGGAGAATATACAGTATATTATAAAGCCAAAGTGTATTTAACATTATTTATCTGCTTTTTTGTGAAGAGTAAAGGAATAATCTTTGTTTACTAGTATTGCTACAGCTTTATCCCGATGTTGTTGCATTGAATATGATTAGATAGAAAGTTGGGTGAAAAGAAGGAGCACAAAGACTCTTGTAAGAAGACCAAGTCCACCTTTGCTATCCTGACTATCCTGACTTATCCAGAGCCATTCTATGCTAAGTGACAAAACCTTGCATTATAATGTATATTCTCTGTATAGAGGTAGAGAAAGAAAGGAAAAGCACAGTACATACAGCATATAGTCTGGTGTGAATGTATAAACCTGACCAACACTGTATTAATGCAGCAACTCAGGAGCTGACTTATGTACCTCTAGCTTGTAAAACGGCTATCTGCTATAGTGCCCAGGAGAGCCTGAACTTCTGAGGGGTTTATATCATAAGGAGCCGAAACTGGTTGGTGTTATGCTTCAATGGATCTGTGTATTTTTCTGTCTCATCTTTTGGAGATTTTAATGGACTGAAATAACTCATTCATTTTATTTATAATACGAAAGAGTGATCCTGATTACATACGAGGTATTGAATCCTTTTGACTTGGAACTGAGGATATGTTCCCAAGGATATTGCCATTATAGTGCTATTATATAGACAAGTATAGAATTGTTGCTATACTGAATGATCTTATTTCCTCAAGCCCCTTATATAACCTCCAGCACTACTTTATCATTAAATAGTTGTTTGTTGTTTAAGCATTTCACAAAGGGACTCCAACACATGTTTACATTTAAATTAGCAATTTTTCATCACATTCATCTCCTTTTGTCCTACTTTGTCTAGGTTACCTTGTTTTTGTATCCCCTGTCTCTCTGTGTCTGTCTGGGGATTACAGTTCATTTCCATGATGTGCAACCAATCATTTGTACGCAGAAGATTACCCATCAATAAGGCATCTTGATTTTGCCCCTCAGTCTATCAACATTAGCTGCTATGGTGCTCATTATACATGTAACACCAACAATGTAATTCAGTCCTAAATATTCTAAGAGAGGAGATCTGTAGTTTTAATTACTGGCTTTGGTGGAGGAAACAAACTGGTTTTGTTGTTATTAAATATTTCATAGGTAAACAGTATTTTGGCACATTTTAGGGTTTTATGAAAAGCACATATGTAATTTATTTCCATATTGGTCAAGCACAGATATATCTCAATTAAACATTCCATTATTTTACTAAAGGGCATTCATTTTCATTCTCCAAGACAAGTGCATTATTTGCTCTGTATGTTTGTACACATAATGAATGCAGACTGCCATTGTTACATATTTTGTACAAAACGAGGTCTAGCTATTGTCTTTAATGAGTTTAGGATTTATGGCAGCTATTAGAACATTTGCTGTGCTTTTATACTTGGCTCCATTTTTCTTATGCAAATTTAACTGCAACAAATATTTATCAAAGAGTTACAACTACATTGCAAAATGCACAGCTATGTGCTATGAAATCTTCATCAGGATGCAGGTCATTTACTTGAACTTTAATAGAAAAACACATTTAAGGGAATAAAAAAGGAATACCGGATATTTTGCATTCCTTTATAGTTTAGTTAATGATACATTGAATTAATGGTACATGAAATGAAACACTTCCTGTCCGTAACCACTAAGAGGATATATCTGTGAGATTGATTTGGATACAATTGTCCATCTTGATTATGATAAATGATGCTATGAACATACTGGAAGAGTCTAAATGGTACATTTACTACAGGGTGCATTTATTGACTACTGAATTGGATGTCACTGAGATTTGTATAAAAGTGACATCCAATTTAGTAGCACACGCAGCTATAACAGCTAATAATGAACCAATCTGCTTGTGTCCAATGAATATATATTTGGGAGTTTGTGCCATGCATACCATTTCCAAACTTGCTGTTGCTCTGTTGCTCTGTCACTCTGTTACAGAGCGCTGTCCCAAGATAGGCATAGAAATAGATCAGAAATATCCCTGAAATTGTAGTAACATAGTAGTTTAGGTTAAAAAAAAGATTTGCGTTCATCAAGTTCAACCCTTTTCCTTGTTTACCATTGTTGATCCAAAAGAAGACAATAAAAGTATTTCAGAAATTCCAAATTCTGCTTTCAATGGGGAAAAATATCCTTTTTGACTCCAAATGGTAATCAGATTTCTCCTTGGATCAAAAAGCATTAAATACATATTAATGCCTATATCAATAAACATAGGCCTCTATGTTCTGGTTCATTAAAAAAAAAAGTGTACAGCCACTTTTAAAAGCATCTAACACATTTTCCAGCACCACCTCTTTAGGCAGTGAATTCCATACTGTCCTTACCGTAAAAAAATCCTTCCACTGTCGTAGACGAAATCTCCTTTCTTCAAGTGTTAGTGGGTGTCCTCTTGTCTTTTGTACTGTTCTGTTAATGAATAATATCTTCCTCCCGGATGTCAATACCCCTTATAATAAACTCCAATTTCTTATTGGCCTTTGCACCTGCAGCTGGAACTGTGCTCTACTGCTAAGTCTATTGTCTACAAGTGTCTTGATGTCCATTGAGGCCCCCCTGGAAACATCCGGGCACTGTGACAGCCAATCACAGTGCCCTGATGTTAATATCTGTCAAAGCAGGTGCTGCAAGTCTCCCCCTAATCCCCCTAAGCACCTTCAGCCTCCCCCAAGGACTTTTTAATTTAAAGTAAAACAAAACATTTTTTTTTTTATTGTGCTAATCCTAACCCTTAGATTAGGGATAGAGTTAATCAAAAGGGTTAAATTTAGAGTTAAATAAAAAAAATATGTAAAAAATGAAATAAAATGAATTAAATAAATAAAAAATGTAAAAAATAAAATAAAAAATTATATGAAAATAAGAAGTTATTTTGTAGTGGACCAGTGACATGTTATGTCTGTATGTGGTCCTCTAGGGATGTTTTATTAAAAAAAAAAAAAAAAAAAAAGACGGCTAATGGGACCAGTGCTTTGCCCTGTACCTGCCACATAGCCGTAGTAAACCTATACATGTGGGGTATCGCTATACTCAGGGGAAGTTGCTGAAAATATATTGGGATTTTGTTTGGCAATAAAATAGAACAACCCCTTTAAATTCATACCTAAAGTTCAAAGTGTGTGGAAATAATTACTATGCCAAAACTTGACTGAATGAAAAGTGTCAAAATACCCCAAGTGTAATATTCTGGGATGACTACTTTATAAAAATGTGTACATCTTGGGGTTATTCAGGGTTCATGGCAGATATCGGTGTTACAATATCACTAATGCTAATTTTTTAAAACAATGTTATTTCTAAACTCAGGGCCAATATTTGAAACTATTTAGTAGGAGTTTTTCATTAGCTTCTGGAGCTTAGTAAACGATTTTACAAATAAAAGTCAGGAAAAGTGTTTAAAATGTTAAGAATATTTTACTATTTTTTTCATAATGCAATACATGATATGAACAAAATAATGGCATGAAAAGAAAGCCCTTCTTGTCCTGAAAAAACCCAATATATAATTTGTGTGGGTACAGCAAAAGACGAACAAGAAAGCTAAACACAAACACCTCAGAAGTGTCAAAACAGCCTTTGTCACTAACGAACAACATTACAAAAACAGTCTGGTCATGAAGGGGTTAACAGTGCAACACATTGTCTGATAGCATCACTAGAGAGACAGGAAATTCCATTAATTTGAATGAAATTAATCTCATTGGTTCCTGCAGAAAAAAAAAAGGAAATTACTTTTATTCAGCTAGTGTGGGCAGTCCTGGTTTCTTGCAAACTGCTGTAATTTCACAATTTAATCTAGCTGTAAGTATTTTATATTTTAAGCAATGCAAAATATAAAACACGCATTTTAAAGTACTTTGAAAGCACATTAATATGCATTCATATTTGGAAGATGCATTTTGGGCACTAGACAGGTCCTATTCTATCAAAATTAGAATATAGTCTGACAGGCGGCAACATAGAAAAATATCAATAAATATAGTTAAAGAACCCATAAACAGCACATTGACCATAATAATGTGTAGAAAAATTTTAAAAAACTTGAATTTCTAATATGAACAAGTGAAATAGGATGTGGTTCTTTCCACCATGCCCCCGCCTGTGGCACCTCCAAATCTATATTTAATCCCCAATCCCTTTTAATGTAATAAAATAAATGAATGATATTTTATCTATATTATATCTAAGTATTTTATTTATACATTTTCCAGAAACAATTTTACATACCAACAGGCACAATACATTACAAACATTGTAAGACAACCATAAAAACATATGATCATCCTGCAGATACCTAATAGATCACAGTCTTAAACAATTGAGGAAGATTATTTATTATATCATTTCCGCATGGCAAGCACGGGGGATTGGGTATATTAACCAGGCTAAAATGTTTTTAAAAATAAATGAATGATATTAACTTTTCTATTTATGTAAATGTTTACTCCATGATTTTGGAATGCAGCCTTCAATTTATTGTTTTAGAAAAGTAGCAAATCATTGACAATCAGTCTGGATATGAATTATGGCATTTTCATTTGTGTCGCTACTTCTCTGTTTAAATGTTTCCTAAAAATGCAAATAAGATAAATGATATGCACAACCCATAACTATTATACACACATATATGAACCTGTTTCACTATGCAATACTTAAGGCAGATTAGAGCATTACTGTCCCGTCAAATCAGTGAACAGGTTCACTTGAATTCATTGACTGACAAAGCAATGGACATCACATGACCTCTGTACCTCCTTATATATAATGTCATGTTCATAGACAAAAATCCTTTGTTTCAAGACATTTTACTCTTGAGCAAATACATCTGATACTTCCTTTTAACTTGTTTACATTTTATTTTGAAACACCTTTAATATAATATACTTGAGCTTATATATACATTAAAAGTTACAAATTACAGTTTTGCTTTAGTAAACTCCCCAGGGCATATATTACTTGAAAATGAGATGAAATCTGACCATGACAAAATATGTTGTTGTTGTTAATATTATTTACTTTCATGAAAAGAAGTCAACCTTAGAAACATGTAATATCATCTATTTTTAGAGGATTTTAGTTATAAATATTACAAAGCAAGTGTCAAGTGAAAAAGAACTATGAGCGTAAAAGGAAAATGAATCCGTTGAAATGTAGACTAACAGTGCAATTATGCTACAATGATTTCTACTATCAAGTTCATACACCATACTCTGGCATTATCATTATACTGCTTCAAATAATAGACAACAGCAATACACATATCATAAAAGAGGGAATTATTTGCTTTTAATCAATACATTGATACAGAACACATTCTTTGTCATATTGCTGATTGCAAGTTTTATTCTTCCTGATGATTTACCACCATCAGTGCTGAAAGCTCATAAAGCAACCTGTAAAGGTAGTTAATTCTTTATTGAACAAGTTCGTTATTATTGTCTTACATCCTCATTCAAGTGATAACATTAATGACATATGCTTTCAATGGCTTTTCTTTTGAAAGCAAAATACTGTTCCAGAATTATTGATCACATTTATTTAGCATGATGAAGAACATCACTAAACTCAAACATAATAATAATAACTTTGGAAACATGCATACATGGTGTAAGAATTCTGGCATGATATCACGTCTAGTGCACTATTTATACTATTTTGGTTAATTTGACAAAAAAACTATCCAAGGCAAAAATGTTTTAACCGTCCACCACATCAACCATGCACTTAAAGTGTTAAAAAAGTAATTAAGACAAATATATGCTGCATGGATCTATACTACCACTATAAATATCCTGTTATATGTATATAGAAAGAGGGGGTGGAATAACATCATGTTGTGTGGTTCATTTTGAAAAACACATACAGCTTTAAAGATATGTTATACTCACCATAGCATAAAAAAGATATGTTGTATAAATAACCATAAATCTTATTAAAACACACACCATCAAAAATCTATCAAACACAGCTGTATTATCCTGTTATTCTGATAATGCTGCAGTGATTAGAGACCAGTTTACAAATGTAAAAAACATTTTCTTACCTAGTGTACTTGTAGAAATGCATAAAGAAGTACTTTCATTTCCATCTAATATTAAAGCCATGCTATGCCCCAAGCCCGTTAATCAAATAAATTATAGCACCCTGGGGCCAATGGGAATGGTCCCCCTTTTCCCACCTTGTG
The DNA here is from genome assembly GCA_036172795.1 of Pelodytes ibericus. NCBI lineage: Eukaryota > Metazoa > Chordata > Amphibia > Anura > Pelodytidae > Pelodytes > Pelodytes ibericus. The sequence continues at coordinate 101,540,250 of CM069858.1, read as the reverse complement.
CTCTGGCACCTTAAATAAATAAAATTAAATTAAATCCTTACCTACCCCCCTTTACCTCTACTTTGCCCAGATAGGGGCTATGACCTAAAATTGCCACAAACCTGAAAACAAAAACACTCTTTCAGTGCCGTGAAGGTGGGCATGGATTTGCACACAAAGGGTGCCCTGTAAATCAATTACCTGTATCCTTGTTCCAGCAGTGATCAGCGATGCATTGGATTCCCATCTTCTGGCCCAGGGAAAGATGCCATCCAAATGATTATGGATTGTTACTGCAGATGATGTGGAATGCACATCACATGATTCTCAGCCATCCATTTGGTTGGCTGGACATCATGAGAAATGCAATAACAGCCCCTGGAGTGCCAAAGGATAGTGACCAATGTGAATAACTACCAATTTTCCTAGTTTGGATCACTGATTTTGGACGAGAAGTCCTGGTTTGTAATCTCTGTTCCAGTTTCTCCCAAAGTTGTTCAATGGGGTTGAGGTAAGGGCTCTGTGTGGGTTAGTAAATTATTTCACCAAACTCATCCAACCATGTCTTTATGGACCTTGCTTTGTGCTCTTGGGCACAGTCAAGTTGTAATAGAAAACGGCCTTCCCCAAACTGCTCTAACAAAGTTGGAAGGATAGCATTGTCAAAAATGCTGAAGCATTATGATTCCCCCTCACTAGAAGTAAGGGGCCCTGTCGAATCCCTGAAAAGCAGTAAAGCGTGATTCATCACTTCATAGAACACATTTCCAGTGCTTCAGAGCAGGGCCATCTTTAATATTGGACCCTGGGCAAGCATTTGCTTGGGCCCCCTTGACCCTGCCGCCCTCCCTGGCATGCAATCACGCCCTCCATTGCAATATTTCCCCACAAAACCCCTCCCACAAAAATAAGCACACACAACTGGACTTTTATTGCAGTGAGCACTTATATTACAGTGTATAAAATGTATATATGGATCAAAATGTGTATATATGGCTGCAATATGTGTATCTTCTTTCTAAGCAGCACTGCAATAAAACTACTCATTGCCTAAGTTACAAAAGTATACACAGATATTTGAGAGCACTTACATATGTTCATATATATTTATAAATATCTATACACTTCTATCTCTCACTAGTTGAATTTATACTTATATGGGCTTCTTAATAAAATATTGAACTATTTTCATATGTAACAAATATTTTATTGAAAAATTGCATTTCTTGTTTTTATTCCCTTTTTTTGTAGCCACATTGCATCTAAAGGACTTAACACAGCCCCATAGAGTACCACAACACTTTTCATTTACCTATATTGTACCCACAGCACTTGGCATGCAATGTGGCATGCCACAGTGGCAATTTTCCCCACAGAACATACCATAGTGTCATTTTTCCCCACAGAACTGACCCTGCAGAATAAGCCACATTATCCCTTTCCCCCATAGTACATGTTAGTTTGCCCCACAGAACATGCCACAGCATCACTTTGCCAATTAAAATAAGCCACTATCAGGTCCCAATTAACATACCACAGTCACTCTATTAATAACATATGCAACAGCCAATTTGCCTATTAAAATATACCACAGGTTGTCCATTAAATATGCCACAGTTTACCCATTAATATGGCACAGCCAATTTGCCCACTTATATGCCACAGCCAATTTGCCCATTAATATGCCAGTATTATTGTGCCATTAAGATACCACAGCCAATTTGCCCATTAAGATGCCAGTATTATTGTGCCATTAAGATGCCACAGCCAATTTGACCATTAAGATGCTAGTATTATTGTGCCATTAAGATGCCACAACCAATTTGACCATTGAGATGCCAGTATTATTGTTCCATTCAGATGCCAGTATTATTGTGCCATTAAGATGCCACCGCCAATTTGCCCATTAAGATGCCAGCATTATTGTGTCATTACGACGACAGTATTATTGTGCTATTCAGATGCCAGTATTGTGCCATTAAGATGCCACAACCAATTTTCTCATAAAGTTGCCAGTATTATTGTGCCATTAAGATGCCACAGCCAATTTGACAATTAAGATGCCAATATTATTGTGCCATTAATATGCCACAGCCAATTTGACCATTAAGATGCAATTATTATTGTGTCATTAAGATGCCACAGCCAATTTGACCATTAAGATGCTAGTATTATTGTGCCATTAAGATGCCACAACCAATTTGACCATTGAGATACTAGTATTATTGTTCCATTCAGATGCCAGTATTATTGTGCCATTAAGATGCCACAGCCAATTTGCCCATTAAGATGCCAGCATTATTGTGTCATTACGACGACAGTATTATTGTGCTATTCAGATGCCAGTATTGTGCCATTAAGATGCCACAACCAATTTTCTCATAAAGTTGCCAGTATTATTGTGCCATTAAGATGCCACAGCCAATTTGACAATTAAGATGCCAGTATTATTGTGCCATTAATATGCCACAGCCAATTTGACCATTGAGATGCCAGTATTATTGTTCCATTAATATGCCACAGACAATTTGCCCATTAATATGCCAGTATTATTGTGCCATTAATATGCCAGTATTATCGTGCCATTAAGATGCCACAGGCAATTTTCCCATTAAGATGCCAGTATTATTGTGCCATTACGATGCCACAACCAATTTGACCATTAAGATGCAAGTATTATTGTGCCATTAAGATGCCACAGCCAATTTGACCATTAAGATGCTAGTATTATTGTGCCATCAAGATGCCACAACCAATTTGACCATTGAGATACCAGTATTATTGTGCTATTCAGATGCCAGTATTGTGCCATTAAGATGCCACAACCAATTTTCTCATAAAGTTGCCAGTATTATTGTGCCATTAATATGCCACAGCCAATTTGACAATTAAGATGCCAGTATTATTGTTCCATTAATATGCCACAGCCAATTTGACCATTGAGATGCCAGTATTATTGTTCCATTAATATGCCACAGACAATTTGCCCATTAATATGCCAGTATTATTGTGCCATTAATATGCCAGTATTATCGTGCCATTAAGATGCCACAGGCAATTTTCCTATTAAGATGTCACAGTTAGTTTTTCTATTAATATGTCAATGGTACAGTGCTCGTTATATACCACCCTCCTCCCCCTTCCCTGGTACTCACCTCCTGGCTGCTCCATGTCCTCAGTCATCTGCTCTGTGCAGTCTTCCCTCCTGCATGATGGAGGGGAACACAGCAACTGGATATGACGTACTGTCATATCCGGTGGCAATTTTTTTTTTATTGCGAAGAGGACACACAAGGGCAGGGGGCACATGGGGCAGCTGCTTTGGATCCCCCAGGAGTAACTGGTTCTGGGGCGGCTGCTCAGTTTGCCCTGCATTAAAGACGGCCCTGCTCCAGAGTCCAATAGTGGAATGCTTTATACCACTCAGTCCCACACTTGGCATTGTTTTTGATAATGTGAGGCTTGCATGCAGATGCTTGGCCACGGAAACCCATTCCATGAAGCCAGTGGAAGCTTGGAACTCTTCAGCTATTCATGGCTGAGTTGCTGCTGTTCCTAAATGCTTACATAGAAACATAGAATGTGTCGGCAGATAAGAACCATTCGGTCCATCTAGTCTGCCCAATTTTTTTTTTTTTTGAGTACTTTTATTAGTCCCCCTTTCCCGGTCTTATAGCTAGGATAGCCTTGTGTCTATCCCACGCATGCTTAAAATCCTTGACTGTGTTTACCTCTACCACTTCTGCTGGCAGGCTATTCCATACATCCACTACCCTCTCAGTAAAGTAATACTTCCTGATATTACTTTTAAATCGTTGCCCCTTTAATTTAAGACTATGTCCTCTAGTTGTGGTAGTTTTTCTTCTTTGAAATATACTCTCTTCCTTTACTGTGTTGATTCCCTTTATGTATTTAAATGTTTCTATCATATCCCCCCTGTTACGTCTTTCCGCCAAGCTATACATGTTAAGATGCTTTAACCTTTCCTGGTAAGTTTTATCCTTCAACCCATGAACCAGTTTAGTAGCCCTTCTCTGAACTCTCTCCAAAGTATCAATATCCTTCTGGAGATACGGTCTCCAGTACTGCGTACAATACTCCAAGTGAGGTCTCACCAGTGCTCTGTACAATGGCATGAGCACTTCCCTCTTCCTACTGCTAATACCTCTCCCTATGCAACCAAGCATTCTGCTAGCATTTCCTGCTGCTCTATTGCATTGCCTACCTACCTTCAAGTCCTCTGAAATTATTACTCCTAAATCCCTTTCCTCAGATGTTGAGGTTAGGACTGTACCAAATAGTCTATATTCTGCTTTTGGGTTTTTACGCCCAAGGTGCATAATCTTGCACTTGTCCACATTAAATGCCAGTTGCCACTGCTCTGACCATTTTTCTAGTTTAGCTAAATCATTTGCCATTTGGCTTATCCCTCCATGAATATCAACCCTGCTGCAAATCTTTGTATCATCGGCAAAAAGACATACTTTGCCAACAAGACCTTCTGCAATATCGCTAATAAAAATATTAAAGAGAATGGGTCCAAGAACAGATCCCTGAGGTACCCCACTAGTAACAAGACCTTGAATCGAATATACCCCATTGACTACAACCCTCTGTTGCCTGTCACTCAGCCATTGTCTAATCCATTCAACAATATTGAAATCCAAACTCAAAGATTTCAGTTTATTGATAAGCCTTCTATGTGCGACAGTGTCAAAAGCCTTACTGAAATCTAGGTAAGCAATGTCTACTGCACCACCCTGATCTATTATTTTAGTTACCCAATCAAAAAAGTCAATAAGATTAGTTTGGCATGACACCTCCCAGTAATAGCACTTATAGTTGACTGTGGAATATCTAGCAGGGAAGAAATTGCAAAGGTGTTATCCTATCACAGTACCACACTTGAATTTAGTGAGCTCTTCAGATTGACAATTTTTTTTTAAACAAATGTTTGTTAAAGGCTGATTGCAAGGGTAATTACTTTATGGTTTTTTTGGGGTTTTTTTTTGGGGGGGGGGGCAGAACTGATACAGGGAAAAAGCAGAACTGGAACAGGCACAAGCAGGGCAAGACAGAAACCAGACTGAGACAAGGCACAGGGCTGAGACTAAGCACAAGGCTAAGACAAGTCAGAAATACAGAGAAGAGACAGACAGGCAAAAGACAAAGATCATGGCAACAGAACTAAAGGAGACATCCAAAAACACAAACAGAAACAAAGGACGAACCTAGGACTCAAAGATGGTAATGGTGAGGGTTTGGTTACACCAAATGGCCATGTGATGATAAGCTTCCTAACCACATGAAGGTGCCACGAAATAGGGAGATTAAGTTTTTGGTAGCAATCAGAAATCCAGGTAGAGATGGCCAACAGTCTACAGCACACGACATGACAGAGGTCAGGGAGGAGAGGGAGAGCTGTGTGTCATCTGCATATAGGTGGAATTGGCAGCCAAAAGAGTTAATGATCTTTCCAAGAGAGTAGTAGTATAGGGAAAACAGGGAAGGACCAAGGACCGCTTCATGCGGAATACCAACAGAGAGCAGAAAAGGCAACATCAAATGAGGTGAGTCAGGTTTCATTGAGAGCAAGTAGGTTAAAGGAATGAGAGATGAACAGATCATGTATGGCTGACTGTGTGTTTAAAATGGCTAAGCTAAAAAAAGGTTTACAATTACAGGGGATAGATATCAGGTAATCAGTATTACATTTGATGTTGGAGATATGGGGAACGCGTGGTGTATAGAAAATGCAGATTACAATTTTGCCCAGGGTTAGGGTAGGTGTCACAAATATAGGAGTAAAAGGGGTGAAGAGAGGAGAAGATAATAATGACACTTGAAGGTCAGTGTTAATTGTATGCTACAGATGTACATAAGAGATTAAAGATACTAAATCAGGATAAAGGGCCTGAAACTGCAACTCAGCTAAAAATGTCTTGTTATACTCGGCTAAACAGTATATTTAATGTTGCCATTTTGTTGATGTGTATGTTAGATGAAGTTGAATAGCAGTAAGAGAAAATGAATAGGCTAACTATTAAAGTGTTATTAATTGATTCTATTTTGAAGTTAATTAGGATGTCTGTTCCCTTTGTGAAACATACAAATCTACATTTCCCTTTGCGAAACATACAATTATACATCAATATAACTTATGCATAAAGTGTGTTCCTTAATAATCCATCAATGATTCAGTAAACTTTTTTTATTGCAGTCCTAGCTGTTAAAATAATATACAATAGCAGAGCCTTAGACAGCATTTATACATATTTATAGCTGTGCTTATGAATTAGGACATTGCTTATTTTAATTATATGGTGTTTTTAAATCTTTGTTTACTTGTTAGTATATGGTTCAGAGTTCTAATGTGTTCACTCATTATAAGTGCTTTTCATTGATAATGGAATTATAGCATAATGCACAGTTTGTTTGTTGACACTTTGAATACATATAGTAGCACTTCCTTTTATCCATCAGCCTATAAGTGTTGCCAGACATGAAACACATAAGGTGAATACACTGAATGTATTTGTTTCACTTTGCTTAATAGAAAATAATGTCTTAATGTAGCCCCATCTCTGGACAGTATAGCCTGTTTTCTTTTGTATTACATTACATAAAAAGGTCAGAGTCTTAAAACATTAATTTCCTTATACATCAACCCTTCATACAAAAAGCGGTATAATCATCTTGACTGCCTAACCTCTTTATGTAACGATATCTAATTTAACGGTACGTCAACCACATGGAGCTTTATATTAAGGTCTTATTGTTAATATGGAAGAATTTTTTTTTTTTTATTTCTAAATGTATTCTAGAAAAGTTACTGTTCAATTTAAAGAATTTTGCTTTTGTTACCAAACCTCAAAACTGTTTCTTGGATGTCAGTAGCTAAAAATGCTGAGTAAAATATTATGATCTATTGTGCTATATATTCTTTGCTGGATAGAATGCTACACTTTATTTAATAGTGTGCCCTTTTTATTCTTCGGTTTTGACCTCCACTAAGTAAAAGTTGCAAATTGTGGTGTGTCAGATCAATATGTTTGACAGGAAATAAAATAAGATTTTATTGACTAATACTTTTGCAAATGTGAAGATTGGCTTGTTACCTGTAATAGATTACACAATCTGGCATGGATGGATAATGATTGCAATATTCCTCCAACAATGGCTGCTTGACTAGTTTATATTAAATGTCCATTGGGTTGTATTTTATAAGATTTATATGGTGTATTAGTTTGGTTTTTCTGGTGTGAAAAGGAAAATAGAAAGGAATTACTGTAGTTTTTACTTCAACATTTGTTAAATAATTAGTCCATACAAACACAATTAGAAAACCTCTCTTGATTGTGATTTCATAATTTGTTCTATACAGATGTATGAATTAATAACATCAAATTGCTTAAGCATAAATTACATATTATAAGATTCACTCAATCAATACCATGGCAAATTGAATATTTCTAACTGCAATTTAATGGAATAATCACTATAATAACACCTTCCCATTTCATTAGATCAACCAAATAAAAATTTTTAAATAAGGATAATATTCTGCATTTAGTATATTCTGGTTAACTTGCACTGCATTCTGCTGAAGGATATGTTCTTTTAGTTGAATTATGGCTAGCCTATATGCTTAAACATTTCATATGTGGGTATGTTTTGGTTTAACTTATATTTATTTTTATTAGGCATGAAGCCTAAGCATAAGTATCTCATATCAGGGTACTAGCACCAACATTGAGAAACACTTTATTCTAACAAACAAATAAGTACAAGTGACTCTGATGGAAGAGTGAAAGGAAAGATATAGGATTTTCACACCATTTAATTTGTTTAATTAATTTAATGTTTTTATTTTATTTTATATATTATTTAAAACAATTTGTGTATAACAAGAAATTTCACAAAATTACTGACATGTCGATCTTTGGCAACAATCATATAGATATCTAACATCATTTACTACTTAAGTAGCAAGTGAAATGTTTAATTATATATAACATATATGAACGCTATATTATCTAATAGTGTTTATATATAACAAGAGATAGTATAAATCAGATGATATGACATGTTTACTGACACTTACAAAACCTGTATATGTCTAGTAACCTCTACTATGTTTTATGTCATATGTTCCATTGCTAAAATAGCTTAATGCACACCACATTGTTAACTTTAGTATTTGATTAAAAGGTACGCTATAAATAGCATGTACATGAAAATAGTTTAATTGCTTGTATTTTGTTCTTCATCATAATAGAGGTTTGATATAAACCGCCAGAAAATTCCAGTTCTGAAAAATCAATCTGTAATGATTCATCTCATTAGTCGCAATTAATGATGTTTTGTTTTAACAAAGAAATTGACTGAGATGAAAAAAATATATATTTTACAATTAATGTCAGTAATTTGGATCCATTATTATCTGCAATACACTTTCAAACAAAATGCTGAAATTATTGTATTTGTCCAATAAAAGGATGGGCAAAGGCTGCACTGTGTTAGAGTTTATTGAATATTAGGTCATTTTAATATATGGTCAGTCATAACTGTGGAGAACCATTAAGGAAACCCACTACATATCACAACATGTTAGTGATTTTATAATACTTTTTATAATACTTTACAGATTATACATGGAATTGTCTGTAAATGTGAGTCACGCATTTACCACAATGCATGTAGTAATGAATATCCTGCATGGAACAATAGACTGCAACAATAGAGTCTGTTCCCGAATGAGTGATTGCCATGGTAATATTTGTTACAACCTAAGTCTGCCTCTGAAGAGACGGAGAATTACTATGACAACACAGTACACTCCCTTCAACCATCGCGTCTCTAAAACTATGGTAACACAGGACACTCCTCCCAATCGTCGCGTCTCTGAAGCGGGCGTTGCTCACAGACGCGTATAAAACCTGCAGGTCTCTCACTTGCCGATCATTCATTTCTCCTGAGGAAGCCGTGACATGTGTTTCGGCGAAACGCGTAGAGAATTCGTATAATACCTTCATCTGGACTCTGCTCGGCACTTGCTGCCCGTTCATCGCTGCCCGTTCATCGCTGCATAATTTCACGAAAGTGATCATTCCTTGATGTGACTTTTTTCCATCTGCAGTCTGTGAGTGCACTGGTAGCTGGGGCCAAGATCGTGTTTGTTTCTCTTATCCTGTACAAAGTTTTTTATTTACAGAATATCGAATAAATGTTGTTTATTTTACCTGGAATCCACGTTGTATCTGAAATGATATTCACTCACGGATGTTTGTGAGTGTATTTATTAGACATGTGCAAAACTAAAATTTTCGTTTCGTTTTCGTCCATTCGGACGAAAATGTTATTTATTTCGTCTAAAACGAATTTCGTTCATTAGTGCATTCGTTTCAGACGAAATTCGTTAATTATTTTCGTTTCGTTAATTTTTTTCGTTCGTTTTATAGAATACAATGTAATACTATTGGCTTTCTATAAACCGAACGAGAGCCCCATTCATAAGAAATTCTTATGAATGGGGCTCTCGTTCGGTTCATAGAAAGGCAATAGTATTAATTGTATTCTATAAGCCGAAAGTCTATAAACCGAACGACTTTCGGTTTATAGACTTTCGGCTTATGGAATACATGTAATCCTATTGCTATTCTATAAACCGAACGACTTTCGGTTTATAGAATAGCCATAGGTTTACATGTATTACATAAGCCGAAAGTCTATAAACCGAAAGTCGTTCGGTTTATAGGCTGTCGGCATTTAACTAATAAGAGACAGAGTCTCCATTCATAAAATTATGAATGGAGACTTTGTCTCCGTGTAGTAAAATGCCGACAGCCTATAAACCGAACGTTCGGTTTATAGGCTGTCGGCTTATGGAATACATGTATTCCTATTGCTATTCTATAAACCGAAAGTCGTTCGGTTTATAGAATAGCAATAGGAATACATGTATTCCATAAGCCGACAGCCTATAAACCGAACGTTCGGTTTATAGGCTGTCGGCATTTTACTACACGGAGACAGAGTCTCCATACTTTGTCTCCGTGTAGTAAAATGCCGACAGCCTATAAACCGAACGTTCGGTTTATAGGCTGTCGGCTTATGGAATACATGTATTCCTATTGCTATTCTATAAACCGAACGACTTTCGGTTTATAGAATAGCCATAGGATTACATGTATTGCATAAGCCGAAAGTCTATAAACCGAAAGTCGTTCGGTTTATAGGCTGTCGGCATTTAACTATACAGAGACAGAGTCTCCATTCATAAAATTATGAATGGAGACTTTGTCTCCGTGTAGTAAAATGCCGAAAGCCTATAAACCGAACGATCCGTTTATAGACTTTCGGCTTATATAATACATGTAATCCTATGGCTATTCTATAAACCGAACGTTCGGTTTATAGAATAGCAATAGGAATACATGTATTCCATAAGCCGACAGCCTATAAACCGAACGTTCGGTTTATAGGCTGTGGGCATTTTACTACACGGAGACAAAGTCTCCATTCATAATTTTATGAATGGAGACTCTGTCTCCGTATAGTTAAATGCCGGCTTTTAACTATACGGAGACAAAGTCTCCATTTATAATTTTATGAATGGAGACTCTGTCTCCGTATAGTTAAATGCCGGTGTTCTGACAAATTTCTGGAGCAAATTCTCCTGCGCAATCGCAGGAGAATTTGCTCACTGCGCATGCGCATAAAGTTACAGCTGATAACTCAGCTGTAACTTTGTGACCACCGCGCATGCGCCAGCTGCGCAACCCACCTCCCGCCCCCTCACACCCCCTGCACACCCCTTCTTACCAGATCAACGACCACAGCGATACACAGCGCATGCGCACGCCTATCCAGCCGTTTGGGAATGTGCGCGTCCGTTGTTGTGTTCTTAAGGTGGTAAGTAACATGGGGCGTCGGGACATAAGGGGGCAAGCATCCTGGTGAGGGCTGCCTCATCTTGATGGGATTTGTGATCCTCCTGCTGCATCAATAATACAGCAGGAGGATCACAAATCCCATCAAGATGAGGCAGCCCTCACCAGGATGCTTGCCCCCTTATGTCCCGACGCCCCGTGTTACTTACCACCTTAAGAACACAACAACGGACGCGCGCATTCCCAAACGGCTGGATAGGCGTGCGCATGCGCTGTGTATCGCTGTGGTCGATGATCTGGTAAGAAGGGGTGTGCGGCGGGTGTGAGGGGGCGGGAGGTGGGTTGCGCAGCTGTCTCATGCACGGTGGTCACAAAGTTACAGCTGAGTTATCAGCTGTAACTTTATGCGCATGCGCAGTGAGCAAATTCTCCTGCGATTGCGCAGGAGAATTTGCTCCAGAAATTTGTCAGAACACCGGCTTTTAACTATACGGAGACAAAGTCTCCATTTATAATTTTATGAATGGAGACTCTGTCTCCGTATAGTTAAATGCCCACAGCCTATAAACCGAACGTTCGGTTTATAGGCTGTCGGCTTTTAACTATACGTTTGTCTCCATTCATAAATTTATGAATGGAGACTCTGTCTCCGTATAGTTAAATGCTATTGTATTCTATAAACCGACTCTATTTCGGCTTATAGAATGCAATAGTACTACGAATGGACGAATGAACGAATGATTTTCCTTTATTAACCATTCGTTCATTCGGCTTTAGTTAGCTTAGCATTTTCGTTCTTCGTTTTTCGGGCGAATGGACGAAAATGCAATTTTCGGACGAAAATGCATTCGTCCGAAAACGAATGCACTTGTCTAGTATATATTCACATGTAAATTGCTTTTTTAATAAAAAATTATGATATAAATAAAATCTTATTTTTATTTCCTTTTATGTGACAAAGCTGCCTCTCTCTTTCCCTTGCCCCCAGATTTGTCGCTCTCCCCCCCTTAGTGTTGTCTCTCTCTCACCCTCCCTTTGGCTCCCCCCTCGCTCCCCTTGTGTCTGTCTCTTCCCCCCTTCCCTCCCCTTGTTTCTCTCTGCCCCCCCCCCCTTGTTATTCTGTCCCCCCCTCACCTGTTTCTTGCTCCCTGGTGGCTAGTGGGGGCAGCCGGGGGATGTATGCACTATACATAATAGACGGAAGTGTCGGGCAGCATGGAGGTTGTCTGCACGATTCGTGCAGACATCCCCCAGCTGCCCGATTCTCCCTGGTGGCTAGCGAGGGAGCGGAGGATGTCTGCGCGATGAGCGAGACCTCCCCTGCTGCCGCCCGGAACGACAGCCAGGACTTTTATGAGGAAGCCGGAAGTACCCAGCTTCATCATAGAAGTCCCGGCGGTCATGCCGGGCGGCAGCAGGAGAGGTCTCGCTCATCGCGCAGACATCCACCGCTGCCTCGCTAGCCACCAGGGAGAATCGGGCAGCTGGGGGATGTCTGCACGAATCGTGCAGACAACCTCCATGCTGCCCGACACTTCCGTCTATTATGTATAGTGCATACATCCCCCGGCTGCCCCCACTAGCCACCAGGGAGCAAGAAACAGGTGAGGGGGGGACAGAATAACAAGGGGGGGGGGGCAGAGAGAAACAAGGGGAGGGAAGGGGGGAAGAGACAGACACAAGGGGAGCGAGGGGGGAGCCAAAGGGAGGGTGAGAGAGAGACAACACTAAGGGGGGGAGAGCGACAAATCTGGGGGCAAGGGAAAGAGAGAGGCAGCATTGTCACATAAAAGGAAATAAAAACAAGATTTTTTTATATCATAATTTTTTATTTAAAAAGCAATTTACATGTGAATATATACTAGACATGTGCATTCGTTTTCGGACGAATGCATTTTCGTCCGAAAATTGCATTTTCGTCCATTCGCCCGAAAAACGAAGAACGAAAATGCTAAGCTAACTAAAGCCGGATGAACGAATGGTTAATAAAGGAAAATCATTCGTTCATTCGTCCATTCGTAGTACTATTGCATTCTATAAGCCGAAATAGAGTCGGTTTATAGAATACAATAGCATTTAACTATACGGAGACAGAGTCTCCATTCATAAAATTATGAATGGAGACTTTGTCTCCGTATAGTTAAATGCCCACAGCCTATAAACCGAACGTTCGGTTTATAGGCTGTCGGCATTTAACTATACGGAGACAGAGTCTCCATTCATAAAATTATAAATGGAGACTTTGTCTCCGTATAGTTAAAAGCCGGCATTTAACTATACAGAGACAGAGTCTCCATTCATAAAATTATGAATGGAGACTTTGTCTCCGTGTAGTAAAATGCCCACAGCCTATAAACCGAACGTTCGGTTTATAGGCTGTCGGCTTATGGAATACATGTATTCCTATTGCTATTCTATAAACCGAACTTTCGGTTTATAGAATAGCCATAGGATTACATGTATTACATAAGCCGAAAGTCTATAAACCGATCGTTCGGTTTATAGACTTTCGGCATTTTACTACACGGAGACAAAGTCTCCATTCATAATTTTATGAATGGAGACTCTGTCTCTGTATAGTTAAATGCCGACAGCCTATAAACCGAACGACTTTCGGTTTATAGACTATCGGCTTATGTACTACATGTAATCCTATGGCTATTCTATAAACCGAAAGTCGTTCGGTTTATAGTTTAGCAATAGCATTACATGTATTCTATAAACCGAACGTCGTTCGTTTTAAAGACTTTCGGCTTATAGAATACTATTGGCTTTCTATAAACCGAACTAGAGTCGAGTCCCCATTCATAAGAAATTCTTATGAATGAGGAGGGACTCTAGTTAGGTTTATAGAATGCCAATAGTATTCTATAAGCCGAAAGTCTTTAAAACGAACGACGTTCGGTTTATAGAATGCATGTAATGCTATTGCTGTTCTATAAGCCGAATGTCTTTCGGCTTATAGAACAGCAATAGCATTACATGTATTCTATAAACCGAACGTCGTTTGTTTTAAAGACTTTCGGCTTATAGAATACATGCTGCTATTGGCTTTCTATAAACCGAAAGAGTCCCCATTCATACGAATAGGTCAATTGACCTATTCGTATGAATGGGAACTCAATTTCGGTTTATAGGAAGCTAATAGCATTACATGCATTCCATAAACCGAAAGTCATTCATGTCGGTTTATGGAATGTAGTACAATGCTATTGGTATTGTAAACCGACTCTATTTCGGTTTAGAATGCCAATAGCACGAATGGACGAATGGACGAATGAACGAATGATTTTCGTTTATTAACCATTCGTTCATTCGGATTTTGTTAGTTAAAATTTTCGTTATTCGTTTTTCGGACGAATGGACGAAAATGCAATTTTCGGACGAAAATGCATTCGTCCGAAAACGAATGCACATGTCTAGTATTTATTATCAATAGTCACGTTTTTTGTATCAAACAGTATTACCGTATTTGCTCGATTATAAGACGAGGTTTTTTTCTGAAAAAAAATTCTGAAAAATACCCCTCGTCTTATAATCGAGGTCATTTTATAATCTGACTTCAAATTGAGGTCAGATTATAAAACAGGGATCCAGGTCCCCAGCAGAGCTGCAGGGGACCTGGATCCCCCTCTCTAACAGCAGGGGATGTCTGCGCGATGAGCGCAGACTCCCCCTGCTGCCGCCCGGCACGACCGCTGGGACTTCTATGATGAGTCAAAGGGAGGGGGAGAGAGAGACAACACTAAGGGGGGGAGAGAGACAAAGCTGGGGGCAAGGGAAAGAGAGATGCAGCATTGGCACATAAAAGGAAATAAAAATAAGAAATGCATTTTTTGATATAATTTTTTATTTCAAAAGCAATTTACATGTGAATATATACAAGTTGAACTTTTTTCCTAGTCTTATATTCAGGCTTTTAGTTTTTTCCTAAAGGAATATCCAAAGTTTGGGGGGTCGTCTTATAATCAGGGTCGTCTTATAATCGAGCAAATACGGTATACTATTATTGTGTTTCTATTGAAGGCACCCACAATTCAGCGCCAGTCTGCTTTTTGTTCTATACTCTGTTCACTTAGCACTTTGGAGAGTGCCTCAGAAGGCTGCGTTTTGTGTGGTCCCGCAAGTGAAATTATCCAAGTGTTTATTGCACCATCACTTTATTTTTTGAACAATAGACTGCATCCAGTTTATTTGAGACAACACTAATTACATGTCATCACTCTGCAGCAATGTGAAATTTTGGAATGTTGAACATTTTTTTTAAACTAATTTTACTGGGTAGTTTGCCACCTAACATGAAATAGTGTATTCATTGATAACAATACAGTACTTGTAGCCACTACTGCAATGATACAATTTACTCTTACAAAGAACATTAAATTGTCACTGCAAAGATTGATATCTATGTAAACAGTTGCTATAACATGAGTATGTCTGTGTCTATGTGTTTAATGCAGGTTCTAAAGGTTAAGTGTTAACTTTACATAAAAAAGAAACTATTGAAGATACTGAAATTCAATGTTACTGTATTCTAGAAACAGCAATAACTAAACATTTGTAAAAATGGTAAGTAAATAGATTAGTATCATAACTAATGAAATATATTATATAGCAAAGAAAATACAAAGCAAAGTGTGACCACAGTATTGTGGTCCCAAATCATGACTGTCCTGCATGTGTGCTTACCAGATTTGAAGCCTGAATATAGAGATTTTGTCATTCACTTTTTAATGGCCACAAAGATGTCTATGGCTAGAAAATGAAAAAGTGAACTGGTCCCCTCTTGGGATGAGATTAAAAAATAACAACTAGTGTTTCAATTAAAAATGGAAAAAGGGATTGGAAAATATCAGGGAATCAGATCAGGGGTGTGTGAAAAATGGAGTTACTGGATTCAAAGGCTAAAGAATAAATAATCCCTAGACCACTTGAATATGACCCTAGTATTTGAACTGTGAGTAACAGTATAACACTTTTTATATGTGTAGCTTGTGTTAATTTATTTATGCCTAAACCCATTTCTATACCATCCATCTAGGCACCCAGCTTGCCTTAGGGCAGGAGAACAAAGAGACCCCTTACAGTAATCTGTTTTCTTTCATATACTTTCTGACCTAATATTGGTATCAGGACTCAATTATGAAAATATTATCAGATTACAGGTCTTGCACCCTATGTTTTATTTAGGATAACAGATTCATACGATATACTACAGCAATGCAAGCTTGTTTTTATTCTATTATCACTTAATCGCTGTTCTTTCACTTGTCTGTTCTATGTGTACTATTTTAACTATCTTTACTAAAAGTTATGTCTTAAATTGATTGGACTCCACTTACATTTATATAAATTCTGTCCATTCTGTAGGGTCACCCCCTAGTGCAGGGGTAGGCAAACTGCAGCTCTCCAGCTGTTCCAAGACTGAATCTCCCATACTCGTCTGCCAGCCTCTTAGCTGAAAGAGCATAATGGAAGATGTAGTCCTGCAATAGCTGGAGAGCAGCAGTTTGCCTACCCCTACCCTAGTGGTAGTCTCTATGTATAGCAGTATAGCTATTTTTGAGATTTAGGCACTAACACTTTAGAAAGTGCATATGTATATGTCAAGCTTTCATAAGAAGTTCGCTTTTGAATTGTTTTGTAATGTATCATGTCTAAATGCTTCAATAAAGAATAAATAAAAAAAAAATATGTGCACACCATTGGAAGATAGCGCTTGCACAAACCTAAACCTACAGAGATTCAATTCTAAAATACAATACTTTTGGGCACAGATAGTATATTCACACAACAAAATCAAATACACTTTTTGTATCAGGCGTAGAACAAAATGAATGCCATTAATCTTAATCTTTTTAGTGCCACTACACACTTCCCCACATGTGAAATGGTTAATGATTTAATGACCAACACATTCCTAGAGGAACAATTTTCAGCATATTTTTATTCTAATCAATCAGTTGCAGGTATTGGTAACATAGTCATTTTGCAATAATAGTACTTACATTCTAAAGGGTTAACATAATATTACCCAGCAATGGGTTAACAGAACAGCAATGATTAATGAAAGTAATGGGTGGGACTCAGTAAAAAGAAAATTAGTAGCTAATGGTAATGAATTGTCACTGTAGTGTGAACGATTATTTTATCTTTTCAACCTCAGTGACCACAAAATGGTGTTAAAATTGTCTCTATCAGAAAATTGGCTCCTAGTTACTGCTTATACCAAGGAATGTCATAGACACTATCTACAAAATCTGTTAGATATACTTTTATTTGCAACTATTCCATGCTGACTGAGCCAGCTAACATCAACTGGTATATGTATGTTTGCTGCAAACACTGAACAATATTAATTGTGACCAAGAGCTAGGAAATACCATAAACATAATTATAATGACCATCTATATATTATATTGTTATATACATAGATGACTGTTCATATTTATTTCTATTTATTTCTAATGAGTTTTACAAAGAAAAACTACATTTCCCCAATATATAATCAGCTTATCAAATATTTTCAATCATTTGGCAATTGTTGTTACTGGACTCAGATAAAGGCATATATTGACTTTTGAAGAAGGGAATGTGAAATATTAAATTATTGGTAACAACATATTTCATTTTTTTTTCATTCAGCTGCAGTAGGCTAATATCACAAAGATTCTGGAAATGTTTTATACTATAAGTCACAATGTTTTGCCACTCATCAAAGGTCATAACACCACCCAACATACACATTATTTTATTGCATACCTCTGTCCTTACCAAAATGCCTGGAGAATCCCATATATCTGGCCACCATTTGCACATGACAATTTTCATTTTTTTTTATCACAAACAATTTGATGTGACAACACATTGATAGTATATGTACCAGTTTTATGGCTCAGTAAAAGAGACAAATTTAAATTAATAACATGTAAAAAAATAACATTGCCAATGATCAGCTTCCCTCATAAGTTAGTTCAATTAGCTGCGATAAGCAAAATGGTTAACTAATTTGAGTACTTAGGGCTGGTTTTGATTACACATAAGATAAAACATTAAAGATAAAATGTATTAGAGGTTTTTATCTCAATTTTTCTTTGTTAGTCTATGGGGAAATTGTGTTCAATTACCAGAGAAATTATACTCAAATATTTAAATCCAGAATGCATTCCACAGTAAATATGGGATCAAAGTAAAGGGCCCCTATCAACTTAAACATTGCTCATACTGTGAGATAATAAAAATTAAGAAAAATGAAAAATGATAAAATAAGATCATTTTTTCTCAATGTGTCTGTGGAGTCTCTTGTTTATGACATCACCTTGTAGTTGATATGCAGATGATATAGTTTTCATTGACAATGTGTTCATTTGCATATCAAGCGCAGGCGATGTCATAAGCAAGAAACACCACAAACTCTTTAAAAAACATATATTTCTCTTATTTTATGGATTTACATGCAGTTTTGCTAATGCAATTCATTTTTCTTTCATTTTTTTATTCTCTACATTCCATAAGCAATGTTTAACTTCCTTGGCTATGTTCATTTAAGTATAAATGCCTCTATCAATACTTCTCTTAGAAAATTGTAGTCTTATAGTTTACTTAAGAAGTGTTAGGTATATTTTTGAGATAATTTATTGTATAGTTTGTACACTTACAAGTAACTTATATTTCATTATTGTGAGAAGATGAGCAGTATATTATCTCTTCTTTTCCATTTCAACATCTTCTGTGATGTGTCGACTTTGTGTTACTTCACAAATCCAATAAAGGATTTAAGTCTCTTTTTCTTATTCTTTGAATGATGAAATGGATGAAAATGGACACATTGAGGAATAGATGTTGAAAAAAAGCTGTATTTAAAGGTTATTGAATTTTTCACAATTCTGAATATACAGGTTCCAGTATACATTGAAGCAAGTATTCAATTGTAATTAGTAAATACACAGAGATATGATAAGTATTTAGCACAGTTTTTATTATGCATGATTGAGGATCCCTGGAGTAAAGTATGTGAATACACAGGAACAAAGTAAGTACTTTGCAAAGTTCAACTGATGCAGGATTGGAGGCCACAGGACCTCCAATGTTGCAGATAGTAAATGCACTGACATAAATTATGCATTTTTGCAAACATAATTGAAGTTATAAAGATTCAACACTTGAGGCATGGATATCAAAGACAGCCTTTCCACAACAAGTCTTCCATTTTGGCATGCAACTGAGAGTATATCTGGTTTGGAAGCATGTTCATGATATTTCCGTAGAGGTCCAGCTTCAGGGAACAGATTAAAAAAAAAGTGTAGCAAAGACTGAATGCTTTATTGGCATTTCAGTCCACCATAAGAAGATTGGGAGTTCTGTGAGAAAGCCGTAGTAACTAGAGTTGAGCGGACATCTGGATGTTCGGGTTCGAGAGGTTCGGCCGAACTTCGGGAAAAAGTCTGGGTCCGTGCTCGAACTTTACCCCGAACTTGACCCCGAACCCGAACCCCATTGAAGTCAATGGGGACACGGACTTTTGGCCACTAAAATGCCTCTAAAAAAGTAATGGAAAGGGCTAGAGGGCATCAAAAGGAAGTAAAATGTGGGTAAGAGTAAGTCAAGTGCCCTGCAAGCAAATGTGGATAGGGAAATAACTTAAAATAACATAAAATACATACAAATTAAAAATACAGCTGAGCCATAAAATAGCACTAGATGGAATCTTTAATTTTAGCTTTGGAAGAACATAAATCTAAATCTAAATCATGGCTGCCAGGAGGATCAACAGAATTATCCATTTGAGAGAGGGTTGGAGTGCAGGGCATTCTCTTTCAGTTTATACTAAGTGACCCATAGGTTGAGAAGGCGGTGACCGTGGCGGTGTAGGTGGAAGCGGCGCTGGAGGAGGTAGCCAGAATTTTTCAAAGTGCGCTGTAAGCACAGTATTTGACGGTTCTATTTGACTCTCAGATGTAATACATGTAATGCTATTGCTATTCTATAAAGCGAAATAGAGTCCCCATTCATAAGAATAGGTCAATTGACTTTCAGTTTATAGCCGAACCTCGAACTCCAACACGGACATACAGTGAAATGTCCGGGTTCGGGTTCGTGGCACGGACACTGTAATGTCTGGTACGAACCCGAACAGTGCGGTTCGGGTTCGCTCAACACTAGTAGTAACTAAAGTTTCTCAGATGCTCTTCTGGTCACAGAACAGAATCGTGTGTGCTGGTGGTGGGGCTCTCATGGCAGCTGTGAGTCTTGTGACAACTTGTCTCTGTTTATTATGCTGTTTATATTACTTAAAGGGACACTACCACTTACATAAGCGTTAACTAGATTATCTGTGCATTTAAAGTAAAAATATGTGTAGAATAGATACCAAGATGTTTTTTGTGATTGTTTCAATATATTTCAGTAAAAGGGAAAAATAAAGTTGTGTGTTTATTGCCTGGAGCCATTTTGTGAAATTTACCCATGATGTCTCCACTATTCATAGGAAGTGCAAGGTAACATCTGCTTCAAAGTCTTAAATAACGACCAGGTGGTAACCTGCAGGGCAGAGGAGAGGGGGCAGTGGAAGGGTGAGGGCAGGGCAGAGGAGAGGTGGCAGATAAAGGATGAGGGCAGGGCAGAGGAGAGGGGAGCAGCTGGGGGAATACAAACCTGGCAGCACTTTCTTCTGCCCTGCCCTCCATCACCAAAATTGCTTGCAACAGATTTGGAGTTGGAGTGCTGCCCTGCCCCTTGGTGATGTCAGCATGACATCACACTCCCCCTCGAGGAAAGTGTATGATCAGAATTCTGACTTATAGACTGCATTGTGTGTCCCCAACCCTAAAGTGAGATTTTACTGCTGAAAAGAGACTCAGGGATGGCACCCAAAAACACTATATTTCACAAATGGCATCGCCTTGGCACACTTTTTTAGTAAAATATTGTATTAAGTAAACTTACATAATAGAAACAAAACACATATCTGAAATCAACAATGTAAAATAAAAAATTTTTTTTTTTCAGTTTTTGGTGTTAGTGTCCCTTTAAATCTGTGACAATATTCTTCTGAAAAACCCTACTTTTAATAACAACCTATGGAAAATATGTTTGCCATCATTTTGGCAATGTCTAATATTAGAAAAATGTAAGCAATTAGAATACGTTACAATCACAACTTGGTACTCTACTGAGGATGTAAGGCACCATCATTAGTTGAAGGTATAAGGCACCCTCAGCTCCGGAAGAAAATGTATGTCCTCAATGAACACAATGGAATTTAACAACCAATATTTTGTTGCATTAAATTACTTTTATTTAAGAAGACACCTAAACATTAGTATTGCATACTGGATTTTTATCCTATTAATCAACACACCCAAATCAAATAAATACAAATTTGAACATGCAATAGTCTGCATTCTTGTTTGAAATAATCATTGCATCACATTCTTCTATCTTCATTTACTTTGACCTGCAGAAAAATTGATTTATCTCGTATGTTTAAATCTGTACATGGTAGCTAATTTCTTCACTTTGTTTTTATGTCAACATGTGTTTTATTATTATTCTTTACTATGGAAACATAATAAAAAAAAGAGGATTTGATAGAGCAGGTCGTAGAATATCTGTATGAAAAGGGTACATTTTATTTACTTCTCTGCTACATACTTTTATTATCTTCTAAAATATCTCCTTATGAGAACACTCTCACCTGTTTCTATGTCTGGAGTTGTGTTTTTAAGATATCTTTTAATACATTTTTATGAATGGGTTATAACAAATGGGCTATAACAAAAAATAATATATGTGGAGATTTTTTGTCACAGGTGAACTACCATTTCTTCAAATTAATGCTATTTGTTGTAGGATCTTTTACTTATTTTCATGTACACATGAAGACAAAACATGTTTGAGATTGTTGCTTTTATATTCAATCATTAAAATGTGCTTATTTGATAACAGAAAAAGATGTCTTATTTACTACTTATCAGTCATGTCAAAGTGCAGTAATTTTGAATGTTCACACTTCTATTCATTTTAAGTTTTTTATATATAATCTTGACATTTCCTCTAAGATGTTATATGTAGATTTCATTTAAAAATAACTAAAAATGTATATATATATACACACATATGTGTATTTTCATATATTCACATGGGTTTATATATATATACCTGGGTAAATGGTAAAAATATAATTTAGGGAGTTTACATTTTTGAAGCTTTTTTAATAGAAAAGGTGGTAATTTTAAAAGAAGGCCTTCTTTCCCATTCTAGAGCTGGAATCCGAGTAGTGAATAGTGTATAATTACTTTTTGTAATTATGACCAGTAGCTATCCCATATTATATGAGAAAGGCAAAGAGACTAGGCAGAAAATTTGTGGAAAACAACTCAGGGAACAATGATTCCTAATTGCAGAAACTGCAGTTGCTCGATAAGAAGCTTTTTATTTTTTGTATTGTATTTATCCTAATAAACACCAGTTTCCCAGTGGAGAATATATTTCAAAAACATTCTTGCTAACCCCCCAAGCCATACTTAATTCAGGTCCACATGACCAGAAAAATCCAACATCAAATTCTGTGGCATATAGCCACAGATGCTATGCAGCTCCCAAATAAGGTCGGCCTTAGGAGTTCAGGTGTGTGGGCCACTCCTGTGGTGCCCCCCTTACCCTCCTCTCCAACACCTAAACAGGGCTCCATACTCTAAATAATAATGTCAGCCATACATAAACTGGCTTTTGGTAGTCAAATTCACATTTGTGTCTTGACTTAAAAATGTGAGTATTTCACAATACTGAGCATGTATAGCAAATGCAATTTTTATACAGGGAGTGCAGAATTATTAGGCAAGTTGTATTTTTGAGGATTAATTTTATTATTGAACAACAACCATGTTCTCAATGAACCCAAAAAACTCATTAATATCAAAGCTGAATATTTTTGGAAGTAGTTTTTAGTTTGTTTTTAGTTTTAGCTATTTTAGGGGGATATCTGTGTGTGCAGGTGACTATTACTGTGCATAATTATTAGGCAACTTAACAAAAAACAAATATATACCCATTTCAATTATTTATTTTTACCAGTGAAACCAATATAACATCTCAACATTCACAAATATACATTTCTGACATTCAAAAACAAAACAAAAACAAATCAGTGACCAATATAGCCACCTTTCTTTGCAAGGACACTCAAAAGCCTGCCATCCATGGATTCTGTCAGTGTTTTGATCTGTTCACCATCAACATTGCGTGCAGCAGCAACCACAGCCTCCCAGACACTGTTCAGAGAGGTGTACTGTTTTCCCTCCTTGTAAATCTCACATTTGATGATGGACCACAGGTTCTCAATGGGGTTCAGATCAGGTGAACAAGGAGGCCATGTCATTAGATTTTCTTCTTTTATACCCTTTCTTGCCAGCCACGCTGTGGAGTACTTGGACGCGTGTGATGGAGCATTGTCCTGCATGAAAATCATGTTTTTCTTGAAGGATGCAGACTTCTTCCTGTACCACTGCTTGAAGAAGGTGTCTTCCAGGAACTGGCAGTAGGACTGGGAGTTGAGCTTGACTCCATCCTCAACCCGAAAAGGCCCCACAAGCTCATCTTTGATGATACCAGCCCAAACCAGTACTCCACCTCCACCTTGCTGGCGTCTGAGTCGGACTGGAGCTCTCTGCCCTTTACCAATCCAGCCACGGGCCCATCCATCTGGCCCATCAAGACTCACTCTCATTTCATCAGTCCATAAAACCTTAGAAAAATCAGTATTGAGATATTTCTTGGCCCAGTCTTGACGTTTCAGCTTGTGTGTCTTGTTCAGTGGTGGTCGTCTTTCAGCCTTTCTTACCTTGGCCATGTCTCTGAGTATTGCACACCTTGTGCTTTTGGGCAATCCAGTGATGTTGCAGCTCTTAAATATGGCCAAACTGGTGGCAAGTGGCATCGTGGCAGCTGCACGCTTGACTTTTCTCAGTTCATGGGCAGTTATTTTGCACCTTGGTTTTTCCACGCGCTTCTTGCGACCCTGTTGACTATTTTGAATGAAACGCTTGATTGTTCGATGATCACGCTTCAGAAGCTTTGCAATTTTAAGAGTGCTGCATCCCTCTGCAAGATATCTCACTATTTTTGACTTTTCTGAGCCTGTCAAGTCCTTCTTTTGACCCATTTTGCCAAAGGAAAGGAAGTTGCCTAATAATTATGCACACCTGATATAGGGTGTTGATGTCATTAGACCACACCCCTTCTCATTACAGAGATGCACATCACCTAATATGCTTAATTGGTAGTAGGCTTTCAAACCTATACAGCTTGGAGTAAGACAACATGCATAAAGAGGATGATGTGGTCAAAATACTCATTTGCCTAATAATTCTGCACTCCCTGTATAAGAGATTGCAGACACAGGGACAAATGTTAATTAAATCGGACTGTTGAGACATTTTAAAAATTTCCATACATTGCACATTATGTCTAAAAGAGACCTATGTCCATTTTCTTTTTAAATGTCTGCTCAGTTGTTGTTTTTTGTTGTTTTTTTATTTTAAATCTTTTTATTACAAAATTATCAAAAAATCATACATAACTTTTTTTTCTCCAAGCTTTTCCCTTGGTAACTGGAGCTCGAGGAGTATGTGGCCCTTTTTCGTATTTTCTATCTTTATTGGGAACTCTTCTCTTTCTCTTTTTGCCCTCTCTTTTCCTCCCCTCTCCTCCTTTGTGGCTTTCTGATTTGCTAACTCATCTTGCTATCTACTACCCTTTCTTCCCCCTTCTGTTTCCTCTCCTATCCCATCTTCCTTTCTCTCTTTCTTCTTTTATCCATATTTACCACTATATCTCATTTCAATAGGGATAGAAAGACAAGATGGTGTCGAGATCCAGTCAGCCAAGCTGATGTACAGTGTTGCCTAACATTGATTTATTTGACACTCATAAAATCAACAAACATTTACAATACTAACAAGACATAGTGATGGAACGGGTAGACTATATGGACACACTCTGGTTGAGGGAATATTGTCATTTACCTTAAATCTGTATCTTTTCTCTCTTCGCCTTCCCCTTCAATTACCCATTCTCCTTTCTCATCTTCTTTTGTTATAAATGTGCTTAGACTTCCCCTCATTTATTATTGAACATGGATGCCAATTTACACCAAAAATGTTGCAATATTAAAGTGAAGTAAAGCTATTGAAATATCTTCCCTTATGTACTCTTTTATTATTTCTGAGAGTTTTTTTTTAAAGACTTTAGTCCAAAAGGGTCTAAGGCATGGGCAGGACCACCATATATGACTGGAGCTACCTATCACCTTATTGCATCTCCAGCATAGATTTGAGACTGTTAGGTTTATCCTGTCAAGGATCTTTGGAACCAAATGCCACTGTAATGTTTTGTAATGAAGTTCAACTATATTTAGACAAAGATTGTTTTACTTCATTGATGGATTTATATCATTGTTCAACACGAACGTATCAACCTATTTCCTTTTCCAAATTAAGCCAGGCCTTTGGTTTATTGTCATTATCTTTAGCTCTTATTATATCATAACATTTGGACATTGGCTTAACAAACAGCTTATCTAACTGTCTACTAAGTTAACTGTCTACTAATTCTCCATACCCGACCAATAGGTGATGGGCTAGATAGTTCTTTACCCTTAAGTATGGGGAATACTATTTTTGAGATAGATCCAGATCTAGCTTTAATTGGTCAAATGGTTTAATTCTCTTTTCATCCATCAAGTCACTGACTTGTATCGACACATTCTTCTCTTTCCATCCATCTAGTTTTAAATATATTATAATAAATTATATGGTTTTCAGTGGACTATAAACAGATATTTTCTTCAACAGGACATTTTCTTTCCTAAATTCCTAAAACCAATCCCCCATTAATTGTTTCAAATCATTTATATCATATTTCCAGGCTAAGCCCACCCCTTTCCTACCCTCCATCCAGATCAGGGATGATAGATCCTCTACTCCAAGCAGAGCATATTCATTCCTATACCAAGGTTCTTGTTTTTCCAAAGGGTCCTGCCATCTATGAACATGGTTATTCTACTATATTTGTAATATTTAATCACATTTGGAATAGTCAATCCGCCCTTATTACATTTTTTCATAATTGGTTTGTGGATATTCTGGAATGTTTTTGCCCCTGTATATATTCCATAAACAATTTCTGAATCTGCCTCAACTCATTAGTAGCTTTTTCCCAGGGAGATAACATTTAAAGTATATGTTGCACTGGTATTTTGTTTCCACCAATGCATAACTTACATTTGTCTGTATTGAACCTCATTTGCTACTTGCTTGCCCAGTCCCTAGCTTTGTCAAAATCAAAAATAATGGCCTCATGCTTAGCTCACTAAGTACTTTTGGGTGCATACCATCTGGCACTGGCGCCGTGTCTATCTTAACCGTGTTTAGTCAGTTAAGAACTTTTTCCTGTGTCAGCCAATCAGATGTTTGCTGTATAGGCTCTGTAAATTCAGGAAGCAGGGACCCATCGATCGGTTCTTCTTTGGTATAAACAGAAGAAAAAAAGTATTTAAAATGTCAGCTTTCTCTCTGTCCTTACTAACTAAATCTCCCAGTTTGGATAACAATGGCCTAATATTTTCAGTTGTGAAGGCATATTCAGATGGCTGCATTGGAAATAATGTAGTGAGCGAGTACTTATGGGAGAGATGACTGGAAGTCAGTGACGAAATGCTGTGTGTATGAATTCATTAGATGTGAGCAACACTCAAAGACATAGAAATGTTTTTCAATGGACTTTTCATAAGCATGGTGCCATTTTACTTTTTTTTTGTAATGAAAGCTGCATTTTTAATGGTCATTCAATTTTTATATGCGAACATCTTAGCATGAAGAATTATGCTGGGACTCTGTGAATTTGCATATATGGGTGAAGTGTGATGTAAACCTGATCAGGGATTGCTTAAACATAAGGGTTTTTCCTACGGACACATCTTTTGTGGTTGGAGGATTCTACACCATGCAATTTTCATTTTTGCTATCCTGAGTGGGGAATTGAAGTAGAGGAAATGTCCCATATGGATATAACATAAATCTAGGTGGTGCCTTTAGTCTCATTTTGTTAGTTAGTATTTTTTGATGACAGCAATAAAAATTAGGATTCCATAAAAGATATATACATAATACTTTTTTTAAAATAAGTAATTTCCTACAAAACAACAAACAGTTTTATATTTTATTTTGGGTTCTTCATCTTACAATCATGTCAGTTGGTATATACCAATAATAAGTATATCTATGATTAATATTATTTTACTCTTTTATTTTATAGGTTTCACTTGGGCTTTTACATGCACATGCTACTTATATCTTATGGCCGCCAAATAGATGGCAGAAGCTACAGTCTTTGCTTCCTGAGGAACGTAATCCGTTGAGTAAACAATGAGGACTGAAATTCCTTTCAACAATTTCTATAATACTGGAAATAATAATAAAAAAGAATAAATAAAGATATGTTGTGTCATTTTGGCTTATGTTCTATTAAAATAAAGTATGTATTGTTGTGCATGTTGTGTTGCTTATATACTATACAATAAGTACTGTTTTGCATGTTGTGTTGGTTATGTAATGTACCAGTAATTAAAAATTCCAATAACAATATATATAAAAAAATAATAATAGACGGAAATGTTGTTTTATGACGTGTGATCAACTTACTACAGTTGTCATTTATGTTTAATGTATTAAGAAAAAAATCACTAGTATAAGTATGGAAGTATGGAATTGCATAATGAGTACAAATTAGTAGTAGAGTAAAATTAAAATAAAGTTATTTATGGAATGGTTATGATGTACACAGGATGCCTACTTCACTGATATTTATTCAGAGATATAACTACAGCAGCATACATTAAGTCGAGCAAAACAAGCATACTGGTTCCAAACAAATAACAGACTTATAGAACTTTTAACAAGACAAATAATACTTGGAAAAACACATCATATCCACTTCCAAGAAAATCACACAGCTGCCATGTAGTGTGGTCAGCCTGCATCCAGTAAGGACCACAACTTTGTAAAGAATTGTACTGATTTTCTAATAAAGATTGAAAGGATAATAGTATATATTTCTAGACTACTATAATTCCTTTGTAATCTCTCCCCTCTTGTCCCACTTTTCATCCTAGCATTAGTAACTTTAGCTACTTATATATATATATTTTGTCTGTACTAGAAAATGTTCTATAAATTTCAAATACAAAAATCAATATATGCATGCAGGAGGTGTATGACCTTTTTTCAACTTTTCATGATGTTACAGTAGTAAAGAAAATATATTATTGCTGCATAGAAACATTTCTAGAATTCCCAGCTTTCAAAATACTCTTTACAATTCATTTTATATTCCTGAAAAAAAAGCCTAAATTGCTTTTAGAAGTACCTCTCAAAAGTCTGTTAAATTACGCGACATAAGATGGCATTGAAATCCCTAACAGATGTTTATTTTACAGCCTTAAAGAAAGGATTTTATTCTGCTAAGCAATAGCACTCATATTCACTGAAAAATAGAACCGTAGTGTACTAGACGGATTAATTCTCAAATAGTTAATGATGATATTTTTAATTACTGAGAAAGAGTAATCACAAACATTAATTAACTTCAGGCAGATGCAAAGCTACTCGGCCTGTCACATACAGATATACAAAAACACATTCCAATGTAATATACATGTAAAAGGAGAAAATTGTACAACAGGTGGTATTGTCAGTAAACATAACAGATGTGATGAAAATTTAATGATATAAAAAAGTTGTCCTCCCAACAATGAAGGTTTTCATATTTATAAAATCTACCTACAGTGAATGATATGTTTTCCATTTCGTTTGGTGATATCCATTACATAAGAGCTCTTTGGATTAATAATATATATATAAATATATATATATATATATATATATATATATATATATATACCTCTGTAGATTTAAGCTTGTTAAAATGTTGTTTTAAATCTAATGACAAATTCATATGTTGTGAATTTACAGTATTATTACATTGATTTTAAAAGCAAAAAGTAGATCAGAAAGCAATGGAAACTGGAGATGTGTTTAATATTAATCTCTACTCAAAGTTTCTAAATGACCTTTTATCATTAACTATGATCATTCTTCCTGTGCTTAACGTCAGGGAGATGCACACGTTGTTAGTGGTAGTGGTATTGTAATAGGAGAAAAGTGCAAAAGACTGAATTATTTTATTAAATCACCTAATACAAGGCTACTCACAGTTGCACCTCAACAGTTTTTGGCTCCTTTGTGAGGTGCCAATTATCTGATTGAGAATCCTGAGTGTTTTTCCACTTCATGATATATGCAGAAATCCATGGTCTTCAGTGACCCTCTCAACACTAGGTGCCAAATTACCCTGTTTGCCGAGTGGCAGAGAAATTAAGAAGGCAGATAAGCTACAGACATGTACGTTACTGGAAAAGTTGCCTCGTGGATCTCTAATCCCAGTTCTGCACACATTTTATAGCATACCACATTTTAACAAACAACACCATCATAATAACACTAATTAAACAACACAAAAATATATATTTTAGTTTTGATAAATACATAATAAAAGAAACCACAGATACAGTACTATTTAAACATTTGTACTTCATTTTTATTTAATTTGGTTTTCTTTAGAAAAAAAAGCATTTTTTCTTGATTGTGCAAAAATGGTAGTACTTTAAAAAGCCTGACCTGCTAAGGTAACAAACATCTGTGCTGATTTTACAGCTTTGATATTGCAAACACATTGAAAATATAGGAAAGCTATTATATTTGGCCTCTCAGTGAGCTCTGTTTGACAGGTATAATTTAGAATAAAAATGCTAAAAATATGAACCCATTTTCTACTGTCAGTGATCAATGAGGTTCTTGCAAGTGCACATCACAAGTGAAATATTGTAGAGAGTACACAGTAAACTAAAGTGGAAAAGCATGTTCACGTGCCAGTATTAATTTATTGAGCATGCCTCTTATTTCACCTTAGTTGGCAAATAGGAAAATAACATGCCAATGTATGCAGCAATCTATTTTGTATAAATTATAAAAAATTGTTTATGGTGTCCCTTTAAAAAAATGAAAATTGCCATCAAATGTATTTGATAGGATGTTATTTTACAATGAATACTTTAGCAAAACTACATTCCAAGTGCAATTATGAGTGTGCATTGTGGTGGAATCCCAGGTGTTTGGCTTTGTGCTCTGACTTTTAGATCAAATCACACATGCACCCAACATAGTGGCGCATGACGTAAGCCTAGGGTAAACATTTCATTTACAGTGAACATCATGTTATTTTGAAGACTTCTATTTATAGGTAATAGAAACCTGTTTGAGTAGATGCATTGGGAAGTCTATCTTAAAATGTAACTTTTATTTATTTTATTATAAAACATTTACCCTATTAAGTGAATATACACAGACTGTGCAGGTGTACATAAAGTGAAAAGAGAAATACAATTAAAACGGTAGAAAGATGTAATCCATTTCCCAAATAGGGTTATTTGTGTTGTGAGGGAGATAATAGCTTTGTCGGGTTTCTGTGAGCAACTTCTCAATTGTTGCTCACATGTCTTTGCTTAGGTGCGGCCTCCAAAATTTGGCTGGTCAGCGATTTTACATAGAATATTTGTATTACGCAGCCCTTCATCACCCTATCTGTTTATATTCAATTATTTCCAGTACAGTTATATGGTCCTTTAATTAGAGGTAAGGCAGGTCTGCTCTGAAACTCCCCAATGGTGGTTCCGTTTAAGCCTCTCTTTTTTTCCTTAGATACTTTTAAGCAGTTTAATGTGAGTTTGACTTTGACGGTCGATATGCCCTTCAGGGCTTTAAGTGTTCATAACCTGCCGTCTTCGGCTACAATGGGTAATTCCAGTCAGCTATAGAGGTCCCACTCGATACCTGATTGAAAGCAGATTGCTGTTGGATCTGCCCGACGCACGTTTTGCCGCAGCTCCCACTACGGAGCACTCGCTTTGTAAAGGGCTGAAGGAGAATGTCTAGGTTCCGTTTTTAAAGTATCCACTTTCGTTAGTGATAAGTCTATCCATTTAGCCAATCAGCAAGTGGTGGGTGTCTTTATGTTCATTTATGTCTGGTTTGTCTGGACCAATCCACTGCATGGGGATGTGGTCAATGTTTCATTGAAAAGTCTTAGTGTAGTATTTCTATGGCGCTGTATTCTTCTGTAACAAGAAGAAAAGTTTAACAATGTACATAAATTCAAAATAATTTTGGGATATCCACTGTATCACTATCACTTGTAATGCATACTTTAATGTGCAGATACGATCTGCTGAAGTGATTAATTGCTGGTGCTTTATGTTTTAATCCCTTACTGTGTCTACTTCATGAATTTTAGCATAATTTAAGTTGTTTGTGGGTTAATTGGCTATGCCATCTTTGTTCCTTACCCGAGATCTCCGAGATCTATTCTTAGAATATTGTTGGGTGAACATTTATTCAGATAGGATTTAATTTAAAGATTTTAGTGGTATTAACCCCTTGGTGCCCAATAGGTATATATATATATTTATTTATCTGGCCAGATATTTCCTAAACACTCATTTTCCTATGGATTACTAACATTGTTCTTGAGGATCATTTATCTATTTTACAAGCAGGAATGTGTTTGTCATTATTATGCTTTTGATATTTTATTTATTGAATGGGCAGAAAATCCAATATGTTTTGATTTGTCTATCCCTTTTGAAGGAGAGTCCCTTGGGATCACCATTATGATATGCGTTGACATGCCTAGCTATCGGTGTATCCGCTTTATTAATGACATCACTGACGTGTTCCAGTACTCTCCTTCTTCGTTCTCGAATAGTTTTACCTACATATATTAGACTGCATTTGCACATGGCCATGTAGACCACATCGTTGGTTTTGCAATTAATAAAACTTCTGATATCATAGGTTTTTGTATTTGCGTAGTTGCAGACATTTTTGGATGTTATCATATATTAACAGGCTTTGCAGGTGCCGCAGTAGGGAGAGCCTGTGGTTGGTGTAAGCCACGTTGTTTCAGATACTGTTGCTATGGGTTTGAGGTGGCTGTGTACCAGGTTGTCTTTTAGACTCGGTCCTTTTTTCATGGTGACTGACACTTTGACACATATAGATGGCACAGTGGAACTGCTAAATTAAAAGGGCTCTCCAAAAACATGCAATGTAAATTTGAAGTGGGAACGATACTTTGCTA
The DNA here is from genome assembly GCA_036172795.1 of Pelodytes ibericus. Classification (NCBI taxonomy): domain Eukaryota; kingdom Metazoa; phylum Chordata; class Amphibia; order Anura; family Pelodytidae; genus Pelodytes; species Pelodytes ibericus. The sequence goes on along the minus strand of CM069858.1, from coordinate 101,508,127 downwards.
AAGAATGATTCACTGAAACTGTGGTGGGAGAAATAGGATGAGAACCAGCAGTGAAAAATAAGATGGAAAATAAGGTAGTCAATAGTATGAAAAGTAGCAGAAAAGTTAGAAGTAGTAGAGTTTAGTGACTGTTAGCTTTATCATTCATTAGATAACTGGTCACTTTGGTGAGAGTAGTCTCCATAAAGTGTTGACCACAGAATCCAGATGACAATGAGTGAGTAGAGAAGGAAGCAAAGAGATAGTATGGTAATTTCACAGCAATACTAGATCCAGCTTTTTAAAAATTGGAAGTGATATTTGCATGACATTTAACAGTAGCCGGTGATTTTGCTATCACAATATATACAATTACCTACATGGTATTACAGTTAATTACCTACATATTATGGCTGTAATTAATAAACTGTTTCATATATTTCTAGTGATAATAAAACCAAAAAGACTCTCTTAAAGAGTTAAATAGCTTCTTCCAGTGATCTTATTTTGTGCCCATTATTTGGAGAATAGCCCTCACTACTTACACTAAACAATTTGGAATTAAACATCACGATCAAATAAAGCAATAACCTGAAACTGGTGCATTTGTACATAAAATGATAGTGCTGGCTTGTATGTAGATACAAATTGATAAAACACATTTAGTGGATTTTCAGTAGTCACCCAAACATATAACAAACATTTGAATAATTTAAATATCATGCAAAAGCCATCATGTTGGCAGGGCAGGGTCTTGGTGTTTGCGATCTGTGTGACTGCATGCTGCAGAGCAAAGAAAGAACATGAAGCCAAAACAGGAATAACATAATACAGAGTACATGGCTAAGGAAAGACTATGGCAGAACTTGGACAGGGGTAAAGCAAGGATTGGAAATGAGCAAACACAGAGCTGAAACAGACATGAGCAGGGCAATGTAGAAATCAAACAGACAAGTATAAAAAATACAGGGTCAAAGGACTCCATATTTTGCTCTTGCTTGGCTTAGTCTTTCCTGTCCTAGCCTGCAGTATCCTGCATTTTGTTCTATACTACTATCCTCCATGCCTGCTCCAGGGTGTATGCGGGCTATTGCCAGATCCTAATTTTTTCTGTACCAATTCCAGCTACTGCTACCTCAGGGCCCTGTTTTGTGGCGATACCAACTTGCTGAGTCAAGCCCTCCATTATTGCACATGAGCTCCTCTTTAGCATCTATGGGCTCTCTGAGTCGAGTCTCACCTGGGCCCAGCCCCTGATATATATCTTGTTGAGTTTCTTAAGGAAGTTTGTCTGCAAATCAGTAGTGCTGGTCGCACCCAGAGGTCGCTCTATCAAAGGGGATCTCAAAGGGGAGAGTATTAAACAAGACAAGATGAACCAGAACGAGGAAGAAGTCTTTTACACTGTGACAAATTATATGGTTGCAATAGCAATGAATGTGGGGACCATATTGAAAAAATGGCAGGAAAACTATACCTTACCCACCGCTTGTGATAGAGAAGGTGAGAGAGGATGGGGCGGTGCCACAGGATGGCCCGCAGAGAGTACCTGAACACTTAAGGGTGGCCCTGCATGGTGGTATAAACAAAAACACTACAAATGTTAAAATGCTCATTCATGAATAGATGATATGTGTCCTAATATTATTTCAAAAATATAACCATTAGATAGCCCACATATTATACAACACAAACTAAGTGATTATTATTTGGCATTGTATGATTAACATAATAGAGTAGATTCAATGGCCCCCATTCATTTAAAAACTGGCATTAGCAGGAATTTACTGGGCAGTTGTGATTCTATGCTCCCCGCTAATGCCATTGACATTATTACCACACTTGTTAAAAAATGACCGGAAATATTAAATACCTCCATTTTTCAAGGAGCTTTAGTGGAGCCAGTAAAAAAAAAGTATAGAAACCCTGTTTGGTGTGGTAATTACAGAATCTACCCCAATGTGTTCTTGGTGCACACTACTTCCTTGCCATTTATACATATACTATTGATTTAGTTACTAACTTTGAAAACGTTTAGGCTTTTGTTTTAAAGCTATCACAATTCATAGAAATGGCTCATACTATTTAATTTGTACTGTAGCTTGCTTTCAATATCCTTATTCAGCAAACACATTCACAATAAACATCCCTAGAGCTTGGTTTATCAAACATTGAATTTGAAATGTAAGGACATTTTTTTCCTGGCAGTTTTCAAAATTAAAAGCATTCAACACTTTCATATATCAAGTTTAAGAGAATAGAAAATAAAATACATGGATTGAATCATAAGGAAATAGATATTATGAATAAAAGCAAAATATATGAAGAATTCAATAAAAAAAGACTACGCAAAGAAAAATAGAAAGAAAAAAAAAACAGCTTAAAGAGAATATGAACAAACAAGCCACTACAGATCCCAATAGGCTGTTCCCAATGCCAAAGAACATATACAATTGCAGGTAAATGTTGTACAAAATATTAAATATGACACTATTCACAAAATATAACATAATAATACAATATATAAATATTGATGTCTAAAAACACAAATTTTAAATGCAACTTGGTGTTTACGTGGCATCAAGCAGAATGATTAGAAGGATTGGGGCTTCATCAGAGGTCACTGGAATAACAGACAAATATTCTGTGTAAAGAGAACAAAAAGAGAGAGAAAGTGAAAATCAGTTAGGGACAGTGGATAAAATAAAAAGATAGTCAATGTAAGCAGTAAATCTAGCGAAGAAATATCTTTCTTTTTTCAACAAATTGGACTACCCAAAATTAATCCAGAAAGTTTAAGTATCCTGAATGAACCATTTAAACTAGGTGAAATCCAACTTGCTATAAAGAATCTTAAACATGGTAAGGCGCCCGGACCTGATGGATATTCCGCAAGGTTCTATCAGGCTTTTTCTAACATAATATCCCCCCTTCTATTAAGATCTTTTAGGGAAATATCAAATGGATACCCAATCCCCCCTGAGATGCTCCAGGCCACTATCTCTCCTATACTAAAACCAGGAAAAGATCCAGCCACCCTGTCGAATTACAGGCCAATATCACTAATAAATTTAGATATGAAACTCTTCGCTAAAATTTTGGCTGAGCGTCTGAAGCTCGTGATCCCGGATATTATACATATTGATCAAACAGGGTTTGTTCAAGATAGAGATGCCTCCGATAACATCCGTAAAATTATAAATCTACTATATAATATTAGGGATAATAACATTCCTTCTATCCTTATTGCTTTAGATGCAGAAAAAGCATTCGACAGGGTAGGCTGGACTTTTCTTAGGGAGGTCCTAACGGCATTTGGATTCTTAGGCAGGTTTACTACCAATGTGATGTCACTATATTCTTTTCCCCAAGCAAAGGTAGTAGGCTCGGGGTTAGAATCATCTTGGTTCGACATAAGGAACGGTACGAGACAGGGTTGTCCCCTGGCTCCACTGCTTTACCTTCTATCGATCGAACCATTGGCCGCCCTCATAAGGAAAACTCAGGTTGTCCAAGGTATATCTTCTACTAGTTTAAACACGAAAATTACTCTCTTTGCGGATGATATCTTACTTACCCTTCAAGACCCACTAACGTCTCTCTCGACAGTAATGAAAATAATCCATAATTACAGTGAACTATCTAACTACAAATTAAACCTAACCAAAACCCAAACTCTCTTTGCCAACCTTGACCCAGACATAGCAGGTAAAATCTATAGTTCTTATGGGTGGAATCCCTTATGTGAAAAAATTGACTACTTAGGAATCAAACTAAAATTAAATCCAGACCATTTAGTAGAGGCAAATTTCAAACCTATGTTGGAACTTTTTAAGAATAAACTAGGTAAATGGACAAGTTTTGAAATTTCGTGGTTAGGTCGACTAAACACTGTTAATGCTTATTTGATCCCGAAATTACTCTACTTGTTCAGATCAATTCCACTTAAAGTCCCGAAGAAAATGTTGCTTTCCTTTAAAACTGTTATAATGGACTTTATTTGGAATCATAAAAAACCTCGAATAGCGTATAATGTAATGGTTAGGAGAAATAAAAAAGGCGGTCTTTCTTTTCCTGACATTGAATCTCTTTATGAGAATACGATGATCTCTCATGCCTTAAAATGGAACAACAATGCCTCCCTAAAAACTTACTGGTATCAGTTTGAAAAAGAAACCTGCCATGCTCTTAACCCCTTTCACCTATTCTGGCTGGATAGCTCATCCAATCCAGTCATTAAATCCTCAAATCACATAATACAGAACCTAGCTAGTAATGTTAAAAAATTCAGAAAGCGGCTCCAAATCCCGAGAGGTCTACCTCCTTCGACCCCATTAACCACTTTACGGTGGTATATAGACAATATTAGCCTAAAGGCATGGGAAAACCAGGGCCTTCTCAAAATATCCCAAATATATCAGTCAGATTCATTGGTCCCTTTCGACCAACTAAAGCTGACTTATAATTTACCCCAAACAGAATATTATACCTACCTGAGGATCAAAAACTGGATTCATACTAAAAACATACTTAACATTCCAAGAATTGAGCAATTTTTTGACACCCAACACAATAAAAAATTACTCGCTAAAGTAACACATCTAGTGGAAGAAGCTCTACCAATTGAGAAGGACCATTCATGGTCAAAATGGGAGATAGATCTTGATTTGGTTTTCACCTTACCAGATTGGCTTAAACCTCAAATTCAGATGAAAAAATCTGCCCATAATCTTACGTTGGAAGAAACATTTTACAAACTTCGTTTTAGATGGTACATGACCCCACATAAGCTGAATAAAATTTCAAGTCTTAATTCTAAAATATGTTGGAAATGTCACAAATATGAGGGAAATATGCTTCACATGTGGTGGTCTTGCCCCTCTCTTGCACCAATCAAAAGGACCATTTCCTCAGTTTGAGAATATTTAATACCTTCTTTCGTTTCACTTAAAGCCCATCTGTTTCTATTTCACATGGACCTCCCCAAGTGTGATAAAGTGACCACTTTTCTGATAATACACATTCTATTAGCCTCCAAGCTCTGTATCGCAAGAAAATGGAAATTTACAGACCCCACAAATTGGCAGGAGATCAAGGTCCAGTTAGACTTCCAAATTGCTATGGAAGAGGGTTTTTTTAATAAATATGAGCTCTTCAAAAAAATTTCCCTGAGATGGCGTGAAATTCAGGATTCACTATAATCATCTCCAGATTCCATTTCATACCTTTATGCTATCTCCCCTTTAGTATTTGGTCTTATAACCTTCTGCTGGCCTTGATCCTTCATATTCCTTGTATTTACTTGTGTATTTATTTCCTCTCCCTTGTGGGATGTTGAACTCGGGCCCCCCGTTTTTCTTCCCCCCCCCTCCCTGTCCCCCGCATGGCTGGAACCTCCAGAGAGAAGCATCTAAATTATTTCTTCTAATTTACTTTTTTTTTTTTTTGTGTCATTTGTGTCCTTTTTTTTTTCTGGTTCGTCTGTTTTTTTTGTTTTTTTTTTGTTTCTGACCGTGATGTACTCTATGTATTGACGAAGTCTTAATGTTTGTTATGTCCACTATAAAGATAAAAAAAAAAAAGATAGTCATGCTAAGCAAGTTCTAATAATAATACAGAGGGATATAGATAAATGGTGAAAGAGATGGAAATGCAAACTGTACACACCGCTCTGGTATATACACATTCATTAAACATGTCTTAAACAGTGCATTAATATTGATGCAATAAATTATGTGCTGCATTATTAAAACAATTTAACAGATGTAAATACAGATTTTCAGGCAAAAGCTTTTGACATAAAGTATAAAGCATGATGTATAATTAATAACTTTGTAACCTATAAGGCAAAATCAGTACAGGAACCCAGTTAATGAACAAAACTATTTTACTCTGGTATAGAGTATACACAGACTTACAGATGTGTGTAGATACATGAACATAAAAAAAAATAATACAAATATATGTATAGACTTGGACATTTTTAGATAGGCAATAGTGGTATGTAGAAGTATCCAGATAGAATGGCTACACACATCATAGTTAAAGATTTCTAAGATCTGCTAAATAAAGTTTAAATGTGTACTGACCATATGGATGATGAGAAATGTATTCCTGTGTCTAAATGCAATGTGGCCCTGGCTAGTTATTCAGTGTCCTTTGTTATTATATCAGATTAAATACAAGGGTGTTAACAACCATGAGAGAAAATTATCTCTCTGTGCCAGTTACTCTGTGCCATCTTAAAAAAGAGTGGGAACTGGAAATGTGAACTGATATAATGATACTTAACGAATGCTGAAAAGATTAAATTAAATAAATAATGAAATGCAAATAAAAATATATACAATTCCAGTTGTGTGGTGTTTTTTATGTCAAGTGAGAGGTCACTCTCTGTTTTGTTCTATTTGTATGGCTAATATAAAACAGGCTGCTATGTTGATACTATCGGTGTGTGTCAACTATATTGACGGTAACTATCGTAGCAGTTATAATAGCTCATTAATGCTATTGTAAGTTGAGTGAAACTGTATCATGGTATGGTAGGTAAATCAAATATAAACTGAAAAAATGTAATAAAATAAAGAAATAGAATAGAGTAAAAATAAAAATGTATGCTGTAGCAATAGTGTGGTGTATTTATTTTATAAAGAATCGGACTACTCTGTTTTGTTCTTTTAGCATAGGATATTAATATCATTTACAAATTAATCATTCCGATACTGCCATATCTGCAACTCTGCTATATGAGAGAATATGTTTACCTTATATATGAAAGAACTTCACCCACCTTTTTGAATCTGCAAATTAATCTTGGTTATTGGTATTAGTAGTATATTATTTATTTATAACATTTTATCAGTTAATTATCACTAATTGTTGCATCAGTTCACATTTTTAGGATCCAACCTGTTTTTTTTTAAAGATGTCTTCATGGTTGTCACTGCCGTTGTATTTCATACTGATACAGTACCAAAGGAAACTGAATAACTTTCCAGGGTTATATTTCTTTTAGACCCAGGAATCAGTTTTTCATTATCCATACGGCCAGTGCACATTTAAACGTTATTTAGCACATCTTGGCTACTTCTACATACTACTAATTCCTATCTAAAATGCCTAGGTCTATATATAAATATATTCTTTTGTATATGTTCATTTATCTATACACATCTGAAAGTCTGTATATGCTCTGTACCAGTGTAAGCAGGTTTTTTATCTACAATAATTGGGACGTATCAGGGTTGCTAGTATTCCATGCAATATATACAGATGTTTTTGTATTCTGTTCATTAACTGGGTTGCTGTACTGATTTTTTATTATAAGTTGCAGTCATCAATTAAACATCATGATTTATGTCAAAAGCTTTTATTACATTTATTATCACTTTGTCTCTTGCCTAAAAACCTGTATTTACATCCCTTAACTTGTTTTAATAATTCAGTAGCAAGCAAAATGTATTGTATTAACCCCTTAAGGACAGAGCCTTTGAAACATTTTTGTCCTTTCTGGACAATGCCTATTTTAACATTTCTGTGCTGTTTGTGTTTAGCAGTAATTTTCTTCTTTGTCATTTGCTGTACCCACACATATTATATATTGTTTTTATCTGGACAAGAAGGGCTTTCTATGGATGCCATCTTTTTGATCATATCTTATCATATTATTAAAAAAAATAATAAAATATGGTAAAAAAAAAAAAAATACACAAATTTCTTTGTTTTTATTTGAAACAACTTCTCCTCATCGACAATAGCGAACGAAAAAACATGCTAAATAGATTCTACTATTTCTCCTGAGTACAGGGATACCACCCATGCATAGGTGTGTTGGGTTGTTTGGGGGCTAAAATGCCAAATTTGTGAGGTGCAGTTTTTTGTTTTCCAACTTGAAATTTTTACATGCAGACAGCCTACACCCATGTCCCATTTGGGACATATTTGAAGCCAGCTAGTGTATTTTACCCCATCAACCCATATATTTTTTAAAAGAAGACACCTTAGGCTATCTCAAATGGTGGTATTTTTACACTTTCCATGCACTAATTCTACCACCAGCCTTTGTCAAAGTTTGTGGTAGTAATTTGTTTGTGTTTTTTTTTCACAAACCTTGTACTTCAGACATGAATTCACAGATTTTGGTATGTGTCACTGCCAAATAACACCCTAATAAGTGTTCAGCAACATCTCTTGAGTATAGGGATACCACCCATGCATAGGTTTGTTGGGTTGTTTGGGGGGTAAAAGGCCAAATTTGGTAGGTGCAGTTTTTGGTTTTCCAAATTAAAATTTTGACATGCAGACCGCCTGCACCCATGTCCCATTTGGGACATATTTGAAACCAGCCAGTGTATTTTACCCCATCAACCCATATATTTTTTAAAAGAAGACACCTTAGGCTATCTCAAATGGTGGTATTTTTACACTTTCCATGCACTAATTCTACCACCAGCCTTTGTCAAAGTTTGTGGTAGTAATTTTTGTGTGGTTTTTTTTCACAAATATTGTATTTTAGACATAAATTCACAGATTTTGGTATGTGTCACTGCCAAACAATAACCCAATATGTGTTCAACAACATATCCTGAGTACAGGGATACCACCCATGCATAGGTTTGTTGGGTTGTTTGGGGGCTAAAGGGCCACATTGTGAAGGTCCGCATTTTCAACTTGGAATATTGACGTGTAGTCAGCCTGAGCCCATCTTTCATTTGGGACTTTTTTTTAAGTAGGACAGTGTATTTTACCCCAAAAAGTATATATTTTGTAAAAGTAGACACCCTAGGCTATTTTAAATGGTGTTATTTTAACACTTTCCATGCACTAATTCTACCACCAGCCTTTGTCAAAGTTTGTGGTAGTCATTTTATTGTGTATTTTTTCCCACATACATTGCACTTTAGACACAAATTCACATATTTCGGTATGTGTCACTGACAAACAATACCACAATATATGTTCAGCAACATCTCCCGAGCACAGGAATACCACCCATGCATAACTTTGTCAGCTTTGTTAGGTGTTGAAAGGCTACATTTGAGAGGTGCGCTTTTTGATTTTCAAACTTGGAATTTGAACATGTAGAGCAAGGAAGGGGTTAATAGCTCTTATAAGAGCCTTTGTAGTACTGTACAAAAAAATTAACCCCTAAAAATGCACAGACAAGAAAAAATGTTCTGCTGTGCAATGATCAGTGGCAGGGAAGGGGTTAATACACTACACTATACAAAAGGTATGGCTTTTATAAAAGCCCTTGGGACTCACAATTTATTAACATTTTATTTAATTTATTACAATTTAAAAATTATGTTATACAGATCTGTCTCTTTCCCTCACTAAAACTCAAGTGAGGAGAGGGAGGCAGATCCATATGGGTCAGAACAATATTTACGAACCAGACGAATGGTGATGCTCATCTGAGAAATCACCAAACCACCTTTGCCACTGATCGGCTGTTACTGATCGCTATACACGCGTTCAGACAGCTTCAAAAGGAATACACGTAATCCCCTAGTGGGTATAATTAACCCCTAGTGAGTCTGACAAAAAAAATTCTGATAGCAAAAAAAAATCCTTCGGCGACTAGATTGCTCCATATGCGCTGCTTAGGCAGTGACCATATGCACTGCTTAGGCAGTGACCATATGTGCTGCTTAGGAAGTGATATACGGCAAGGAAGGGGTTATTAGCTCTTAAAAGAGCCTTTGATATACTGTAGTAATAAATCAAAGTAAAAAAAAATAACCCCTAAAAAAATGCACAGACAGCAAAAAATGTGCTGCTGTGTAAGATCACTGCGTACACAGCGATCAATTGCAGGGAAGGGGTTAAATACTGGAAACGGCTTTTATAAAAGCCTTTGGGTCTCAATTCTATTAAATATATTATAATTAAAAACTTACATTATACAGCTCTGTCTCCCTCCCTCACTAAAACTCAAGTGAGAGGGAGGCAGATCTACACGGGTCAGATCAAATATTTACACATAAAAAAAAATTAAAAATGCTTCTGCAGCAAGATTGCTGCATTTGCGTCAGATCGCTGATTAGGCAGTGATCTACGGCAAGAAAGGGGTTAATCTCTCTTAAAAGAGGTTTTTTTTATACTGTAATGAATTACAGTAAAAAAAAATAACCCCTAAAAAATGCACAGACAGCAAAAAATGTGCTGCTGTGTATGATCACTGCGTACACAGCGATCAATGGCAGGGAAGGGGTTAAATGGCTTTTATAAAAGCCCTTGGTGTTTAAAATTGTATTAAATATTTTTTTTATTATTTTATTTTATTTTTTTACTTGATCTGATCTGTCTCTCTCCCTTACTATAACTAGTAAGGTGAGGGAGGCAGATCAATACTTGTCAAAGGCAATATTTACTAATATTGCCTTTGACAGTATGGTAAGTGCTCATCAGAGCACTTACCATACATGCCTGCACACAGATCACATAGATCTGCTGTGCCGGCATCGATTGTCTCCCCCTAGAGCATCGGAAGTGAAATACTTTCACTTCCGATGCTCTTGCCATTAGAAGGGAATCGCTGCCTGTACAGGCAGCGTTCCCTTCTACTGAGCCGATGGGGTCGCTCAGGAGAGCGACCACCATCGACTCTGGGCAGCCTGGAGGTGTTGTTAAGTGCCTCGCTGGCGAGGCACTTTAACAACACCGCAGATGCTTAGAAAGCGAACAATCGTTCGCTTTCTAAGCACATGTGTGCAGCGGGAGCAGCCATTTTTAAATGGCTGCTACGATCACTCCGTGGAGTGATCGTAGCGTGCCCCTGCACATTTGGGGGGTGTTGCACAATGCCTCTACCTAGAGGCATTGTAGCAACACCGTTAGAGTAAAGAAAGCGACCGCTGGTCGCTTACTTTACTCCATTTAGTGCATGACGTGCCAGGCACGTCACCTGTCGGCAAGTCCTCGATTTGCCGTGACGTGCCTGGCACGTCATCTGTCGTTAAGGGGTTAATAGTAATACATTGTTTAAGACATTTTAAATGAATGTAAATGTACCAGACAAGGGTGTACACAGTTTGCATTACTGTCTCTTTTACCGCTTATATATATCTCATGTATTATCATTACAACTTGTTTCGCATGACCATCTTATTTTATTATACTCTGTCCCTAACTGAGTCTTATTAACACTTTTTTCTCCTTCTCTATATATACACACACACAAATTACACTATTCACAAATATGTGAAAATGTTTTGTACTAAACATACCTGTGATTGTATATGTTCTTAGTGCTTTTTCCAATTTATACACACATGTAAAATTGATATCCAAGTAAATTAGGTACCTAATGCACTTTCTGAAGAGTTTTCTCACTTTACTCTTTTTTAGTATTGTCATCTATTGAACATTTTGGACTTTTATTAAAATTATTATATTTTCTATTTGTTTAATGTTAATAAATTTCATGATTTAACATTTTTAATGTGCTCAATAAAATACCAATAAAACATCAATACACATAATGTGTTATTTAACTTTGCTAATTTACACATTAAGGCACTATTGCAATAGATCTATAGAATATGTTTTCATTATAAAATTTGCATCATCGAAAACAAAACTAACCATGGATTTCTGTGCACTTAAAATAATATTTACAACATAGGTTGTGTATACTTTGTCTCCTGCACTTGTCAAGTAAAGTACAAAATGATTAACACACACAAGCTGTAGGTGACCTACACTGATAATCCTCCAAGGCACCTTGAAAAATAGATCAATTAACTACATATATTGTGTTTTAGCTGTTATAAAATCCTTCAAAGGTAATGGACATGCAGCTTTCACTACCATTTGATAACTTTGTAAAAGGTTACATTTTTACAAACATAGTGCTTGCAAAAGAAAAAAAATCTTAAAATTGCAATACTGAATAGAAATTACAAAGGAAAGGCAAACAATTGTAAGCAAATGAATAAACATTATTTCATTTTTATGTGAGTAGTAAATAAATTATAAGTTAGTTATTGTTATAGCTGTTTTCTCACTCTGAGACTTCCTGTCATTCAGATGAAATGACTAATGCCTGAATGCAGAGTTTCTTGAGCCTTCATTTAAAAAGTAGTAATAGTGGACTGGATCACAAATAATATAGAAAATGGCTAAAAATCTATAAACCTAATTTTGTGTTGACCATGGGCACTGTCAGGATGACTAACTTCCCGACTAATGGTAATGAGATGGAGTGTTGAGTGTCAGCTGTTTTTTCAAGCAGCATGGTCCTTGATTGTTCAGTTCTTTGAAGCACAGCAAGATTGTTTTGAAATAGATTTTCCATTACATTAATTGTTGTTCTTTTTCTGAAAAACATGACTGTAAAGTATTAACTGCCACGACAATGCCGTATGTATGGGCTCCCAATGCAGCCGCTTTACTGTCTCCTCTCATGTGATGGCATCGCCGGACCTTTCTTTGCAAGACAGTTCATCGTGGGATTGCTGAAGGTGAGGATTATTAGGGTTTAATGTTTGTATTAGGGTTCTGGGGTTTAGGTATAAGTATAAGGGTTCGGGGAAGGTAGTATTAGGGTTCAGGGGGTTAATAATAGTATTAGGGTTCGGGGGTAATGTTAATATTAGGGTTCAGGGGGTTAATGTTAGTATTAGGGTTCGGGGGTAGTGTTAGTATTAGTGTTTTGGTTGGGAGGGTTAGTATGGTGGTTCAGGTCACTTTTACAGGGGTTTATATATTGGGGGGAATGTTTGTAAGTGTTGACAGTTCAGCACTGAACTGTCAGCGCTTACATTGCCACAATGTAACGTTGACAGTTCAGAGTACAAACTGCCACGCTGAACTGTCAGCAGTGAAAAAGCCATGCTGAACTGTCCTAGATGGTGACAATCATCCCTAACCTGTCTTAACAGTTCGGCAGACCAGGATCAACCATTATTTTTTTACATTCACATTGATCACATGCAAGAAATGCAAAAATACATTAAATAACAACAGCATGAACACTGTTTGTCAAAATCCTTCCTCTCTCTCACTGACACATTTTGATCTTGTGTCAGAGAAAGAGAGGAACGATATATATACAGTGTCCCAGAAGAAGAAAAAAAAAACAACACTTTTTGCCATTTTTACACTCTTTATTAAAATCTATACAGTACACAAACGTTTAAGTCTCAAAACAATGGTCTCAAATGAAAGCCTTATCTGTCCTTAAAAAAACGGTATATAATGTGTGGAGATTCATTAAAGAAGCAAGCTTGCACTTTTATTTAAATGTAGCATCACTAAAGTTACAAAATAGCTATTGTCCAAAATGGACATAAAAACAAAGAAAAACATTGTCCTGAATTGGTTAAATATGATGTAGGTTGCAAGATGTTCTTCTGTTGACTTGCCAGTACTTTAAACATTTCTTAGGTGGATTTTCACCATTGGGTCTAGGAAGGTTCTAGTTTTCAGAACACAAAAATAGTTGTCAGATGTAAACTTAAGCCCTCTAAATAAAGACGCAGGACTCAATATCACAATAGTCTATAAATTATTTTTATTAATATAATTGTCTTGTATATTTCTATTTAAAATGTGTGCTTAATATATCTGTACAGCTGATTTGTACACACTCTTAAAGATATACTTCACCATGCTTTATAAAATGTAGTTTATTGTCGTTTTTAATTAGTACTAGTATTTAAAACGGTATCAATCAAATGCTGAGCTATGAGTAATAATTATACATGGGGGATGTTAAATCTTCATTATACTTGCATTATATTTATATTATAAAGTTCAGGTGATAACAGATTGAATACATTTTAATATGATTTGAAAAACATTTAATACCAGAAAATAGTGCCTTGCTTTGTAATGACATTGGAAATCATGCAAAAACAGAGTAGCCTGATAAAGTGCGATATAGATATATATAGTCTAATAGAAAAGAGTGCACTTACAGGTCTTTAAATAATCATCTGCATAGTCATGACAAGTATATATATATATATATACAGTTGCAAGAAAAAGTATGTGAACCCTTTGGAATTATATGGATTTCTGCACAAATTGGTCATAAAATGTGATCTGATCTTCATCTAAGTCACAACAATAGACAATCACAGTCTGCTTAAACTAATAACACACAAAGAATGAAATGTTACCATGTTTTTATTGAACACACCATGTAAACATTCACACTGCAGGTGGAAAAAGTATGCGAACCCTTGGATTTAATAACTTTGAACCACCTTTGGCAGCAATAACTTCAACCAAACGTTTCCTGTAGTTGCAGATCAGACTTGCACAACGGTCAGGAGTAATTCTTGACCATTCCTCTTTACTGAACTGTTTCAGTTCAGCAATATTCTTGTGATGTCTGGTGTGAATCGCTTTCTTGAGGTCATGCCACAGCATCTCAATCGGGTTGAGATCAGGACTCTGACGGGGCCACTTCAGAAGGCGTGTTTTCTTCTGTTTAAACCATTCTGTTGTTGATTTACTTCTATGCTTTGGGTCGTTGTCCTGTTGCAACACCCATCTTCTGTTGGTGGACAGATGGCCTTAAGTTCTCTTGCAAAATATCTTGATAAACTTGGGAATTCATTCTTCCTTTGATGATAGCAATCCGTCCAGGCCCTGACGCAGCAAAGCAGCCCCAAACCATGATGCCCCCACCACCATACTTCACAGTTGGGATGAGGTTTTGATATTGGTGTGCTGTGCCTCTTTTTCTCCACACATAGTGTTGTGTGTTTATTCCAAACAACTCAACTTTGGTTTCATCTGTCCACAGAATATTTTGCCAGTACTGCTGCAAGGCTTTTGGAGATACTTTTATAACCCTTTCCAGCTTTATGCAAGTCAACAATTCTTAATCGTAGGTCTTCTGAGAGCTCTTTTGTGCAAGGCATCATTCACATCAGGCAATGCTTCTTGTGAAAAGCAAACCCAGAACTGGTGTGTTTTTTATAGTGCAGGGCAGCTGTAACCAACACCTCCAATCTGATCTCATTTATTGGACTCCAGTTCCACCTGCACTGTGAATGTTTACATAGTGTGTTCAATAAAAACATGGTAACATTTCCTTCTTTATGTGTTGTTAGTGTCTGTGTAGTCAGACTGTGATTGTCTATTGTTGTGACTTAGATGAAGATCAGATCACATTTTATGACCAATTTGTGCAGAAATCCATATAATTCCAAAGGGTTCACTTACTTTTTCTTGCAACTGTATATATATATATATATATATATATATATAGATATAGATATAGATATATAGATAGATATATTATATAGAGATATATATATATAGATAGATATATATATATATATATATATATATATATCTATATATATATATAGATATATATATATATATATATATATATATATATATAGAGATATATACTTGTTATGACTAACTATAAAACTAAAAAAGCTTTCCATTCACTATAACATATATATATATATATATATATATATATATATATATATATATATATATATATATATATATATATGTATATATATATATATATATATATATATATATATGTATATATATATATATATATATATATATATATATATATATATATATATATATATATATACTTGTTATAGTGAATGGAAAGTTTTTTTCGTTTTATAGTTATATAGTATAATAGTTTTTTTTTAAATATATATATATATATATATATATATATATTTTTTTTTTTTTTTTTTTTTTTTCAAGGCTGGCAGTTTACTCCAAGAAAGTGCATTAAGTGGTAACTTACCACACTCTAACCCATAGGATGAACCAGAAAGGTATTACCCCCAAGGCTCCCAAGACCACCTAAAATGAAGCAATAACACATAAAGGCTTTATTTATGTTAGAGTAAATTACTTTCAAACTACATAAGATTTGTGGAGTTAAGGCCACAATGCACTGAAGTAAGTCCTGGTGTACAATCAAATAAATAATGTTATCTGTAACATTGTTTACATTATTAGTGTTGTGGCTCTCTAAATGTAATTTTGGCAATTATAACCACATTATGTGCCATACATTGGGACTTTAAACATCCTTTCTATTCTCAAATTCCACACACACCATTTTGTGTGCCTATCAACTGATATTAGTACACTAATGTACTTCTGCAGCCAGCTGTTTTCTTTGTACTTTTTATAGTAAAGTAAAGCATTTCTCTAACCAAATTTCCTCTAGTCAAGAAGAACAGAACAAAAACAAATATTCATAGGCACTTAAACCATAATACCATATGCCAAAGAAAAAGAAAGTGTACTGCTCAGGCAGACTGTTTTATTTTTGGATTTAGTACAAGACTGGAAATTTAAATCCAATGAACCATAATAAGACTAATTATAAAATGCATAACTACACTAAGCTTTAATTATTGTGAAAGGTAGCAGTGCTTTAAATATCCTGTATAAATTGAATGTTGCAATACTGTATTTTCAACTAATGCACATATTCAAGCATTCCAGGCGCATTTTGAAGGGAAATGCTCCCATGGCTTAAAATTAAAAGACATAAAGCTTTCACACTTGCTTAAATTTGATCTCAATTTACATTAGTGAAATGATAATTGCAGTTTAAATTATACCAACAGAGCACTGATAAAGGCGCGCAATGTCTGCAGATTCAAATTAATTTGTTCCCTGTATCCTGAAATAAATACATTCTATTCATGTATGCTTTCATTTTTGCCACAATAACATCTATTCTTGCAGTCATCTCAAACACTTAAATGGATACAATCATGAGCATGTTTTATCATTCTATTGAACTCTTAGCACTAAGTCTAAATTGTGAAAACATGAATAAAAATGATAAGGAAACATGATTTAATGACTTACATGTTTACAAAAATTGCTATCTTTTATGGCTTTTAGACTCTAGTTAGTTATTCAGGGGTGAGTTAGATGACTCATTCATTTATTTTTTATTTTGAATATGCCCAGGACATGTACATTTTTTTAATTTCTTTTCATTCTGTTTGAGATATAGGGTATAGTTTTACATGCCACTTCATCTGTTTTGTTAACTGTTAGGATAACTACATAACTTATGCAATTTGCCATTTATAATTGTAGATATTTGCACCTAACATGTATTAGTTTGGTGGCACGAACCTGAGGAGACATCATCTTTTTAAACATACATAACTATGGCAATGCATTGCAGAATTAAGGTCAGCTCACCGCATATTCTTATGTCTATTAGTGCATGAACAACTAAGATGTGTCATCTATTATTATATTGCATGTATTTACTACTATACTAAGGATTGCTTACTATAACTCTTCAAATTTTGCAATATTAGCCAATACATAGCTTATGTGGTACTAGTCTTTACATTCTCTGAAAATTGTTAAGTTATATATTTACATTAGTAACCATCTGTATTTAAATTTTAGTTACATGTTATTAATTATATATTATGTCACTCCGTAATGAGGCTGCACATCAAGCTATAGTTGTGCTCACAGTTTTGCATACCCTGGAAGAAATTGTGAAATCTTGCCATTTATTTTGAAAATATGACCGACCATGCCAACAAAATGCCTTTTATCAAAGTATAGTGTTCATATGAAGCCTTTTATTATCACATAGTTGTTTGGCTCCTTATTAAATCATATTTATAACAGAAATCAGCCAAATGACCCTGATCAAACATTTACATACCCTTGAATGTATGGCCTGTTCGTTACAGACACACAATGTGGCACACAAAGGTTAAAATTAAAATGAAAGGTTCATTTCCCACACTTGTGGGTTTTTAAACTGCAATTAGTGTCTGTGTATACATAGTCAATGGGTTTGTTAGCTCTCACATGGATGCACTGGCCAGACTAGATACTGAGCCATGGAGATCAGAAAAGAACTGTCAAAAGACATGCGTAGAAGGTAATGGAACTTCATAAATATGGAAAAGGATATAAAAAGATATCCAAAGCCTTGAAAATGCCAGTCAGTACTGTTCAATCACTTGTTAAGAAGTGGAAAATTCATTCTTCATAGTCATATAGTAGCACTATATCAATTCATGTTTAAATATAACTTAGATAGCAGTTCCACACATGTTGCTCAAGTATATGTTTAATTATAAGATTATTCGTATTCACAATCGTATACACAAGATAGGGGTATTATAAGGAGAAATACAAAGTAACTGAATTCAAGAATGAATGAACAACACAATAGAAGGGAAGTTAGTAATAGCTTAAACTAAAAGAGATAGGATGTTAAATTATTTTTCTTTCTCCCCCCCCCTTTTCCCCCTCCTCCCCCCCCTCCCCGATTCTTTGTGGCACCTGTTGGTGTCGGGAGGTCGGGTGGTGGGGGGGGGGGGGGGGTGGTGGTGGAGGAATTCTGAGAAAATTTATTCCGCAAAATGTATCCCTATTCCGCAAAGACTCTCTGCATATGAGAGCAAAATGGTGTTCTAGTGGGTAAGGAATATATGAACACAAAAATTGGGTCGGGAGGGACCCATAGTTTTTATAGTGTTAGTTTCTATTGCCATGGTATGGCTTATTTATGTAATTTGTTTGTATGTTAGGGGTAGCGCCCGATGAAGTGTTAGTGTGCAAAATAGCATGAAGAAGTCTCAGTTTATGTCAAATGGTTAAAATAACTTCATTAAATGTTCGAGGGCTAAACTCTCCACAGAAAAGGCATATGTTGGTGAATTATCTTACTGAAAATCATATAGATATAGGGTTTATACAAGAGACCCATTGGAATACAGAAAAACCACTGATTAAAAACAAAAATTTCCCCATCATTATACACTCCCACTATAAAAATAAAAAAAGGGGAACAGCCATAATTGTATCAAAGTCTCATTTAAGGAAATATATAAGGACACAAAAAGAGAGGGTAGATATTCCTTTTTAATATGTACAATCAATGAACGGATATTCTCCTTTCTAAATATATATGCACCCAATGAGTCCCCGGTGCCCTTCCTAAACAAAGTTATAAATAAAGTAGAAAATCTGATTCAGGGGATATTTATAATGGGGGGCGATTTTAACTGAGTCTTAGATGAGACTATAGACAAAAAATTACCAAGTGGTCAAAAAATGGACAAACAAACAAAAATGAAAGCTGCAAAGTTCCAAAAGTTTTTGGCTAATAATAACTTATATGACACGTGGAGGACAATGAATCCAAATGAAAGGGACTATACATTCTTTTCATTTCCCCATGTGTCATATTCCCGCCTGGATTACTTTTTAACGAATCCACATGCATTGCAGTTCTGTAACAAAAGTGAAATTAGAGAAGTTGTATGGACTGACCACTCAGCAGTTTAGCTTGAGCTCGTGGAAAACAAACAACAAATTAGTACAACATGGAGGCTGAATGATAACCTAATAAAGAATAAAAAAATATTGAATACCTAGCAGAAATAGCCGAGAGATACTTTGTGGAGAACCCAGAAGGAGGAGTAGTACAGACTACCATATGGTGAGCATTTAAATGTGTAATGAGGGGTCACCTGATTAAGCTGGGGCAGAAGCAAAGAAAAGGCGGGGGCTTCCTCTTAATCAGATGTACCTAGAATTAAATAAATTACAAAGATTAAATAAATTAACCCCAACAATTAAAACCACCCAGGATATCTCCAATCTCAATAATAAAATTAATTCCAGATTAATGGAAAAAGCAAACTATGCAATATTGAAACTAAATCAAACTTGGTATCAAAAAGGAAATAGGGTAGAAAAAATATTAACAAATAAATTAAAAAAATAAAAAGGCTAAAGCAAGAATAAGTAAGATTGTGGTGCAAGATCAAACATTAATACTACCAAAAGATATAGGTAGGGCTTTTAATGAATATTATTCAACTCTATATAACCTACCAGATAAAGATATTACAACCACGCAAATAAGTAAAAAAAGCAGAACTACCCAAATTAACAGAGGAACAAGTGGCATATTTAAACTCAGCTATAGAAGAAAGGGAGGTAATGGAAATAATATCAAAATTAAAGAAAAATAAAGCCCCCGGTCCGGACGGATTCAACAACCTATTCTACAGTACGTTTAATAAGAATCTGGCCAAGCATTTAACGATCCTATTTAATAATATGAAAGAAACAGGATATCTACCGGTTGAAATGCTTCAGGCTACAATATCACCCATTCTCAAATCTGACAAAGATAGTTCTAAAACAGCTAATTCTAGACCAATATCCCTGATAAATTGTGATACAAAAATATACTCCGAAATTTTGGCTAATAGGTTTAAACAGGTGATTCCAAACCTTATTAATAAAGATCAAATTGGATTTGTCCAGGGGAGATATTCAAATAACATCCGTAGACTGCTGAGTTTGATGGGATACGTTGAGAAACAAGGGATACCCCAGCTGACCCTGTCACTTGATGCCGAAAAGGCTTTCTACAGGGTCAGCTGGAGGTTCCTGGACCAGGTCTTGGAGAAGTTCGGCTTCGAGGGTCCAATAAGAACGGCGGTAATGGCACTATACACGGTCCCCACGGCAAGGACGGTGGGACCAGGTATAGTGTCGGACTGGTTCAAAATTGGTAACGGAACTAGGCCGGGGTGCCCATTAGCCCCCCTCCTATATATATTGTCCCTAGAACCTTTTGTATCCAGGATTAGACAAAATCAAAAAATAAAAGGGATAAAAATAAAAGATGCAGAATATAAAATGTGTCTCTATGCGGATGATATCTTAATGACTTTGACGGAACCAATAATTTCCTTAAAGGAATTTTTTCAGGTAGATTGAAAGTTACGCACTTGTTTCAAATTATAAATTAAATTTATCCAAAACAAGAGCTATTCTTATAAACACAGAAAAGGATACAAGGGAAAGATTGATTAAGGAATATTCCTTTGACTGGTCTAGAGAGGAAATAAATGTTTTGGGAATCTGTATTGTAACAAAAACAGCAGATATAATGAAAAAGAATTTTGATAACCTATTTGAGGATACAAAAAACAAACTAAACAAACAATGGAAAAAAATTTGGAGATATCCTGGGTGGGCAGGTTAAATACTGTAAAGGGATATGTTCTTCCACGATGGACCTATCTCATGAGAATGCTCCCGCTATACATCCCCATAAAGAAAATTCAAATTTAACAGAAACTTTTACTTCAATATATTTGGGCCGGGAAAAAAACCGAATAAGTAAAGAACAAATGATGAAATCTACAAAAGTGGGAGGACTCGGGGTTCCAAATATTAAGAAGTATTATGAGTCGAATATTTTGTACCATATTCGAAAATGGCAAAGGAGAGAAGAAATGTTAGAACCATGGTACAAGACAGAGGCCGACCTAATGGGTCTGGATAAAATAGAGATGAACTTATGGTCTAAAAACTAAATAAACAGAATTATGAGTGGACTACAGATACCAATGCATGTGGATTTCTTATTACAAAAATGGCAACTCTTTAAACAACAAAATAGTAGAAGTGAAAAGATCCACACAAATTTACCACTAGAAATTCTAAAATATAATATTGAAGATCTAAATCTTAAAAAATGGAGAACCAGGGAAGATATTGTAATATTAGATATAGCTCCCGGGAGGACTATTAAGACTTTTTCACAACTCCAAAAAGATTTGGATCTCCCTAATAGTGAGATCTTTTCTTACTTAAGAATTAAAAAATTTCTATCTAAAGATACAGTGCTGAATTGGGGTGAAGATGAATTTGAGAGAAACCTAGAAGAACTATTTGGAAAAAAGACAAAATGAAAAATCCTGCCGAGGTTATACACTATGCTAGGGATAAAAGAAAAAAAAACACGAAATCCAAAGCTTGGATTTCATGGGATAATGAGTTAAAAAAACCCTATACATGATAGACAATGGTTTAACTGTATTAAGGAAGTTAAGAAATCAGTAAAATGTCTTAACTTAGTGGAACTACATTATAAAATGATATACAGATGGTATCTAGTCCCTCAAATTATGAACAAATTAAATACAAATAACTCTAATGTATGTTGGAGATGCAACAGAGAAGAAGGTAATCATAAACATATCTGGTGGGAGTGTAGAATGATCGAGATTATATGGAAAACAGTATTTAGGGAAACAACAATAGTGATAGGAGAATGTCTCGTAATGTCACTTGAAACTGCTTTATTTCATATCTTGGATAAAAGAGTACATTTTGATAAAAAATATATCCTCATTCATATAATGTTGGCAACGAAAATGGTAATCTCCCTTTTATGGAGAACTACGAATACACCAACATGGTCTCAAATTATAACTCAAATCCAATATCAATACAAAATGGAGAAAAATATGGCATACTCCTTGGGTAATGGTAATGCATTCGAACGAAGATGGTCCAAATGGCAAGCATACCACCCTGAGGAATAGAGTAATTTTAGCAACCTCGGCATAATACTAAAATTAAACCTTTGACTTCTGTGCAACATAAGAAAAAAAAATGGAAATAAATCATCTGGTCAGGACTCAGGCGGTTCCCCTTGTATGTAAGGAGGTGTAGGTATTGGGAGCACTTTTAAACAGTTAGTTTATGGAATAACTTTTGTATAATAATACACTGCACTTTTGTCTGTCTTTCTGTCAAGAATCTCGTTTGATATACATCCTACATGTTAAATGTTTATATGTTATAATATAAGAAAATGAATAAAGAATACATTTAAAAAAAAATATATATAAGATTATTCTACTTATTTGTTTTTTTCTCTCCAGTCTGATATAATTTACTTGTTCCTAGATTTATTTATTTGTAATGCAGTACACACTAATTTGGATAAATTAAATGACACCACATGGTACATTACAATACAACTTTCCCATTAATAAAGAGTGATTGAACTCTTGAACTTTAACCTGCCTTAAATGTAAATTGAAAAAATAACGGAGTATCCAGCAGTCTATGTATTTTTTGTTATAACTTTAGGTAACTACTTGATAAACTTCTACAATACACAATAATTTTGGACTTAATTTTGATATTTAATATGCAATACTATCACAACTTATAAAAAAGAAAGAATGTGCACAGCGCTAAATATAAACAGAGTGGAAAAATAAAAAATAAATAAATATAAATATAAAAACTAACCCGTATATACTCCACACAAAAAAACCTTTAGGTATGAAAAGGGAAAAATATATGTCTCAAAACCGCAGAAGAGGGGGGCAAGTCACTTACAAATAGTGGAAAGAATTGTGTAGCAGCTAGTCTTACAACTGCAATGGACTGCACCACTGCAAAAAAGAAGCACAAGGTTAAAAAAGGAAGAGACAGCGCTAGAATATACCCCAGAGACAACAAGACAAATGATTATAGAAAATAGGATATTTATTACAGATCACAAAAATAAAAATATATATATAAGTAAAAAGACCAAATAGGGGTCCAGTACTACTGGAAACAAATAAATAAATCCACACACAAAAAGAAGATCCTCCGAGATAGACACCACGGATCAATGGTCAGATTTCGAGTCCGAGGAAGAAGAGGAGGAAGAAGATCTAATATTAAAAGACACAATAAAGCGATCAAGAATTGTCCAGTAACGGATCTTGAACAACTTGGTATCTATAATACATCTGACCATATTCTAACTGTGAGTCAGGTCACTTTGCTGCTAAAGGGCCTGAAATTTGCACCATGTAGAAACTTAAGCAAGGTAGATCTGTTGATAGATTTCAACAAATTCATACGTAAACTAACTGTTAAGAGATTTTTTCTGAATAGACATGATTTTTCTCTCCCCAGTGGCGGAACTGTCCCTTCCGCCATTTGGGATATAAATGGATACAGCAAGAGATTTACCTGGTGTATCAATTCTAAATGGTCTACTTAATGAAAATAATATATTTACAGAGGACATACGAGTTCGTACTAACTTGAAATTGCCCTCCAAGTTCAACCCCGTATGCAGTAGAGGGATGCACTTGGAGGTCTTCAAAAATATTGTGGAAAGAGACATCTGGGATATGGACACTAAGTGTGGACATGACAACCTCACTAGATTTGAGCGAATAGCGCTCAGAGACCTTCAACAGTCCAGTGACATTGTCATTAGAAGTGCCGACAAGGGCGGGGGTGTTGTAATTCAAAACACAAAAGTGTATCTTAATGAGGCTAATAGATTGTTGTCTGATACAGATTTCTATAAGAGATTGTCAGTGGATCCCACCCCTGTTTTTTCAAAGCGACTAAGTGGTCTATTGCAGAAAGCAAAATCTAATGGAATTATTTCCAAGGAGGAGTATAATTGTCTTTTGGTAAGAAATCCAAAGATAGCCCTGTTCTACCATCTACCCAAAATCCATAAGGATAAAAAGAACCCTCCAGGACGACCCATCATATCAGGAATTGGGTCATTAAGCTCCAACCTATCTCTATATGTAGACCTCTTTCTTCAAACTATAGTACCCCTCATGCCCTCCTATCTAAAAGACGGCCAATCTTTAATTGGGCTACTAAAAACTATTCCGTGGCATGATGATATGATACTAGTAACTGCTGATATACAAGCATTATACACTTCCATTCGACATGATGATGGAATAGAAGGAGTCAGAAACATGCTTAACCTTTTTAACTACTTGGGTGGTCAACATAGAGATTTTTTATGTGATAGCATGAAATTTATATTAGAAACAAACTATTTTGTGTTCAACAGTGACTTCTACATTCAGACATGCGGCACGGCGATGGGAACACGTTTTGCACCCAGTTACGCGAATCTCTTTTTGGGTGACTGGGAAAACGAGACCATTTTTGGTTCCCATTGTCCGGCCGAATTGATTTTGTATAGACGATACATTGATGACCTGTTCATCCTATGGAGGGGATCTATGGATTCACTAAATATTTTTTTTGAACATTTGAACAATAACATCCTAGGCCTAAAATTCACCTTTGAAGCTAGCAGTGAATGTATAAATTTCTTGGACCTAACTATCTGTAGAAATATTCCTGAGAAAGTCCTCGAAACTAAAACATATTTTAAAGCTGTAGACAAAAACACCTACTTAAATGCTAGAAGCTACCATGATCATAAGTGGATACATAACATCCCAAAGGGAGAGTTCCTACGCATGCGCAGAAACTGTACAAATGTTAATCTGTACGATGTACAGGCAGATACAATTGGGAATAGATTCCTTGCAAAGGGATATAATAAGCAAATAGTTGAAAATAGTAAACAGTATGTTAGGAGAATGGATAGAGATAATCTTTTTACGACTAACAAACCCAATAACAATAAAAACAAAAAATTTAGAATAGATGAAATCAATGGTATCAAAATACAACAGATACAAAATCTCTCCACTCCTAATGGAATAACAAATGTGGATGAAGGTAAAAACAATTTCGAAATGGGTCTGATTACTACTTTTTCAGATAAGACTAGTAAAATTAGAAATATTCTGAATAAACATTGGCATGTTATTCAAACAGATCCAGTTTTGGGTAAAATCCTGCCACAAAAATGCAAAATCATCTGTAGGAAAAATGCAAATTTGAGATCCCTGTTAGCTCCATCTGATTTAACGAAAAAATTTAAGGAATCCCAGAAAATAAAAAATCCAACTCATGGTAATTTTTTGGGGACTGCTAAGGGATGGTACCGTTGTGGACGTTGCGGTCACTGCGATATCTGCCCCAAAAAGAAAGACAGCTTTGTATGTTTTACTACCAATAACAAATATAATATTCAGAGATATGTTTCATGCACAACAAAATTTGTTATATACATGTTGGAGTGCCCTTGTGGCCTCCAATATGTTGGTCAAACCAGTAGATTCTTTAAGAAAAGACTGTACGAACATAGATACAACATTAAAACTGGGTTTTTAAAACATACTGTTTCTAAGCACTTTAGGGAATCTCACAACAAAAATGACACCCTTCTTAAAGCTTGGGTTATCGAGCAAGTAGTCCTCGGAACTAGGAAGGGAGACCGTCAGTTGACTTTGAGAAAAAGGGAAACTTTCTGGATTCTTACCCTGAATACTTTAGTACCAAGGGGACTCAATGATAAATTTGATATTATACCCTACCTTTGATTTTGGACATCCAGTCTGTTTCCCCATAGTTTATTTAGGTTGGTTTGTTTGCTGTATACCATTATGTCTGCTGTATATCATTATGTTTTATAATTCAATCATGTGCTGTACTCTGCAGACTATTCTCAACATACATGTTTGCTGTATACCATTATGTTTGCTGTATATTATTGTGTTCTATAATTCAATCATGTGCTGTACTCTGCAGATTATTCTATACATACATGTTGCCTGTATCTTTTGCACATATAGAGGATCTATTTACTATGTCTATATTTATACTTAGATCCCTTTTGTGTATTTTCCTTGTATTATATACCACCATTTATTTATTTTATTTGGTGGTCAACCCTACTAACTGTCTTTGTCATGTTCCTTTGTTAGATTTGTTATTATACTTTACATTCCTCCTGTGGCATTATCAGCCGTCCCTTGTCTATGGTGTTTTCGCTGTCCTCCGCCCGCTATGCCGGCTATGCGAGTGAAGGACGCGTCACCATGACAACGCGACGCCGTCCCCTTGACATCGACGTCATATGCCGTTTTTCCGGAAGTTCCCAGACTGCCTACTTCCGGTTTAGCGAAATCACTACCTCCAGCCTATTTTCCAGCCTATTTTTCAGCTGCTTCTAATTATTAATTAGATGTATTATCCGGAGGTTTTCTACTATATATAGGATGTATTTTCCCCACTGCCTTTATGCACACACACCCACCAGCTGAAGAAGTTCCATACGAAACGCGTCCTGAAGGGTGTCCTTTTGTCATTGTGTATGTGCAAATAGTGTATACATTGTATGCCTATTTCCAGTTACCTGGCCAGGTTAACAGCACTTTATTAGCAGTGGGTAAGATTTTATTTAGTATTTTAACCTATTGTTTTCTTTTTTGTATTTTTATTTACATATTTAGACTTTGTATTTATCCTGTCTTTATGTGTATGTGACCACCTACTTATATTTGTTTCCAGTAGTACTGGACCCCTATTTGGTCTTTTTACTTATATATATATTTTTATTTTTGTGATCTGTAATAAATATCCTATTTTCTATAATCATTTGTCTTGTTGTCTCTGGGGTATATTCTAGCGCTGTCTCTTCCTTTTTTAACTATCACAACTTATGATGTCTTTTAATCGTGACAATTTGCATAATTTTTCGTTTCATGATAATATCTTGCAAAGTTTTTGGGATAGCATTACTCATTTTTTCACTCCTCTGCCTTGCAGACCCATTGTTTTTAATAATAGAATTTATACTCCTCTCCACATTAATGTAAGCATAAATTATATTATTTTATTATTTTCACAGAAATTATTGGTTTTTTTTATATGTAAATGTATCATTATTTGCATTTTATGAACATTAAATTAGCTGTGTTTACGAGTGACTGATACTTTTCTGTGTTACACCCAAATAAATTAGTGAAAGCTTAGTGTGTGTTTTGTAACATGAAAGAGGTTGGTTCTTTTTTTTTTAATGATGTCACATCCACCTTGTTTAAAAGTGATTAGTATAGACAATGTTTCCAGCTTTAGACTAAGCGCCTGGAGTGCTAAACATGTAAAGCTTTTGTATAGCAGATGTTTACAATTCTGTCACTGTGGTTGCTGTATTGATTCAGGATTGATTCGCACATGATTTTTGGATACAATAAAACACTTTATTGGAACAGCGCAAGTGCAATATCTGCCTATCTATATATTTGGAGTGATTTGCTGTGTTGCTTAGTACATCGCAGAACAGGCACTGGCTTCAAAATAGCTCAGTTCATCTATATTACATCTGCCAATCCAGAGCCAAAGTCCAGGTACTGTTTTTTGCCACTGCTAAACAGAACCGCAACATATGTTTAACAAGTCCCCCATAATATTGTGATACCCCGCATGCATAGGTTTACAAGATGTATGTGGCAAGTACAGGGCCACATTTGGGTACGGTCATTGCAGCTTTTAAACATTTATTTTTTAATACATTTCCTATAAAAAGAAACAATCAATTCTACCATAGCATTACAGGAAATGTAGTCCATAGCAGGCAGCACAGATCTTTCTACCCTTGCTACCATGTTGCTGCATGGATGACATATCTAGTTGATACTGACCACTCTCTACTGATGGGAGCCAGTTCAAAGCACTGGCAGTGGTCTACTAGCAGACTTTTTTGTAATAAAATGTCTCTAGAGGACCACTGATAGTCCTAGCATGTCCCTGATCCTATACAGGATACTATATATATATATATATATATATATATATATATATATATATATATATAATTATTATTATTATTTTAAACCTAATCCTAGCCCTAACTCCTGGAGGATGCTTGGGTGACAATGGTAGGCTGCCCATACTGTTGTTAGATTCTCCTTGCCCCACGATTGCTGTATGCAAAGAGAGACTAAAGCTTTTAAATCCAGGTACTTTTGATGTTATTCATGGGGCATTTTCGTGATGAAGGTGTTAAATTTAATTATTTTTCATGAAATACTTAAATTTCATTTTTGAATGAATATTGTTGTAGCGTACAATCTGCTGTACTTATTAATTTACATTGTTGTTATTTAAGCAGAATACAGCACACTGCATGATTTCCCATTTCCCATTTTAAATATTGATGAAGGCCATCTCTTCAACATGGTTTGTTGTTTCAAAGCATCTTGCTCCCTCCCTCTCCAGATGAGCAGCTGTTGGGAAAAAAAAGCCCCATCTCTTTCATCCACAATATCTGATCCGCAATGCTTATTGAAACTAATGATTCTCTCTCCTGCTGGTGTAAAGTGAATTAAATTGCAGTCATGAGCGTAGTTGACTGCATGGGATAATCCCTTACCATGTTTAGCTGCTAATAGATTTTTTTTTCTTTCCCATTGTTGTTAAACAGTACCTAAATAGTGAAATTAGATTTCACATTGTCTATAACATGCCTGTTTCACTACAGGGACGTTCCTGCTAACAAAGACTACTAGCCCATGACTACATATGAAGAAGATATGAAGCATAACTATTGTTTAATATATGAAGGGAATTTCTTCTCTTTTCTGCTATTCTCTCATGAAGATGTATTTTATTACATTTACATAGCACTTGCTACAGAGCATAACAGACCATGTTAGATGTACAGAGACAAACTGATAGATGAGTTAGATAGTGCTGTTCATAAACTTATAATCTAGATGCATGTGATCAGAATGTAAACACAGTTATTGATCGCGTTAATCCCAACTGTCAGCCTACAGGACAGATGTTGTGTAACCCCTAACCTCACTGAATATATCCCATTGTATTACAATATTAATTTAACAATGTTTGTCCTCTCACATGTGATATTCTACATGAAAATAGTTAGTATTGCCCTATGTAAATACGGTTCAACAAAATATGGACACAAAATGTATCTTCGTAATTTAATGATGTAGCACATCGTTGACCAATGTTTGACCTTAAAATATTTCTATATGGCTGTATGGCCAAATTAACAAAAATAGCTATGGCTGGCTACTGCCTTTATTGTTGCAGTGTGGTCATACATTGAACTTGATGCAAAGAACTATAATAGAATCCATTTTTAACAGGCTAAAGTTTAGAGCTATTGTGATTAATCAGGAAAAGACAGAGGATTCACTAATACGATAATACGATATAGATATGCGGTATCTATACGATAATACAATCTAACTTTGGTAAAGTAACTTGTTGGTCCTATTTTTTTAATACACCTATTTAATCCAGCTTTAATTAAAAACACCATGTATTTGAACAATCTGTGGTAAATTTATTGAAGTCTATACTTTCATGAGATGTCTATGAAAAAGTATGTTTACCCTATGTATATGATGGATGCAAGAGCATTTTCCTGGTATAAATTTAACAACTAAATCATTACACTAAAAATAAAAGTATCCAGTAAATATTGAATCTTTTCCTTCAATTATGCTCTTGTTATAGTATACTTCTTGCCATGTGTAAAGTGGAAAATGTAGCAAAATACATACATAAATTAAACTAAGTTGATATCCTGCAGGACTTGTTTATAGAGTATCATTTTTACAAAAAGTCATATGCCATAACAAATAATGAAATAGAGTTGACTTCATATGTTAATGACGGGTTAATAGACATGCAGATCAAATATTCAGGGTCAGAATAAAAATGTCTACAGGTCTGTAAGCAAATAAAATTCACATAGTTGTATGTGATCAGATCATTACTGAATGCTTGTAGTAGTTTAATTTCTAGATGCATTCCTGAAAAATATGTTGAAAACCAGAATATTTCTTAATACATTAGTGGCATATTATTTCCTATTTTTCTTTATGTTGCGACCATTAATAGACATAATAATCCTTATCACACAACAATTAAGACCATTCTTAAATAGTGTCATAGTAGGTCCTTCGAGTAATAAAAAACAACAAAAACAAGGGGTAAACCCTGTGCAAAGACCCCCAAAACCATAACGCATCATAATGAGCTAATAAAAAGTGTGAACTTACTATTTATTTAAATGAGAATATGTATATTTACCATAATGCAGATCTGATAATACAAGAATAAGTAGGTCAAAAAGATTACCTTACAATAGATCATTGCACCATGCTTTCCATATGGAGCTCATTTTGTGAGTGTAATTTTCTCCTCACTATTCGTTTATTATAATTTGCATACTTTACTTTGTATTATTAGTGTTTAACAGATATATAATATGTTATAAGGTAATATGTTTTAACTATTAATAGCTCATATTTTTTTTATTTTTATTTTTTTATTATCAAATATAGAAAAAGTGTTACACATGTTTTTTTTAAATACATGTTCCTTATATACATTTTATGTTATTAAGATTTAAAGAGAAAGGAGGAAAAAAACAAACAAAACAGTTGTATAATTAAATTCAGTATATGCATTTCGACTTTCTCTTCCACATTCACGCTCATTTTCTTAAACCATTTATACCACATTCACACTCAGGGTGGGTTGGTGCCCAGCTAGATGTCACTCTCGTCTTAAGATTTGATAATAATAGCTCATATTATTGATCTGCATTATGGTAATTACCCATATTCTCATTTAAATACACAGTAGATGCACACTTTTCTATTATCACATTGTGGTGCTTTGTGGTTTTGTCATCTATGCACTGGGTCTACCTTTTTCTTTCTTTTTTTTTTTTTTTTTTACATTCCTTTGTATTCTACTGTTAACCCCTTCTTTTCTCTGTTGGCCACTTACATTTTTTCTGTTGCCTTTAGGGTCTATTGTCTAGCAGTCGAGTATAGTGTGAAAAGGTCAATTTGGGAGATCAATTTTAGTTTAAAGGTTAACTTCCCAAGTTGATCTGCTGACCCTATACACTAAATTAAACTCCAACTCCCTCTCACACCACATGACCATAGTCCATCTCACTCTCCCATCTCAAATTCCATTCAGTGAAAAGCAATAAAAATTTCTATTCACTAAAATCTGAAGGGAATTTGAATTGTGAGGCAAGTTTGGACTTTGACATCAAACCCCCATTCCACAGTTGCATATAATGGACCAGCAGTTTGGGACATTTTTGGTCATTTTGGACAAAGGCTGTTTTAACCTTTCTGCTGTGTTTATATTTAGCTGTAATTTTCCTCTTTCTCATTTACTATGCCCAAACATATTACATACTATTTTTAAACAATAAAAAAGGCTTTCTTTAGATTCAGGGGATTCAGGGGACTATATAGGATAAATTTGATTTTATTAATTGTGTTATCGGAGGGTGGGGGCCGGGGGACGGTGTTAATATAGCTATTTTTAATAATTTTTACCCAGGGGCCTTGAGAAAGCTCCCTGTTATTATTTATTCATATTCGAAGGAACTTGGGCATGCACCCTTTCTTTTGAGTGAACTTATTACCCCCTATCACTGTAGAGGGAATAGTATTTTTTAATGTCCAAGGTCCCTGGCCCATTAATTTTAGGTGGCTCGGAGCTATTTGAAAGGCTCCCAGCCTTGGTCATTTTATCATGGTGGGGGCTGGAAGCCACTGGGCAGGCTCCCAGCCTGTGTATAAATAAATAGTTGGATTTTGGAGTAATGCCCCAAGGTTTGTTAATAATAGTGGGGAGACAGGGCCACTTACCCTAGCCCCCATATGTTTTAGGGATTCTTTTTTGTTTAGATTTCTATATTATTATTTTTTTACAAGATTCTTTCTAAGTCACATTCAAGTCTGACCTTCCCTTGCCTCATCTCACCTCATCTTTGAGCTTACTCAAAATGTTAGTGCATGCCATGTTGTAAGATCGGGATGAGGCATCTGAAGGGGTGAAAAGTCTGTTCAAAATTTAGTAAATAGATCAGTGAATTGACCACTGTAGTCTAAAGGCAGGAGAAAGTGAGCACTAGAAGTGAAGATGGTGGAGGGAAGGGAGAATCTATGTCGGCAAAACAGGTTGAATCAATGAAAATTGATGTTTTGTCTACTAGGCAATTTACAAGTTTCTTTGCAGATATGGTTTTGTAGATTGAGGAAAAATTAGGGAAACAGATAATCTTTTGAAGGGAGTTAGATGTATAATTGCAGTAATCATTGAGCAATCTCTTTAATATCCACATAATGGCAGTCAATGAAAATAGAAAGCTTTAAAGAATTAAAGCTGGTGTGATATTTTATTTTTTGATTTTGTTGTAGAATCCAGCAGTGCTAGATAATGTAATTCAAGTTAAATATATTTGATCTCTGTCATTTTTGGGACTCTATCATGTAAACATTTTTTTATACTGTGAATGGAGAGAATAAAAAATAGTGGTTTATAACATCACCTTGTAACTTCATGTGTAAATTATATATTTCCTCTTTTTAAGTAGTTAATTTGCGTATCAAGCCATAAACAATCTACAGATAATTGTTTGTTTTATTCTCTATATTCACACAATTAGGACTGTTTAGATGATGAAGTCACTTTTAGTAGCATCTTAATTCATTTTCTATGTTCAGTGTGTAATATGATGCTATTCTTACCAATCCTTTTAATAAATAACACATAAACCTAGATTTCATTTGGTGATCTCCATCGAGCATTGAATCAAAAATATTGTGTTACAGAAATATCAATGGGCAACACAATTAAGATTATCAACAGTTTTGTATTAGAGTATGGTTTAGTGTATCAGCAAGGATATTTTGTTGCTATCTACACCATCATTTTAGATGTTTACTATATTTTAATGTACACCTTCCAAACATTTTTAATTAGTGTTTCTATTTCCCAATATTTTAGATTCATGAAATATCACTGGAGCATTATCAACATTTTCTGAACCATTGTATAGGTTTCTCAAAGAAAATTGTTTAAGCTATAACATAATGGTTTGTTTCCAACAGTTGACTGCAAAGCAATTTTCAGAATTATTATGCTTTTCTACTAAAATTTCTACTGCTTTATATACACACTGTTACATACACCGATTAGCCATTACATTATGACCAGCTGCCTAATATTGTGTAGGTCCCCTTTTGACATCAAAACAAGCCTGACCATTCGAGGCAAGCACTCCACTAGATCTCTGAAGGTGTACTATGGCACTAATATTTTAGCAGCAGATCCTTTAAGTTGTGAGGTAGGGTGTCCATGAATTGGACTTGTTTGACCACTACATCTTACTGATGCATGATTGGAAGGAGATCTGGGGAATTTGGAAGCCAAATCAATATTCCTGAACAATTTTTGCTTTGTGGCAAGGCACATTATCCTCCCACCCTTCGATAAAAGGGTGTCTGTGGTCTGCAACAATCCTTAGGTAGGTGGTATGTATCACAGTAAAAGCCACATGAATGGCAGGACCCAAGTTTTTCCAGCAGAACATTGCCCAAAGCATCACACTGCCTCCACCAGCTTGCCACCTGTCAGTGGACATTATGTTATGGCTGATCTGTCGGTTCACCACATTTGTTTATATTACTCAAAGTAGTATAATCATTTAAGTAAAGAGATGAAATAATGAAAAAAAACGTTCTTTATGATCTATGTTAATTGTACATCACACAAACAAATATTATTGCACTAAATGCCACATTGTAGCATTTGAAAAAGTGCATTAAGTACAGGGATCAAGATTAAGTACCACAAATTGGTATCTTCGATTTACAATATCACAGAAATAGACGGATATGTGTTTCCCTTTTTTTGTAAGATTATAAAAAAATATTTAAAGTTATACATTGTAAAATGTAATTTCAGGGAAGGGAACTGTATTGATAACTAAATGTTCATACATTATTGTCTTGTAATAAAAAGTGTTAATGGCAGATGTGTATTGCACTGTACTAAAGTGTAATTACCTTTTTCTAGCTCTGTGAGTAGAAAATGCCTACAATAAGAATTGGGATCTTTATTACAGCTCTTCTCTGAAAAAATAAATGAACCCTGATTGGCTGGTGATTTCTATCTGATTCTACCCTCTTCTCATACAGAGAATAAAACAGTAAGCTTTATATTCAGAACACTACACATTGTCTATTTAAACTTTCATGTACATTCATAAAATGGATCATGCTTATATTATCCAGTACTCACTGAAGTGTCAGCTGACAGCTGATTGAAGCAGGTTTAAAGTTAAACAAAATTAATTTACTGCTTAATGAGGAAAATGGGTCAGTCATAATCAAGGTACATTTCAATTTGTTCAGGTTCATTTGAGCCTTAAATTGTGTTTCAAAGTGAATTTAGCGATACAGACACAGCTATGTACCTTTTAGAACATGATTATATGCTTTCTAATGTTTAAGTGGATGAGAGTTTTTTTCATTGCAGTGTTTATTAGCTTGTAAACTTATTTTTTTTAGGTTTTAGGAATAGGAGCAATATTAATTGCTTTGTCCCTTTTTGGTAGCTGATTTTTCGGCCTTTTTCATGAGCCATTTCCTTCATGAGCCTTCCTGTGTTAATTTTATGGTACGATTTAATATTATTTAACATTATATAGGAATGGACATTAAACTAAAAATTGAAAATGACTGTATTCACATAGCTCTGTTACCAGAAAGCACATGTTTTGCACAAATGTCTCCCTTATGCAGTAACATAGTAACATAGTAACATAGTAATTTAGGTTGAAAAAAGACACAAGTCCATCAAGTTCAACCCTTCTACCTATCATTACAGCTTTTGATCCAAAAGAAGGCAAAAAAACCCTAAGGAAGCTATTTTGAATTTTGCCTCCTGGGGGAAAAAATTCCTTCTTGACTCCAAGAGGCAATCAGATTCTCCTTGGATCAATAAGCTCTTTTATTAATGCTTATTCTATTATTAATAGCCCTGTATGTTCTGCTTTCCTAAAAAAACATCCAAACCATTTTTAAATGCATCTATTGTGGTTGCTAGCACTACCTCTCTTGGCAGTGAGTTCCATAACTTTATTGTCCTAACCGTAAAGAATCCCTTCCTTTGCTGTCTATGAAATCTTTGCTCTTCCAGTCTGAGGGGGTGACCTCTTGTTCTTTGTACCTTTCTGTTAATGAACAGGTCACTGGAGAGCTCTTTATATTGGCCCTGCAAATATTTATATAATGTTATCATATCCCCTCTGAGACGCCTTTTTTCTAACGTATATAAATTCAATTTTTTAAGTCTCTCTTCATAACTAAGATCCTCCAAACCCCTTATTAATTTTGTAGCTCTCCTTTGCACTTTTTCTAGTTCCTTAATATCCTTTTTAAGGACTGGTGCCCAGAACTGTACTGCATATTCAAGGTGAGGTCTTACCATTGATTTGTAAAGAGGCAAGATGATATCCTCCTCCCGTGAATCTATACCTCGTTTTATACATGCCAATATCTTATTGGCCCTTGCAGCTGCTGACTGGCATTGGGCACTGTTGCCAAGTTTGTTGTCTATAATTATTCCTAAATCCTTTTCATTAGTAGTTTTTCCCAGGGAAAAACCATTTAACGTATATGTTGCTTTGTTATTATTTTTCCCATAATGCATAACTTTACATTTGTCTATATTGAACCTCATTTGCCACTTTACTGCCCAGTCCCCCACTCTGTCCAAATCTTCCTGTAAAGAAAAAACATCAAGATTAGTCTTTATTGCCTTACCTAATTTAGTGTCGTCCGCAAACACGGAGACATGGCTCTCAGCACAATGTGGCAGATCATTAATAAACAAATTAAAAAGAAGAGGGCCCAAAACAGACCCCTGAGGTACTCCGCTTAATACCCTTGTCCAATTTGAGAATTTTCCATTTACAACAACCCTTTGTGTTCTATCTTTTAGCCAATTTTCAATCCACATACACACATTTGCCCCCAAACCTATTTCTCTCAATTTGTAGAGTAACCTTTTGTGTGGAACTGTATCAAATGCTTTCGCAAAATCCAAATAGATCACATCAACTGCCACACCTAGATCTATATTTTTACTGACTTCTTCATAGAATGTTATTAAGTTTGTTTGACAAGACCTGTCTTTCACAAAACCATGTTGACTTTTACTAATTATATTCTGGTTCAAGATGTATTCTTGAGTGTATACCTTTAGCAATCCTTCAAATAGTTTCCCCACTACAGATGTCAAGCTCACTGGCCTATAATTACCTGGCAGAGATTTTGATCCCTTTTTAAATATTGGAATGACATCCGCCTTTCGCCAGTCTGTTGGCACTGTACCTGAACTGAATGAATCCCTAAAGATCATGAATAGTGGCCTGGCCAGAATTATGCTTAACTCTCTAAGTACCCTTGGGTGTATACCATCTGGTCCTGGGGCCTTGTCTATCTTAACAGAGTGTAATTGCTTAAGCACTTTTTCCTGTGTCAGCCAATCCCATGTTTGCGGCGAATGTCCCATAACTTCCTGTAGCAGGGGCTCGTCCATCTGCTCTTCCTTAGTATAAACAGAAGAAAAAAAAGTATTTAAAATGTCTGCTTTCTCTCTGTCCTCACTTACCAAATTTCCCATTTGGGATAACAAGGGCCCAACATTTTCCCTCTTTAGCTTTTTTCCATTTATATATTTATAAAACATTTTGGGGTTAGTTTTACTCTCCTTGGCAACCCTTTTCTCATTTTCCAATTTAGCCATTTTAATTGCCTTTTTGCAGGCTTTGTTGGCCTCTTTGTACTCTATAAATGATAATGCTGATCCCGTGTTTTTATAATGTTTGAATGCCATTTTCTTGTTTTGTACTTCCTGTTTCACGTTACCTGTAAGCCACATTGGTTTCGATTTGTGTCTTTTGCATTTGTTTCCCAAAGGTATATATTGGGATGTGTACTTTTGTAATGTGTGCTTAAAGGCATTCCACTTGTCTTCTGTGTTTAGTCCAGAAAACAATCGTTCCCAGTCTAAATGTTCAATCGATGCCCTTAGTCCATCAAAGTTAGCCCTTCTAAAATTAAGTGTTTTGGTGGCGTATTTACCAATTTGCTTTTTTGCATTAATCTCAAATGAGACCATATTATGGTCACTATTCCCCAAGTGTTCTCTTATTTGGATGTTTGAGATAAGCTCCTCATTGTTTGTTATTACCAAATCCAGACAGGCATCCATTCTAGTTGGGGTGTCTATTAATTGTGCCATAAATTTGTTATTAAGCAGGTCCAGAAACTTGCTGCCCCTAGCTGAACTAGTTGTGCCACACTTCCAATCTATATCTGGGTAATTAAAATCTCCCATGATTAGAACTTCATTCATATTTTCAGCCTTTTCAATTTGTAATAAAAGCTGATCTTCTCCATCAATGCTAATATTTGGTGGCTTGTAGCATACACCTACAAGTAATGTGCGATTCTTTTTAGCGTCTAAGCTAATCTCCACCCACAGTGTCTCCACATCAGTTCCAGTTACATCATGTACACCTTCTTTAATACTGGGATTTAATTTAGGATTTACATACAGACAAATCCCTCCCCCTTTTCTATTTACTCTGTCCTTTCTAAAAAGTGAATAACCTTGTAAATTAACTGACCAGTCGTGGGTCTCATCCCACCACGTTTCTGTGATTCCGATTAAATCATACTGTTCAGCACTTACCAGTATCTCCAGCTCACCCATTTTGTTTGTCAAGCTTCTTGCATTTGCTAAAAGACATTTGAGATTACTACCCATTTTCTGTTTAGTTGACAAACACTGAATGTGTGCAGGTTTAATTATATGGACCTCCCTTTGGTCTATGTTAACCCCACCACTGCTTTCCTCCTCTCCCATAGCTAGACCCACCTTCCAATCTACCCTAGCTACCATTGCTTCTTTTTGATCTTGACCCTCCCCCCCAGAGCTTAGTTTAAAAGCTCATCTAATCCTCTAGCCATCCTCGCCCCTAATACTGCAGCCCCCTCATCATTGAGGTGCAGCCCATCCCGTCCAAAGAGTCTGTAGCCGACTGCAAAGTCTGCCCAGTGCTCCAAGAACCCAAATCCCTCTTGCTTGCACCACCTTCGCAACCACGCATTAATCTCCCTAAGCTCCCGCTGTCTCCCTGACGTAGCGCGTGGTACTGGTAATATTTCCGAGAATATTACCTTGGAGGTCCTTTCCTTTAGCTTCTTTCCTAGTTCCCTAAAATCATTTTTAAGGACCCCCCACCTACCATTTACTTTGTCATTAGTACCAATGTGTACTATGACCGCTGGATCATGCCCAGCCCCTCCCAATAATCTGCCTACCCGTTCCGCAACATGCCGAACCCGAGCACCCGGGAGACAACATACAGTTCGGCATTCGGGGTCCTGGTGACAGATTACCCTATCTACCTTCCTAATAATAGAATCCCCTACCACCACAACCTGTCTAGCCTTCCTAGTGTCCTGGCTCCCAACTGTGCTGGAGAGGCTACTCACCTGGCTGCTAGGAGAGTCCGCCTGCCCCAGAAATGCCTCTTCTGAGCTAATCCCCCCAGCATCCTCACACAAGCTGGCAAACATGTTGGGGTGAACCAGCTCAGAACAAGCCTCCCTAGCTCTCCGGCCCCTACTGCCCCTTACACAACTAACCCAGCTCTCTGCCCTAGAAACCTCTTCCCCTCCATCATCACCCTCCTCTACACTGGCCCCAGCCAATGCCTGCTCCGTGAGCAGTAAACTCCGCTCCATGTTGCTTATGTCCCTAAGTGTTGCCAGTTGCCTCTTTAGATCTAATATTATATTTTCCAAAGCAGCAACCTGCTCACATCTGCAGCAGTGGTATGGACCCTGGGGAACTTGCTCCAAGACCGCATACATGCTGCAAGACATGCACTTAGTGGCATTGTCCAACATGCTCTCTAGTGTAAACCACAAAATTAGAAATAGAATAAAATAAAAATAAAAAAAAAAAGATTTATACTTTACCCTCCTTCTTTCCTTTAGACTCCTTCTTTGCTTCTAACTCCCACACTTAAGAAGCTTTTTTCACTTTAGAAGCTGCTCCCTTGTATTCGCCTGGCTCACTATTCGCCTGCTCCTTCCAGTTAAATGGCCTTCAAAGTAAAGAGACTCCCAGAGAAGGTTAATTAACTGATTGCAAACAGCCTTGCAAACCTTTTCCCTCCAAACAGTTTTTTTTTTTTTTTTTTCAACCAATCTTTATCAAAAATGCACACAAAATAAACAGTGCTCCCCTTGCAGTAAAAATCAAAATATACTTTCCTTCTTTGCTTCTAACTCCCACACTTAAGAAGCTTTTTTCACTTTAGAAGCTGCTCCCTTGTATTCGCCTGGCTCACTATTCGCCTGCTCCTTCCAGTTAAATGGCCTTCAAAGTAAAGAGACTCCCAGAGAAGGTTAATTAACTGATTGCAAACAGCCTTGCAAACCTTTTCCCTCCAAACAGTTTTTTTTTTTTTTTTTTTCAACCAATCTTTATCAAAAATGCACACAAAATAAACAGTGCTCCCCTTGCAGTAAAAATCAAAATATACTTTCCTTCTTTGCTTCTAACTCCCACACTTAAGAAGCTTTTTTCACTTTAGAAGCTGCTCCCTTGTATTCGCCTGGCTCACTATTCGCCTGCTCCTTCCAGTTAAATGGCCTTCAAAGTAAAGAGACTCCCAGAGAAGGTTAATTAACTAGTAGTAGTAAGTGTCTAGTTTGTTTGACATGGATGTTCAGTTTGGTATATAGATTAGTATTTCAAGTATTTAGCTTGTTCTTAGAAATAGAGTAAACTGTCCAGAAACCTGCTTATTTTATGACTGCAAGTTACAGAGAAACAGACATCAAAATCCTGGTCAGAAATTAGATTGGAGAACTAAAATCTCACACAACACTCATACTGACAAATCACTGGAGATGTAAAGAAAAATATCATAAATGAAATTCTGGGAGTACAATAAATCAAATCTTTTAAAAATCCAGTGAGGTTTCTTGTTCTCTGTAATACTCTATTCCTCCAAAAACATTCTGTACCTAAAACATACATAAACTCTTATACTCTTGGAAACATAAAAAGCTAATAAGCAAAGCAAATATATTGGTTTTCTTTTGTGTGACACAAAACAGATATACTCACAACTTACTGATATTTTTTCCATTTAAAGAACATTACTTTCTAAATTCATAAAATATCTACAACACTTGTAATTATCAATGTACATAATAATAATAATAATAATAAAGTCATATAGTATAGTCACCACGGAAATCCATGGAATGTTCCTGCTGATTAGATAATGTTTGGAAATTTGTCCCAGAAATTACATTAACTCATAACTCCTCATTGTCACACTCATTTAAACCTGAGCATCCAGCTTGCTATGTGAGGCTCATCCAGGCTGATTGTTCTTTTTTTTGTAAAATATATCTTTTTCATTTTCAGAAGACAAATACAATTATTAACATCAAAAGAAAAAGAAGGGAGATAATGCATATATGTATGCACAGATAAAAGATCAAATATTGTACACATTTACACATTTAAAGCAAACGTTTAACACCCGATTTAACAGTTACTATGGGAGCATGGAGAATTATTACTAATGATCCAAAATTCTCTACAAGGGAATATATAGTTCCTGTGTACAAGCGTTTTCCCCATAGTGAACCCAACATTCAGGCCCATCAAGGTCGGGTATCAGACTTAAAAATAAATAAATAATGGTAAACCAGAAATAAGGTGGGAGGTAAAAGGGGATCCCGCAGGGCTATGCACTGAAATAGAAGTGCTATATTACGGTCTTTCTCCCGCATTTGTTAGCATTTCAGATGAGGAGTTATCTGCTCGATATTCAGGACTAGAGCAATAAAGTGACCAATGTAGCCACTTACTTAGCCTTATTCGCAGTGCCTCTACTTTCTTCTGATTGTATCATAGCCTCGATTACTCTAATAGATTCTACAGAGTCTATCCATTCCCTATATGTGGGGAGTACAATTTGCTTCCATTTTTTAGGGATTCTAATTTTGGCTGCATTAAGTAAGTGACCTGTTAAAGAGCGTTTTTTTGCTCCAACGGGATGTGAAGTGTGGTAGAGGAGGATAGTCATTGGGACAGGACAAGTGTTTTCGTCCCCTATCTTCTGTACCATTCTGAGTATCACATCCCAGAATAGCTGAATAAGGGGGCATGTCTACCATATGTGCAGTAGGTCCCCTTTATGAAGGCAGCATCTCCAGCACCTATCTAAGATGGTGGGGAACATTTTGTATAATACAGATGGGGTTTATACCAGTGTGAAAGTAATTTAAAGGCATTTTCTTGGATATGGGTGGACAGAACAGCCATTTTCTGACATCGGCCCTGAGTGAGCGTTATATTACAGTCATGTTGTCAGAGGAGAATATAGTATGGTTTGGTATGGTCAGTCAAATCTGTAAGAAGTCTGTAGATAGTAGATCCCAGAATGTATCAGTCTGGGATGATGCGTGCATTGTTTCCTGATCCAGATAGTGGGGGCGAGTGTAGGGTGAGATACATGTGAGTGGGATAGTTGGTTTGTTGCCACCCAAGCAGCGGTTGGTATGGGGCAAGTCAGTCCCTGATGTTCCAATGATACCCAGAGTTTGGGTGCAGGTCCTGTCCACTCAATATACTGATTTATAATATTTTTCTATATCTGGCAATCCCAGTCCTCCCACACTTTCAGGGTGGGTAAGATGCAGATGCCTAGGGCATTTATTATGCCAGAAAATGTAGTTACAATAGAGTGAACTGCCAGGAAGAAGGCTTTTGGTATATAAATGGGCAAGGTTAGTATTACATACAGGAATCGAGGCAGAATGTTTATTTTAACTATCTCAGCTCTACCGAACCAAGAAATTCACTTAGTGGACCAGTTAGCCAGGTTGTTTTTGAAAATTACCAACAGCATTTGGAGGTTCAAATCTAATAGTTGACTCAGGTTGCCTGACAGGTAGATGCCTAAATATTTGATTTTTTTTTGTCCCCCCCCCCCCATTGGAACGGGAAAGAGCCCTTCAAAGAGGTGGCCTGGGCTTGGGTCAGGTTAAGACTTAAAGCTTCTGATGGGTAATTCATTTTGAAGTTTTAAATATGGCCGAAGGTTTCAAATTATTTGATTTTATTTGGGAGCGATATTTCCGGATTAGTTATGAAGAACAGAAGGGCATCGGCATAGGCCGCCAATTTATGATGGTGAGGACCCATCTTCAACCCAGTGATGTATGAGTTGGCCCGTATAGCAGCTGCTAGGAACTCTACGGAGACAACAAAGAGGAGATAAAGGGCACCCCTGCCTAGTACCATTTGACAGGGTGAGCTGGTCTGTGAGTGTACTG
The DNA here is from genome assembly GCA_036172795.1 of Pelodytes ibericus. Lineage (NCBI taxonomy): Eukaryota > Metazoa > Chordata > Amphibia > Anura > Pelodytidae > Pelodytes > Pelodytes ibericus. The sequence continues at coordinate 101,465,408 of CM069858.1, read as the reverse complement.
GTAAATGTATTATAACTGTTGGAGCCTGGTATAAAGACACTATGCATCTTTGCATGCGCAGGCCCAGACTGATGTAATCCAGAACAGCAAGGAGGGAAGACTAGCTCACCCTCTCGAATGCCTTCTCTGTGTCTGTGGACAAAAGCATTGCCAAATTTTCCCCTGATTCTGCATAGTGTATAAGGTTACGTTTTTGGTGATGTTAACCCGTGCATCTCGGCCTGGACACGGTGAATAAGGGATGGCAAGAAGGGTTTTAATCTAGAGCTAAGTATCTTTCTGAACACTTTAAGACCCACATTTAAAAGGGAAATTGGTCTATAGCTTACACACTGATTGGGGTCTTTGCCCGGGTTAGGGATGACAGTAATATGAGCCTCCTGGGATTGAGCGTGACAGACAAAAAAATTAAATGATTTAGTGAAAGGACTGACCAGGGGGGCCCTAAATGTTTTATAATATAGGATGGTAAGACCATCTGGTCTTTGATGGCCTTCTCTACTTCTTCTATTGTGATTGGGGGAATCCAAATAGTCCTCATCTAGTTGATTGATCTTAGCACCCATGTGCATGTTTAGGTAATCCTTTATGGTTTTGGATAAAGGTCGATCCTGGGGTAGAGCCTGGAACCCTGTGGTAGAGCCTGGATCCTGAAGATTGTACAATCCTTTGTAGTATTTCTGAAAAACCTCAGCTATTTGTGGGGTGGGGTGGAGTGTAGTGTGGTACCTTGCACAGAATTAATTTTAGAGATAAAAGTGGCTGCATGACAGTCCCTCAATAGCTTCGCAAACGGTTTATCTGCTTTGTCTTTGTATTTATATAAGTGGCTTTTTAGGTTAAAGTGTGATCTTTGGTCTCTTAGGTTGCATAAGTCTGCCAATTTGGCTCTGAAGCCCAGTAAAGATTGGTATAGCAAGGGGTTTGGTGTTAGTTTATGTGTGGTCTCAATATCGGATATGTCTTTTAACAATTTGAACATGGACATGGAATAAAATTTCTTCTTATGTGAACTTATGCTAATCAGTAGGCCACGGAAAACTTTCTTATGAATGGGGAGTTGATTTTCTTTGAAATAGTCACATATCACGTTTGTTAGAGTGGTGACCACATCAGGATCCTTCAATAGTGATTCATTTAATTGCTCTCCTTGTTTGGTGTTTTACCATAGATGGTAGAGTAACTTTAACCTGCACAGAGGCGTGATCACTCCAAGTGGCCAATATCTGAGTGACTGAGTAGCGGTAGGTGTCTATGTGATAGAAAGATGTGGGGTGAAATAAAAGTTGTAGTCTTTAGTCGTGAGGTGTTGAATGCGCCAGGTGTCTGCAAGTTGGGTTGTATGAAGGGCTCTTTTAATTTGCTTAATTATAGAGACCCTTAGGGAGGAAGCACCTGTGGTTATGTCTATTTTCGGGTCTAGGGTTTGGTTGGAGTCACCTCCCAGAAATGTCAATCCAGACGCGAAGTCTCATAACTTGGCCAGTGTAGGGCATAGAAAGGTGTGCTGGTTCATGTTTGGTGTGTAAAAAGTGGCGAGGGTGAGCATGTCCATCCCCACCTTCCCCTTCAGAAAAAAAACCCAGCCCTTGTTGTCCGACCACTGGTCTTGGACAACGAATGGTACGTTTTTAGAAAAATATATAGCTACTCCTTTTTTTTTCTTAAAGGGCGAGTGGGAGAAAAAGGCGTGTGGATAAAATAAATTGTGATGCTTGGGGACCTTGCGTCTATAAAAATGGGTCTCTTGTATCATGGCCACGTCAGCCTTGGGGCTCTTAAGTTCTCTGAAAATACAAGATCTTTTAATTAAGCCCCTTAGCATTAATAGAAACCAAAGTTAATTGGCGCAAACTAGCCATGGACATGTAAGGTGGTGCTGGGAGATTTTGTGGACACCCTTCGCAGATTTCATACCAGACAAGACATAGCGTGAATGGGGGACACTATAGGTCGCACCTCATAATTATCTAGTAGCACACATCAGTGAGAAACAATATCATGTGGGGGCAGGGCCGGGACCTCTCCAATATGACATATCTTCCTTGAGGCAGCTCTGTGGGGACTGATACAGAAAAAAGGCCTAGTCCCTTTCGGATCGGGCATGAGTATGGACAGGGTGACTCCTATGTTCTAGGAATGAGCATCTAGGAGGTCTTATTTAGGGGGGTCCAACTGTGACAAGGCTGGCTATCTTGGGGGTATGCACTTGGAAGTTGCTCGTATACATGGGGGGGGGGGGTCTGCGGTTTGGTAGTGGTATCCCATATGGAGCTATTAAGACATATGAGTAAGACATCCCCTTACTGTGGGGTCTCTAATATGTGTTTCAGGCCCCGTCTAAACCTGGGGATAACATTAATCAGATATGTACAAATGATTTAAAAGATAAACAAAAATAGAATGCAGCCACCGGACGGGCAGCCAATAGGGCCATTGTGCCCGGATCATCAGCACGCACACCGTAGCAATAGTACGTACCGTAGTTCTGAAGTGGAGCCCCAATTTGCAGAAGTGACAGCCCTTGCCAGACACCACAATACTGGAGAGTATGGTGAGCTGCAGTAGTGATATCGGGCACGAGTGTCAACAGAAGAATCGTCAGGAGAAAGCCGGGTCGGGGAGCCAGAAGGTAGAGGAGTCGAAAAACAGGCCGGGGTCGGGTTTCCAGAAGACAGCATAAACCAGGGATGAAGCCAAATCACGGGAACCAGAAAACAGGAGAATCCAAATATAGAAGCCGGGTCGAAAACAGGAACAAATCAGGTAGAAACGCAGAGAACAACTAACACAGGAACTAGCTTGGTAATACTCAAGCAATTTGTTACAATGCGCGCCTTGATTTTAAAGGGCTACAGCTCCGCCCCCGTGACGTGTGATACGTGCGCCATGCTGTCCGTTTCCATAGCGACGCTTGGGACAGGAAAGCTACAGAATTGTTGCACGCGCGCGTGAGTTGCCATTGCCGCGCGCGCACTAAGCGGGGGGTCTGACGGCGAGGGACACGGGAGCTGCGAGTACCCGATCGCGGGGACCTCCTGGTGACCGATCTGGTAGGGGGGTGACGGGGGGTACCTTTGCTGACCTTACACATGCCTCAAGGCCATCTGAGGTACTCCTTCAGGGTATGTGGATCTCTGAGATGTCATCAGATAAAAATTTCAAATCTGGTACGGCATCTGACAATAAAGTCCGGTCGAGCAGGTTAGGGGGGGAATAGAGAGTGATGGAGAAACTTTCTATACTTTCACAGACAAAGTCAGCCCCTAGTTTGTAGAAGATGGAGAACGGGTCATGATATACACATCTGGAATGGGTCATCGGTCATTTCAGTTTAATTGGAGGTCAGGAGTCCCTATGCACCAGGCAGGTTTGAGTCTCTTTTTCCATTGAGGTCAATCCATCCAAGGTTGGTTGTAGAGGTGTGGTATCCACGAGACTTCATGATCAGTGTTCAGCTATTCCTCTATGTCAGGTGGTTGTATCTCGAGGGCCTCACAGAAATCGGGAAGATCAGAAAGTAAGCGTAAGACGATCCATTTCAGTCCTCCATTATGGAAATTGAAAAATCCCCAGAAAAATTGTATTTTGTCTTTCTTCAGTAAGTCCGTAATTGGTTTAAGCCATTTGCATGCCTGTAATGTCACCCATGACACATTGGGGAGGATGATAAGATCTGTGGTAAGTCACCTGCCCCTTTTTTCGTGCCGCCCTCAGAATATCCTCCTTTAGCAGGTAGGTTTGTAAGGCAAACATTATGTCTCTTGGCAATGGACTGCTGAGGTCTTTTGGGCGCAGAGCTTGGTGAACTCGGCCCAGTATAATACTGGTATAATCACCTTTTCCCAGGCCTGTGATGATTGAATGCAGACCACTCACATTTCATTGAGCACTATGCTCAGTAAAAAAGAATCCAGGATCCCATTTAGGGGTATAGCAAATGGCACTTTCCCTCAATAGGTCTTCACTCCAATGCAATATGAAAGAAAGGTAAGCATAGTGCTCAGGGAAATGTGAGTGGTCTGACTTTGTTTTTAGCTTCACAACTTTTTTTGTATATGACCTACTTCACTATTTTGTATGTTTTCCCCTCTATATAACACGTGGAGGAAACCATGCCTCTATATAAAGGGTAACTAAGTGTGTGAAGTGTTGGGATAGCGCACTGATTCACTTGTTGTAATATACATAAGCAAGGCCATTTATTTTCATCACTGACTGAATTGTAATTATGATTTGAACTGTTTCCTGATTAAATTGATTATATTCATTTCAAATGTTACATTTACTTATATCCTTGCTGTTATTTTTAAACAAGTTAATAAAAAAAACACCTTGCATGTGGAGTATTTCACAGATGTTACTCAACAAAGAAAGGTCAAATGTATTTACAGTCCTACAGTTGCGTTTGTGTCCTTTCTATTTTTAGACTCTAAAGTAAATTACACTACTGTTATTTATCGGCTTTGGTTTTTCTCATTTGTCAGCTACGTCCATGAGTTTAAACCACAATCTCTCTATTGGACTGTGATCTGGGGGTTGACCAGTCAAGAACATTGATTTTGTGTTGTCATAACAGTTTATTAATAGATCTAAATGCATGTTTTTGGATCATTAAAATGTCCTTTTTTTGACAAAGTGGCCTTAACCTTATTAATGATAGTCATTAAATTGAACTGAATTGAGCTATTTGTAATTTTTCTTGTCCTTACTTTTTTTTCCATCACCCAACTTGTGAAGATTAATGAAACTCCGTCTGTATTATTTGGCATGTTTTCTGATGTTAACTATGATAATGGATGCTATTGATGGCTTTCGTACTAGTGTCTTGTATTTATTATATTACATTGATAGAACTGTTCTTTTTATGCACACATTATATATATCTTATACTGAACAAAACTATAAACGCAACACTCGTTTTTGCCCCCATTTTTCATGAGCTGAACTCTAAGATCTAAGACTTTTTCTATTTACACAAAAGGCCAATTTCTCTCAAATATTGTTCACATTTTTCTAAATCTGTGTTAGTGAGCATTTCTCATTTGCCGAGATAATTCATCCACCTCACAGGTGTTGCTTATCAAGATGCTGATTAGACAGCATAATTATTGCAAAGGTGTGCCTAAAAGCCACAATAAAAGGCCACTCTAAAATGTGCAGTTTTATCACACAGCACAATGCCACAGATGTTGCTAGTTTTGAGGGAGTGTGCAATTGGCATGCTGACTGCATGTCCATCTTATGTTTGGAGGGTCAAAAATCTGAGGATCCTTGCAAGTAGCTAAGGGCAATGGGTGTTGCATTCCACAGCGGCAGTACAGAGTTTGTAGCAGGGGTGGATTTATGTCTTCTAACTTTTTGTAATACAAGTTTGAAAAGTTGTCTGGTCCAGGAGTTTTGTTTGGTAGCAATCTTTTGATGGTGTATCTGACTTCCTCGTCTGTGATTGGAGCACACAACTCTGGTTTGTCTATTCAGTAAAATTCAACTTTGGAGGTTGACTTTCATTTTTAGACCTGCACCTGAGTTTGACTTAGAATAAAAACCCAGGTTTGAATATTCCTCATTGAAAGTGATGGGAGGTGAAAAGATTGGAGCTATTTTTGAGACTAAGTCAAATTCAGCACCCACGTTTGACTTAGTCTCGTTCACTACAGAAAATTGCAGGCCTTAGTTTGATTTATACATATTTTAATTAATGGGATATCAAATGTGTATGTTTTGGAATGCATGGAGGTGTTAGGTGTTTATAATTAGTACAGATCCTGTGTTTGAGCCATAAACAAAGGAATGGTTTTAGAGACATCTGATCAAGTTGGGTTTTTGACGGTAGGGGGGGTCTAATCCCACCCAAGAGACAAAAGGAAATGTTTGCTCTTAACAACATGAGCGGCTCTGTGATTGATCATGTCAGGGCTACCATCTGGAACTGTCTGAAGTACACATGGGATAGACTCCAGGGGGGGTGAGAGGTGTGTTTTGAGTAGCCTCAGATCAGAGGGTGGATGGCAAATACTAGATCAGCCAATTACAGATGATCCCATTAGATTGTATGAAAGCGATGGGTATAACTATGAGATACAACTATCTTCAGTAGTTTTAGAAAAAAGGAGAGAAGGAGTATATGTCACGCATGATTTGTTTTTTTAATTATAAATTGTATATATATATATATATGTGTGTGTAAGTTGTTATTGTATGTCTTTAAAATGTTGAGAAATGTATTGTAAGTGTTTTATTTTATGGTCTATAATGTTTAATTAAACTAATGTTGTTATAACTATTGCTGTGGAGTCAGGATATCTTGTTGCTGTATTTCAGTATAGTTATATTGCTGGATTTTGGCGGATAGCGGAAGCTATCAGAAACCTCACATAATAATACGGGGTTGTGTATATAAAAAAGGCCAGAGTTGATTTGTTGGTTTGTTCATAAAATGTACAGATGATCATTGCGCTAGTGTATCGTTTGCAATTTTCTACTGATATATAACTCCAATATCAAGAGGCAAGTGAAGTTATAGCTAACCAGGGCAGCTGCCGCCACCAGAAGTGCTGGCTCTCAAGAGCTGGTTGACCTGATGGACTGTAAGGAGGAGCTACTGCAGTTCATGGGGACTGAATATGTCATGGGGATTGAGGGTGAACAGGACCCAGAAATACCTGGTCATACATATTGACATCAATTGATGTGTTAAGTATGCCATTTGATATGTAGTAGCACTGTTCTCTCACTTTACTCCTAGCAACATCAGCTGTGTCCCTTCGGTAAGTAAAACAGACTAATACATGTGCATGTATTTGCATGTTGCCAACAGTAGAAACATGTAAAACAGACAGGATTTCATTAAAGAGTATATTGCATGGAATATCCACATCTCATGCTATCCCTCTTTCATGAATGAATCCCAATGCAAATCATGATTTGATATAATCTGCACCCAACTGTATGCGTTCAACACTAAGAATGCTTTCTCCTTAATCTCCAACAGTGGTATCTTCACAACCTCCCATACATGATTATTCCCATTAACATCAAACTGTTGATGTGCAGGCACTGGGATCCACCACCCAAGGTAGATAGATATTTACACCACATCATTCTAGTTAGATGTTAATGCAAATTTTGGTAAGTGCTTGTAGAACACATCTACTTACATACTATTGTACATCTTTGTACACATAAATGTGGATATAGATGCAGCATAGTCTATGAACTTGTGCACAGTTTTTATAATGTTTAACTCCTCATAGTACTTTCAAGCACCAACACATCACTTTTTGTTCCTGGCCACCAATAACAAGGAGATCGGTAGCCAGGGACACAAGGGTAGAGACCCGATTAGTGTCTTAATAGACCTTGTGGGTCCTTGTCAAAAATTGCAAAACCCTTGGTTACCCCCATTATCGAGAGGAGGTGACAGAGCATGGCTACTACTACAGCGAGAGAGCCGATGGATATATATATTGGATACGGTAGCTCCAAAAGGCCTAAACGAACAACTTCTATTTGCATTCTTGCCACCTAGACCCTAAAGTGTGGACTGTGTTAGACAGTATTTTTTATCCCACTTTGACATTCCTGGTATAAGTAGCTTCACACATGTCTCTAGTATATATGTATCTCTCTATATTTTTGGGTCACCTCCTATTAGGGACCCTGTCTTTGTTTTTAATCTATAGTCACAGTATTTATGCGGTGTATCAGTTCTAGGTGTAGCAGTCACGTAAGTACCTAGAGATACAGAGTTTGTACTGTCTCCGTCAAGTCAGTTGTTAGGATGACGTCAATAGACGCTGAGCACGTCGCTGTGGAAACCGTGACACACATAATGGAACGCACGCGCACTTCCGGGTTAGACCGGACAAGCGCTTTTTTTGTTGTTACTTCCGGGTGTGGGATACGGACCTGATCAGCTGCGGCTGGTGAGTACTGATTATATGTGTATATATAGATGTGATGGGGAATGTTTTAACGAATAGTGCTTGATAAAGGGCAGTGTGTCACCCGAAATGTCGCTAGAATTATGGAATAAATAGATTACATTTTTTGATACCTTCTACAAGTCCCGTGAGTGCATTTATACTATTGTTGGATTATTTTATGGAATTGCACCCAGGCAGATCTATGACAACTGACTAACTATGAGTAGAGTGCTGGTAAGTTGGGGTATATATATATATACAACTACATTATAAACACAATGGATTTCTTTCTCTCTTCTATATACAGCTAATTTTGTGCTACAATGATATTTTGTAGTGTATTATTATATATGACATATAAGTAATAATAATTAATGTTTATTATGTATACCTCTCTTTATAAAATGAATACTGTATTTTCCGGCATATAAGACGACTGGGCGTTTAAGACGACCCCCCAACTAAGTCGTCTTATAAGCCAGAAAAATCGCATCTATATTTTAACTTTTTAGGTTAAAATATAGAGTTTGACACCCTCCTCCCCCCTTCCCCAATCCCCAATCCCCAGTACTTACCTATTTTCTGCTCTGTCTCCCGCTGTTAATCCGGTCCGTGGCTGTGAGGGAAGCGTTGTGAGCTCCCCTCAGGCCGCGCGGTCAATAAAGTTTGTTTAAAAAAAAAGTTTAAACAAACTTTATTGAAGCCGTGCGGCCTGAGGGGAGCTCACAACACTTCCCTCATAGCCACGGACCGGCTTAACAGCGAGAGAGGAGACAGAGCAAAAAATAGGTAAGTAAATCCCAGTACCCGGCGTATAAGACAACCCCCCAACTTTTGAGAAGATTTTCAGGGGTTAAAAAGTCGTCTTATAAGCCGGAAAATACGGTAATAATTATATGTACCAATAAAAATAAGATAAAATCCCCAAAGCTAGATTTCTATATCCAGTAAGTAATCTGAACAATAGTCTCTCCATTCTCAGGAAAACAAGGTAAATGCTCCAATTTGTATAGTTACTACTCCCATCAAAATAGAAATGAAAATGCGCAAGCAGCTCTAGGATTTTGTCAAACAATACAATGTTATTTTAAATCAAATAAAACTACACAATAGATATAAATAAACCATTTATTCATAGCAAAGAAAAATGCAAGAGCCTGAAAAAACAATGCATTACACCTTTCATTCTTTCAAACAGCATTTGTTATAGCCAATATCCATGTAAGGTGTTTGTATTAATAATAATAATAATAATAAAGTATTTAACACTGGTCCAAAGGCTTTTATTGTTGCCCAACATGTAAGGGCTTAGTTGTTCCTACTATTAACCTTGCAGTGTACAGGTTTCTTCCTCATCCTAAGGTGAACTTTAACTGTCCTGACTAGAACTCATTCATTCTAATCCTGAAGCAGTGGTTTTACAACCCAAGCAAATACATTGGTCTTTTAAAAGTAAGTCTCATTAATCATTTATACAAATTTTTTTTTCCAAAGAATGTCTGTTCTGTTCATGTCTAATGCAGTGGTTTCCCTGTTAGCAGTAAGAGGCTCAATCATCTGCACAGGTTCTATATAATCATATTCATATCAGCTTTTGAATTATAACTTAGCACAACACAGCAGTTTCAAGGATTAGTTATGGGGCAGAAAATATTTTATAGATCAGACATAATTTTACCTTTGTCTCATTATAGTAATGAATTTCATTTGGACTATAAAAAAGTAAAAGTTAAGTATTCTGTTCTCTTTAAAGCAGAACATTTATTAATGATGTTGAGCTGCAAGAAATCTAATTGGCTGATATTAAAACTTCTGAGTGACTGTCCTTAACTGGAAATGTAATTGATCACCAAGAATCATGCATTGATTTTATACAGTGTCCTGGAAGCCAATGTGTTTAATGACCATGTTTCATGTGGGAATCGTTTTAGAGTTTTAATATAACGATACTGCACTACTTTGTACATGAAGGCAAGACTTTTAGTGGAGTTAATTTCAAGTGCAATTTAGACAGCTCACATGTAGGGAAATTTTAAAAGATCATTTCAAAGCACAAGCTAAACATAAAATAAATAAATCCCTTGTGGAGGAAACTTACATATAGGTCAAATTAAAATGTAGATGGTGACAATTATTGCAATTGTGTTCAATTTTCAAATCAATGAGCACAAAGAGTTCTGTCCAGATTGATACATATGATCAGTCATAGGAATTATTTATCACTTTACCATTACTGGTACATTTATATTACAATTGTGTGGTATGTACAGCATCAGCCATATAGTTCAACCAAACTTTCAAAAATTGTGTGTCACATATTAATGGCAGATCCTTGGTCAGTGGCCATTTGTCAATTATGCTATTGATTCCTGGGTATTTAATATACCTAAAAATGTTAGTGATGGTGATTTTCTTAGTAGGGAAAAATGTGATGGAATCACCAGTACAAGCATATAAAGATCACACATGTTTACTGAAATGTATTTAAAACTGTAAAATTATATTTTTATGTAATGTATGTATTATGTGTATGTAAATGTTACACAAACACTATATGGACAAAAGTATTTGGAGGTATGTCTTTTTGCTGCTGATACAAAGATGTATATTCCCGAAGGGATAAGCCAAATGGCAAATGATTTAGCTAAACTAGAAAAATGGTCAGAGTTGTGGCAACTGACATTTAATGTTGACAAGTGTAAGATAATGCATCTTTGGCGTAAAAACCTAAGAAAAGAATAATGGATATTTGTACAGTACAGGGATTTAGGAGTAATAATTTCAGAGGACTTGAAGGTAGGTAGGCAATGCAATAGAGCAGCAGGAAATGCTAGCAGAATGCTTGGTTGTATAGGGAGAGTATTAGCCGTAGAAATAGAGAAGTGCTCATGCCATTATACAGAGCACGGATGAGACCTCACTTGGAGTATTATACCCGGCACTGATAACCGTGTCTCCAGAAGTATATTGATACTTTGAGAGAAGGGCTAATACATTGGTTCATGGGTTGAAGGATAAAAGGTTAAAGGATCTTAACATGTATAGCTTGGAGGAAAGGCATAATGGAGGGATATGATAGAAACATTTAAATACGTAAAGGGAAACAACAAACTAAAGGAGGAGAGTATATTTAAAAGAAGATGGACTACCACAACAAGAAGACATAGTCTTAAATTAGAGGGGCACAGATTTAAAAGTAATATCAGATAGTATTTCTTTACTGAAAGGGTAGTAATGTATGGAATAGACTTCCAGTGGAAGTGGTAGAGATAAACACAGTGAAAGAGTTTAAGAATGCGTGGGATAGACACAAGGTGAACCTTGATATAAATTAAGGCCAGGGACTAAAAAAAGTATTTAGAAAATTGGGCAGACTAGATGGGCCCAATGATGAGACATTCTGTGTTTCTACACCTGACCATTGACCAACAGGGACTTTTATCACATTGCATTCTAAATACACAGATATTAATATGTAGTTGGTCCACCAACTTGCAGAAATTGATTGGCTTAAAATTATACAAATATTAATAATTACTGTTTACTATATACATACCTCTCTTTATGAAATGAATAATAATTCTATCTACCATTAAATGACAAAGATGAAATCCCTAAAGCATTTCTACATCCAAAAAGTAATCTGAACAATAGACCCACTGCCCTCAGGCAAACAAGGTAAATGCTGAAATGTCACGGATATCTAGGAGGATCAGAATTTCATTAGCCAGTACCTGAGGACACTGAAGACTAGGAGATAGCTTAGATGGTTTTCACTCTGACCCCTGTGTACCTTTTAGTTTAGCCTCAGGAGGAAATGGTCAAAGACTGGTGTGGCATACAGAACCCCAATACGCCACAGGAACTGACAAGATATACAGAAACTTTGGAATGAGAAGGTAAGTAAAGCAGGCCAAAGCAAGAGGACTAGATAGATACTGGTTAAACAAGAGATAAAACCAAGGTCAGAGTCCAGGAAAAACAGTTGCAGAATACTCAACATCAGGAACACAGAGAATGCTGGATAGTCAATACAATCCAAGGTCATGGATATGAAAATACTGGATGGCCAATGCAAGGCGAGGTCAGGATACGAGAATACTGGATAGTCAAAACAATCTGAGGCCAGGATACGACAATACTGGATTTGATCAAGCCTTTCAATTGGAATGTGTCTTTCCTGTGAATATTGTTTTTAACATTTTTTTTTACTACAATAAAATTAACATACAATCATTTTTGATTAGCACTGGACATTTTTCAAAATCTGTGCAGTAACTGAGTGTGCTTGCATTTTGTGATCTATTGCTTGTGTCTGTAACTACACAATGGAAACTCCTAAGTAGCAGCACCTGACTGCATGGGCCTAACTGCTGTGAAAAATTAGAGAGCATGGTTGGCTAGCCTGGACTGGAGCCTGTGTGAATTTCTAGTCAGTATCATAACTGGAGAAGCGCAATACCACAATAGGCACAAGGCACTATCACAGGCAAAGGTCCAGTGCAGACCTAGCCTTTAAATATTCCTCCAGTAGTTGCCCCTGCATTGCAAAAAAGGTGGAATGTCACTTTAAGACACTGTATGGAATTCAGTACAGCAAGATTGCGCTGTACGGTGTTAAGTATTTCTGTGCAGCCAGCAGCGTTTCTGTCCAGCAATACACTCACCATCAAAAAGCTACTGCTGAGCGGGGAGATGAGCTTCTGAGCGCCATGCGCCTGCCAACAGGGACTGTGGCTGCAGCGGACCTTAGTGAGGTTCCTCGAGTGTTCTGCAGCATGGGGCAAGATTTTCCTTACACATTATGAGTTATCATCAATAGAAGTAAGGGGACAAGCCCAACTTTTGAAAAACAGCTCCATACCATTATCCCTCCTCCACCAAACTTTACAGTTGGCACAATGTAGTCAGGCAGGTAAAGTTCCCCTGGCATCTTCCCAATCCAATACAGCCTGTCAGGTTCAGGGTTGTGGATCCTTGGAGCAGGGGCTAAGTCACATAGTAAAACTTGGGTAAACCAATTGCAAGCAAGGTTCTGTAGCTGGTTAACACAGAATAAAAACCAGGAGCAAATAGGACAGTCCAGTAATGAAGCAGGGGTTAATAGCTGGTAATATGCAGCAAGGGGCCAGAGGTAAATATGAAAGTCCAGTCGCAAGCAAGGGTCAGTAAAGAATAATCTATGGTAAGGGACCAGAGGCAAGCAGGACAGTACAGTAACAAGCATGGGTCAATATCCGGTATTCTGCAATAAGGTTCCAGAGGCAAATAGGACAGTCCAATCACAAGTGTGGGTCAATAACCAGTATTTCAAAGTAAGTCAGCACACAGAGTAGCACAACAAGCAGACTGACAGTAATTTAGACGCCCTGCTTGGGAACAAACAATCACTGACCTGAGGGTTGGTGTGACATTTCTAGTGCTACAGGTGGGATGCCCTTCCCTCTGCACCCGAGGTCAATTACTGCTTTGTCTTAAACGAGAGAACATGCTTTTCCTGCAAACAGTGGTACTCTGGAGCTTCTGGGAATACCCTCTCTTCCTTGGATGCCCTACAGATGCTGACAGTGCATGCCTAAAGATGTGTACACCACCACTCACAGTAACGGGGAGGATGCACGACATCCACAAATCAAGGTCAGGGATGTGGCCTGCCACATTTCCTCTAGACCCTGCTTTGATCCCTGCAGCCATGCGGGGGGAGCAGGGACCTGACACTGTTTGGTGTAATATGTCTTTACACAGAACACATTTCCACTGCTCCAGTGGTGGCATGTTGTACACCACTTAATCACACATGGAAACCCATTCCATTAAGCTCTGCATCACAGTTTTTGTGCTGTTATTAATACAACTGGAAGTTTAGAACTCTTCAGCTATTGACTCAACAAAGGATTAGTGACTTTAATGCACCATGTGTCTTAACACTCAGGGATCCCACGGCTCTGTGACTTTACATGGTCTTCCGCTTTGTGTTTGAGTTGCTGCTGATCCTAAACATTTCCACTTTCAAATAATACCACTTACACTTGACGGTGGAATAACTGCCTGGGGGACCGTCATGTTGGAAATAACATAGCATTGTCGAAAATGTCTAGTTATGCTGAAGCATTAAGAATTCCCTTCACTGGAAGTTAGGGGCTTAGCACAAAACCTGAAAAATAGTCAAATATCATTATTACTCCTCACCAAACTTTACAGTTGACACAATGCAGCCAGGCAGGTAACATTCTTCTGGTATCCGCCAAACCAGATTTTCCCATCATATTGCCAAAGGCTGGAGCATGATTTGTCACTGTACAGAACATGTTTTGACTGTTCCAGAGTCCTGTCAATCTAATGCTTGGCATTGTACTTGGTTATGCAGCGGCTCGGCCATGGGAACCCATTCCATGAAACTCCCTCCGCACAGTTCTTGTGCTGATATTACTGCCAATGGAAGCTTGGAACTCTTCAGCTATGGAATCAGCAGACCATTGGGTGGCCCCACTCTGTGATTTTACATGGTCTTCCATTTTGTGGCTGAGTTGCTGCTGTTCCTAAATGCTTCCACTTTCCGATAATACCACTTACAGTTGTCCATGGAATTTCTAGCAGGGATGACATTTCAGACTGGATGGGACAAATGGTTCTTATCTGCTGACACATTCTATGTTTCTACATTTCCCAAACTTACTAATTTCAAAGAAGGCAACCTATCACAGTACCACGCTTGAATTTACTAAGCTCCTCAGAATGTTTATAAATGTAGACTGAATTGCTAGGTGATTCATTTTACATACCTGTGGCATTTGGTCTGTGGTAAGGACACTAAGTAACGGTTCGCTATTGTAAAATTTTAACTCTCTTAAACTTAGACAATGTACAAATTTATACATTTAATTCAGAGCCAGCAGCTATGACTGTTTCGTTATATTTATATTCATATAATTTTACAATTTGGTAACGACTGGTACCCCTATGTTTTCCCTGCATCTCTGAATGATTCTGGAACACTAAGCAACTAGATGTTTAAAGGAGTCTAAGGATAATAGTTATTCCAACCCAATATGTTACTAGAAGTTAAAAATCGCATACAAAACTGAATAAAGTGTTTAATCCTTAGATAAGGAAACAGGACTCTCTCCCTCAAATGGAATGCGTTGAATAAATTTACAAAGGTTTTTATCTTATTTTCCATAGGTAGATCCTATATTCTACTTATACCTCTTGCAATCCAATCTTTCAGGTGTACATCAGCCATATTAACACTAATAGCTGATAAACTCAGCTTCTTATTTAATTGCTTCATTAGGTTATCCTTTTTTTTACATTGATACCTGTCTCAAGACTTTTGGCTTATACCCTTTACTAGATTTTATGCTATCTTCCGTACGGACTACCCAGAAAAGTCCTTCAATATTATACAACCAGAGATCTCTTTTTTGATATAATGCCATTTTTCCAACTTGGATCCTGAATTTTGAGAAATCAGTGCATGAGCTAGCATACAGGCTGAATGTTCTTCAGACACGTCTGGAATGTCCAAGTCAACTTTTCCAAGTTTCCTACTGCTGTACCATTTTTAATCCTGAGTTTTTGTTTTTCCATATATATTTCCCAAATGATGTTCATAAAATTTTTAACTAAATAGCTGGTATATTCATTGGAATCATCATAACAATATATCTCCTATTCTTCATATCTTTGGTATTATTCATTTTCAATTTGAGACATGACTGTATTTCTAGCTCTTTATTTAGTTCATAGATTGAAACTACTGGATCTTCTATTTTTATAAGAAAGACATCCGTGTATAGATTGATTTTTACTTATAGATTGAAAACCTTGCCTGGTACCGTTTGTTATCTTTAATTAATTTGATAAAAAACCTGCCCCCTTTATTTTAGCAGATGGTTCTGAATAGAAGGATGCTAGATAGTTCTTAATGAGCTTGGTTTTATGTTTTGGGTCATAGTCATTCTGCTGGATAAATTTCTGGGAAATCAGATGCCTCCCTGATGGTATTGCAATATGTATACGTGTCTGCCTTTAACTTTCAGCATTTTGACCAAAACCCATTTACAGAAAAGCAGCCCTAAACTTGCAGGGATCCTCAACCATGCATACATTGTTAACAATAACAGTAAAAACCTCTTAGAGAAAAGAGACAAAATAAATAGATTACTTAATAAATTAAAATGAATCCAATGGACAATGCCAAGTCCAAATAATCCAGATAAAATATAAAAAAAACAAAATGATAAGTTAGGACTTATGAATATGGTTCCAGAGTATGTTCCTCTACAATGGAAAAATCAATAAAAACAAAACACAATACAAACATTGGAAATGCCTACTCAAACAAGTGCAGGGTGCTGAGTGTAAACCATAGAAAAAAAGACAATGGCATAATCAAAGTCCCCCTGTAAAAGCTCTCAGTAATATATTCTGTTGAACAAACAAATATACAGATATAGCCAACTCTATAGGATGGTAACTACTAGAGAGGTGCTAAAAATTGTAATGAACCTTCTCAGTAGGTACTGTCCTACCGGAAAGGCTATTTTACTGCTGTCCATTTTTGGTTTGAGATGTGACTGCCACTTTCTCTTCTCACTATATGTTGTTCAGGATAAGCCCAGACATGAGTCCCTGTACTTAGAGGTACTACATCAGTCATACCACACTGAAAAAGGCTATAATATGCTGAAACAAACATCTGTGGTTGCTGTGTTTCCATGTTTTCCGGGTTCTGGACTGCCCTGATATGTGGGACCAGTCTGATATGTTAATTGAAATGTCTCCTCTGTAATAGTGAGCACAAACATGTCCCTTCTGACTAGGTACTATCTTACAGCACATGCTATTTCAGTGTTGTCCACTGCTGAGATTTGGCTCCTACATTCTTTACTCATCAGTGTGTTTTTATGCATAGTTGAGTCACTTGGCCTTGTTTTAACTTCAGCGGTATGGCCACAATTCTTCCATGAGCACCACTTCTGACCACATCTCTGGACAGTAGATGGGAGTATCAGTGTACCACTATTTTATGCCAATTTTGAGCTAATTACTTTTGTACATCTTCTGATTGTGAAGGAAAGTGATGATGTGTCTATCATCTGCTGCACTGTTTTTCTTGGCAGACGACTGCGTGTACGGTCCTCAATGTTGTTTGCTTCTTTGTGATTTTTCAAAAAGAGCTTGGACAGCATATATGGAAATCCCTGTCTGCCTTGAACATTCTGCCTGGGAGAGACCTTGCTGATGCAATGTGGGTCCATTTACCAAAATTTGTATATATAAATACAAATATACCTATATACCCTACTGCTTAGAACTTTCTTGGTTTACCATTAAAACATACATCAAATAAGTTGCAAAATGAAAATAAAATACAGTGTTTCTAAAGAAAATAATATCTTTAAGTGTCTGTAACCTGTTTGATATACGTACACTGATCTCTGATCCCTGATACCTGTTTGGTATAATTTCAGCTAGTAAATTCTGGTTCATGAGAGTGCTTTCCTTTTTTGGATTGTGTTTGTAATATATAAAGGAACTCAAACGTCGATTATGATGCTTTGCGGCTACACTATTTGAATATATCGACACTTATTTCTACTTATAGTCCTGTGAGTGTGTGGTTATTTACTTTTGTTTTTGGATACATATGTATTGGCGACACAGCACCCAGGCAAAGTTATTCCTTTGGATTAAGTACAGTTGAGTGCTCCTTTTTTGTATATATATATATATATATATATATATATATATATATATATATATATATACAAAAAATATCAAATTTTGTAAATAGGATATATATATAGCGATATCCAAGATCGAAAAAAAACACGCACTCACGGGTCTTCAGTATAAATCCAATGGTCGAAACTTTTATATCATACAAAAAATAGTATTTGTAGATCCAGTCAATATATAGACAAATACTATTTTTTGTATGATATAAAAGTTTCGACCATTGGATTTATACTGAAGAACCGTGAGTGCGTGTTTTTTTTCGATCTTGGATATCGCTACATGTCTAGAGCTACACGGCACCCGGGCATAGTGTATCATTGTTTGGCTGAGTGCACCCGCCCTTGGATCTTATATATACATATATAAATATATATATATATATATATATATATATATATATATATATATATATATACATATATAATGGAAAATTGTTTCATACTTACCGATATTTTCCTTTCCCGGTAATGGGCCATGGCAGCACTACTCTAGGGTTAGCTCCTCCCCTCACTCCCATTGGACAGGACAACATTTTTAGCCTATACTAGGCCACATGACTATAATACCCCAGTTCGTAACAAGCCAACGACCAGGGAGGGTGACCAGTGCTGCCATGGCCCATTACCGGGAAAGGAAAATATCGGTAAGTATGAAACAATTTTCCATTTTCCCGGCCATGGCAGCACTACTCTAGGGCAATGCCCAAGCAATAAAACTCTGGGGGGGGGGGGGGGATACAGAACACACTATGATGCTGAAATTTATTAAGTGACCAAATAAGGTCAAGAAGCTGATAAGACGGCAGAACCAAATTGTGGCTCTCTAGAGGATCTCACGTCCAGTAGATAATGCCGAATAAAGGTATTCTGAGATGACCACGTCGCTGCTCTGCAAATCTGATCAGAAGACACATGTGCAACAGCTGCCCAGGAAGTAGACAGAGCACGGGTTGAATGGGCTCGTAGACCAAGAGGAACTGGATCCTGTTTAGACTCATAAGCCTTAGTAATGGCCGAGACCAGCCATCTAGAGATGGTCTTAGGAGATGCTTGTAGGCCCTTATTATGCCCTTGAGGGACGATACAAAGCCTAGGGGATCTCCTCCAGCTGCCCGTCCTGTTGAGGTAAACCGATAAACAGCGAACCACATCCAAGGTGTGAGACAATCTTTCATCCTCAGAAGAAGGAGATGGGAAGCAAGCAGGCAAAATAATCTCTTGGTTCATATGAAATGGTGAAACTACTTTAGACCTGAACTCCGGGACTGTTCTCAGAACCACCTTATCCTGTTGGAAAGAGATGAAAGGTTCGTCTGATGAGAGAGCTGCCAATTCCGAGACTCTTCTACCTGAAGTCAAGGCGACCAGAAGTGACGTTTTACCCGTAAGGAGCATAACTGGAATCTCAATAATGGGTTCAAATGGGGAACCCTGTAATGCTGACAGGACAAGTGGCAAATCCCAAGGAGGAGAAAAGGATTTGATAGGAGGTCTGATCCGCATGACAGTCTTCATAAAACGAGATACATCGGAGTCTAAAGCCCATCTCACACCAGATAAAGCTGAAAGGGATTGAGGAGCAGGATGGAACAGAGGACCCTGCGACAGCAAGTCTTCTCTCACAGGAAGATGAAGAGGGTCCTCCATGGAAAGGCTCAACAACAATGGGAACCAGGGTCTCCGTGGCCAATACGGGAGCACTGCAATCACCACCACACGTTCTCTCTGAATTCTCTGCAGGAGGGTGAAGATAAGGGGAATTGGGGGAAACACATACCCCATCCGGAACTTCCAGGAACTGGGGTATTATGTTCATGTGGCCTCTTATAGGCTAAAAATGTTGTACTGTCCAATGGGAGTGAGGGGAGGAGCTAACCCTAAAGCAGTGCTGCCATGGCCGGGAAATATATATATATATATATATATATACATATATATATATATATATTCCTATTTTAAACATCTTGTTTTTATATTTACAAAATATTATGCATATATTTGTTTATTAACAAGTGCTTTAAATCTTTCTGTGGTTTGATTGATACTCTACATGTGATGTGATACACCACAAAGGTGTGCTGTAAATTTAAAATATTGTTGTTACATTAAAATGTATTGCCTATACAAATATAAAAGCTATGTTGTAACATTACCATATACATCTATTGCATCAAAGTGAATTTCTATAAAATAATATTGCTTACCATTATTGTGGGTCAAGGAGACGAACAACACATTGAAATGCAAAGCCTAGCTGTGCACAGTTTTCGAACTAAAAATAATTAGTCAGTTTAAAAATGCAGACATCAAAAGAGAAAATAGGACATTTTTGTCAGGGCCAGCATTATAATGATTATCAGTTGAGTAATCAGCAGTAAATGTAGTTAAGTACAATGCAAGTAACAGTACACTTTGCAGAACTATACTTTAGGGTACATGACATATTGCTAGCTAGAGTATTTTTGTTTGAGATAATTCTCTGGAAAATAGACATGACATTTAAAATCACGAAACCGATAAAAATGAAAAAAGATGTTTAGGTAATATGTTTCTCTTCACTTTTTGAGAGCTCACTAAAAGATAGTTAGTCCCAAAAAAAAACCCATAGCAAATCCACAGTGGTAAGATGTTCCTATTCTATTCTATGTGTCAGAATGTATGTCCAAATTTCAGTGCACGTCCTGATATGAAAAAAGTGAAGAAATTCTTGACTAAATCACTAACATGATTTTTTTTAAAGATTTATAAAACTTAAATGGTGACAGGTATTGTAAATGACACAAATGAGTAGGGAGTCAGTTGATAAGCTTTGATCTCCTGCTGAGTTCTCTCAGACATAAATATCATCCAGTCTGTTGCTAGAAATGCTGTGGCAACAAAAGACATTGAATAGGCATAGTATAATGAGACACACTTTAAAATGTTAAAAGACACAGAGGCTATCCTAGATATAATTAAAACAAATTCGAATACACACCACCAACATTGTTCATGGTGCACATTTACTGGACGTTAATGATGTTCTGTAGAGCGTCACAGACATTGCTCCAGACACTGATGTCCTTGTACACACTTGTACTATCAGCGAGAGACCCTCGCTTTCGGCTGTCAGAGCAGGGTGAGCCCCCGCTCTGATTGGCTGTGCAAGTGTTGACGTTTGTCACGTGAGACACAGCAGATAGTAATTCCACGTGTATCTATTAACCCCTTCCCGCCTGCAGTGGCGGATCCAGGAAGAGGAAAAAAACAAAAAAAACAATTGCTTTAAAAAAAAAACAGAATCTTTAAAAAAACAAAAAAACACGCTTGCAGGCAGAGACGGAGGTGAGAAGGGATTGGAAGATCACCCTCACCTTCTCTGCCTGCCTGCCAGGCTGCTCGGGGAGCCAAACAGGCAGCACAGAGAAACCTCTGTGCTGCCTGTTCGGCTTCCCATGCAGTGTGACACGAAAGTGCCGACAGGTCACGTGACCGGCACGCTGACGTCATACGCGTGCCGGGTCGCGTGATCTGTCGGCACAACCGCCTGGGAGCCGAACAGGCAGCATGGGGGAGACCATGCTGCCTGCCACTAGCCACCAGGGAAAAAGGTAACTGCTGGGGAGTGGGGAGATGGGGGGGATGTACTGGGGAAATTGGCAGGAGCTTATTAATGACAAGTAACACTGGCATAATATTGGGCAAATTGGCAGGGGCATATTAAATGGCAAATAACACTGGCAAATTACTGGGCAAATTGGCTGGGGCATATTAAATGGCAAATAACTGACATATTATTGGGCAAATTAGCAGGGGCATATTAAAGGGCAAATAACACTGGCATATTATTGGGCAAATTGGCAGGGGCATATTAAATGGCAGTTAACACTGGCATATTATTGGGCAAATTGGCAGGGGCATATTAAAGGGCAAATAACACTGGCATATTATTGGGCAAATTAGCAGGGGCATATTAAATGGCAAATAACACTGGCATATTATTGGGCAAATTGGCTGGGGCATATTAAATGGCAACTTACACTGGCATATTATTGGGCAAATTGGCAGGGGCATATTAAATGGCAAGTAACACTGACATATTATTGGGCAAATTAGCAGGGGCATATTAAAGGGCAAATAACACTGGCATATTATTGGGCAAATTGGCTGGGGCATATTAAATGGCAGCTAACACTGGCATATTATTGAGCAAATTGGCTGGGGCATATTAAAGGGCAAATAACACTGGCATATTATTGGGCAAATTAGCAGGGGCATATTAAATGGCAAATAACACTGGCATATTATTGGGCAAATTGGCTGGGGCATATTAAATGGCAACTAACACTGGCATATTATTGGGTAAATTGGCTGGGACATATTAAATGGCAACTAACACTGGCATATTATTGGGAAAATTGGCTGGGGAATATTAAATGGCAACTAACAGTGGCATATTATTGGGCAAATTGGCTGGGAAATATTAATGGCAAATAACATTGGCAATGTGTATGTAATGGGGTGATGGAGGCATGTAAATGGGGTGATGGGGCATGTCCTTGATGTGCAACATGGGTTATGGGTCATGTCATGCGTGTGCATCGTGGGTAGGGGGGTGCCCAAATTTTATCTGCCTAGGGCAGCACAAAACCAAGATACACCACTGGGGGGGAGAGGAGAAAACACGGGGGAGAGAGGAGAGAACACTGATGGGGGAAGAGTAGAGAATACTGATGGGAGGGGAGAGAGGAAAGAACACTGATGGGGAGAGAGAGGAGAGAACATGTATGGGGAAGAAGAGAGAACACTGAAGGGAGAAGAAGAGAGAACACTGATGGGTGGGGGAGTGAGGAGAGAACACAGACGAGGGAGAGGAGGAAAATAAACAGCTATAGGGAAGAGGAAAGACACACACATGTTTAGAGGGACAAAGAGACAGTCATTGGAGGTAGAGAATAGAGAGAGACATGGGAAGTGGAGAGGAGACATACAGACATGGGAAGGGAGAGGAGAGAGACATAAATGGGAAGGGAGAAGAGAGAGACATAAATGGGATGGTAGAGGAGAGACAAACAGACATGGGTTGGCAGAGAAGAGACAGACAAACATCGGATGGCAGAGGAGAGACAGACAGATATGGGAAGGGGAGAGGAGACAGACAGACATGGGAAGGGAGAGGAGAGAGACATAAATGGGAAGGGAGAAGAGAGAGACATAAATGGGATGGTAGAGGAGAGACAGACAGACATGGGTTGGCAGAGAAGAGACAGACAAACATGGGATGGCAGATGAGAGACAAACAGATATGGGATGGCAGAGGAGAGACAGACAGATATGGGAAGGGGAGAGGAGACAGACAGACATGGGAAGGGAGAGGAGAGAGACATAAATGGGATGGTAGAGGAGAGACAGACAGACATGGGATGAGAGAGGAGAGACAGAGAGATGGGAAATGAGAGGAGAGACAAACGGACATGGGAAAGAAGATGATACATAGATGGGAAGGGAAGGAAGAGGAGAGAAACGGACATGGAAGGAAGAGAGACAGAGGGACACGGGGAGTGAGAGGAGTGTGACAGACATGGGAAGGGAGAGGAGCGTGACAGAAGGACATGAGAGAGAGGAAAAGACAGACGGACATGGTAGAGAGGATAAGACAGACGGACATGGGAGAGAGAAAAAGACAGACGGACATGTGCCCCTCCAGAGATCAGACTCTGGATCCGCCACTGCCCGCCTGTAGGACGTTCCATGCCGTCCTACTTTTTAGTGCCAAGATTTTAGTAGGACGGCATGGAACGTCCTACATTAAACAGCTCATTGCGGTCTCCCTTGCGGACTCTTTTGTGTGGTACTTGCAGAAGGGTCCCCACTGTCAGGTGAGGCCACTTACACAATATCGGTGTATATATATTTGATAATATAATATAATATCGGTGTATATATATTTGACAATATATATACATATATTAGATATCGAAGGTATGCTGTGGTATCTGCAACCAAGACTTTACCAGCAGACCCTTTAAGTCCTGTAAGTTGAGAAGTGGGGCCTCCATGGATTGGACTTGTTTGTACAGATGCACGATTGGACTGAGATCTGGGCAATTTGGAAACAAGTCAACACCTTGAATTCATTGTTGTGTTCCTCAACCATTCCTGAACAATTTTTTGCTTTGTCCCAGGGTACATTATGTTGCTTAAAGAGGATAATGCCATCATGGTGGACATGGTAGGTAGTATGTTTCAAAGTAACATCCAAAGTAACATCCACAACAATGGGAGCACCCAAAGTTTCCTAGAAGAACATTGCCCAAAGCATCACACTGCATCCGCCAGCTTGCCACCTGTCAGTGATCATAATATACACTTTTTTATATATATTTATATCGAGCAGGGAGATTTCAATAGAGGGTAACCCTGGAGTGAGAAGATTTTAAGTTGAGTTGTGAAGTCTTTGATCAGTAGAATAAAACTTAACTTTTAATAATCATAGTTAAAACAGAACACAAATAACCCAATCAGTTAGTTCCTGCACAATGTATAGCTGAATTGGGGAGATGAAATGTTCATCTCACCTCAACTCACCTACTATTCACTTCAACTCACCTGATAATCACTTCAACTCACCTAATCACTTCAACTCACCTTTTATTGAATATCCCCATCAGTCTCAAAAATAGCTTTGATCAACTTAAATTTGGCACCTTTTTGACTTTGTCTCAAAAATAGCTTCAATCATATTACCTCCCTATACTTTCAATGGGGAAGCTTGGGTTTTATTTCTAGGTCAAACTCGGGTGCCGACTTTGACTTGGTCAAAAAATGGAAGTCGACCTCCAAAGACGAATTTTAGTGAATAGACCCAAATGTGTCATATTACACATAAAGAGGTAGCATATATTGCTTAATGCACCCCAAAATGACAGTTCACTGGTTGGATATGAATCCAAAGATAGTCACACTGTAAGAGATTTTTTATTTTTATCAATGTAAACTGTGATGAGAAATACATCCTCCCAATAAGGGAGTTAAAGTGAAAAATTACTGAAAGGGCAGTGTGTGCCATAACAATCATATGCATGTAGTTATTCATGTCATCTAGCAAATGTTGGTACACTGTATCAGTTTATTTCACAAAAAAGGGAGATATTAGGTTTGCTACTGTAGCAGGCTGACTTATAAAATTTGGTATTTAAATATTTTTTATTTTGTGTACTTGTATTATACAAAGATAGTAAAAAAGGCAATTGATATAAACATAGTTCCGTACAAACATTCACGTCAAAAATAGAACATTTGTCTTAAGAAGGAAAGTTGAAAGAGGGTTGTGTTTCAGTAAATTTTGTTTATAGATACTGTAACGGACCGTCACACCCAGCAAGTCTTTCCTGGACCCTTGCTCTTTGTACCCAAATAGACAGGACATCTAGCAGTTAGGTACAGCAAGATTGAACTACTTTATTTGACAAACAACACAGACTTATAAAAGACATACACATGACATCACAGACATTAGTATACAATGGGGGGAAGAAACTAAACATAGTTCTCCAACTAACTGCAGCTAGGAAAACATTAGACATTCAGACTGCAAACCAAATTACCATACAGTGAGTAGACACACAGTAAGAAACATAATGTACACAACATAATCAGTTTACCAGTTAATCCAGTTAAAACAGAACAATGGATGTTGGAGTAAACTATTGGAGTCACTGTCACATTATAAACTTTCAGAGTGGTCTACTAACAGAATTAAACATTACACATAACCAATACACTAACAGAATATAATTAACTAACAATATTAACGTATAGTGCT
The DNA here is from genome assembly GCA_036172795.1 of Pelodytes ibericus. Lineage (NCBI taxonomy): Eukaryota > Metazoa > Chordata > Amphibia > Anura > Pelodytidae > Pelodytes > Pelodytes ibericus. The sequence goes on along the minus strand of CM069858.1, from coordinate 101,439,933 downwards.
ATGGCACATCCCTTACCCAGGTAGTCCATTCATTTGTGAGTTGGTTCGGTAGATTCAATCTACCGAACACCCAGGCAGAAAGGCACGAACAAGCCTTTCTGCAGGGGAAAATGCAAGCTTTTACAATGGGGCCATAGTCCAGAGGCAGCAGGCGAGCAACCAGGCTTCTCCAGAACATAGTGGCGAGGTTGGTTCCGCCACATCTTTCCCCTTTTCCAAACAGACTAACAGGGTATCTGACCTCCTGCCAGTCAGTGCCCTGGTTAGTCCAGCAGCCCACCCACAAAACAGAAACAGCAGTACAGCCCACCAACAATAAATGGATACTACACCCGAGTAAGGGAGAACCTTGTCCATGTCCAGGTGCCTCACCACTGCTGTGTGGGGGACTGGTAGGCTGCCTAGGTGGGTTGCTGAGTGGGCAGAGACCAGCGGTACTCTGCCCTGGTGCCAGCACTACCACAGAAGTAGCCTGGTTGGAGCCTGGTTGCTGGAGGGGGAGACCGACTGTTTCCCCTTTGGATACACAGCTCTGCTGCTGGAGGGGGAGACCGATTGTCTCCCCTTTGGACAAACCACCATGCTGCTGTGGGGGGAGACTGAGTTTCTCCCCTTTGGCTAAACAGCCCTGTTGCTGGGGGACAGGACCGACTGTCCCTACCCCCTGTGCTGTAAGTGCAGAGACCACGGTCCCATCTGCACAGTTGTGGGGCTTACTGTCTCCCCCTGGTACTTTAAGCTGTCACTGGGGAGAGGGGGTAACAAGCTCCTCACCCATATATACTCCCATCCGCTGGGGAGGGAGACAGACTGTCTCCGCTCCCAATACAGTGTCCTGCTGCTGGGGAAAGGAGACTGGGCTCTCTATTCCCTGCTGGACACTCTGCCGCTGGGGAAAGGAGGCTGGGCTCTCTATTCCCTGCTCTATCTGCCGCTGGGGAGGGAGGACAAGGCTCTCCTCTCCCAATAAAACACTCTGCCGCTGGGGAGGGAGGACAAGGCTCTCCTCTCCCAATAAAACACTCTGCCACTGGGGAGGGAGGACAAGGCTCTCCTCTCCCAATAAAACACTCTGCCGCTGGGGAGGGAGGACAATGCTCTCCTCTCCCAATAAATCCTCTGCCGCTGGGGTACAGGACCGACTGTCTTTGCCCCCTGTAACTCAGCCTGCCGCTGGGGAAAGGAGACTGGGCTCTCTGTTCCCTGCAAATCACACTGCCACTGGGGGATGGAGACGATGCTCTCCTCTCCCTGTGGGGCCAGTGGAGAGACCTCGGTCCCATCTCCACTTGCCGGCTGGAGGTCCTCCCAGTACATCTCTATGATATCCTCCCAGCTGAAGGGCTCTGGACCTGGGTCTGCCACGATGCTCTCCTGCTGGGTATCCTCAATAGAGCGGAACAGGTGTTTGTAATCCTGCTCCAGTTCCCATTCCAGGGATACAAGGTGGGTCAAGTCTGGTCTCACTTCGTGGGGGTCATCCCAGACTTGCATACCCTCCCTCCAGTCAAAAATTTCTTGGAACCGGGTCTCGTCAGTGCTCCCAAAGTCAGGTTCTGTGAAAGCCTCCCACAGCAAGTCAGGGCCATTAAACTCTTCTCCCTCCGAGTTATCATGCTCCACTGTCCAGGGTGTATACCGAACTGTATACCACCAGAGTGCCTGGTAGGCATCCTCTAGCCATAGCTCCTGCAATACCCGGTGCTCAAGCTCCTTTACCCAATGCTCCAGGGGCTGCTCTCCCAGGAAGGGCATCTGCAGTGCCAGTCGCGTCTGCTGTCGCTGCTCCTCGCTGGGGAGTCCCTCGCCCCACTGATATTGTACATTATCCAGTGCCTGGTACCAGATGCCTTTCCTTATTGCATCCCGGCCATCCAGGTCTTCCTCCTCATATGGAACTTCTGTTTGGGTCCAGCCTGGTTCCATCCTGCTTCTGTCAGGGTCGCTGTACTGAGACATGCGTTGCCCTCAAATTATAAATCCAGGAAATGGTGTTGCCTTGTAGCTGTCCTTCTGGGCTGTGAGAACAATCCCGTCGCTTGCCACCAATTGTAACGGACCGTCACACCCAGCAAGTCTTTCCTGGACCCTTGCTCTTTGTACCCAAATAGACAGGACATCTAGCAGTTAGGTACAACAAGATTGAACTACTTTATTTGACAAACAACACAGACTTATAAAGGACATACACATGACATCACAGACATTAGTATACAATGGGGGGAAGGAACTAAACATAGTTCTCCAACTAACTGGGGCTAGGAAAACATTAGACATTCAGACTGCAAACCAAATTACCATACAGTGAGTAGACACACAGTAAGAAACATAATGTACACAACATAATCAGTTTACCAGTTAATCCAGTTAAAACAGAACAATGGATGTTGGAGTAAACTATTGGAGTCACTGTCACATTATAAACTTTCAGAGTGGTCTACTAACAGAATTAAACATTACACATAACCAATACACTAACAGAATATAACTAACTAACAATATTAACGTATAGTGCTATGGCACATCCCTTACCCAGGTAGTTCATTCATTTGTGAGTTGGTTCGGTAGATTCAATCTACCGAACACCCAGGCAGAAAGGCACGAACAAGCCTTTCTGCAGGGGAAAATGCAAGCTTTTACAATGGGGCCATAGTCCAGAAGCAGCAGGCGAGCAACCAGGCTTCTCCAGAACATAGTGGCGAGGTTGTTCCGCCACAGATACTATCAAAGTGAGGTAGCTGAGACTGAAGATTTACTGCACAAATTGGACATAGGTTGGTAGGGTACAAATAAAAACAATTGAAAAATCCCTCATAACATTTAATTACTAATTATTACTAAGCAAGGTACATCCATACTAACATTCATACAACCTTTCATACTATTCATGAGGGAGGGCTTGGGTTGATAACTACTGTCTGCTGCAGATATCTGAGTAAAAGTGTGTCTGAACTTGTAGCGAACGAATGAATGAGAGTCAAATATATGGGGTGCGTTAGGAGTTCCTAATGGAGGCACAGATGTTTTTACAACTGTCCCAGATTGCCTCATACTTCTGCAGAGCATCGTTAGTTGTGTAAGAACCTTTTTCCATAGTGTATTGGTAATGTATTTGGGTAATTAATTCTCTCTGCGTTGGTGGATCAGATCTAAGACAGTATCTATCAGAATTTTACAGGCTAGAAAGATATTAATGATTAAAGCTTTTTCGTATTTATTTAGAGTAGGAAGGTCTACATGGAATAGAAACATCTGGGGTGAGATAGGTATAGTATTGCCAAACAAATCAGAGAGTAGGTGTTCTAGATTATTCTTTAGTTCAGTCAAATTCTCGCAAGTCCAACACACGTGAAACATGGTGCCTGGATGTATCTGGCATCTCCAGCAAGTGGTTGACGCCAGAGGATTGATTTTATTTAATCTTATTGGCTCCATGTACCACCTGTGGAGAACTTTGAAATATAATTCCTGGAGACCCACTGAGTGGGTTGACTTCCTGGTGAGATTCAAGGCACTAAACTATTCTTCGTTGGGAAATTCCCTTCTTAAATCTCGTTCCCATTTAGAAATGGAAAGAGATTTGTTAAGGCGAGGTTCTATGTTGGAAAGAGCCTTAATTTTCGTGATTACCGTATTTGCTCGATTATAAGCCGAGGTTTTTTTCAGAAAAAAAAATCTGAAAACTACCCCTCGTCTTATAATCGAGGTCTTCTTATAATCTGACCTCAAATTGAGGTCAGATTATAAGACATGGATCCAGGTCCCCAGCAGAGCTGCAGGGGACCTGGATCCCCCTCTCTAGCAGCAGGGGATGTCTGCGCAACGAGCGCAGACTCCCCTGCTTCCGCCCGGCACGACCGCCGGGGCTTCTGTGAAGAAGCCGGGTACTTCCGCTTTCGTCACAGAAGTCCCGGCGAGTGTGCCGGGGCGGCAGCAGGGGAGGTCTGCGCTCCTCGCGCAGACTTCCTCTGCTGCCCCACTAGCCACCAGGGACAATCGGGCAGCTGGGGGTTGTCTGCACGATACGTGCAGACATCCTCCATGCTGCCCGACACGGCAGACTATTATGACGGACAGCTGTCAGACATCCCCCGGCTGCCCCCACTAGCCACCAGGGATCAAGGTAAGGGGAAGGGAGGGAGGGGGGCAGAGAGACAGGGGGAGGGGGGCAGAGAGACAGGGGGAGGGAGGGAGGGGGACAGAGAGACAGGGGGGACAGAGAGACAGGGGGAGGGAGGGGGCAGAGACAGAGTCAAGGGGAGGGAGGGGGTTAAGAGACAGAGACAAGGGGAGGGAAGGGGTTAAGAGACAGAGACAAGGGGAGGGAAGGGGTTAAGAGACAGAGACAAGGGGAGTGAGGGGGTTAAGAGACAGAGACAAGGGGAGGGAAGGGGTTAAGAGACAGAGACAAGGGGAGTGAGGGGGTTAAGAGACAGAGACAAGGGGAGGGAAAGGGTTAAGAGACAGAGACAAGGGGAGTGAGGGGGTTAAGAGACAGACAAGGGAAGGGGGGAGAGAGAGAAAAATGGGGGCAAGGGAAAGAGAAAGGCAGCATTGGCACATGAAAAGAAATAAAAACTAGAAATACATTTTTTGATCATAATTTTTTATTAAAAAGGCAATTTACATATGAATATATACAAGTTGAACTTTTTTCCTATAGGGTAGTCTTATATTCAGGGTTTTAGTTTTTTTCCTAATGGAATATCCAAAGTTTGGGGGGTCGTCTTATAATCAGGGTCGTCTTATAATCGAGTATATATTGGGTCTAATTTGATTGGTATTAATAAAATGTTTTAAACGTTGGAATAATAGAAAGTCCCCCTGATGTGCGCCGTATTTAGTTTGTATTTCTGAGAGCGGTAAAATTCCGCTTAGTGTGTTAAAATCTGCTATCTTACTGATGCCTCTGTTTTCCAAGCTGGATAAGTTGAGATCCGGCATGTTCAAGCTTATAACTTAGATCGGGGAGTCTAAAGTAAGAGAAGGAATAAGATGGTATGTTTTTTTAGCTTTCTGAAGTGTAATTAGAGCATCGTTGATAACATTGTGACAAGAACTAAATTTACTATATGCTGTGGGAGGTAACCAGAATAAGTAAAAAGGATAATTTAATTTACTGTTTTCTTTTTCTATTCTAAACCATCCTACATTTGGTTTAATTGAGTTCCAGAATAAGCAGTGGGCTAACATGCATGTTTCGTGTAGTTCGTGCAGGTCAGGGAAACCCAAGCCGTCCTGGTTTAATTTTGCCTTTAATATTGAGCTTTGTATCCTAGAGGTTTTTGAATTCCAAATGTAATTCGAAATTGTCCTAGAAAGTTGTTTAATTTCATTACTAGATGCTCGAAAGGGGAATAGTTCTGAAAATATAAAGTATTTTAGGAATAACGTACGACTTCACAATGTTTAGACGACCCATCCAGGAAGGTTCTAATCCTTTCCATTTGGAAAGCTGTTCTCTTAAGTTGGTTGTTCAGGTAGAATAATTCACCTCCCTACATTGTTGTAAATCAAACATGATCTTGATGCCGAGATGGATTATACTGTTATTGCTCCAGTTAAAATGAATCTTTTTTTCTAATTCATTTATCTGTGGTACGGGTACTTCGTACATAATAACATGTGATTTACCTAAATTTACCTTATAGTTGGAATATAGAGCATATTCTTGTAGGTTTTTAAGGAGTGCTGTAATTGATTGTTCTGGTTATAGTAATGTTAATAGGATGTCGTCAGCATAAAGAGTAATTTTAAATTCTGACCTCCCACAGGAAATTTCTATAACATCTTTGTTGGCTCTTATCCGGGTTGCCAGGGTTTCAATCGAAAAGGCATATAATAGAGGGGTAAGTGGGTAGCCCTGCCTAGTTCTGTTTTTGATGTGAAAGGGCTCTGAGTTTACTAATGGGCCATGTACTCTAGCAGTAGGAGAGGTGTATAGTGCCGTGGTGCAGTCTTTGAATGCTCCTTTCAGGTCAAAGGACTCAAGGGTGTGAAAGAGAAAGCGCCAACTGACCCGATCGAAAGCCTTTTCGGCGTTAGTGACGTATACAATTTGATATTGCACTGCTTCAATATTATTGAGAGCCTTGACCCATAAGTTACATTCCCGTGTATGGATAGATGGGAGAAAGATTTCTCCATCAAGATACGGGGGAAAGACTGGGCAAACTCCCTAAATCAAGCATATAAATCTATACATTGTTCAAATATAAATCTACACTCTATAAATGTATGATTAGAACTTATTTGGTCCTGAGTCGTCTTGCATTAATGACAGAAATCTGTTGGAGATGTGGTCTAATGAAAGGAGATTATATCCATTTTTTTATTTTTCATTATTAAATATTTTTATTTTCTGTTATTAAATTCAAAAACCGATACACTTTCAAATTGTGCAAATACATTTACAAAATAGACACTTTACCTCCCTACAACACACATCCCAGGTACTTTTTATAGGAAATAAAAAGAGGTGTACATATGTACAACAAGTAACATCTCTTCAGTGGGCAATAACGGATGCAACAGGATCTGAGATCAGTATATTCCCCCATATAGAAATCTATATAGCAGGCTTCAATTATGTTATAAGGGCGGTAATAATGCTAACCCATTCATCCTTTTTGGTTTAATTCTGAATTCTAATTTTAAACTCTCTTCATCTGTAGCTGGTGTTGGAGTTTGGACTGCATTCCAATTCATAGCAATCATCATTTTGGCAGCCAGTAAGATGTATATTATAAAGTTTCTACAATCGGCAGGTCAAATATGATCTGTCAGATGCAGAAGATAATTTTGTGGTGTAAATGGTATCTCAACACTACATAATCTATATATCTGCTGGTAAATCATTTTCCAAAAAAGCTGGATACATGGACAACTCCACTAAACATGGAGCAGATCTCCTTTATGAACTCCACATCTCCAGCATACATTTGACCTCTGTGGAAATATTTTATTTAACTGACTTGGAACTAGATACCATCACTAGAGACCATCTGTTTATGATCTTATATTGCATTTCTCTCAAATTGAAACAATGAACGTCTTTATATACCATTCTCAACAAATCAATCCAGGCCTCTTGCAAAATTTCTATGTATTAGTTTTTTTCCCACTTATCAGTAGCTGAAAAGATCAAATCTGGTTTAATGTTTCTTTAAAAAGAAATACATCCTAACTTTTCTGAATCTTTGTCATCAAGAAGCTCTTTTAAAAAAGTATCTGGTAAAATTTTAATGCAGGATGCATGGCGATTTCTCTATTGGGGACTCCATATTCCTGGCAGATGGTTTCAAATAAAAATCATTCAAATTTCAATAAATAGGGGGCCAAAGGGGGCATATACTCCAATGGAGGCATATACTCCTTTGTTCACAATTACATACGTTAAGGTCTTCTATATTTGCACTTAGAACTTGCAACGGTACAACAAATTATTGTTCATCATCATCTTTTTAACATTTTTTATCCCAGCACATAAACAATTCCTCCATTATCAAACTTTTACCTTTTTATTTATTTTAATTGTTTCTTACTCTGTCCTACCAAGCAGAAAAGAGTACCCAAGTCATCTGTATCTAGTAGATCTTTTTCAATAGCATACCATGGTTCAGATCTCACATTATTCATTTGTGAATTTAGGGCATGTGAAAATTTTACATGCCATTAGATACTCTGGAATGTTTGGGACTCACAATCCACCCTGACTGAATCTGTACATAGTGGACTGGACCTTTTCCAACCAGCCAGGAGGGATGTGAAGATGTACCATTTTATATAGATAGGTCCATCTAAGTAGGACAAATGCTTTTAAAATGTTTATACAGTCCCACTACTAAAAACCTAATGGTCTCCAGTTATTAAGTAGCTTTTGGTTCTGAATTAACAGAGGAAGAAAGTTAATCTCTGATATTTTTGGGGGATCTGAGCATATTTTTGTACCTAAATAGTTTATATATCTGAATTGGTCACGATGTTGTTTTATTTCCAGCTACCTACAGGTGGGGGACTCCCCTACACTCATTCCAACTGGCCAATGCTATTTATCTGGCTTGGAATTTTGTTACTTCTTTGTGTCCACGACTTGTAGTAACATTGTACTGGGAAGCTTATATATAACCCTGTTATCTTGCACATCTTGAACAGGCATCTGATGTCTTGAAAGTAGGCATTTCCACACTTTTACTGATATTTGTGACTTTTGTCCTTTTTAATTGATTTTTATTATTCATTTTATTTTCATCTTTATATTTATTTCCATGTTACATGTATTTTTACTTTATTATATTAGTATTTTTATATTTACCAGTATTCTTATCATTTTTAATTTTAGATATATTTATTTGTTTATCAATTATTTTTTATATATACTTTTTTGTTTACACTTCAGACATATAATGATGTCCGAATGTATCTTTGTTTAATTGTGGATCACCTAAGTCCCTATTAGGTTGTTTCCTGTTTTGGTTTTCTGTACATAAATTATGTAACATCACAAACACATTTTTGATTCCTTCAGTCAAACAAGAATCCCTTAGAAATATTTTAAATATGTGTTACATAAAAAAAGATAAAACAAATTTCTCAAATCACAAACAAACACATGAAGAGATACTAGAGGTGATTAAAGGAACACCTATCACATTTCCTGGACCAGAAAATGCCTTTAACAATATATTAAAGGGAAATAATATTCCTGATGATATGCTGGCTGCCTCCATGATGGTGATTCCAAAAGAATGAAAAGATAAACTAATTCCAAGTAATTACAGACGTATATCTTTACTAAGTGACAACATTAAAATATTCACAACAATCTTAGCCAACAGATCATAGCCAATTCTTCCAAGAATCATAAATAAGGACCAAGTTGGATTCATATACAATCATGAAGCCAAATCAGATGCAATACGAATAATGCATAATCTTATACAACAAACAGAAGCATTAAACAAACAAGCCATTTTCATATCATTAGATGCTGAAAAAGCCATTAATGGAGTAAAATGGAACTTTATGTTTGAGGCTCTTTGTCATGTTGAAATTTCTGGATAGATCTGAGAGATTTTCCATATCTATAATTTCACTATATATTGAACTATTGGCTACTGCAGTTGGCTACTTAGAAACAATTGGATATTTCTGGTATTCGAAGTAGACAAATTGACAACAAAATAAATCTATTTGTAGATGACATAATGCTATACATTACAAACTCTTTAAAATTATTACCTGCTTTATTTTACACAATAGAAACAGTCCAAATATTTTCGGGATGCAAATTAATATAAACAAAAGTACAGCATTAAATATTTATTTACCTACTGAAGCCACAAATATTATAAAATAAAAAATCTCATCTAGTGAAAAACATTAAGTATGTCACTAAAAACATATTCCAACGAAAATATAAAAATTAATAAAAATAAGACCTAAAACCTGAAAAATATGTCCCAGAAGTCATCAGAAAAATACTTTTCATTCATCAACAGAGTTAAATGAATTATATAATTTAAATATGGAACACACACATACATTTTACCTAAATAACATGAAGGTAATAACATAATAACATAAAAGAATGGGAAGAAATAAATAGAAGGAAAAATGAAGAAGGGCAATAAAAAAAAGAAACAAATTCTAAAGAAATTAAAGAAGAAAGAAAAGTAAGATATAATAAAAATGGGAACAAAAAAAAGAGAAGAAAGAGGAAAAGGTATTTGCATTTGCATTTTGTTTCTATCTTTTTTTTTTTGTAATGGGTGATAAATTTAGATGTAGAACTTTCAAACCACAAACACTTTCTCCACAACTGTAACAGCATATTAAAATCACCTTTTTGTTTCAATAAAAGAAACATAAAGGTTATTTAAAAGTGAAATAGTTTTTTTCATGACATATCACTCAACCAACTTAAAGGTACTTTAGAGGTGACATAGTGCAGCCTCTAAAGCCAATTTAATTCATGCAATATTTGATTTGGCATGCATGCTCTTGGATGCCCTTGCAATTTTTTGATACACTGGCAAGATGACAAGTCATCAAAAACAAATTCATTGTGCATATTTTGAGCAGTTAAATTTTCGAGCACACCATACATAAAACACATACAATTGTTAATAAAACACCACCAGAATTATTATTTTTTTTATTTAGAAAGTGTTTTACAGAGAAGAATACATTGAGATTTCTCTCATTTTCAAGTATGTCCTGGAGATCAAATCCAGAATGATTTTACACTTTTAACAGCAGATACAAAATACATACATACAAATGTATGCAGGGAAGTTGGGCAAGTGCCAAATATAGCCATTGTTTAAAAAATCAAAATAAGACAAGGTCTATAGACTTTTTACATTTTAATTCTGTGTAATACAATCTGCACCACTCTCTTCCACCAGTTTTTTTTTATATAACTAATATCTTGAGTCTCCCGACTAAAGCACCAGGCTTGCTAGCTCTCAAGAAACTCCTAAATATTTTCCTTAGCACTAGCCTGTTATTTCTAGGGACATGAAGTGCAATGAAATACATGAATTGACATATCTATCCAGCAGTGGGTTATATTAACAACCCTCACATTTCTTAGGATTTTATTTGCAAAAATAGCAATATTTAAATAAATTGTGTGTTTATTTACAAGCCAGTAGTTCTTTTGTGTTCCACTCTTGTTGTTGAACTATCGTTCTCTTTTTGTATATCAGTGCATTTCTGAGAAGAAATGTAATCGGTATAGTTATTGTATCCATTTTCTTATGCTTGGCATGTATTGTGAAGCAGGTAGGATCAGTAATGCTCTGATTCCCATGATTGGACTAATTTCAGGAACAGCATCATCTGTTATGCTATGATTGCAGTGCTGTTTCTTGTGAAGTAGCCAGAGACGCAATGTTCTTGACTCAAAATGATCTGTAGAATCCAGAAACTTCTGTGGACCCTGCACAAAAGCTTATATGTTCTTTCCTGGTATCTGTGTGAGAGATTTTAAACAGCTATTACTTGAACCAAGGCCTGTAGTATAGTTTATAGTAGAGATTAATGGATGTCTCACTGTGTTATCATCGATAAATGATTCTACAAGTAACTTGTGATATTTCAGTGTTACAAATGTACAACAGTAATATATTTAAAGTGAACATCAAGATAAGCACAACAAAACAGACAGTAATATTCTTAATACAAGTGATAACTCATTGAGTTCTGGTAACTAGACACTTAATTTTTTATTTAAAGCAATACAGTTTGACTCTTTTTTTACTTTATTTTTTCTTTTCAAGTCTTGATAAATGCCTATGGAGAAGATATTTTCTCAGCTATATGTAAAATAAATTCAGCGTGAGGTGTTTGTGAATTACAGCAGAATTTGTATTAGGCTAATGAATTTGGCCATTTTGTATTGAACAATAAACCTCTGTGTTTGCCAGATATGGACATTTCTTGGACTTTTACATAGGTGCCACATCAGGTTTTCACAAAATAGAATATGTTTTTCACCAAGCTAGATTACAGCAACTCTTAAAAAAAGCAAATACTGGTAAAATATGGGCTTAGTGAATATACGTCAAATTTCTGAATTTGAATGCAAGCTAATGTTATAATGATAGAGAGAAGCAGTAAGAATGTGACAGAATCATACAAAATCAGTTGCAACAGGTTGGGATGGGCAACTACAATACAAAATCTATGGAATGCAGCTCTTTACTGCTTATGGGATTAAAAAATGGTTCACCTTAAATACTGATTCATACTGGTATTAATAGTGAAGTTTGAGAACAGAAGCCAATCTAACTTTCTGAATTCAGTTGAAGTAAATAGCAAGTTAGCTGCAGAACTATTTGACCTTTATTAATAATGCTGGTTCTATTCTAATTCATGCTGATTCAAGGTAATCACTACAGTCAAGTCACAGTTTGCAAATGCTTGTTTTACATTATTATTATGATCTATACCCAAACCAGCCTAAGGGAGAACTGACTTATCAGGAAATTTCTTCAGGCACCATTCTCCTAGCTCAGTAGCATTGTGAATGCATGGATTTATACAACCCAGCTAACAACCGCTATTAGCTCTATTGATGCCTTCCTATCATTCTAGTATATGGAAAGCTGAATTATGTAGCTTATTGTTGTCACTTGTCAATTTGCCTTGCTAAATATCATTAAAGGACAACTACACCTTGCTTGTAATAATCATTTGGTTAAACTCACAATCCTTATTTAAAACAGTTGGAGCATTTTAAAGTAATATTGGGTAGTTTCACAATATTTCTTTTGTACTCTTCTCCTGCGGGGACTGCAAACATGGGTGCCATCTTGGAATTTCTATCTTCCTTCCTGAAAGGTGCACTGAGCTCTCTGAGTGCGCCCACAGAAATTCTGTTTTGCTTTTTTTTTCCAGCTCAGTGCGTGCTTCCCGGCAGCTCCTCTGTCACAGCAGAACCATGGGAAATGTAGTTCCCATGAATCTGCTGTGATAAATAATAAACATTTTTGATTAAAAACCCACTTCTAACCACAAAATAAGTATCTAATGTACAAATCCATAAATCTGTTGTAGGGATAAGGAAATGCATGATAGAGGTGAAATTCTAGTGCGTTTAGCTGGCTGACTAAAATCCATGTCACACAAATCTGCTAACCAAAAGTGCCACTATATCATGGCGCAGTTCAAAAAGCACACAACTATTGAAGAGTATGCTTGACTATACAGCATAACACACTAATCCTAGCACAGCTGAAGAGTCAGGCATACTACCTTCTGTTTCTGATTACTCTGATTAACAAGAGTACCACAATACCGTGGCGAAAAACCATCTATGGTGGGCAAACATTTTTCCAGTGCTTTGTTGAGCTTACGCCTAACCTTTTCTAATGGCTTAAGACTTGCACAGCACAACCAAACCAACTGTGGTACTATTTCAGACCAAATGATTAAAGCATCAGGATACAATTGTTTCACCTGCCACACATATGTTCTGAATTGGTGCAATAGCAGCACTGACTTTACTTCGCCCACATCATTACCTCCATAATGTAACATGACAATATGAGGACATGGTAAAATAACAATACAATTTTTAAATACATCCAGTAAACGTGTTCTTTTTAAACTTCTAACACCAATCCAGTATAATAACATAGATTGTCTCCATAGATTCTGTCCACAGCTCTTCCATAAGCCCACTGAATAAACGAATGGCCCACAATCCAAATAATTAGGAGTGGTGTATCTGAAAAGAAATATAGTCAAATATGTTCACAAAAATTGTGGCCTTACATATAGCTGATATCTATTAGAAGATCCTCTACCCACACCCTTTTTACATTTTCTGCTAACAAACCCTGAGTTTGAGACAAATACTGATCCTCAGTAGCAGCTCTAATTCTAAAGGAATGGGACTTAATTATCCTGTCATCCCCAATCCAAACATTTACAAGTTAATTTTAGGATTTTACAAAACTGAAATTAAGAAAGAGGAATTCCAGAATGGTAGATCAAGAAACAACTTTGCAACTTAGGGTGAATGCTTAAACAGGACTGAACAGCTTTAATAGGGCAAATAACAGGATGATTAAAAGCCCTCAAATGTACCTAACAGCCTTTTCCTTCTTGATCTGTTTTAGATCTCTTTAACAAAAGTCTTAAAGAACCTTCCATCAAATATAAGTCACTGAATTGAATGCCAGTGTTGCAAGATTTGGAGACAGAAACCAATTCACTAATACGAAAGGCACCAAAAAAGCTAGCACAAAAGCAGTGGTAAAAATCTGGGTTTCCAATGGGTCCCTACAAACTTCCTTCAGTTTAAATCCCCTAATAACTGAAAAGATATTGGACATCTGGTGTATTTTTTATTTGGTTTCTGAACACAAACTCCTTTCAACATTTGCTGAATGACAAATTTTTCCCCAGTAACTTAAGAAAAAAGGAAATACCCAATAATACTATCTTTAAAGCATACTTTGATATACCCTCTTTAATTTTGACATGAACAAAATCTGTAGCATCTGATAAACTTGGGTCAATGGCATTATTAAGCTTTAGTAAGCTTCCCATGTGACTGGTATGAGTGAAAGCCCTAATAAATCACTTATCTGGGTGAAGTTAGCTTCCTGATGTGCTCTGGCAACCTCATTCCATATTCCTCTGCTAACGGAGCAAGGGACCTGAAGGCCTTAAAATCAAAGGGAGACAAAGCATCAGCTATTAAATTAACTTTGCCCTTCACGTGTTTCGCTTTAAACCAGATATTATGGACTAAACAAAGCAAAACCATATTATCAAAATGGAAGGTTATTCTTTTATTGGATAACGCAGAGCCCCAGATTTCCAAAACTACCACAATTTGGAATAATTCCAACAGAGTTATCATTTTAGTCCAACCTTTGTCAACCCACAGCTGAGGCCAACTATCAACCGCCAATTTGCCGTGCCAATAGATACCAAAACCCTTTGACCCAGCAGCATCTGTAAATATATTTAACTCCCAGTTTGACACAAAATCACTTTGCCATAAATTGGTACCATTGAAATTGGATAAAAATTCATCCCAAACCTGAAGGTCTTCTTTGATCTCCTTGGACACTCGAACATGGTGATGAGGATTTTTCAAGTATACAAGAAAGCAGCACACCAGTTAAGTCAAAAGTAAAAAATAACCTTTAGTACATCAATTAAAATATAAGACATAAATACATATATAATGAATATAACACTAGTAAAGAACAGACCAAATCCAGGTCAGTGGTAAATGTTACAAAACTAATCAAAAAAGTACAATAGTAGTATTATATAGAACAGTGCAAAAAACGGAAAAAGCAACAACAAAATAGACTTACAGGGAAAAATGAGACCAGGAGGCATATATTCAGTGACTAACACTTTATTTCTTGGATGAGGATTTTTCAAACCTGCAATCGACTTTGACATATGCCTAGAAAAAACTCTACCCATAGAAATTACTCTTGAGGCAAAGTTTAGAAGGCCCATTAAAGCCTGTATTCTTTTAACTGTAGTTTTTTTAACACTTAATAAATGTAAAATTTCACATTTCATTTTAACAATTTTTTCCTCTGGGAGATAAAACTCCATTTTTTGTGTCTATTACAATTCCAAACAGGTGGTAGGCCACTTTGTTTTCTCCTGAGCCAAAGGGATACCAAAAGTTGTGCTAAACCAACAAAACATTGTAGTAAAGGAAAACACTCATTAGAATCTGCTTTACCGATAAAAAGAAAATCATCCAAATAATGAATAGTCGTCTGTAACCCAGACACTTGTTTAAGAACCCATTCTAGAATACAAGCAACATTTTCAAAATAAAAACAAAAAGCAGAACATCCCATTGGCATACATTTATCAAAGTAAAAACTACCCTCAAATTGAAATCCTAAAGAGCCAAAATAGTCAGGATGAATGTGGAGTAGTCTGAAAGCAGCTTCAACATCTACTTTTGATAATAGCACACCCTGTCCACACTGTCTTAACCAAGTCAGGGCATCATCAAAAGTAGTATAAGACACAGAATTAATGGAACTATCCACTTCATCACTTAAAGATGCACCATCTGGGTAGGATAGATGATTAATCAATCTATGGGAACAATCCCAAGGGGGGATATCCTAAAAAATTGAAACAGAGGAACTGGAAAATGCCCTGCAACTCTACCTACAGTGATTTCTTTAGCAATCTGATTTTTAACAATATCAAAATGTAAATCAACTGAACTAAGGTTTTTAACAAATTCAACTGTAGAAGTACAAACAGGAATCTTAAAACCAAACAAAAAACCTTCTTTAAGTAGTTGTGCTCTCTGCTGGTTTGGATAATAGCTCAAAAATGGGAGCAGATTTTGCACCTTCACTGGGGTAATGGCCTTTTGAAATCTGCTTCCTATTGAGAGTTTCCAATTGTTTGTAGCACCAAAGGGATGGGTGACTACCTGCACAATTTCAATGCCTAAATTTACAGGAATTGGGCCATTTACATACAGCATCATCAAACGTCCAACAAACTCCTTTGGGGCGTAACTGTGACAAATTACTTGGAGTCTGTGTCCAATACTGACTTTGAGGTGTCCTACTGGGTAGCATAATGCTCAAAAATAGATTCTAGATGTTGAAGAAGACTGCTAGATTTATCAGGGTGACATTTACATGTTTTACATTTTCCATTGCTTAAAATATAAAATACCGGTATTTGCAATACGACCCTGATAATAAGACGACCCCCCTTTAGGAAAAAACTAAAAGCCTGAATAGAAGAATACCCTATAGGAAACAAGTTTAACTTGTATATATTCACAAGTAAATTATGATATTAAACAAATGCATTTTTTGTTTTTATTTCCTTGTATGTGCCAATGCTGCCTCTCTCTCCCCCTCCCCCCAGCTTTGTCTCTCTCCCCAGTGTTATCTCTTTCCCCCTCCCTCCCACGTTGTCTCTCCCTCCCCCCAAACTTTTCTCTCTCTCTCTCTCTCTCTCTCTCTCTCTCTCTCTCTCTCTCTCTCTCTCTCTCTCTCTCTCTCTCTCTCTCCCCTCCCTCTCATCTTGTCTCTCTCCTCCCTCCACCTCACCTTGTCTCCCCCCTCTCCTTGTCTCTCCCTCCCCCTCAGCTTGTTTCTCCTCCCCTGGTGGCTAGTGGGGTCAGCTGTGGGATGTCTGCACGATACGTGCAGACATCCTCCATGCTGCCCGACACTTCCGTCTATTTTGACGGACAGCCAGTCTGTCATAAGTGTCGGGCAGCATGGAAGGACTCGGTTTCATCATAGAAGTCCCGATGGACGTGCCGGGAAGCAGCAGAAGATGTATGTGCGCATCACGCAGACATCCTTGGCTGTTAGCGAGGGGGACCTGGATCCCATTTTTATAGTCTGACCTGGATTTGAGATCAGACTATAAGACGACCTTAAAACTAGTCTTATATTCGAGCAAATACGGTATTTACAGCTAGATGAAACTGTGAAATTACAGCAGTTTGCAGAAACCAGGACTGCACACACTAGCTGAGTAAAAGTCCTGTTTTTTGCTACAGTTTACCTATGGAATAATGCCATTGAAATGAATGGAATTTCCTGTCTCTCTGGTGATGTCATGAGACAATGTGTTGCACTGTTAAGCAATCCTACTGTGTACAAGATCAAGTTTATCACAGTCCACACAATGTATTCAATTCCAAGAGCACAGGAACTGACTAAGTGAAACAAAATTTAAATCCTCAGTATCTATATAATCAGTGCTGTCACACCTGCAGTAAAAATGCAGAGTAACACCTAGGGAGGGCTTGAGTGAAATATTAAAAATGAAATCACACTGGAAAAAATGTCTGTGCACTATACAAGAATCAATCTTCATATTGCACCAAAGTGAGTTTGGGGACTAGACTGTCCCTTTAATATGTCACTGTTAGTTTGCCCATTTAATATGCCACAGTTTGCCCATAATTATATTCCCCAGCCAGGTGCCCATCAATGTATCCCATGGTAGTTTGCACACGCCAGGAGGAAGACGTTGCAGGCCGAATGCGTTGCGTGAAAATGTTTTATTGCACTAGTTATGTTTTGCACTCTATGTTTCAATGTTTCTATGTTTCTAAACTGCTACTACTGCTGCTATTTGGAATGTTTTCCATTTATTTGCTTAATTTCCTTTGTGTTATATGCTGCTGTTTCTGTTGGTCACAATAGATATGCTAAAGAGTTGGAGACATTGGACCTACATGTAAGCATGACTGGCCAACCGAGATACCAGGAAAATTCCCGGTATGCTGTCTACCCTGAGGCAGCTTTAATTAATT
Organism: Pelodytes ibericus; assembly: GCA_036172795.1. Lineage (NCBI taxonomy): Eukaryota > Metazoa > Chordata > Amphibia > Anura > Pelodytidae > Pelodytes > Pelodytes ibericus. The sequence continues at coordinate 101,422,127 of CM069858.1, read as the reverse complement.
AAGCCGGACATGCTCCTTTAAGAAATTTGGCCAGCCACGCCACTTTAAATTTGGCCGGCTGCGCCCCTTCAATAAATCCAGCCGCGGCCAGAGCTGACTGAGCAGAATGGGAGGGGGGCCTTTGATGCGGGCAGCCTGAGAGGAAGCTGCTGGACTGCAGGGTAAGGCATGTACAATATGGTGCTGGGACACATTTATTTTATAAAAATTGAGTGTATGTGAGTGAGTGGCAGAGTGTAAGTGTGTAAGTAAGTGGCATATTAAAGGAAAACTCACTGTTGCATATTAATGGCAAATTAATGCTGGCAAATTGGCTGTGGCATATTAATGGCAAAATAATACTGGCATATTAATGAGCAGATTGACGGTGGCATATTAGTGACAAAATAATACTGGCACATTAACCCCTTAGTGACAAAACATTTTCACCTTAACTTTCCCTTGGTGACAATGACTGTTTTGACATTTCTGGGGTGTTTGTGTTTAACTGCAATTTTATTCTTTCTCACATACAGTACCCACACAAATTATATGTTGTTTTTATCGTCATAAGAAGGGCTTTCATTAGATACCATTATGTTCATCATATCCTATAATTTACTACAAAAAAAATCATAAAATATGATGAAAAATTTTAAACTTTTTCTAACTTTGACCTAAAATATAATTTATACAAATAAAATCATTAAAAAAGACCCCATCTAAATAGTTTCTAAATGTTGTCCCGAGTTCAAAAATATGCATGTTTCCATATTTTTCGGTATATTTTTGCAAGTTATGGGGCAAAAAACAAAAATAGTGTTTTTTGGTTTTTTCCTATATTGACCTTTTGACCCCAACCCGAATCCAAAATGTAGCCCTAACACTAAATTTAACCCCAACTCTAATCCTTTTTTTACCCCTAATATGTTTCAATTTTAATTTAAGTTTTAACCCTATCCCTTATGCTAAAAATTATTTAATTTTAACCCTATAGGCTAATCTAACTATATAACCAGTTTTTAATTAATTAAATATTTATTTTACATTTTTTCCATTGCTATGCTACTTAACTACCACTAGGGGCAGTCAAGTAGCATATTCAGAGCGACGGAAGTGAAGTTACTTTCACTTCGACGGAAGTGAAGTTACTTTCACTTCCGAAGCTCAGACCGGCAGAGGGCATATCGTGGGTGGCCCAGAGCATAAATTTCAGTGCTGGCTATTGCCTCGACATCGAGGCAATAGACCAGCACCGTTAAAGCGGTTTTTGCGATCGTTGATCGCGAAAACCGCTTGATTCACCGCAGGACGTGCCAGGCATGTCCTTTGTCGTTAAGGGAGTTTCTCCCAGGACTTGCCTACCACGTCCTTTGTCGTCAAGGGGTTAATGGCAAAATAAAACTGGCAAATTGGTTGTGGCATATTAATGGGCAAATTAGTTGTGGCATATTAATAGCAAAATAATACTGTCATATTAATGGACAAACAAACACTGGCATACTATTAGCAAAATGATACTGGCATATTATTGGGCAAATTGGCTGTGGCATATTAAAGGGACACTAAACGTTTTTTTTCCACTTGTGCTTATAATATAGAAGCACAAGTGAAAAGTTAATTGTACCTAGTGTGAAGATGAACTGGCGTGTACTTTTCATAGTACATGCCAGTTTATCCTCTGACTGACAGTTGCCCATGCTTCCATAGGAAGAAGGCAGCCATCTGGTCGGTGACTGTCTCTCTCTGCTAATGCAGAGTGAGACCCTCGAATTCAGCTGTCAGAGACCCTCGAATTCAGCTGTCAGAATGAGGCAAGCCCACGGTCTGATTGGCTGTGCATGTGCTGACAACCAGGAACTGGTGAGACACAGCAGTAAGTAAACACACGTTGGGTTTACTTAAATGTCCCGGGACATGTTTTATTTAACCCTTTCTTCCTTTAAGACAAAATATTACTGGCATATTAATGAGTAAGTTGGCTGTGACATATTAATGACAAACCAATACTGGCATATTAATGGCAAAATAATACTGGCAAATTGGTTGTGTCATGTTAATGGGCAAATTTGCTGTGGCAGGTTAATGGAAAAATAATACTGACATATTAATGGGCACATTGGCTGTGGCATATTAACTGGCAAGCTGACTATGGCATATTAATGGGCAAACTGTGTCATATGTTAATGACAAAGTGACTGTGGCATTTTAATTGGTACCTGACAGTGGCTTATTATAATGGCAAAGTGATGCAATGGCATGTTCTGTGGGGCAAAATAGCATGTACTATGAGGGAAAGTGACATTGTGGTTTATTCTGCAGAAGCAGTTCTGTGGGACAAAGTGACACTGTGATATGTTCTGTGGGTCAAATTGATACTGTGGCATGTCAAATTGTTTTAGTGCAATTTGAGTGCAAGTCAAGTGCTGTGGGTGCAATATAGGTGCATGGCAAGTGCTGTGGGTACTTAATGGTGCTGTGTTAATTCCTTGAGGTGCAATGTGGGCGCATAGGGAGGGAATAAAAACAAGAAATGCAATTTTTCAATAACATTTTTATTACAAATGAAAATAGTTGAAGAAAATATTAAAAAGTTCATATAAATATAAATGCAACTAGTGAGTGAGAAAGAGAGCGAGATGTGTACAGTTCTTGTGCGTGGCATAGTTAAGGGGCTCTTGTTTGTGGCATATTTATGGGGCTGCTGTGTGTGGCATAGTTAATGGGCTCTTGTATGTGGCAGAATGGTATTAGAGGAAATCCAGGGGGGGATACCCTTAGTTACAGCACCAGGTGACACCAACCCTAGATCTGTTGTAAATCCTAGGTCAAGTCCTGGGTGCCAATGTATGCCACTGTTAGTTTGTTCACTAAATATGCCACAATTTGGCCATTAAAATATTCCCCAGGCATGTGCCCATTAAAATTTGCCTTGATTAGTTTGTCCATAAAAAATGTGCCCCTATTAGTTTTTTCATTAACATATTGCCAAGTGCCCCATAAAAACAAGACACCCTCCCCAGTGCTCACCTGACCTTTTTTTGTGTGCCCAGCTCTCTGTATTTTTACTGCTCACCTCAGCATTCGTGCCTCTTGCACACTGTGTACTCAGCGAATATTGTTTCTTTGTATTTGGGTATTTCAAGCCAATAACTGAATATGCAGAGAGCTCCTGATTTGATTTATGTGATGCCTATTCTGCACCTGAGTTTGTGAGTGCATAAACGTTACCCTTTGATTTGCTACCTGACTAAGATATACTACACTATAACATTTTATTCTGTTTGTTTTTTATATTATGGAGCTCTGCTCCATAAATACGAATGTATTTGCTTTCAAGTACTGTGAGGAGTATAGGGAGAAGCTGTGGTCATACGTGTAGTTATTATATGTCATATTTATTCTGTGGACCCTTCTGATTTTTTCTGAGGTGGCTGACATTGGGAAATCCTGCCAGTGGTTGGAGAGGGCTAGACTCAAAGACAACACTGAGGCACTACTGATCATAGCAGTACAAGAACAAGCACTGAGCACCAAATCCATAGGAGCAGGGATCTACCACACCAAACAGGATCCAAGACTGTGAAGAGTGGCCTCTGAGACAGGCCAACATATAGTGGCAGGGTGTAGGATGCTTGCAGGAGCAGCATACATTGAATGACATTGTGTACAGGAACATCTGCACAGCATGTGAGCTAAACCTTCCCAAGGCAAGATGAGAGATTTATATATATATATATATATATATATATATATATATATATATATATATACATATATATATATATATATATATATATATATATAATCTTGAAATGTCCTTTCTCCACAGCATAACTGAGATGATTATTTTGCCCACACAAAACTACACAGGATTGTATATTTTGGCACTGTAATGGAGGAGTCTGTCAATTTTCTACTCCTTTTTCCCATTTTTCATATTTCTCTGTATATACTTATCTATCTACCTAAATTTACCCACCCTGGCCATATTGCTCTAAAAACCCAGTATTACCATAATTGTCTGTGGCTATTTTCCCTATTGCAACATAAATACTTTTACTGGCTGAGCATTTTTAGTTCTGTTTTATCACTGGTATGACACTTATTTTTTTTTTTTATGTGTTGGTATTTGTATTTTTCTTTTCAATGTCAAACGAGTGGTTGTGAACCCTTTGCTGCTTATTTAAATCAAATACTGTCCATTTTTTATGAGTGATTGATATTTTGAAGATTATGTAAAAAAAATGTTGAGTTTTTATTAACTTTCCCTACATCCACCCCATTCCCTCTTTGTCATTGAATATGATATTTCCGGTTACCCCCGGACAAGAAAATACCTTCCCTCAAGTAGCAACCTTTGTTTGTATGATGACATTTTGATGTACAGCATCTGCTATAGGTTTTATGTTTATTTTCTGGTTGTGCATTACTAAATTAATATTACCTATATGGATTTGTAATACTGGAAAGTCGGACTTTGTTCTCTGTTTTACACATTCCCTATCACAATTATTTTACAGAAATCTGTAACAATCATGCAGTGCTCTTCAGGTACTGCTTGAATTTGAACTATTAACACATGCATTCATTTTTATGCTATTGATTAACATTGTTGTGAACTGCAGTACAGACATGGAACGTGACTGAACAACTATATTTTTGACTTTACAGTGTTCCTTTTTTCTTTAATTTGTCTTTGTATTTGAAGAAAAGTCCATCATTTCAAATTATGCATTTCTTATGAATAACAGTGTAGCATAATCTATTCACATGAAAACGGTTTCTTCAAAGTATTAAAGAAAAAAATATATGTTTAGAACAGAGTTCATCAAAAAGAAAAATCTTTTGAGGATCTGACACAGATGTAAAAAACAATTACTAATAACCGGAACCCTTATGTAAGGGATAGGGGTTATTAAATTATTTTATCTACTGAACCACAGTCCATTGCATAGGAACTAAAGCTCAATGTTAAAATAAAAAAGAAATCTATCATGAACAAAAAAAATTGGTTGCCTTTATTTTTAAATACTGATAAGCAATGTTGTGAAATTGGATAGTTCAAAGGGATCACATGTAGCTCTAAAAATAAATCCAAGATTTTTCTGCAATAAATTGTCACACTGAATATGTTTTTTGCCCAAACAAATGGGTTTGTAATCTGTTTAGAATTTGAATTAGTATTGGGGACAAGGGTGTGTTACACCTCTATATTACAATAAGAAATTGTTTTGAATATTGCCTTCATACGTTAGAGACAACTATTTCAGCTTCTACAGATGAATATACAGAGAAGTAGGGCTTAAAATAATTTTTTTAATTATTCAAAGTATAGCAGAGCTGTCTAGTTCTTTTTTTATTTTAAATATTTATTTATTTCATATTTCAGAGTATATTAAAAAAAAAGGTTGTTGTAGATATTCTCTTCGTAATACATTGTTCGTCAATAATTACATACATACATCAACATTATATCATACGTTAGCCTAATTTTAACCTTAACAACCCCCCCCCCCCCACTTCCCCACCCCCTCCCTTCCCCTTCTGCTCCTATTACTCTAATTGAGGTTCTAAGAGTCACTGTGGGTATTTTTTTCCCCAATATTATCTCCTTATTTAGTATATATAAATTAAAAAAAAAAAAAAACGTAGAAAAGCAAAAATGTAAAAAAGTAGAAAAATATGAAAGTAGAGGAATGCTCCAGTATCTAGTGCTAGATAGGTCCCCCTATTCTATCCGGAGCGAGTCTCTATATGTGATTCATGGTTCCCACCTTATATGGTGTTCCCTAGATCTTCCTTGGCCTGCCCATATGATTTCTTCCATCTCCTGTACTCTCTCGACTTCCTTTATCCAGTCTGATCTAGAGGAAGGCTCTCTTTTTTCCAATTTCTAGGGATTGGTATCTTTGTCACATTCATAAGCCTAATTGATAGTGAGTTTTTATATGTTCTTATTGAGTCATCTGAATGGTGAATGAGGAGGGCCAATGGGTCTTTATTTATTTTTAGATCTCCAATCTCCTGTATTATTTTTATAGTCCAATCCCAATATGGTCTAAGCTCAATACATGACCACCATACATGTAAGAAGGACCCCTCCTCTATTCCACAATGCCAACATCTATTGGAATGTTTTGGGGCAATTCTATGCATGTGTGAAGGGACCTTGTACCATCTTGTGAGAATTTTAAAGGAATTTTCTTGGAATTTGACTGATAGGGAACATTTATGTACCATTTTGGCTATCTTATGCCATTGAGGGCCAGAGAAAATAATATTATTTTCCTTCTCCCAAGCTATAATGTAATAAGGTTTATTATCTAAATCGGCTTCTTCCAAAATATGATAGATCTTTGAGAGCTCTTTTTTGGTTATCTTGCAACCAACATAATTCTTCAAACGGGGTCATTGTTTCCTGTAATTCTTGCTTATTTTTTAAATATGATATATAATGTTTGATCTGCATTTCCTCAGAAATGTGCTACTATTTTCTCCCTGTCCTTCCCTTTCTCCTCTATTAATAATATTTCTGGAGCCCAGGGGGGAATTCTTCATTGTATAGTGGTGTCAAAAAAGTTTTTTTTATTTTTTATTATCCAGCCTTCTACTTGTTGTTTTCTAATCACTGAAAGTGTAGTCGAGACGGTTGGTTGGATGCAAGCTATCTCTCCATATAGAAAGTTTTTTTGTAGCCATGGGACCACTTGTATTGGTCTGGAAAGGGACTATTGTTCGAGACCTACCCAAGGTTTGTCACTGTTGTTTTTGGTCCAGGCTAACATTCGGGATAGGACTGCTTTATAATACATTTCTAGGTTAGATAACCCTACCCCCCCCCCTCTTGTTTTAGACCTTCCCAACATGGTATATCCCCACCTTGAGCTTCGTCCCTTCCATATGAATGCCCATATTATTCGTTTATAGAGAGTAAAAAATATTTTAGGGATTTCTATAGGAAGAGTTTGCATTATATATAAGACCCTTGGGGTCAAGTTCATTTTTACTACCCCTTCAATATGTTTACATAATTTAGCTCATAATTCAGCTCATTGATATCATTCAGATATCAATGTATTTCCCCGAATGGCATTAATACAGGGTTCCAAAGCTAGAATAAACAATATAGGTGAAAGGGGACATTCCTGCCTCGTGTCATTTTACAGGGGTATTGAACTGCATAGCAAACCATTTATGGATATCCGTGCTGTTGGGGCCTGGTATAGGGCCTTGATCAAGGTGAGAATGTTTGGGCCAAATCTCATCTTTTCAGGACTGCAAACAAAAATGTCCATTTTACCCTATCAAATGCTTTAGTTGCATCCATTGATAGAAGAAGGGCAGGGATTCTTTTCTTCCTAATCAAGTGCATTAAGTTAATAACTTTAACTATCCCATCCTTTGCTTCTCTACCTGGAACAAAGCCCACCTGGTCCTCCTTGATTAAATCAGGTAGGATAACCTTTAATCTCTCACTTATAATCTTTGCATATAGATTCAGGTCCACATTTATAAAAGATATAGGCCGATAGCTTGAACATAGTTCAGGGTTTTTTTCTGATTTAGGTATAATCACTATTTGGGCTTCTTGAGTTTGACGAGGGAAGGGGACATCTTTTGCTATTGCATTGAATGTTTTGATCATATTAGGCAGCAAAGAACCAGAGAATACTCTATAATATGCTATAGTAAGGCCATATGGGCCTGGGCTTTTACCACTTGGTGGGGCCTCTATAGTTTTCTGTAGTTCTTCCCTAGTTATCGGGAGATGGAGTTTCTTAGCCATTTCCTCATCTATTTTATACTTCAGATTTTTTCCCAAGTAATTCCCAATGTTTTCTCTTTCCTCCTGTAGGGGAATCTGTCCCCTTCAAGTTATAGAGTTCTAGTATTGCTCAAATATTTTTATAATTTGTTATGATGGATGGAAAATATATTTTTTATTTCTGATCTTGAAGATATAGTTTGAGGCCTGTTTCTCTTTTAAAGCCTTTGCAAGAATTCTACTTGGTTTATCTCCCTTATCATAAAATTGTCTCCTAGTTATCGCGTAGCTTTTTTGTAGCTTGAAATTAACAATTTTTGCTAATTAACTCGCGCCCCCAAAAGTTGTTGGTAGGTATCAGGTGCAAGGGCGTTGCTACGTCTCCAAAAAACCTGGGTCTGGAGCCCGGGCAGATTTGATAGAAGTGGAGTAAATGCTTAAGGGCGGCGTACAGATGAATATATCTGATGCCAATTAACAATAAATATATTTGGGTATATATTAGGGTGCAACAAATCCCGGGCACCACAAAATTAGACCTGGCACCTGGGTATTATTGTCCCCACATGGTGGCCTCGCTGCTGGGATAATTTTTTGGTTTTGTATTATCCAGTGGAGCACGAGGGGGAAGTGTGTGCACCTACTTCCTGGTATGTCCCCATGTGCACCACATTATAGAGTCCGATTGCCGGGTGTGCTCAGCATGACTAGAAACAAAGAAAAAAAAAACAGAATTGGTAACTCGGGTCTGAGCCTCCGTTCGGGGCTATGAAGATTATATTCGGGCTTCAGCCCCAGTAGCCCCCCCTAGCGACGCCACTAACCAGGAGACATATTTAATTTATGTGTAGTCTCTAATTTCCCTATCTCCTCTATTAATTTAGTATGTTCTTCTCTATTTTTCTTTTTATAGTATGCACCCAAACTTATGAAGTGGCCTCTGAAAACGGCCTTGTGTGCCTCCCAAACGCACAGCATTGATACTTCATAATTTATGTTTTCATTGATGTATTGGTCAATTATTATTTTTAGCACTTGATCCTGGGATTTCTGTAGGGACTCGTTTAGTCTCCATTTAATATCATTAACTCTCATTGATGGGATTTTGAGACTCAGCACAATTGGTGCGTGATCGGTCCACATTATGTTCCCTATATTCACCTCTTTAACCCACTCTAGATACCTGTGTGACATAAAGAAATAATCAATGCGCGAATAGCGCTTATGTGGGGCCAAGTAAAAAGTGTACTCCTTTTTTTGGGGTTGCCCACTCCCCAGATATCTACTAATTGTTGACCATATAGTTCCTGTTTTATCGCCTTTATTTTGGAAAACTGGAGACATGAGGAGAGCTGTCTAGTTCTAGAATCAATTGATTGGTATTATTATACATACAAACGAGTGAAAATGTGTGCTACAACCAAACACTAAATACAGAGATTACCCTTAAATCTGTGGTAATCCTCTCCGTGCAATAGCAGGGATTATCCTAAATCTAGGGTAATCCTCACGTATAGATATAAAGGGAAAAAACAAACAAAAATAATATAGTGTAGCATATCCAAAAAATCAAGTATATGAATAGTGAATATGGAAAAACTCACATCTTCCTGAGCAGAATTCTGCTCAGTTAAAAGTACACCGCAGGAGCCCCTAGTAGGGTCAAAGGTTCACCACAGTCACAGGGAGACTTCCAGCAGTATGAGAGAACACAGGGAGAGACTCTTAAGATGGGTACATTTATTACATAAAAAATAACATAAAATCTTACATTAAAATAGGCAAGGTCCAGTTTGAAGGTGCAGATAGTGTAAAACCACATCAAATATGTCCCAAAAAAGTCCACAAGGTCCTTCTCCCTCCACACAATGTGTTTTGCCTGGCTTGTAAGGCTTTTTCAAGTGCCCAGTACCAATAAATGCTCTAAATTATTTGATATACTTTATTCATTTCGTATGGAAGGGATGAAAGGAGAGATATAATTTTTTTTATCATCGTTTAAATGTTTTATGCGTTTTTTTGCGTAAAAAAAGCATTTTACAAAATATTTTTAGTGAAATATTAGCAAAAGAAAGAACAATAAGGTGTGCTCAGGCTGTCTACTGGGGTGTGACCGGAAGCTGATGTAGGCGTTTGCGCTGCAACGAGTCTCCGTACCCATGAACCACGCTGAATGTGCTGTGCACAAAAATGCTAGATTTAATACTCATGAGATGGTGAAAACTATAAAGAAAATGACAACTACCCCGGGAACCCCGAAAAAGAAAAAGGGATATATACCAAACCTAAGGTCGTTGTACAAATAACCTCTCCAGGCAAAAATGGGCAAGGAAGATACAGAGAGTGAAATCGAAAGCAGAAGGGATATTGCGAATATGGAGGACTCTAATTCTAGCAGATATGACCTTATGGAAGATAAAGGAAGCCCGGATAGTGAGTTGTCTGCACAACTTAAAGGCCTCCCTATTAAGGAGGATTTTTTTGGAGTGCGTTATTCAGCTTAAGTGGGATTTTTCAGAAATGCTAAATGAGATCCACACTGCAATAAAAGATGAATCCTCTGCTATTAAGGCTGATATAAATCAGCTAGGAAGCTGAATACAAGCCATAGATGCAGACCAAGATACACTCTGATTGCAATCATGTCTATGGATAAGAGATGCAAAGATCAACGAAAATGCATAGCCCAATTTAACCAGCAAATAATACACATTAAGAACTGGAGTAGGATAAGAGGCATCCCAGAATCGGACATACACGAGGACATACCCCAAATTCTAACCGAATTGTTTAATAAAATCTTGGAAAGAGACGCAAACATATGTATAGCAATCGACTGTGCACACAGAGCTCAAAAACCTAAAGACAAAACAAGTCAGGTGCCCAGAGAAATAATCTGTTGCCTACATCAACTTAAAGAGGAAATCCTAAAGAAGGTCCATAAAATACAAAGAAATACAGCAGAATCAGTAAAAATACAGATACTACCTGATATCTCATGGGCGACACTCCAAGTAAGTAAGAAAATTAGGCCTCTTACTGATTTATTAAATAAAAATCTGATATCGCCTTTATGTGGGGATACCCCCTGAGTATAAAGCCAGAAGAAGCGCATTAACCTATACATTGCAAACTCCAGATGACTTGCCACATTTTTGTGAAAATCTCTGAATAGAAATCACAGAAATCCCAGAATGATCAGAATCCCCTCATCCCCAGGAGAAAGATGTATTTTTGTATTCTGTAAACTACCTTTATTTTTATGTTCTTAACCCCCCCGACCCCCATCTGAGAAGAAGACGAGGGGTCTTGATAACAAAGAGGACTCTAACGAGGTGAACAACTGAACTCAGTAAGTGAATAAATATTATTATTGTTTTTTTTTTCTTATTGAGTGACATCGGACAATAGCGTAAAACACTCTATACAGAGGAAATATATAAGATGATATTAATATTTATGGTAAGGACATATATTTTGATTGGATATATGTCCAAGATATAGATATATAGAGGGTTAAGGAAATAACACATTTAAAAGTGGAAGTGGAAAAATGTTTTTTGTGTGTGTTTTTGTTTAAGTAAAGGGTATGTAGTGTTAGAACACAATCACTGTAATCCTTTTATTTTGTGGAGCAATCTCTTTATATTAGGAGTGTTTCATCTTTATACGATCAAGAAAGATTTGGCATATGATTAAAGTGGCTACATAATGAGAAGGAAATAAGAAATATAAGGCTGAACAGAAAATAAGATCTACCATCCATTACTTATTCACCTAATTTTCTTTTCTTTTTGAGAAATTGTAAATTAAACAGATATTATTAGAATATACATGTCAGTATTCAAATTAGAAAACATTACTTTCAGTATATTTAAGAAAATAATAAGAGACTTCATTGTGATATACACCTGGTTTAACCAAAACCACAAAAATGTCAGGGGCTCTGTATATAACACAGATTGTTTTATTTATCGATAACCTAGTGTAACACAGCAAAATATGTCTTTTGGGGGAGGTTTCCTTCTTTTTTTCCTTCCTTTTCCTCTTATGTTCATGGAACACCCCAAATGGACGATGCTAACCCCACGCACAATTAATATAAGTATGAGATTGCAATAACTAAAATAGGCGCTACCACACAAAATCTTAATTTTTTAATGAGATGTATATGTAGTATGATATTATAGATGATTTATCCTTTTTCCTTCTTTTATTTTTTTATTTTTTTCTTCTTTTTCTCTTTTTTATCTCTTTTTGTATGAAAAAGCTTAAATAAATAGGTCTCACAGGGAAATATAATGGTTAATATTTTCACTAACAGAGCTTATGCTTCACACAGTTAAGAGTTAATAATAGAATTTATGTATGCTTGCTTGAATAGAGCATAGTTATAAAACTGATATGGGTTTGTATATAAACAAGATAGATGTGTATAACTATAGGTATTTTATTGTAAATATATATAATGGTAACACTAAATATAATTGACACTATATAAAATTGTAAGTATAGAGAAACAACACAAGGAGGATTATAATAGGATTTATTGAACAAAATATTGAATGTTATTTTATAAAGATATGCACAAAGAATTTGATGGTGACCAGGAATAATCTAATGTAAGTTTAAGGAGATAATATGCAACGTTATTTTTAATACATACAATTTGATGTTAAAATAATATATATATATATATTTTTTTAGGTGTAGGGGGGGGGGGGGATTGTGTTGAAAAGTAATACCATAGGAGGGAAGGAACTATGGGGTTTGCACAACTGTCAGGTCCCTATTATTAAGACCTGCCACTCTCTAGATAAATCTGAAGCAAAAGAAGATATTTGAGAAATTCCAATTACTCACTAATAGATTGTTAAGGGTAACAGATGAAATATAAACCTATACATAAACAAAACCAAATTAACAGAACAATGATCACTGGCACTTAGTCCATAAAGAAGAGCAGTAAAGCGGAGGGGATAACTTCAGGTGGGCTGGCAGTTGCGTAGCACCTTTCCACCTTTTCTTTGTGTTTTTATCCTGTGTTTTGCTTTGTTTTGACTTTGATACCATACTCTACTCTCTCTCCCCACTGTAATCTGCCACTTCTCAATTTGTAATAAAGAAAAATGTGAAAAATATACCGACATAAGGAAAGGAAAGATTTAAAGCATAATATGTTTTAGATGATGTTGGACATTAAAGGGGGGAAGGAAGGGGGAATATATGATAACATATGGGGGAGGAAGTGTAGACTGGTGAGAAGGAGTAAAGGGAGGAAAACTAGCAGCAACAATACATACCCGCAACCATCTCAGCCCAAAGGGTAATAAGGACTACTGTAATACAGAGGGGAAACATCTTATATAGGGAGAGCCCCAAAGTCCATATAGTACCAAAAGGGGGGATTAAATGGGCCAAAGAAGGGGGTGTTTGGTCCATATATTTGTTTTTTGTGGTTTTGTCGATTTTTTTTCTTCTCCTCTTCTTTCTTCTCTTTCTTCCTCTTCCTTTTTTCTCTCCCTGCCTCTCTTAGGATTCCTCCCATCCCCCACTCATCTGGTGGGTCAGAATAATCAATACACTTTAGAGAATGGATAAAAAAGTTATCTGAAGTTGTCATAGGTCTTAACTCTCCTCTTAAAAGATCAAGAATGTTTAGAGAGTTGAATTATTTAAGGGCTGACATATGTTTGATACAAGAGACACACTTATGTATTAATAAAAGCCTTACACTCAATCATCCTAAATACCCCCAAATATACTGCTCTTTAAAAAAAAAAAAAAGAAAAAAGAAGTAACTACAATTATTGGTAAAAATATCCCATTCAAATTATTAGATAGGGGGTTGGACACAGAGGGAAGAATTCTGTTCTTAAAAGGAATTATTGGGGATGAAAGAATTACAGTCGCAAACCTATATGCCCCAAACGATCAGCAACATACATTTTTTATTATGGTTCTTAGAAACTGGATATCTTTGCAGATGGTCTAATAATTATGGGAGGGTAAATGAATGCAGTACTAGACCCCCTATTGGGTACATCGAGAGGAGCTTCCACCTTAAAATATACTAAGATAAAACAAATAAAACACAAATTACCGTATTTGCTCGATTATAAGACGACCCTGATTATAAGACGACCCCCCAAACAACTCATATTCCTTTAGGAAAAAAACTAAAAGCCTGAATATAAGACTACCCTATAGGAAAAAAAAAAGTTTAACTTGTATATATGTAAATTGCTTTTTAATATTTAATAAAAAAATTGATATTATACAAATGCATTTCTTGTTTTTATTTCTTTGCGACCTCTCCCCCCACCCCAGCATTGTCTCTCTCTCTCTATCTCCCCCCTCCCTCCCAACTAATCTCTCTCTATCTCCCCCCTCCCCTAGTCTCTCTCTATGTCCCCCCTCCCTCCCCTAGTCTCTCTCTATCTCCCCCCTCCCCTTGATTCTTTACCTGGTGGCTAGTGGGGGCAGCCGGGGGATGTCTGCACGATACGTGCAGACATCCTCCATGCTGCCCGACACGGCAGTCTATTATGACGGACAGCTGGTCCGTCATAATAGACTGCCGTGTCCGGCAGCATGGAGGATATCTGCTCGTATTGTGCAGACATCCCCCAGCTGCCCGATTCTCCCTGGTGCCTAGTGGGGCAGACTCCCCTGCTGCCGCCCGGCACGCTCACCGGGACTTCTGTGACGAAAGCGGAAGTACCCGGCTTCTTCATGGAAGCCCCGGCGGTCGTGCCGGGCGGAAGCAGGGGAGACATCATCGCGCAGACATCCCCTGCTGTTAGAGAGGGGGATCCAGGTCCCCTGCAGCTCTGCTGGGGACCTGGATCTCTGTCTTATAATCTGACCTCAATTTGAGGTCAGATTATAAGACGACCTCGAATGTAAGACGAGGGGGATTTTTCAGAGCATTTGCTCTGAAAAAAACCTCGTCTTATATTCGAGCAAATACGGTACATGAGTTATAATTAATAGAAATTTGGAGGGTCCTTTACCCAAGTAAAAAGGAATACACTTACTATTCACCTCCCCATAAGAGATATTAACGAATATACTCCTTTTTTATATCCCATAGACATATGGATCTAATAAAGAGGGCAGACATAGGAAATATTACATGGACAGACCACTCTCCCATATCATTAATTATTGAGATTCCGAGCATTAGTAAAAAACAAAATAACTGGAGGCTAAATGAAACCCCAAAATGTGATGAAAATAAGAACAGAATAAATAAATTATTTTTCCAAAAATGTCATAACAGAAGTATCATTACCAACTATATGGGAGGCCCATAGGGTCATTTGTAAAAATAAAATGAAACCAATAGAAATAAACTGATGGAGCAAATAGCCCTAATTGAAGGACAACTTCAATTGAAAATGGCACCTGACACATACCAGAAATTGCTAAATCTTAGAGCAGAATTCGGAGACATAATGAATTTAATGATACAAAGAAACTATAGGTTTACTAAAAGTAAATACTTTGAAATGGAAGATAAAACTGGAAAACTCCTGTCAAAACCATTAAAAGACAAAACACCCTTAAATTATATTTTTAAAATTAAAACCTCTGGTAAAACCTTAAATTGAACAGATCAGATAGCTAAGGCCTTTAGACAATTCTTCTATGATCTTTATAATATCTCAAAAGAAGATACTGGAGATAGAACTAAAGCTAAAAAAGAAAAAATAAGGGAATATTTAAAAGAAAACTGTAATATAAGCCTGGGAGAAGATCTTACGCAAGTATTAGAGACTTAGATATCAATGACAGAAATAGAGACTGCAATAAGATCATCCCCTAATGGGAAAAGCCCTGGCCCGGATAGTTTTACGGCTGTATACTATCAATTTTTTTCAGATGTCCTGACACCAAATCTGGAAAATACATTTGAATCAACATAACAAGGTAATAAGTTACCCACTCAAACACAAAAGGCACATATTGTACTAATACCCAAGGCCCACATATCCTTGAGCAATAGACTGCCTTGTTCCTCTCTACTGATGCTGAAAAGGCATTTGATAGAGTTGATTGGACATTTATGTCTAGTGTACTCGGAAAAATAGGTTTAGGACCAAATATAATTACAATGATTAAAGGCATTGTACCACACTCCAAATGCCTGAATAAGGATAAACTGGACATTATTGAAACAGCTACCCTTAGCAAATGGAACAAGGCAGGGGTACCCTCTCTCCCCTGACCTGTTTGTCCTTACACTTATAAGATCAAATCCTGATATATCAGGGATAAGAGTGGGAAAAGATCAATATAAGATAGCTGCCTTTGCAGACGATTTAATGTTTTGTGTAACAAACCCCCAAGTATCTCTACCAAATATAAACAGTGCACTTACCCAGTACGGTGAAATATCAAATTATAAAATAAACCAAGGTAAGTCTGAAATTCTTAATATTGCTATACAAAAAAAAAACAGCTAAGTTAATCCGACTCCCATTCCCCTTTAAGTGGTGTGAGGATAAAATTAAATATCTGGGGACATACCTGACAAGTGATATGGACTTAATATATAAATTACATTTCAAACTTCTCTTGAAGAAATTAAAATAGATGTAGCTAAATGGAAGAAACAAAATACCTCATGGATAGGAAGAGTAAATGTGGTCAAGATGAATATGATACCAAGGATTTTATATGTAATGCAGACGCTCCCTATTAAAATCCTGAAAACATTCTTCTCCCAATATAAAATCATGATAAGAAAATGTATCTGGAAAACGACGCAACCAAAAACAGCCTATAATTATTTAATAAGACCTTAAAAAAGAGGGGGGCTAGGCCTTCAATATTTAGAAGTTTATTACAAGTCAGTACACTTGGCCAGAACAGTCAATTGGACCAATTAAAAGGTAAGTAAATCTTGGAAAACCTTAGAGCAAGATTCACTGAGGATATCTATCTCTCTAGCAGCATGGATAGATAAATCACAACATATACTGAAGGATAAAGCTCACCCAACGGTCTGCAATACCTTAGATATATTATGGTATAATGGTATACAAAAGAAGGGTAATATTATTAATAACCCTTCTCTAATGATACCACTGATATATAATAAAAACTCAAAAGGTTTTTTGACAATTACTTTGACCAAAAGATTGTATCCCCTAGAACACGGGCGTCCAACGTGCGGCCCGCGGGCCAAATGCGGCCCGCCGGCCAGAGAGGTGCGGCCCGCTTGAGAGTGGCAGCGGTAGCCGCACCTCTGAGCTGTCGAACAAAGTGTGCACCGGGATATCACTGACACCCGGTGCTTCAACTAAGTCAGAGCACGAGGGACTGAGCTTTCTCCTCTCACGCAGGGAAGAAAGCTCCGCCCCTCGCACTCTGACCCTGATGGAGCACCGGGTGTCAGTGACATCCCGGTGCTCAGATGACGAATGGGACCAAAATAAGACTGGCATATTATTGGGCAAATTGGCTGGGTAATATTACATGGCAAATAACACTGGCATATTATTGGACAAATTGGCTGGGGAATATTACATGGCAAATAAGACTGGCATATTATTGGGCAAATTGGCTGGGGAATATTACAAGGCAAATAAGACTGACATATTATTGGGCAAATTGGCTGGGGAATATTACATGGCAAATAAGACTGGCATATTATTGGGCAAATTGGCTGGGGAATATTACATGGCAAATAACACTGGCATATTATTGGGCAAATTGGCTGTGGAATATTACATGGCAAATAAGACTGGCATATTATTGGGCAAATTGGCTGGGGAGTATTACATGGCAAATAAGACTGACATATTATTGGGCAAATTGGCTGGGGAATATTACGGTACATGGCAAATAAGATTGGCATATTATTGGGCAAATTGGCTGGGGAATATTACATGGCAAATAAGACTGGCATATTATTGGGCAAATTGGCTGGGGAATATTACATGGCTAATAACACTGGCATATTATTGGGCAAATTGGCTGGGGAATATTACATGGCAAATAACACTGGCATATTATTGGGAAAATTGGCTGGGGAATATTACATGGCAAATACCGTATTTGCTCGATTATAAGACGACCCTGATTATAAGACGACCCCCCAAACTTTGGATATTCCATTAGGAAAAAAACTAAAAGCCTGAATATAAGACTACCCTATAGGAAAAAAGTTCAACTTGTATATATTCATATGTAAATTGCTTTTTTAATAAAAAATTATGATATCAAAAAATGTATTTCTAGTTTTTATTTCTTTTTATGTGCCAATGCTGCCTTTCTGTTTCCCTTGCCCCCATTTTTCTCTCTCTCCCCCCTCCCCTTGTCTGTCTCTTAACCCCCTCACTCCCCTTGTCTCTGTCTCTTAACCCCTTCCCTCCCCTTGTCTCTGTCTCTTAACCCCCTCACTCCCCTTGTCTCTGTCTCTTAACCCCTTCCCTCCCCTTGTCTCTGTCTCTGCCCCCTCCCTCCCCCCTGTCTCTCTGTCCCCCCTGTCTCTCTGTCCCCCTCCCTCCCTCCCTCCCCCTGTCTATCTGCCCCCCCTCCCTCCCTTCCCCTTACCTTGATCCCTGGTGGCTAGTGGGGGCAGCCGGGGGATGTCTGCACGATACTTGCAGACATCCTCCATGCTGCCCGACACGGCAGTCTATTATGACGGACAGCTGTCCGTCATAATAGTCTGCCGTGTCGGGCAGCATGGAGGATATCTGCACGTATAGTGCAGACATCCCCCAGCTGCCCGATTGTCCCTGGTGCCTAGTGGGGCAGCAGAGGAAGTCTGCGCGATGAGCGCAGACCTCCCCTGCTGCCGCCCGGCACGCTCGCCGGGACTTCTGTGACGAAAGCGGAAGTACCCGGCTTCTTCAAAGAAGACCCGGCGGTCGTGCCGGGCGGAAGCAGGGGAGTCTGCGCTCGTTGCGCAGACATCCCCTGCTGCTAGAGAGGGTGATCCAGGTCCCCTGCAGCTCTGCTGGGGACCTGGATCCATGTCTTATAATCTGACCTCAATTTGAGGTCAGATTATAAGAAGACCTCGATTATAAGACGAGGGGTAGTTTTCAGATTTTTTTTTCTGAAAAAAACCTCGTCTTATAATCGAGCAAATACAGTAAGACTGGCATATTATTGGGCAAATTGGCTGGGGAATTGGCTGGGGAATATTACATGGCAAATAAGACTGGCATATTATTGGGCAAATTGGCTGGGGAATATTACATGGCTAATAACACTGGCATATTATTGGGCAAATTGGCTGGGGAATATTACATGGCTAATAACACTGGCATATTATTGGGCAAATTGGCTGGGGAATATTACATGGCAAATAACACTGGCATATTATTGGGCAAATTGGCTGGGGAATATTACATGGCAAATAACACTGGAATATTATTGGACAAATTTACTGGGGCATATTAAATGGCAGAATAACACTGGCATATTATTGGACAAATCGTCTGGGGAATATTAAATGGCAGAATAAGACTGGCATATTGGGCAAAATGGCTGGGGAATATTAAATGGCAATTAACAAAGCATATTGGGAAAATTAGCAGGGGCATATTAAATGGCAGATAAGCTTGGAATATTATTGGGCAAATTTACTGAGTCATATTAAATTGCAGAATAACACTGGCATATTATGGGACAAATTAGCTGGGATATATTAATGGCAAATAATATTGTAAATGTGAATGTAATGGGGTGATGGAGGCATGTAAATGTGTTGATGGGGCATGTCCTGGTGTGCATCGTGGGTTATGGGTCATGTCGTAGGTGTGCAACGTGGGTGGGGGGGTGCCCAAATTTTGGGATATTGGGTGTCTAAATCCTGGCATACTGAGGGGCATAATCCTGGCATATTGAGGGGCATAATCCTGGCATATTTAGGGGAAAATCCTGGCATATTGAGGGGGCATCATCTTGGCATATTGAGGGGGAAATCCTGGCATATTGGGTGTCTAAATCCTGGCATATTGAGGGGCATAATCCTGGCATATTGAGGGGCACAATCCTGGCATACTGAGGGGCAAAATCCTGGCATTTTGTAAGGGAAAATTCTAGCATATTAAATGGAAAATCCTGGCATATTGTGGGGGAAAATCCTGGCAATATTCGTTATAAAACAAGGAAAAGATGGCCGTGGATGGGGAGGCGATTCGATGGTGCAATGGGCCACTTGACTGGATTTGCCCCCCAGGCCTAAGGCTGCCACCCCTCCCCAGCTCTAGACACTCTATGATAGAATACAAAAACTAATTGACAATAAGATTGATAAATGGGGCTAAAATGCTTATACCAAAACACTGGAAAGCTCTGCAGACCCTGTCAATTAGAGAATGGGCAGCGGAAATAGATAACACCCAGAGGATGGAAGATCTAGTGGCCATGAGACAGGGTAGAGGGGAATTCAATTTAGAGAAAAAAAAAAAACAACAAGCCGGCTCCACTGAAATGCTTATAAATTTCTTTCATTCAGCGAGTATAAATCACCGGGTGCTCCGTCCGTGCTGTAGCCGCAGCACTAAGTAATCCAATGAAAATGAGCATCAAAAGGACATGCACTCCGGAGTAGGTGAAATGATAAAGGATTGTATTAAATCAAGGAAACATCACGAACATCAGGGATAACAGATAAAACAGATGCCTTACGCGTTTCACGTGTCTCCACGCTTATTCATAGGCTTAACTAAACACATAGATACATTCCATATAAATACAAGTGATCAGCCACTGAGTACAAAGGTCAAACTAATCAAAGTAATTAGAATGATTTTGAAAGCATGTGTGTGCTCTGATGTAACAATCTGTAGTGCAGTGTTATGTGAGAGATCTGAATAAAATGTATGAATGAAGTGAAGATGTGTGTGAAATCAAGAAAAAATTGTGAAAAAGTAAGTAAAACCAATTGTGTCAACAAAGTACAAAAAATATATGTGAAAAAAAGATAAGTGAATGTGGAAAAAAGATAAGTGAAGAAAAAAAAAAAAAAGGTTGTAAATAGGGATGATGTTAAGTGTTGTGACATATAATGTGATTATATGTGATACAGTGTGACATGATTGGTGATTGTGTATGATACAATGTGTCATGATTGGTGATACATGTGGGCTTAGTGACAGAAAATAATAAAAAAACATTTGTTCACATGTGACATAGGAATGATAATCTAACGAATACATAAAATACATATAACATATTAATTGTGTTCCACTCATATCAAGTGTATCTGCATAAGTAAAATGTTAAAAACATATCATTAAGAAAAAAACATTTATTTTATTTTTAAATAAAAATTGGTTATTTATTAACAAATATATGCTAAGGTACAAGAGAGAGATGGGTGGAACATGTTTTAGGTGTACATTAAAAATGATAATAAACTCTTCTTCTGGTTAGGGCAGCATAATAAATAGTGTCACTTGAAGTATCTGCGGAATTGGCCATTTTTATGATGTAATACACCATAGGTAGTTTCTAGAAGGAAAGAATTTGTACTAGCATTAGATTGAGGAATATGTAATAGATACACATGTATCTTATATGAAGTCTTAGTAAAAATAAGAGACATCAAACTCCGAATTCATACCCTTCGGGTACCTAGTGTCAAGATGAAATATCCAGTATGTCTCCTGTCGACATAATTGTCTGAAAGTGCTTCCCCCACGTGGACCTCTTTCTATTTTTTCTATGACTGACACTTTAAAGTATTTAGTGTTGCTATTATTGCAAGCTTGAAAATGCCGCATGGAAAACAAGCATGGAAGGAGTTAACACCAATCCAGGGCACTCCTGCAATTAATTCAAGGAGAAAGTAGAAAATGAAGTCTCTGAACGTAAGAAAAACAAATTTATTCGGGACAAAACGGATTATATAAATGAGCAAGTCTACAACTGGAAGACACGGGACCCCACACGTATTTACAATAAGAAGAGACCCCAAAAGAGATCAATCCTAAAAAACAACAAAGACAGGGGGGTCTCATTTAGTGAAGCGGAATCCTCTGCAATCTCTTCCCCTGCATCGGCCTCCTCACTGGCTTCCTTCGGGGATACATCAACAGAGGCACCAATAGGTCGACAGAACAAATACAATCAGACCTTTGACGATACCACAAGAGCTGCAATGTCAAAAAACGGGCAGCGACAATTTCTAAACAAAAGAAGAAAACAAAAAAGAAAATACGAAGAGGAGGAAACCGAAGAAGAAGAAAGACATCGATATCACTCACGCAGGGGAACACACAACAGGAGATATTAAATCCAGTAAATGTAATTAACCTATCAGACCATCAATTAACACAATCAGAGGAACAAGTGCTCAATCTGGGACTTTCCTTTTCACCGGACAGACACTTTGACTTATTTGGGACATTACTTGATGTGAACAAATTCATACGTAATGTAACAGTGAAAAAGCATTTTAGACATCTGGATGATGCCCAGAGGGTAAGTGATTCTACATTGCAACAACCTACTATGAACAATGCACAAAATGTCATGCAGAATAACTCAGTGGAACTAACCTTTGATGATAATTGTCTATTGAATGTTATGCAAGATCTGATACAGGAACAAAGTATTCCTAACTCACAAGCTGTGAATAGATTAGACACTCACCTCAAAAATACATCCTATTTCTATCCCACAAGCAGTCGAACAATAGAGACAGATATCTTTCAAAAAACGGTAGAGAAAGAGTTACATAATCTAAATAACAGCATACATAACAACATCATAGACTCCACAAAGTGGAACTTATCTGTCTCTCAAAAATCTGCTCTTACAAGTTTGAGAAGCGATGAAACTATCATCATAAAAGAGGCGGATAAAGGGGGGGGGGGGGGGCGGTGGTCATCTTGAATAAAAAAGACTACCTATTGGAAGCAACCAGACAGATTTATGATATTAACACATACAAAAAGCTTCCCTCAGATCCCACAAAAATATTCCTACGTGAACTGAAGGACATATTAGACACTGGAGAGTTCTTGGGAGTGTTAGATGAAAGGGAAATGCAGTTTCTCTATAGAGAAGACCCAATTTTACCCATATTCTATTACCTCCCTAAAATCCACAAGGACCTACACAATCCCCCAGGGCGCCCAATTATATCCAGCATTGGCAGTCTAGGGGAGGGTCTCTCTGAGTGGACAGATTTTTACCTACAACCTATAGTGAGCACTCAAAGCAGCTATCTTCGAGATACAAAGGACGTTCTAAACAAATTAGAACATATAAATTGGCAAGCAAATTTTGTCTGGGTAACAATGGATGTATGTTCCCTATATTCATGCATCCCCCATGATTTGGGCTTAAAAGCCCTCACCTACATGCTCAATAAACACAGCAACTATACACAAGACTTACAGTCCTTTATAAGACAGGCCACAGAATTTCTTTTGGTAGCACAATTATTTAATGTTTAACAAAGAATTTTTCTTGCAATGACAGGGGACTGCCATGGGCTCCAAATTTGCCCCATCATACGCCAACCTATACATGGCAGCCTTTGAGGACACATTCATCTTTGGCCAGGCGAACCCATTTCGTCAATGTGTCGTCTGGTATGGACGATACATTGACGATTTGTTGTTCGTTTGGCAAGGTTCTACTTTACAGTTACAAACTTTTTTTGCTTTTTTGAATGACAACAATTTAAATTTAAAATTCACTATGAATAGTTCCACAGACAGGATCGATTTCCTGGATCTTACCCTAATGAGTCAAACATACAACAATAAAATAGAAACACAGTCCTTCAGAAAGACGACAGCAAGAAATACAGTATTACATGCACACAGCTGTCATAACAGATCAGTAGTACAAAACATCCCAGTGGGTCTTTTTGTTACTTTAAGACGTAACTGTTCAAACCCACACACATTTAGGGAGAAGTGCACAGAACTCTCAAATAGACTCCTTGAAAGAGGCTATAAGCCCTGGATGATCAAAAGAGCTATCGCCATAGTCACATCCAAAAATCGGGGCGAGTTACTGACTACGAATACGAGTGGAAAGACCAAAACAAATCAATGTCAGGACATACAACCTATTCCGTTTGTGACTCCATATAGCCTAGAGTACTCTAGAATCAAAGAAATCATTCAGAGGAACTTACCGATATTATCGGCAAACGATGATCATAGATATGTACTCACAGCAGGAGTCCGGTTCTCTGCCCAGAGATCAAACACACTTAGGAACATTTTATCACCAAGCTTATTCTCCACAGAAAGCAATCTCCCAAAAAAGAATCGGGGGCAATGGCTAGATGCCACAGGCACTTTTCCGTGTGGACATAGAGTATGTAAAACCTGCAAACATGTTACCAAAAAACAAAACATAACTTCACACGCCAACGGCAATATTTTTACCAATGCCAAATATACCAACTGTAACACGGCAAACGTAATATATGTTATTTCATGATCACACTGCAACAAACAGTATGTAGGAAGAACGACGAGGGCATTGAAAAATCACATTAGAGAACACTTAAACGATATTGAGAGCAAAACTAATACCCCCGTAGCTCGGCATTTTCAAGCTTGCAATAATAGCAACACTAAATACTTCAAAGTGTCAGTCATAGAAAAAATAGAAAGAGGTCCACGTGGGGGAAGCACTTTCAGACAATTATGTCGACAGGAGACATACTGGATATTTCATCTTGACACTAGGTACCCGATGGGTATGAATTCGGAGTTTGATGTCTCTTATTTTTACTAAGACTTCATATAAGATACATGTGTATCTATTACATATTCCTCAATCTAATGCTAGTACAAATTCTTTCCTTCTAGAAACTACCTATGGTGTATTACATCATAAAAATGGCCAATTCCGCAGATACTTCAAGTGACACTAATCATTATGCTGCCCTAACCAGAAGAAGAGTTTATTATCATTTTTAATGTACACCTAAAACATGTTCCACCCATCTCTCTCTTGTACCTTAGCATTAGACATGTGCAAAACTAAAATTTTCGTTTCGTTTTAGTTCATTCGGACGAAAATGATATTTATTTCGTCTAAAACGAATTTCGTTCATAACTTCATTCGTTTCGGACGAAATTCGTTTACCATTTTCGTTTTCGTTACATTCGTTTAGTTTTACCTAATAAATGAATGAATTGAGTTTGACTTAAACCGAAAATCTATAAACCGAACAACGTTCGGTTTATAGACTTTCGTCATTTAGAATGCATGTAATTGTAGTACTATTGGCTTTCACTACACGGAGACAGAGTCTCCATTCATAAATTTATGAATGGAGACTCTGTCTCCGTGTAGTGAAAGCCAATAGTAGTACTACGATTACATTCACATTACAATACAAATGCCGAAAGTCTATAAACCGAACGTTCGGTTTATAGGCTGTCGGCTTATGGAATACATGTAATCCTATTGCTATTCTATAAGCCGAAAGTCTATAAACCGAAGGTCGTTCGGTTTATAGACTTTCGGCTTATAGAACAGTCAGCAATAGCATTACATGTATTCTATAAGCCGAACGTCGTTCGTTTTAAAGACTTTCGGCTTATAGAACAGTCAGCAATAGCATTACATGTATTCTATAAGCCGAACGTCGTTCGTTTTAAAGACTTTCGGCTTATGCAGTACATGGAATACTATTGGCTTTGTAAACCGAACTAGAGTGCCCATTCATAATAATTTCTTATGAATGGGGACTCTAGTTCGGTTTATACAAAGCCAATAGCATTACTTCATAAGCCGAAAGTCTATAAACCAAACGACCTTCGGTTTATAGACTTTCTGCTTATGGAGTAATGCTATTGGCATTGTATAAACCGAACTAGAGTCCCCATTCATAAGAATAGGTCAATTGCCCTATTCTTATAAATGGGGACTCTATTTCAGATTATAGAATAGCAATAGCATTTTATTATGTATTCCAGGGAAGGATATAGAAGTAAGTTGATTTAGTTGCCCAATCAGCTCACTCCTGTGAATCATGCTGATGGCTAGACCAATGGTGTGTGCTGCTAGTTTATTTTTTTAAAAAAATAGTAAAAGCAGTTTATAAGTGCAGTGGTTTCATTTTCTCCTCATTACGTGTCTTAGCTTTGAAGGTGAAGTACTGCTGTGCTAGCCACATTGCCTTTCACTGTATTTCTTTGTGAGCTTGCCATTTCTCACAACAAACTATTTTTAAAAGAAGAGAGACTTCCAGAGACTACATTTTTAAAAATTTTTTTTGCATTCTGTGAACTGTACAACTACTGCTAATTGAGTCAGTTGGCAGTTTGGCACAAATAGTGCCTGTCGGCCTGACTGGCAGCCAGTGCCACTGCCTGCAGTGCTTTTTGTGTGTTGTATTGCCTGCAGCTACAGCTTTTAAAAATAATTTAATATAGAAATTCAATAATTTTAATCTAGTTGAGTGGACCTGAGGGCTTCTGTCCTAGGGGTAGACTACTAGGTTGCTTAAGGTTATTTCAGTAACGTGAAATATAATTATTAATACTTGAATTCATTTTTACTGTAGTGCAGTTTTCTTTGTGCTTTTGTTGTTGTTTTTTTTTTTTACCACAGTAAACAGTGAAGTTAACTGTTGTACTGTTGTGAGTATAGCAGTGCAGTGAACTGTTGTGCTCTTTTTGTCAGTTGATTTAATTGTTCATTTATTGTGTTTTTTAACAGCAAGCAGTGAAACTCAAACTAACTGCTGTTTATTGGTTTTTATTTCTATTTAAGTGACTGTACTAAGTAAACGTCAAGGTATCTGTATTACATTTATTTAGACTTTGTTTAGTAGCCAAACTAACTTATCCAAGTTAAAATAATAGCATATAATTTTGTTCATAACTTAAAATTTCAAAAATATAAGTGACTTTGTAATAGTATAGCTTGTGTCTCTGTTTGCAGTAAGCAAACAGAGAGTACTAATCATCTAAATGGATCCTCCTAAGTACTCCGGTACTAGGAAAGTTAAGGCTCCATCCACCACCACCACCACCACCAGTACTAGAAGTGTTTGTAGTACACAGCCTTTGAGTGAGCTTAGTCGGGCAAGTACTTCTGCCCATATGTCTGAGTCAACAACTAGGATGCCAAGCTTTCTGTCCCAGCCATTGGTGCAAGATTCAGCAAAAGGAAAGACACCAATAGCAGGCACTAGTGGTGCAAGGCCCAGCAGCACAAAAGTTTTCTATGGAAAAGGGAAAACTGCAGGTCTTAAAGCTAGCACTAAGCCTAGTATACCCAAAAAGAGGACTATTAGTACTTGTGGTAACATATTAAGTAAGAAGAGGTGTGTTATGCCCCCAGCTTTTTCTTCTACCACAAGAAGCACCCTCTCTTCATTTTCTGTTGCAGAAGGGGCTATGTTAGGTTCCAAACAGAGCACGTTGAGCAGCAGCAGTAATTTGAGGGGTGTTTCCAAGCAACCTTCTTGTGCACGGAGGCTGTTTTCACATCCCCCTCCCAAGACCACCACAGTTTCAACCACTAGTGGTATGGCTGCTTCAACCACTGACAGCGGAACACCTGCCCCTCTTGCTACCACCACCTCTAAAAAACAACCCAGAAAGAGGGGAGAGGGAGAGACCCTAGAGAGTGACACAACAACAACAAGTGTTACTCATCTAGAGTTAGAAGAAGCTGCAAAATCTGTTCTTCCTGCAGGGGATATTAGTCTAAGCGCCAACCTTGCAGAAATTGCATCTAGTTTAGCTAATGAAGAGCTTAACTATGAGCCTGAGGATGAGGATGAGATAGTATGGGAGAGTCCAACTCATTATTCCTCAGGGAGCAGTGCTTGCTTTTCACCAGCTAGTAGTGCACGTTTTTCCCCTTCCTCTCCACTTTCTCCAACTGTTGCACCTGTTACTGCTGCTTCCACCCTCAAAAGGACTTCACCACCAAAGCCGATTGCATCGATATTTTTTAGTGGTAGAACTACCAATCCCACTGTTGGTTCCCACCATTCTACAACTCCTGCTCCCAGTGGCACAGTTACTACCACCAGCACTGGTACCAGTAGCCACAGTTGTAGTGCACAGTCCAATATGCCAGCTCCCACTTCTAACGCTGCTGCTGCTGCTACTCATCCACCCATAGCAGCTGTATCCCAAAGGGTCCCATCCAATGTTGCACGTCGCAGCAAAGTATGGGACCATTTTGAAATTGTTAGAGAGGGTTTTTTTGCTAAGTGCAAGCACTGCGGGAAGGAAGTTAGCAGGGGGAAGGTGTTGGGTCATCTCACCAGTGCCGGGATGAACCATCACCTCCGCAGTCAACACAGGGCTGTGCTATTGAGGGAAGAGGCAGAAAGTGGTAGGCCAGGCAACGTAGCTGCTACAACTTCCACAAGCACCATCAGCTCTGTAGAAGTTCCAGCTATGAGTGGCAGGGGTTTTTTTGAAGAGCAAAGAACTATTGCCAGCCAACAAACAAGGCCAGTTACAGCCACCCTGCCCACCCTGGAACAATTCGGGGGATTTCATTCCAGGGCTGTTTCCAAACAGCAGGCCAATAAAATCACACGACTTATCGGCCAGTTGATAGCTGTTGGGGGTGCATCATTTAACATGATAGATGGGGAACCTTTCAAGCAGTTGATGGCAGCAGTGTCCCCACAGTACCATCTTCCCTCACGTTACACTTTCAGCAGGAGGATAATCCCCTCACTATATCAGTCCTGTGTTGGAGTAGTGAAAGAGGAGCTTTCTAAGGCAGCTGGTCAGTCTGTCCATTTCACTACAGACTTGTGGAGTGCACCTAGTGGGCAGCATGCCTTTCTGTCCTTGACAGCACACTGGTGGCAGCCTGGTGTGGCTCATGAAGCTACTACTTCGCTAGCACCAGGGTCTAGCAGAATGGTAGGAAGTGCATCAGTTGATCAGCAGGGCTACAGATCTTTCCTTCTCCATGCTGAGGTGATGGATGAAAATCACACTTCAGAAAATATTCTGCATGCTATAAAAAGGATGGTGTCACATTGGGTAGGAGCAGAGGCAGGCACCAATGTAGAAGTGGGGTTTGTGGTCACTGACGGAGCTGCAAATATGTTGAAAGCTCTGCGTGACGGTCATATTGTTGGTGTGCGCTGTGCAGCACACATACTCCATCTTGTGGTAAAATCATCAATCCCAGATGGAAATAATAGAATAGCTAGAGTAATTGATCACTGCAGGAGGATTGCTGGGCACTTCCACCGTAGTGTAAAAGCTAGTCATCTATTGAGGCAGGAGCAAGAGAAGGCAGGTCTTCCCATACACTGTCTACGACAAGATGTGGTTACACGGTGGAACTCTACTTTGGAGATGCTTGAAAGGATTTTGGAGCAGCAGAGGGCAATCCATAGTCTGTCATCAGACCAGTTTATTGGCATTGCATCTCCATTGGGTAGAGAAGATTGGACAGTGATCAGTCAGACAGTGGCAGTCCTTAAACCATTCAGGGATGCCACTGAACATTTAAGTATGAGCACTGCCAGTCTGGGACAGGTAATCCCACTGTTCAGCCATCTGGGGAGCAAGATGGATGCTTTTCTTGAAAACCGTGAAGTTTTTCAAGGTGGCCTGCATTCTGATGTTGCAGCTCTAGTTAGGAAGTTGAAAGAAAACCTTAAACTTCGGCTACGTGACCAAATGGATAATTATCCCGAACTGATGCTAGCATGCATGTGTGATCCACGGATTAAGGGCAAGCTTGCACTCAAGTACAATATTCTGACAATTTGTAGGGATAATCTCATCCAAAGGGTGTTGGACTGGCAGCATAAGAGTGGCATGCTGTCTGGTGGAGAACTGCAGCATGACATTGACATGTCTGCACCTCACAGCAGTAGTGCTGGCAGTGACACTAGTACCAGAACACAGCTGAGTGGAGCAGCTTCATTTTGGGAAGAGGCACTTGAGAATCTAGTTGGCCCCACCGAGACACCTAAGGAGAGTACTGCCTCAGAAATGGTAAAACTTTACCTTTGTGAACCACCTTTGCCTCCTAATGTTGACCCTCTTAGTTTTTGGGATCAGAAGAAGATTGTGTGGCCTGCACTCTCAGTGGTTGCGCAGAAACTGCTATCGTGTCCGGCAACCTCAGTCCAAAGTGAGCGTGTGTTTTCTATAACTGGTAACATACTTAATCCACAACGCTCTCGCATGTCACCTCATCTGATGGAGCAGATGGCTTTTCTTAAATTTAATCTGCCCAAATTGGGGTACCCTGCTCTTAAGTTTGAGGGATGATATGTTGATTAATATAGCTTGACATATAGTGGAGTTACAGAGAAAGGGAAAGTGTTCTTTCTAGTTAAAAAACGTATTTATTGCCTTCCATTTTTACTCTAATCCACCAAAATCAGCTTGAAACAAATACTACTAGTTGGTTTCTCCCCTCTGGCTGTGTCTGTTTGCGGTGTGGCAACGCCTGCTACCTCCGCCAGCGCTGCTAGCTAAAGCTAGGGCATTGTGTTCAAACTCTGAAAGTCCGCTCCTCTCGTCTGGGACTGAAGGTGTTTGGATGCTTTGCTTTGGGGTTGAAACAGGTGTGTGGGTTGTCAATTGCCCTATCACTGTACTTTACTATTTCATTCCTGTTCTTCTGCTGGTGGTGGCAGCTACAAAATTCTCTTCCCGTGGTTACACCTCTTTTCCCCAAAAATCTTTTTCCCCCCCAAAAAATAGTATAGGTTTCTCCCCTCTGGCTGTGTCTGTTTGCGGTGTGGCAACGCCTGCTACCTCCGCCAGCGCTGCTAGCTAAAGCTAGGGCATTGTGTTCAAACTCTGAAAGTCCGCTCCACTCGTCTGGGACTTAAGGTGTTTGGATGCTTTGCTCTGGGGTTGAAACAGGTGTGTGGGTCGTAAATTGTCCACTCACCTCCCTTTAACATTTCATTTATTTCCCCTATCCAACAAACCTAGCCCAAAAGTGTTAATGGTAGTTTCTCCCCTCTGTCCACTCACAATTGTCCACTCACTTCTGTTTA
The DNA here is from genome assembly GCA_036172795.1 of Pelodytes ibericus. Lineage (NCBI taxonomy): Eukaryota > Metazoa > Chordata > Amphibia > Anura > Pelodytidae > Pelodytes > Pelodytes ibericus. The sequence goes on along the minus strand of CM069858.1, from coordinate 101,391,417 downwards.
TTTCCTTTCCCCTAACCATCAAAGATTTTACTACACCAAATACTTAATTTAATTAAACTTTTATTATTTTTGTTGGTGGACCTACTTGGTAGTACTTACTACTTTACTTCCTTATCCCTTGCCTCTGCTGCAGGGTAATTTGTGTCCAGGGCCAGTTTAGAACCCTGGTAGTCAAAGCTTGCTGTGATGGACAGGGCATTTATGTGGCAGTGGGAGTGTGTAGGGGTCATGGACTGGGCAAAGGGAGGACTTTTAAAACCCCTGCATACACTCAAAGAAGTTCCCACCCATCCGTCCCTTTTTTGTTTTTTTTAAAGATGTTATGGTTACGTTTTTTAGATGATTTGTTAGGATGTATCTATTTGAGAATTAAAATAGTTAAGGTGATTGGCTGACACAGTCCTTACAAGTTATTATTATGTTAATAAATCGCTGTGGCCTTTTTTTATTCACCAACAACTGTCTCGTGTGTTTTTATTGGGGTTATGGGGCACAAGGTATTTTGTTTGACACAGTAGCACTATCCACACTCTAACATACAAGTACATTTTAGATGCCAATGCATCCTTAAACTTCCCAATCTGCCCCTCAGATCTGTAGATGCACCCCCAGACTTGCCAATGCATTCACACATTGAACACCATGACTTACCACAGGACACACCTCATCACCCACATTGCATATCCGGGAATTATCTCAGTACATGCCCTATAACCCACATTACACACCCAGGTCACACCCCAGTAGATGCCCTATCCCCCACATAGCACATCAAGGACTTTCCATAGTCGGCATGTTATGTAATTGCAGGCAGGTCACCTGATTCCAAATGCTCTGACATTAGTCAGAGTGTGAGAAGCAGCATGGGAACTGCTCTGCTCTGCTGGTTTTAAAGCAGTACTATGGAGCTGCAACCCTCTGTCGAGGCCCCCATTTTACCTATTCCCCTGGGCTGCATCCCCTAAAGACCATGCCTGAAACCTGCCCTGTTTGTTTCGCTGACACAACAGGGGTGTACTTGTACCATCTGAACTGCATTGCTGAAACTGCTTGGATTTCAAATGCTTATTTCTAAGATGACCGGTGGTGATCCTAGCAAATGTGCGACGATGCGTGAGCACATGATTTTTAAATCTGGAAAGATCCTGCCTTTCATCCAGTCACCAGAGCTGAGTCACTTAAGCATGATCCTGCATGCATATGACACTGCCTGTATTAGTGAACCTGCTACCTGTCAATGCCTGCCTTCTATATACCAAAAACAGATTATGTGTTAGATTTCAACAAAATTATGTCCATAAGTTTCTACATACATGGCCATTGTATATATTTATGACCATTGGAGACTCTGTCTCCGTATAGTTAAATGCCCACAGCCTATAAACCGAACGTTCGGTTTATAGGCTGTCGGCATTTTACTACACGTAGACACAGTCTCCATTCATAATGAATGGAGACTCTGTCTCCGTATAGTTAAATGCCCATAGCCTATAAACCGAACGTTCAGTTTATAGGCAGTCAGCATTTAACTATACGGAGACAGAGTCTCCATTCATTATGAATGGAGACTGTGTCTCCGTGTAGTGAAATGCCCACAGCCTATAAACCGAACGTTCAGTTTATAGGCTGTCGGCATTTTACTACACGGAGACACAGTCTCCATTCATAATGAATGGAGACTCTGTCTCCGTATAGTTAAATGCCCATAGCCTATAAACCGAACGTTCAGTTTATAGGCAGTCAGCATTTAACTATACGGAGACAGAGTCTCCATTCATTATGAATGGAGACTGTGTCTCCGTGTAGTGAAATGCCCACAGCCTATAAACCGAACGTTCAGTTTATAGGCTGTCGGCATTTTACTACACGGAGACACAGTCTCCATTCATTATGAATGGAGACTCTGTCTCCGTGTAGTGAAATGCCCACAGCCTATAAACCGAACGTTCAGTTTATAGGCTGTCGGCATTTTACTACACGGAGACACAGTCTCCATTCATAATGAATGGAGACTCTGTCTACGTATAGTTAAATGCCCACAGCCTATAAACCGAACGTTCGGTTTATAGGCTGTCGGCATTTTACTACACGTAGACACAGTCTCCATTCATAATGTTATGAATGGAGACTGTCTCCGTGTAGTGAAATGCCCACAGCCTATAAACCGAACGTTCAGTTTATAGGCTGTCGGCATTTTACTACACGGAGACACAGTCTCCATTCATAATGAATGGAGACTCTGTCTCCGTATAGTTAAATGCCCACAGCTTATAAACCGAACGTTCAGTTTATAGGCTGTGGGCATTTCACTACACGGAGACAGAGTCTCCATTCATAATGAATGGAGACTCTGTCTCCGTGTAGTGAAATGCCCACAGCCTATAAACCGAACGTTCGGTTTATAGGCTGTCGGCATTTTACTACACGGAGACACAGTCTCCATTCATAATGAATGGAGACTCTGTCTCCGTATAGTTAAATGCCCACAGCCTATAAACCGAACGTTCGGTTTATAGGCTGTCGGCATTTTACTACACGTAGACACAGTCTCCATTCATAATGTTATGAATGGAGACTGTCTCCGTGTAGTGAAATGCCCACAGCCTATAAACCGAACGTTCAGTTTATAGGCTGTCGGCATTTTACTACACGGAGACACAGTCTCCATTCATAATGAATGGAGACTCTGTCTCCGTATAGTTAAATGCCCACAGCCTATAAACCGAACGTTCAGTTTATAGGCTGTCAGCATTTAACTATACGGAGACAGAGTCTCCATTCATTATGAATGGAGACTGTGTCTCCGTGTAGTAAAATGCCGACAGCCTATAAACTGAACGTTCGGTTTATAGGCTGTCGGCATTTTACTACACGGAGACACAGTCTCCATTCATAATGAATGGAGACTCTGTCTCCGTATAGTTAAATGCCCACAGCCTATAAACCGAACGTTCAGTTTATAGGCTGTGGGCATTTAACTATACGGAGACAGAGTCTCCATTCATAATGTTATGAATGGAGACTGTGTCTCCGTGTAGTGAAATGCCCACAGCCTATAAACCGAACGTTCAGTTTATAGGCTGTCGGCATTTTACAACACGGAGACACAGTCTCCATTCATAATTTTATGAATGGAGACTCTGTCTCCGTATAGTTAAATGCTATTGTATTCTATGAACCGACTCTATTTCGGCTTATAGAATGCAATAGTACTACCAATGGACGAATGAACGAATGATTTTCGTTTATTAACCATTTGTTCATTTGGCTTTCGTTAGCTTAGCATTTTCGTTCTTCGTTTTTCGGACGAATGGACGAAAATGCTATTTTCGGACGACAATGCATTAGTCCGAAAACGAATGCACATGTCTAATATATAGGCCTCCCCCCGTGTAATTTTGTATACAAAGTATAATGGAAGTTGAAGTGTTAGAGGTGTGGATAAAAAATAGACACACACAAACTAATACATTTAAATGTCAAAAATGTTTTTTATTTTTTTGGGGCAAGCCCAGGGGGGCATGAGAGGGGGCAAAGAGTTTTTTGGCAGAGGGCTACAACTGGGAGTTAGGAATGGTAAGTAAACAGGGGCTCCATGGCTACTAACAATAGGCATCAGTGTGCTTTACTCATCATAATCTAATGAGCAGGAGGATGATGCGCTAGGCAACCGACTAGCATTATTAGGATCATCTTCCTCCTCACTAGACTGACTTTCAGTCACCTGTGCTGATGGAGGGGGGTTAGAGATGCAAGATGCCTCAGGAGCAGCGGTACCGTCAGTACATGGACGCATGTTGGCCAATTTTGCATCCATGTACCTTACCTTTCGGTTGCGGTATTCAGCTCGAGACTGATATTCCTGCTGGCACATCAATCTCATCTGCTCCTGATGCGCAGCTTGCACATCTAAGTGTCTAAGGACTTTGTCCTGCCACTCCATCGTGTGGGCATGGAACGTATCCTGATTACTCACCATCATGGTGAGTTGCTGGCGCATCCAACTGATGTCCTGCTGCATCCCAGCAACTGCACCATGGACAGCATCCAAGGATTCCATCATCGAAGGGGCAGGAGGTCGTGGCTGGGCTCCTGATGTGCCGTACTCACTGGGATCCACCACCGTGAGGAGTATTGTTTCCTCCTCCTCCTCGACAGATGTTGCTGCAGGAAAAGAAGGAAGATAATTAGAACATTACAATACAGATTATTCAATTCACCACAAGCAGAGAGACCATTATTTTTCAATGGATCAGCAGAAGGGACCTGGTTAAGGTTTCCTCTGCCTATCAAATTTAAAAATGAGGGTCTCTCTGAACAAGCAGAGAGAGACACTTGCCAACCAGACCAGGGTGCCTCATTGGAAATACAGTAGCTGCTGGTAAAACTTGCATGTACTATCAATATTATATGTAATTTTCAATGCCAATGCATTCCCAGACTTCCCTTGCAAACGCATTCAACCAGTCCACCTGATTTTCAAATGCATCTCCAGACTTGCCAACCAGCCCCCCATACTTACAAATGCATTCCCAGACTTGCCAACCAGCCCCCCACACTTACAAATGCATTCCCAGACTTGTCAATGGGCCTCCTATGAATGTCAGTGCGTCCCGACATTTCAATGGTGTCTAGTGGGGGCACACAGAGGATGACTGAGCTTTCAGGTACGCAATGACATTGTCTGATGCTGCCCTTCACTTCCGCTGTGACTTCTGAGATGGAACGCCGGGAGGTCATCGTAGCCTGCGTTCTGTCTTTGAAGTCACAGTGATAGTGTCAAACAGTATCGGATGATGTCTGTGCACAGACATCCTCCGGCTGCATGCGTGGAGGATCCAGGTCCATTGCAGTTCTGTGGGGTACCTGGCTCCTAGTCTTATAGTCTGACCTTTATTTTAGGTCTGATTATAAGACAAAGCTAGGAAATAAGATTTTTTTCATAGAGTTATTTGCTATGAAAAAAAATGTATTTTATTCTAGCACAGGGGTGTCCAAGTTTAACTGGCAAAGGGCCACTTCGCTTGAAATGTATACGTGTATACATGTGTGTGTATGTAAATATATATATATATTTTACACTAATGTGTAGTGGTCACATTTACTACAAACACACACATGCATACACATTCACACTTACCCCCCCTTCCCACACACACAAAGGCACAATTACCCCACACACACATACATACACACACACTCACATACATACATACATACACTTACCCCACACGCACTTAACATGCACTCACATAGATACACATTTATACACATACTCGCATACATACACTTACCCCACTCACACACATTTATACACACACACTCACATATATACATACAGTTACCCCACACACTCACATACATACACTTACCCCCCCACACACACTCACATACACTTACCCCACACACTAATACACATTTAAAAACACACACACTCGCATACATACACTTAACCCCCACACACATCCACATTTATACACACACTCACATACATACACTTACCCCACACACACACTCACATACACTTACCCCACACACTAATAAACATTTATACACACTCATATACATACATACATACACTTAACCAACACACACACACATTGATACACACACTCACATACATACATACATACATACATTTAACCCACACACACATTGATACACACACTCACATACATACATACATATATACATACATACACCTACCTCCACACACGTGGCTGTGGAGGTTGTGGGCTCCCGGTGCGCTTCTTCCCTCCCTCTGACCCTTGCACATGACCTCACGCGCAGGGTAGAGGAGGGCATTTGTGCACTGCACACCGCACGGGAAGCTGTATCGGGGAACGAAGAGCGTGTAGGAAACTTCGTTCCCCGACACAGCTTTTCGTGTGGTGTGCAGTTCGAGGTGCGGCTACCGGAGCAGAGCTCAGGCGGGCCGCATTTGGCCCGCGGGCCGCCTCTGTTCTAGCAAATAATATTAATATGATCTAACTGGTGGTGTAAATGTGTATAATATCTACCTTGGGTGGTGGATCCCAGTGCCTGCACATCAGGAGCATGAAGTTGGTGGGAATCCACGTGAGGTGGTGATGATGAAGATACCGCTGTTAGAGATGGAGAAGAATGAATTGTTAGTGCATGCATACAGATGTGTGCAGAAAATACATCTGAGGCTATTAACAAAACAGGTGAGTTGCAGGTGATTTCATATCACCAATTAATCTAAACATTGTGGAGGGACAAACATTGGGAGTTTTCCCCGATAAGCAAACTCACCAGGTTTGTCACTGCACAATGTATAGCTAACCTGATGAGATGAAATGTGTATCTCACATCAACACAGTTTTTTGTACATAGCCCCTATCAACATTTGCATTAAGATTCATTCATGACAGAAGGAATTACATGAGATATGGATAGTCCTTGCAATTCCCTCGTTCATGAATGAAGCCCTGTTTGTTGTACATGTTTCTAGCCTGTTGGTGTATGTTGGACTTACCGAAGGCAGGTGAAGAGGAAGCATCCACCAGGGCCTGCAGAGCCGCCTGACCCGGTGTAATCAGAGGAGGAGCTGCCAGATGTTGTGTGGCTACAGGACATGGGGCCCTGTCATCACTTGCTGGGGGTTGAGGGCGCACAGCAGAAGATGCTAGGAGTAAAGTGAGAGAGAACAGTGTCAATCAGTATGAAATCACACATAATTACCATGAATGAATGTTCAATACTTACGACCAGCTGTTTCTGGCTCCGGCCTCTCAACCCCCATGATGTATTCAGTCCCCATGGCCTGCAATAGCTCCTCCTCAAATTTCAGCAGGTCAGCCGGCTCTGGAGAGCCGCCACCAGAGCTTCTGGTGGCGGCGGCTGCCCTGGTAAGCTTTCTCTTCACCTGCCTCTTGATATCATAGAATCTGAAAGACATGAGAATATTGCAATTGATTTACTATCAATGATCAGCTGTACATACATATAATCCTATTTACACATACATACATCTATTTCTCGACATATCTATCTTATCAATCCATGAACATTTTGATATCATGTATTATCTTTATACACATATATATATATATATATATATATTGTTATTGATGTGCTACTTATACCTACAGTGTTTGTGAGTGTAACTGCTTATACTATACCAATAATTATTGCAATACTGGATTACACTATGATCTCTGTTTATCTTTGTGTTTCCCCATGCACATTATGAAACACTGAAGAATCTTCCTTATACTGCCATATCAGCAATTTTCAGGCAATTACCATATTTCCTTATATATTTTCTATTGTGTGGGGTTTACTCAGAGCACCAATCACTCCTACTGTTTGGTTTTATTTTGTTTTTGTTAAATACACACATGTGCAGCCACTCTTACATTCCATGTCTTAACTAACCTTGACACAGCTAGCTACTAGCAGCTATATGTTAGAGTAATTGCACAGTAGGTGAAATTGTGGCCCTGAGTCAGGCTGAGCTCTTCCTCTGTGATGAAAAGCAGGACAGAGATGGAGCTCGGCAGGACAGGTCTCCCAAATCAGGAGTGTCCCTCTATGTAATTCACTACAGGTGTGTGTGAGCTATGTGTGTGGTGAAATTTTACATGAGGCCTATAGTGCAGGTGTATTTTATATGAAATTACCTTTTAATCACCACCTCCTTGGAACGTGAATTCCCACCAACTTCATTAACTGCTTCCATGACCTCCTGCCAGTTCATAGTCCTCCTCCGGATTCTCTTGGCTGCTGCCCCTAACACCCAGTTGTAGTTCTGGCACACCTTTCTCACAAGTGCCAGATTTTCCTCTGCCAAAAAACTCTTTAAATATTGTTCTTTTCTCCCCAATTTTCCCCCTCTCTTCTGCCCCCCCCCCCCCCGGCTTACAGATCCTTCTCCCTCCATTACAGCTAAAATAAATGATCTGAGTGAGGAAATGGTGGTCTGATTATACACAAACATCCCTGGACAGTGATTGGCTGTAAGTTGTAAATTAATGTATCGATTTAATAAAGGTACTGGGCCATTTCCTGTGGAGATTCCTCAGAATTGCACATAAAACACTCCCATAGGCTATAATGGGGATTTTTAAAATAGCTTTAAACTACACAGTTAGGTGCATTTTGACTAAACAATGTTAGGGCCAGCTAGCACAGCAGTGCCTGCTTTCAATCTGAATACATTAATCTATATACTGTATGTCTGTCTGTGTTTGTCAGTTTTGTATAATGTGTTAATAAGCATTTTGATAATTATGGATGGAAAGTGTAATACATATTAAAAAAAGATAACATTTCATATCCATAATTATCAAAATACTTAGTAATACAATCTATGTTATATGCTTATATCCACAGATTTTTTCTCAAATTCACTCCCTGCACTTCAGATACTGATTGTGAAGTACAGAGAGAGAATGACAGAAAAATGACAGTGAAAGGAAATAAACAAACTACCGTCTTTGCTCGATTATAAGACGACCCTGATTATAAGACGACCCCCCAAACTTTGGATATTCCTTTAGGAAAAAAAACTAAAAGCCTGAATATAAGACTATTCTATAGGAAAAAAGTTCAACTTGTATATATTCACATGTAAATTGCTGTTTTAATAAAAAATTATGATATAAAAAAATGAATTTCTTGTTTTTATTTCCTTTTATGTGACAATGCTGCCTTTCTCTTTCCCTTGCCCCCAGATTTGTCGCTCTCCCCCCCTTAGTGTTGTCTCTCTCTCACCCTCCCTTTGTCTCCCCCTCGCTCCCCTTGTGTCTGTCTCTTCCCCCCTTCCCTCCCCTTGTTTCTCTCTGCCCCCCTCCCCTTGTTTCTGTCTCTTCCCCCCTCCCTCCCCTTGTTTCTCTCCCCCCCCCTCGTTACTCTGCCCCCCCCCCCTTGTTATTCTGTCCCCCCCTCACCTGTTTCTTGCTCCCTGGTGGCTAGTGGGGGCAGCCGGGGGATGTATGCACTATACATAATAGACGGAAGTGTCGGGCAGCATGGAGGATGTCTGCACGATTCGTGCAGACATCACCCAGCTGCCCGATTCTCCCTGGTGGCTAGCGAGGCAGCGAAGGATGTCTGCGCGATGAGCGAGACCTCCCCTGCTGCCGCCCGGAACGACCGCCAGGACTTTTATGAGGAAGCCGGAAGTACCCAGCTTCATCATAGAAGTCCCGGCGGTCATGCCGGGCGGCAGCAGGGGAGATCTGCGCTCATCGCACAGACATCCCCTGCTGTTAGAGAGTGGGATCCAGGTCCCCTGCAGCTCTGCTGGGGACCTGGATCCATGTCTTATAGTCTGACCTCAATTTGAGGTCAGATTATAAGACGACCTCGATTATAAAAGGGGTATTAACACTTCCCTTGCTGATCACAGTTTCATTTTACTGTGATCCGTTTCCTTCCAAGTTTATGGACCTCATTTAGTTTTTTCAAAATAAATTTTATTTTGTACATTTTTACTATATTACTTATATTCTTTTCATGTATTAATGTAATTACAGTTAACTCCTACAAGCCTGTGCTGTGAATATGACCAGAGCAAACGTTAACCCATTCGTGACGTTGGGACGTTCTATGCCGTCCTGATTTTAAGTCCCTTAAAGTCGTTAGGACAGCATAGTACGTCCTGTGTTAAACAGCTCATATCGCGGCTCGGATCATGCTGCAGGCACTTGCAGCGGGATCCCACCTGTCAGATGAGGCCATTTTAAATGGCCTCAGTCTGACAGGGGAAATTTAGCTGGTGCTCAAAACGAGCACCAGCTACATTTCTCTAAATCGTGCGTGACGTCCGAAGGGCTTGCAATTTTTGGGCAGGGACCCACAGGGTCTATTAAGACCCTGATTGGGTCTCTGCCATAGTGTTCCTGGCTAACGATCACCTTGTGATCAGTGGCCAGGAACAAATCGTGACGTTTTGGTGCTTACGTCATTTGGGACGCAAGCACCATGCGTCACAAAGGGGTTAAAACTCTCCACTTTTTTCAATTTATTTTTTAATACTAAATTCAAATCATTTCATGCTATTGGCAATTCTATAAACCGAAATAGAGTCGGTTTATGGAATACCAATAGCAAAATAGCCATTACATAAACCGACATAATAAACGAATTTCGGTTTATGGAATTGGCAATGGCATTCTATAAACCGAGTCTATTTCGGTTTATAGTAATGCCATTGCAAATAGCATTACATTATACATGCCATAAACCGAAAGTCTATAAACCGAACGTCGTTCGGTTTATAGACTTTCGGCTTATAGAACAGCAATAGCATTACATGTATTCTATAAACCGAACGTCGTTCGTTTTAAAGACTTTCGGCTTATAGAATACTATGCTTTCTATAAACCGAACTAGAGTCGAGTCCCCATTCATAAGAAATTCTTATGAATGGGGACTCGACTCTAGTTAGGTTTATAGAATGCCAATAGTATTTTATAAGCCGAAAGTCTTTAAAACGAACGACGTTCGGTTTATAGAATACATGTAATGCTATTGCTGTTCTATAAGCCGAAAGTCTATAGACTTTCGGCTTATAGAACAGCAATAGCATTACATGTATTCTATAAACCGAACATTGTTCGTTTTAAAGACTTTCGGCTTATAGAATACTATTGTCTTTCTATAAACCGAACTAGAGTCGAGTCCCCATTCATAAGAAATTCTTATGAATGAAGACTCGACTCTAGTTAGGTTTATAGAATGCCAATAGTATTCTACAAGCCGAAAGTCTTTAAAACGAACGACGTTCGGTTTATAGAATACATGTAATGCTATTGCTGTTCTATAAGCCGAAAGTCTATAGACTTTCGGCTTATAGAACAGCAATAGCATTACATGTATTCTATAAACCGAACGTCGTTCGTTTTAAAGACTTTCGGCTTATAGAATACATGCAATGCTATTGGTTTTCTATAAACCGAAAGAGTCCCCATTCATACGAATAGGAACTCAATTTCGGTTTATAGAAAGCCAATAGCATTACATGCATTCCATAAACCGAAAGTCATTCATGTCGGTTTATGGAATGTACATTTGTACAATGCTATTGGTATTGTATAAACCGACTCTATTTCGGTTTAGAATACCAATAGCACGAATGGACGAATGGACGAATGAACGAATGATTTTCGTTTATTAACCATTCGTTCATTCGGATTTTGTTAGTTAAAATTTTCGTTATTCGTTTTTCGGACGAATGGACGAAAATGCTATTTTCGTCCGAAAATGCATTCGTCCGAAAACGAATGCACATGTCTACTTAGCATATATTTGTTAATAAATAACCAATTTTTATTTAAAAATAAAATAAATGTTTTTTTCTTAATGATATGTTTTTAACATTTTACTTATGCAGATACACTTGATATGAGTGGAACACAATTAATATGTTATATGTATTTTATGTATTCGTTAGATTATCATTCCTATGTCACATGTGAACAAATGTTTTTTTATTATTTTCTGTCACTAAGCCCACATGTATCACCAATCATGACACATTGTATCATACACAATCACCAATCATGTCACACTGTATCACATATAATCACATTATATGTCACCACACTTCACATCATCCCTATTTACAACCTTTTTTTTTTTTTTTTCTTCACTTATCTTTTTTCCACATTCACTTATCTATTTTTCACATATATTTTTTGTACTTTGTTGACACAATTGGTTTTACTTACTTTTTCACAATTTTTTCTTGATTTCACACACATCTTCACTTCATTCATACATTTTATTCAGATCTCTCACATAACACTGCACTACAGATTGTTACATCAGAGCACACACATGCTTTCACAATCATTCTAATTACTTTGATTAGTTTGACCTTTGTACTCAGTGGCTGATCACTTGTATTTATATGGAATGTATCTATGTGTTTGGTTAAGCCTATGAATAAGCGTGGAGACACGTGAAACGCGTAAGGCATCTGTTTTATCTGTTATCCCTGATGTTCGTGATGTTTCCTTGATTTAATACAATCCTTTATCATTTAACCTACTCCGGAGTGCATGTCCTTTTGTTGCTCATTTTCAGAGGGGAATTCAATACTTCCATATGGATACAGTGGAGGAATTACAGAGAAAGTGAGGAGCTTTTGGGCGAGTTGGGTTAGGGGAGGGGGGGGAGCAGCTGTGGAGAGAAAAATAATTAAACCCTGTATTTCTTCTTTTTTTTATTCTCTCTTTTTTCTTTTCTTTCTTCCTTCTTGTTGTATTTTGTAAGCTTGTCGCTTCGATTTGTGTGGCTTAAGGTCTCTGTACCCCTGTCGTTAGAAGGGATGAGTTGGTACCAATATGAGTTTTTATAGCAGAGGGGAGAGAGACAGGAAAAGTACCTGAGCATTACCTACAGATGTGTAAAGGGTGACAATGTAAAAGTCTGTGTTTGGGAATATCTGTTATATCATTATATATGTAAATTACATATATACAGTATATTATATGTACAGCACTTTAAGTGATGACTTTACTCAACAAGCTACCATCTAAAAGGAACATTTTAAAGAAAAATAATACCCTCCTAAACTCCTCGAAAAAAGTATTAAAGAAGTACAAATATTGGATAGATTAAGTCTACTACAAGAAAATAATAACTTCCCCAAGACCAAACACACTGAACATAATACATTCAGTTTTTCTTTTTCCACTCAATATAATTCACAAGCAAAAGCTATTACTAAAGCACTTGATACATTTTGTCCTACACTGAAAGGTGATCAATTTTTCAAAGAAAAATTACCGGATAGACAGAAGGTGATTTTTTTAGAAAAGCCCCTAGTGCTTTACCCAAAATTCCCAGTAAGATCCCACAATACTTTCTAAGTACCAAAATAAAGGTGTTTTTTTTAAAATGTGGTACATGTAAAATGTGTAAGGAACAACCAAGACACACTCCAAATTTGACCAATAATGCCACCGGAAAAAAACATGAAATTAAACATTTTATCACTTGTAATTCTAGTAATGTAATATATCTCCTTCAGAATTGTAGGTAGGACCATTCGGCTGCTGAAGGAGAGAATTCTGGAACATCTGGGTGGTATATTGAGTGATAACCCAAGGGTGGTAAAGTGCAGTATCCCCAAACACTGTAAACACTGCACGTCTTTCTCTTTCGATAAATTTCTGTGTGTGGGAATTGATAACATTTTTCAACATTGGAGAGGTGGAAATATTACTCAAGCTTTATCACAAAGAGAGACCAAATGGATCTATGAACTTAGGACACTGGAAGGGAAAGGGTTAAATGCAGTCCTTGATATAATGTCTTTTTATGACTTATAGTTTCCTTTATTTAGGTATTAATGATTTTGTGATCACCATATTCCCAATTTGGTTTTTAAAAAAAACAATATTCCCCTATTAAAAATACTGTAATGATCAATTTGGTCCTTGTGTAGGATCTTCCTTTTCTCATATATTTTTCCTTTTATTTAGTCATGCCTCGTTTTTATAAGTTCTTTTTAATACATAATATGTTTTAAAGATTAACAGTTATTATTATGTTACATTGTCCTAAATTGCAAATAGTAATACAGTCCAAACTCTTTTAATATGATTTTTTGGATGCTGCTATTAATGGGAATTTGTTTCTATAAAAACGGACTTTGACGAGTCTCTGTGAAGTGGACATTAAAGTTCTTTGAAGAGAGACGCCAGCTGACCGTCGCCATGACAACGTCACTGAATTGTAGGTGGGTGTTCCTTCAGTATAAATACAGCGATTCTTCCAATGCCGGTTATTCTTCTTCTGATGAAGCCGAGACAGAAGCTCCGGCGAAACTCTAGAGAGATACCAGTAGCCATACATCTTCCTCCAGATTCTGTGTCCTTTGTACTGTCGTACACCACCTTTAGTCCTGTTTTTGGCATGCTTCATGGACGTGAACATCCCCAGTGGACTTCCTTGTTGCTGACTGATTTTATAATCTTGTGAGTCTGTCTCCAGCAGGGGCAAATATCTTTTATCGCTATTTGGTCCTGCACATGTTTCTTTGTTTTTATGGTATTTCAGACACCATTACATTTTAGAAGATATCAAGTTACCTTGAGATGTTAATTTTCTACGGATGTTTGGGAGTGCATCCATTACCAACCATCTATTGCATATGTGTGGTTAATAACAATATTGCACTATCACTATATACTTTTTTTATTGTATTTAAAGTACTCACTACCTCGCACCATTCTGGTTTTGTATTTGTGCTGGTACAGTAGTGCCTGGTTCTTTTGGTTTATTTCAGTGTAGAAAAAGACTTGATTTAGGGCTTTCTGAAAATCAATGGTATGGTAAATTTTCCATAAAAAATACATGCAGTCTCCATTTTAAATGTTATCAATACCTTTTATTCTCATCATTTAAAATCATATTTGTTTTTGTGTATGGCCTTTGAAAACGTTATTGTGTGAAAAATCTCCCCTAACACAAAGGTAATTCTGTTATAGTAAGGTTACAGTATTTCCTTTGTAGATCATTGCTTGATTTAAATAATACATTTATACTAATTTCAAAATTAAATTCACATTTTAAATAACATAGTGTAACCATGGTAACACATTTTTTATTAGTAAGCTTTGTCGAAGACAGGAAAGTAGCAAAAGTTCCTAGTGGTTTGTTAACAAAAATGTTGCATCTCTATTGACTTGCTACTCAGTTAGTTCTATGCCAGTAGAGACAGCAACCCACATCTCTCATCAGACTTTGAGCTTCAGTGTCTGGTTCCCTAATGCAAAGAAGGTATGCTCAGCAATGCACAACTGAGTCTAATGATGGGGGGCAAAAGCCCATGACAGCCTTGCCCCAGTTGAATACTGTATGTAACACATTGGTTGTGGGCCACACTAATTGATCATTGAAGTTACATTTACCCATAATAGTAGTTACAGAACTGGTAACCATATTCATGAATAATTAACACTGATTTTAATATATATATTTAATAACATAATCTTCCATCGAAAGAATTTTTCTCTTATATTCGTATAAGGGACTTTCTTAAGAACATCTAACTCAAATCAGACTCCCCCTTAGAGAAAATTATGTACGGTTCACATCAAAAGATATCTTCTCAAATCCTGAAAGCTACCCAAAAACTAGAATTAGAGAGCGGGAAATTAGATACAATGAAGGTATTACATAGATGGTATTGGGTTCCATCAAGACTGGCTAAATACCAAGAAAATACATCCCCACTTTGTTGGAGATGTAATAAAGAAATTGGTAATATTAAACATATTTGGTGGGAATGTGAAAAACTTGACGATGTACGTACTAATTTAGTCAACATTTTTGCAGATCTTCATCTAGATTTGGGTATCTTAAGTGTGGATAAATTCTTGTTCCACCTTGAATTCCCAAACTTGAATAAACCTTTAAAAAAACTAGCAATACATGTTCTAATGGCAACCAAGATGTGCATCTCAAGAAACTGGAGGAAAACTGTCGTTCCATCTGAGATAGAGATACGATCTCAACTTTACTACCAATGTAAGATGGAAAAGCTGTTTTACCTAGATAATAAGTGTCTCCCTCATTACTATGACATTTGGAACCCTGTTCTCCAGATATTGACACCTCATAATAACCCTATTAATTTAATTAGATAAATAAATACACAAATAGAAAAGAAAGAAAAGGAGAGAGAAGAAGGGAAGGGAGGGAAGAAGAAAGAAAGAAATAAAGAAAGAAAGGGAAAAAAAAAAAGAAAGAAAAAAAGGAAAAAAAAAGGGGGGAAATTGTTTAGGGAAGATTATTAAAAGGCGAAAAATAGACCTACATGGGAAAGCAATCTAAAGATGGGCACGATGGGATTGTATGTCTTACGGCCCACTTCCGCCAGTCCTCGTGCTCCCCACACCATATACCGATCTGTTTACGATTGTTTTCTCTTTTTTTTCACCTCTCTGGCTCCCTGCACACTCACGACATTTGTTTGAGAGAATGTATACTTACAGTTTGCAAATTATTACAAACTTATAATTAAGAGATTGTTATAGAAATAACACAGCACGCCTGTTACCATTGCACGAATTGCAATAGAATACTTTTTTAGTCTAAAATATTGTCTACCTAGCCAAACCATCGAGTAACAGGACAAATTTAGAATCCTAATAAAAAGACAACTGTCCAATTTGGAAAGAAGTTGCAATATGTATAGGTTAGAATGAATGTTATGTAGGTGCAGTCTTGCACCTCTGTGGAGGTGTTTTTTGTTCTCCTGTTGGTGTTCCCTGGCTGGATTTCATATAATGTCTAATAACTAGGAAGATATACTTTTAACACCTCTAGGCTGGAACCCACACATTGTAGGGAATCAAATCGGGCACATTTACATTACATCCGTCAAAGAAGCTGTAAAGTATGGAGTTCCCGAATAGTTACGTATGTAACACTCAGATATAGAATGTAACAAAACTGTGATTGATTGACCAATAGTTGACACGCCAAATAACTTTTTATTTTATTTTTATTGTTATTTGAGCTATTTCACTCAGGATGAAATGCATAAAAGTGCTTCAATATATTACGATACACTCTTTGATTATTGCATATTGCACTTTACATAAACTCAATAAGAATCAGGTGTCATGTTGATTCCTAATATGTTTGGGTTCACGCTGATCGCAATTTAATTTGCGAAGTACATTTAACACTTTCGTAAGACATTGTATACTGCACCCAAAGTATGTCCATGTATGTATGTAGACCATTAAGGTATTATGATGTATATTAAATGTGTATGTTTGTATTTTTCACCTAAAACAATAAAAAATTATAAAAAAAAAAACACTGATTTTAATAGAAATTTACTCTGCTAGACCAGTCTGCAGCTATCCTAGCCAGAATATTCTTCTAAAAATGTTGTTAGAACAGAATAATTCATAATGATATTAACGGGTTTTGCAAATCAAGGAATGGGATTACAATAACTTATCTGTATTTCATTTAATAATTTGTCTCCATTGCCTTTATGTTATAAATTTAAGTAGCATTATTCCTACTTAACGTTACATTGTAAATGAAGGAGACTAATTGTTCTCCTTTTCAGTTGTCACGAACAGCATCCAGGTGACATGGGACCCTGAGCACCTGAATTCAGGAGTCACGATGATGATAATGGAGGACAGAGCTTGGTGCGGGGTAACCGCACTCCCCTAAAGGTTTGAGGCGCCAGGATTGTAGTTGAAGTTACCCTGCAGACATTCTGGAGCAGGCATGCAACATAAAAACTCTGAAAGAATAAACAGGATGCTGCAGACTGGAGCAGACAGACTAAACAGTGAATATCAGAACCCAAGCTAAGATAGGACAGCACAAAATTCAAGGAAAAAACAACAGAAACTAAACTAAGGATACATAATTCAGGGTACAGGGTTAAAGACAAAAACACAAATACAGTGCAGAGACAGACAAGACCAAGACTAAGGGCACGGTAACAGAACTTAAAGGAGACATGCAAAAGAGTGCCGGGCTAAGGAGGGACTGGAGCAGATCTGAAACAAACTAGGGATAAATAATACAGAGCACAGAGCTAAAGACTAAAACACAAATACAGTACATAGACACACAGGGCACAGACAAAGGGCATGGTAACAAAACAAAACAGAGACATGCAAAAGCACATACTGTATATAACTCAAGAACAAACACATAACAGGGCTAATATAACATAACAAAGATACAGACATAAATACATGAACTAGCCTAGAACCCCGAGATGGTAAATAGTGAGCTTTTAGCCATGTCCTTAACACTGAAACCTGCCTAAAATAATAACTAATGTTGAATAAAACAGGAAAACAAGCATTGACATAAAGAACATGACTGAGAGGTTGAGACAAACTGAACAAATGGGTGTGGCAAATTTAAACAGAGGAGAGAAAAGTCAAAAGGAAACAAGTAAATCATAATGGAATAGAACAAAAATAGAGGAAGCAGGAAAAAACAGAAATGGATCAAAGCAAGAGAATATGGAAGCATGGAATAGAAAAAACCCCTCTGATAGTTCATGGAGTGAACATTCCCTTAATGGGGGTCTGAGAGGGCATATCCCTAACATGGCTCAAACAAGGCCTACTCCAAATGGGGCTCGGAAAGAGTATATCCCTGATGGGGCTCAAATAGAGCAATACCGTAATGTGACATCAGGATAGGGCATTCCTCTAAAGGGGCTTCAGGGCAAGCCAGATGCCAGACCATAGCTAGACTTGGGCAGGTGCTGATCTGTGGCTAGGCTTAGCAGGTGCCAGACTTTGGCCAAACTGGTTAGAAAGGCAGAATACAGTATAAAGAAAAGACAGGAGCAAGCATAAATCATAAACAAGAAAGCAAAGCAAGAAAGTAAACATAAATTACTGGATACAGCCTGGATGAGCCTGCACATGGGTTGATCTGTGATCACAGTGTGTAAAGGTTACCATTGTATAATTTTTGTTATATGACCAGCAATAGTTTATACATCTTAGTGGAGCATTTTTTTTTATTTACATCTTCTTTTCTATGTTTCCCCATTTTCTATCAAATGGAACGGGACCAAATATAAAATATTCTTTATTATAAATAAATTATAACAAGTGTGTTGTCTACAATGTGAAACTTTAAACATTACATGAAAATTACATGTTATATTTTGACAACACAAAATGTTTTTTAAAAATTGTTTTGAGGAAAATGTATATTTTCAGTCAAATTATAAACTAAAGTTATCTGCTACAATTAATCACAACTAACAATTTACCAAATGCATACAACTTGTACATGATAGTGGTAAATAGATGACAGTTACAAGTAGTTAATAAATGTGAAAAATAGTAAATATTATCAAATTACAAATTTCAAATATCACTATCAAATAAATATTTACTTCATACCTTAATGTCACCAGTGTTTGTCACTATATTAAATCTAGTCTGGAAAAAAAGATATGTACTTAAGAACAAATGTTAAGTTCTGTTATACAAGTCTAATTGAAAATAATATGTATCTGATTTAAAATGTCACTAAAAAAATAAATGACAGGTAGCCATTAATTCTGAATTGTTTGCTCACTTTTAAATGTAATGCATGAACAACTAATGCAAACTGCACAATAAAGAAATATAAAACCGTTAAAAAAAATTATAATCTGCCTATAATTCTCCTCCTATTTTGTTTTGTCACACCACTCATTATACAATTTAAAATATCCTAGTGTTATATTAAAGTAATATGAACTGACAAATAGATATTAAATTCCTTATGTGACATTTATATATTTGGGATTTTATTTAAAGAAATGAACAAGGATTTTATTTTCTATTTTTATTTTTGTGATGCTTAAAAATCCTTAATCTGATCCAGCAATACAATCTCTCATTTCACAGAAAGAAAGTAATTAGCAAGCCATAGATAACATATTCACAGTATCACTGTATCAGCAGTAATTGCATTTTATCTCCATTTGTGAGCCTTCTAGACTTGCTGCTTTTGGATGTCAACACACTTTAATAATAACTGTATTTAAACCCTTTACGACAAAGGACGTTTCAGGTACGTCCAACTGGCAACTCTGTTGCCGACAAAGGATGTTCCTGGCACGTCCTGCGCTGGAATGAGCGGTTTACGCTGTCAATGATTGCAAAAAGCACTCTGGTGGTGCTGCTCTATCACCACGATGTCAAGGCATTAGGCAGCACCGAAATGTTTAATCTGGGGCAATTGTTAGGGTTACGATTCAGTTAGGGTTAGCATAAAGGATAGGGTTACAATTAAATCAAAATTACAATAAATTAAGGGTTCGCATAAGGGTCAGAGTTAGGGTTAAATTTAGTGTTCAGGTTGGGGTCAAAAGGTCACTGTAGAAGAAAAAAAGACTATTTTTGTTTTTTGCCCTAAAACTCGCAAAAAACTGCATCACAACATGAAAACAAGCATTTTTCTGAACTCGGGACAAAATTTAGAAACTATTTAGACGTGGTCTCTTTTTAATGATTGTATTTGTGTAAATTATTTTTTTGGTCAAAGTTAGAAAAAGTGTTTTTTTTAAATTCGTTAATTATATTTTATTATTTTTCTTTGTGGTAAATTATAACATATGATGAATATAATTGTATCTAATGAAGGGCCTTCTTATGGCGATAAAAACAGCATATAATTTGTGTGGGTACAGTATGTGAGAAAGAAGAAAATGACAGCTAAACACAATTAATTGAATATAAAATGTAAGTAGAGCTTCTTTGGTTTCTATTAATTTATTTTCTCTGCTGTTACCACCAACAGTGTAATAGTGGGTTGGCACTAAAAGCCAGCATTGTTAGTTTTACTTTGTTGTTGTGGGTAATATAACTGAGTCCTGTGTTGCCACTTTGCAGTTTCCAGAGTACAGTAGATGTTACATATTATCAGAGACATAGTGGGTATTTATTTCTGTCACTAGCAGAAAATGTAACTACATCTACTGGGTGCTTAACTCAGTACACCTTTTATTGCACACAGACATACGCAAGGTTTACCAATGCAAATATTGTAAAAAGTGATGTATATTAGAAAGATATTTGATGATATTATTATTGTTTTTATTATATTTTGAGGTGCAGATTCTAAAATTAAAAGTAAGTATAATAATTCATTTTTTTTCCAGCTAAATTTGAAGCAATGATGAGGCTGTTTCTACAAAAAACATGGTTCTAAAGGACAATGTGTGGTATAAATGCAGATCTTGGATGTGCTATAGAAGTGCAGGGATGCCTACATTGACTCCATACTCCTTCGGTGTTGAGCAGTGGTATAACTACAAACATATATATTTTGGAAGAACAATGAACACATTATCAATGTAAACCGTTAAATTAACATTTTAAGGAGATTTTACATTTTTTGTTACTTAAACAAAAGTTCCCTACTATCTTCAGCCTATAAAAGTTTTTATTATAACTAAAAATATAATTTTTCTTAGAGCATGCAAACAAACAAAAAATGCACATACACTGCTCTGTCTGTCTACTAGCAGTATTAATACAAGTATTGCATTCCATTTCTTATAGATCCCATCGATAATTTCCGTTGTGGTTAGTGGGATTATGTGATTTACATTGGCTAATATATTGCTTAGGTAGAACATAGCAAATTCTGTTCTCCAAAGACACAGTATCTACTCTTGTGCAGAATACCTTACTAATACATTAGGCACGAGCAAAAGAATAATTTACATTTTAGCGTGCATTAATAAAAATCTATTATGTCTAAATGGTCCATTTACTGTTCTATTGACTAGAATTAGGAAAATAAATAATGGGCATTAGTACTGTCATCAATGTAAGGCTCCTAATAAAATTATGTCAGCTGACATTTTTTATGAATATGCTGAAACCTGATTTTACAGTAAGCACTTATAAGTACTTTTAATAATCTGAAAATGTTATCATGTCTGCTGGTTCTTGCACAGATGTCAAATAACAGTAAACAACCTGATGTCACAATTTAATCTTTATTCATTACTGCTGGGAAGTTATGTTTCAGGTGTAATTTGGTGATGTATAATAAATTATTCTTTTGATGAAAAACTGCAGGAAGACAGATGAAGCAAAATTTGAAAATCCTTAAGCAAGTCATACATAGCAGAGATTTTTATCTTATAACTAAAATCTACATTTTATAGGAAAAACCAATGCATCAGTTTGAATGTCAGGATAGAACTTGTATTCCTGAATTAGATCAAAGAAGGGTAACTTGTAGAAGCTCTAGAACATGGAGTAAATCACAAAATACTTAATGTATTGGGTTTCTTCTGATCACTTATGTGCTGGATTTTGGGGTACCATTTACATAAGTTTGGAAATGCATGTATCACCTGCAGACCTGCTTAATCTCTGGAGGTAATGACATGGGAATCCAGTGCAAGGCCACAAGTGTCACTAGCTTCCCTGGAAATTCCATCAGGGTAGAGATGGCTTAACCCTTAACCCCTTGCTGACATTGGACGGACTAGGTCCGTCCTGTCTTGCAAAGCGCTGCTGACATTGGACAGACATAGTGCGTCCTCAGGCAAAGCGAGTGGAGGATCGCAAACACCGCTAAAACAGTGATGATTTAATGTATCAAGACATAAAGCATCACCGTTTTCAGGTTCCCAGGGCACTCCACAGAGCGAATTGCGAGAGCCATATTGGAGAGCAGCTCTCTTGTGGGTAGACCGTCAGAAGTGAAAAAATGTGCACTTCTGTCGCTCTGATGCTGTTGCTTGACTGCCCCTAGAGGCAAGATTGTAATGTAAAAAACAAACAAACACTTAATTAGCTAGAAATCAAGGGTTAAGGTTAGAATAATGGTTAGGTTAATTAATGGTTAATTAAATTAGATTTAGCATAAGGCTAAGTGTTAAAATTAAATTTAAATTATAATAAATTAAGGGTTAGCATAAGGGTTAAAGTTAGGGTTAAATATAGGGTTAGGTCACAGTAGGTGAACCCCTCCCCCCCCCCCCCACATTTTTTTCCCCTATAACTCACAGAAAATTTGGAAACAAGCATATTTCTAAACTCAGGAAAAAAATTAGAAACTATTTAGACAGAGTCTTTTTTTTTCTTCAAATCATAATTTTATTGGTTTTCACATAAATCGAAAATACAGACAGTACCATAAACAAAAAAACTCATATCACTATAAGGAGTGAGACACAAAAGAAAAGCAAAAACAAATAAGAATACAAAGATACAAAATGTGTTGTAGAATTGGATCAGGGCTGGCTATTTACAGGTTCAATTACATTATAGAAAGGTCTGAGGAAGGGTAATTCTAAAGACAAACAGGACTGCAATATCAAATATAATACCCCGGCATTCGCGAAAAATTACAGTAAATATACATAAATTACATATCAGACACCAGATAGAATACTGAGGAACTGGAGTGGCTAGCTTCCCAACCCCCAATGACTTCAGAGAAATCAAAAGCTCCTGGCTCGAATGCCTCACATTGGAGAGTGAGAGAAATAGTTTCTTCTGAAACTTAAGGGTTCTACCTTTGGTAAAGAAGGGTGCGCTAGAGGAGGGGGGCAGAGACCCAATCAGCGTCTAGAAAGTGTGGAGAACCTGGGAGGACCTTCTTATTCCAAACAACAACAACAACAACACATTTACATACTCATACAAACAATAAAAAACAATTAAAGAACCAAATTTAACAACAATGCCCAAGTTGGAACAGAGCTCTGGAACCAAATTGGGCAGAGAAGTATCGCGGCTGTGAGAACACGTTAAACTGCATACATACACACTTTAAGCTCTCAGGAAATCCCGAGAGGTGAGGGTGAGCAGCAAACAAATTGGCATGAGGAGACCTCGGCCCCTCCGCCAAAATAAGAGAAATCAGAGCCCGAAATAGGATCAAGTTATGCCTAATGTAAGTAATGTTGCCTAACTTTTAACTCCCCTATATAGGGCAACTATGTGTGCAATTTTGCACGACTCCTCCAATTACCCTGAAACACCGGGCAACCGGGAGGTGCAGCATGATAGGAATGCTGCAACTTTAGTCAGGGAGTCTGCCTCAGCGCTGAAGCACCTGGCTTTGCAGTAAATCTAAATATCAGCATCGGTCCAGGCATGGTGGGAAAGATATTTGGACTCGACCAGCAAGTGGTCAGGCTAAGTCTCAGCAGCTTGTCTCCTGGAGGAGAAGCTGAGGTTTAATGGGATCTTAAAGACCTGGTCAGTGTGACACCCCAAAAACTAGAATACACTTTATGCAATATCAAGATTACTTAAAAAATTGGGGGAAAACATAGGAGAAAAACCAGATAACGTTGGATAACAGTAGGAATACTCATCCGGCATCTAGGCTTCTCTTGGTAAATCCCTGAAAATGCAAAGCATAATCCAGGATCACTATGTCCTCAACAAGGCTGACATGAGGCATCTTCCAGGTAAGTAAAGTTCTGCTTCAACAACAGCAGGCATTGTCAGCAGTAGAGAAAAAGGAACTGAAAAAAACAGTGCAATGGCAACTGTTCACTCCAAGGCAAATACAAAATCACGGACGGCTTATGTAAGAACTCCAAATTAAGCCACCTCAGGAGGGCATAAGGAAACCGGGGATGGGCTTGATCTCGGCAGGAGGGAGATCCATTCCGTCCGGGTTGGAGTGGTATGTCTCGCCGGGGGAGAGAACTCGCTGCTCTCCCGTTGATTGCCTCTGCTACGCATCGGAGATGCTGAGAGGCCCAGCTGTGCCAACAGACCTGGGCCTTCAGCTGCATCTGAGATCAAACAAAATATTCCATTTCTACGAACCGTCAACTTGAACGGGTAGCCCCAGGAATACCATACATTGTTGGCAAGCAGCACTTCTACAATTGGCTTCATGAAGGGTGAGAGGTCCTTATAAATGTGGGGTTGGATTTTGTTCACCTCTGGGGTTCCCATTCTTGATGCCTGGGATATAGCATCTTTGGTCTCATAATAATGAAGTCTGAGTACAATATCGCGTGGGCGTTCGCCTGGTCACGGCCGGGACCTAAGGGCTCTGTGGACTCTGTCCATTTGGAATCTCTCCACATTCATTTGAGGCAAGAGAAGGTGAAAGTATTCCGTAAGGAATTTGCGCAGGTCATCCACCGACTCTGGGATGTTTTTGATATGGAGGTTATTGCGGCGAGACCGGTTGTCTAAATCCTCCTGGGCTGCTTGGAGAAATCTCACTTCGTCCCTGAGTTTGGACACCTCAGCTTCAATGGAGGCCACAATACCCAGCGTTTCTTCGTGCTGATGTTCTAATGCGTCAGTGCACGAGTGACCTCGTGGGTCAATTCGCTTAGGCCAGTTCTGAGATCTCTTTGCAGATCCGTCTTTAGATTAGCCAGCATCGTGGAAAAGCTGCTGAGTGAATTGCAGAAAGTCTGCTTTCGTGCATGGAGAACAGTCCGAGCTGCTGGCGTAGTCCTCCAGCATGTCAGGCAGGTCTTCCGTTTGGTCATCGTGCGACAGGGGTGTTGAAGGCCTGCTCCACGGGAAAAAGGTTTTGGAAACCTTGCGGGACCGAGTTAGAAGTTTTTTTCGGCTTCCCTGACTTGCTAGCAGGGTTTTTAGCTGGCATTGTGTAGGGTTCGAGGGCATATGATAGCTGTAATATCTTGTTTGGCGGAGGTGTGTGGAGGAGCTCACTCAAGTTGCGTTCATCTTTTTCATGCGCTCGACACACCCCAGATGGGGTCTTTTTTAATTATTGTATTTTTGTAAATTATTTTTTAGGTCAAAGTTAGAAAAAGTGTTTGTTTTTTTTCATCATATTTTATGATTTTTTGTCTTAAATTATAAGATATGATGAACATAGTGGTATCTAAAGAAAGCCCTACTTATGACTATAAAAACAATATATAATTTGTGTGGGTGCAGTATGTGAGAGAAGAAAATTACAGCTAAACACAAACCGACCTCTAGAAATGTCAAAACAGACTATTTTACCAAGGGAAAGACAAGGTCAAAAGGTCATGTCACTAAGTAGTTAACCAGCCCAGAATGTTTTGAAGCACAAGTGCTGCTTATACTCATCTCTGTAAGTGCAACTTCTCTTGCCTAGCTATATACTACACTTACTTTTGTTGATTACATCTTCCATGTTTTTCAGCCAATTCATTGTGTACAGTAGTGGGCATCTCCAGCTATTGCAAACTAAAGTTCCCATGATACAAAGGATCATGTTGGCTAAGCATCATGGGGACTGCTGTTATGGAAAGGTTTATCCACTACTACCAAATTCCTTTTTTCTTACTTTTTAAGAACTAACATTTCCACCAGAGAATCCTTCTGCCAAGTAAACAAAGATAGGCAACTGGAGTAGTGGGAAAAAAAACGTGTGTGAACATTGTACCTGTTGTTTATCACATGTATGGTTATAGTCCTATGCTCTGTGTAGTGTAGTTCCAAGAACAATGTGGTGCAGCTCCTAGAATAATGTCAGGTGTGAGAAGCTCCCATATACATTGAGGTCTATTTCTGAATACATTAGCATACAGGGTTTCTTTCAATAACTTCAGTAGGGTTAACTGGTGGTCTAACATGGGTGCAAGAAATCATGGTTAACACTGAGAAGCCAGTAGAGTTGTAAATTGGTAAATGCAATCTATATCAGTGGTTCTCAGCCTGTCTAACCTCAGGACCAATATTTGTCCTTGGTCATTAAGACACAAAAATGTAATAATTAATTTCCAAAACATTATAATTTATTCCACAAAACAATTTGTACAGTATTCCACAATGTATAAATGCACTGTTCAAAACATAAACAATCAATACAGTTTTTTCACAAAATAAATACAGTGGTAATAGCAGTGAAAGTCAAAATAAAAGTGCTATTGAGATAAAAACTCAATTAAATAAAAAGCCATTTTTATTTTATTTTAATAGCCATCAGACAATTTTCAGTGTTTTTTTTCCCCCTTTTTCTTTTTTCTTTTTCTTCTTCCTTGCCATTAATAAATCACCATTCATAAGACTCTTTATCGCAGCCTTTGGCCATTTTCTTTATCACCTTGAGTACTCCGAAAATACCAGTACTCACATACATTGAGCAGTACACATAAATACATAAAAAAAACACGGACAATTCCCCACTCTGGATCCCGTTATAGTACTTAGTATAACCTTGAGGAGGTACAAATACAGTCAAGAAACAGTGACACCTCTTCATTGAGCTCTAAAGGCACAGTGAGATGGAGCCAGTCTTATCAATTTTCCCACATTTTGATGACTTATCAATATGTTAACTCCAGCCAGTCTTCCCAGTTTGATATCTTTTTTGCATTAATGCCAAATTGTGCTTCAATTTCAGATTCCATTTTTAGTTGGTATATTAGCTGGTTTTTTACCGCCTCCAAGTCGGAGCGGACATGGAATTCCAATTCCTTGCTATCTCCAACTTGGCCGCAAGCAGAATATGCCCTTCTGCTCCACGGGAGATTTCTGTCCTCCCTGAGCTCACCTTAGGACACTTGCGTTATGGTTTGACAGGTGTACCACCCCAGTCAAACTCCCCACCTGTCACTGTCCTCGGAGCAGTACAATCCAGTTTCCACACTCCTTTGGCCACTTACAATCCGTCAGATGGAGAAGATAACTATGTGGGGTAAAGGGGTTACATCCACCACATATTTTCTGTATTTGGGAGTTAATCATCTTCCAAAAAAGTTGAATAGGTGGGCAGTCCCACCAAATATGGAGGAAATATCCCCTACACTCTCCGCATCTGCAACACCTGTCAGATCTCTGTGGGTAGATTTTGTTCAGTCTGCTTGGAATCAGATACCACCTATTCATTTGCTTATAGTGTTTTTCTCTTAGATTTAAACATCTGACGGATTTGTATGTTTTAGTCAAGGAATCAAACCATTCTTTATGTGTTATGTCTAGGTTCAAATCTCTATTCCATTTTTTAAGATCCAGTTCAGGGCCAACATTCCTTATAAGTGAGACACATTTAGAAACTGTTTAAAAAAATATATTTTTATCACTTAGTAGATTTCTTAATTCTATCTCATTTTTAGTCAGTTCCACTTTTACAAATGTAGTCTGAAAGTGTCTCAGTCTTAGATATGTAAAGATTTATTTTTTAAGAATTCCATATACCTGATTTAGGTTATTGAATGATTTTAATTCCGAGCCAATGAACAAATCGCCAATACTATTTACTCCTCTTTGATTCCACCTGTCTAAATTAAAATCCAGTATGTTGGAACTTAGAATATGTATTGCAAGCTTGTCAGTAGATGCTTCTATATGTTTATTTTTTTTTTCATTTTCTCCCAGCAAACCAATAAATCTTCCATTATTAAGGATTTATTTTTTATAGTTTTTAATTTATTTCTGTTTTCACACACCCACCAGAACGGGACTGATAAATCTTCAATATTTAGGAGATCTTTCTCCATAGTATACCAAGCTTCATCTTTTGCACTAGTTTTTTTAATATTGATTCAATGCGAGATTTTACAAGCCATGTGATAGTCATGTATGTCAGGTACTCCAAGACCTCCCTGAGTTATTCTCCTTTTTAGGCAATTTTGTGTAATTCAAGCTCTGTTACCTTGCCAGATAAATCTTTCTATTGCCCTTTGAACTAGCTCTAGCCAGGTTGACGGTATATGGAGCTGAATCATGTTAAATAAGTATGTCCACTTTGGCAGAACATATGCTTTCAGTATTTGTATCCGTCCCCACCAGGAAAAACCCAGAGGTTTCCAGTTCTTTAGTTGTTTATTGGTCTGCATTAATAGGGGGAGGAAGTTAATTTCTATGATTTTTTGGGGGTCTGTAGAAATTTTAATACCTAAGTAATTTACTGAGGTTTTTGCCCAGAGGTATCCAAATTTATTTGATAGCAAGTCTCTAACCTGATATTGAATGTTATTCGCTAGAGCTACCGATTTATCAAGATTTAATTTATAACCTGAACGATTTCAGTATCGGATTATTTCTGACATTGAGGAATAAGGGTCTTGCAGTGTCAGAAGTGTATCATCCGCATAGAGGTTAATTTAATGACTAGCTTTTGATGTTTCTAAACCCACTATTTCTTGGTTTTGTCTAATAGCAATTGCCAACAATTTTACTGTTATCAAATATAGAAGGGGCGATAGTGGACAGCCCTGCCTAACTCAACTGTTGAGTGCAAACCAATTTGACCTAAATCCCAATTTCCTACTACTCTTGCCGTAGGGTCTTTATAAAGAAGTAAGATCTCATCCAGAAATCTTCCCTCTATCCCGCAAGCCAGGAGTCTACATTTAATAATGCTATTGGATGATAGTTTGCTAATCTTTCCAGATCTTTTCCCTGTTTGGCTATGGGTATTATGTGGGCCTGGGTTAATTCTGTCAGAATTTAGTTTTCTTCCCAGAAGCTGTTAAATGCGTTAATTAAACCTGTCTTTATTTTATCTTTTAACCCTTTTTAGAACCAGTTATTAAAACGGTCAAGGTCCAGGGGTCTTATTTTTTTAAGTTTATTTATTGCCATCAGTAATTCTTTCTCTGTTAATGGTTGATTCAGTGATTCAGGTTATTTAATTGATGTTCTGTGATCTTAGGTATGGTCAGTTGTTTTAGATAGTCTTGAATCTTTTTGGGATTCTTGGATGATGGTATATTATACAGACCCTCATAAAATTTCTGAAAGGCGGAACCTATTCTATCGGGTAGGAGTAGGATATCATCTCCTTCCTTAATTTTGGGGATCACTCTAGATGCTTTTTCTTGTTTTAGTTTTTCTGTCATGCCTTTTTGGGCTCTATTACCATGGTAGTACCACTTTCTCTTCATTCTTCCCAACATGGCATTTGCTCTCTCTGTAAAGATATCATTTATCACAATTTCCAATTATTTTATCTTTTGAGAAACCTGTCTGGTTGGAGAGTCCTTATTTATTGCATTTAGATTATCCAGTTCTATATATAATTTGGCAAATGGTGGATGTCTCTAAAGCATCCAATTTTACAAGATGACCCCTAATTACGCTTTTGTATGCACACCAGACTGTAGAGGGCTTTACCTCACCATTGCTGTTTTTTAAAAAGAATGCTTCTGTGTTTCTTTATTGTTTCTAAATGATCTTTATTATTTAAAAGTTGACTATTTAACTTGCTTTGTGGTCTATGGGGTCTATCCTGAGTATTTATTTCCATGGTAGTGATTATATTAATTTTCTTTATAAGTCTGGCCATTTGAGGTTTCCCTAGAATTGGGTCAATCCTAGAATAGGACAGGTGGGATGTTGAAAAACATGAGAAATCTCTTACGCCTGGATGCCATACTCTCCAGAGGTCTAAGAATTGATTTTTTTTAAATTAAATCTCTAAAGCGTCTGGATGTGTTAATCACATTCCTATTCGGGTGTTTTCCCCTTACAGTTTTTGTATCTATATTAGGCTCCGGGGGACAAGTAAAATCACCCATCAGCACAACATGACCCTGCCCCACTCGTTCTGTTTTATTCATGACTTGTTTAAAAAATTCCATTGGGGACAGATTGGGAGCATATAAACACAAAGCTAAACATCATATTTTGTATCTCAACTACTGCTAGGAGATATCTAGTGTCCACGTCTCTCTCTATGTGGATAATTTTCAGTGCCAGTTCTCTTGAAAATAGGAGGGCTACTCCTCTTTTCCTTGTATCTTTAAGTGAGGATTCTAGAATGGTTAGAAATTTCTAATTTTTCATGCTTATACAATAAAAAAAATAAAAAGCCATTTTAATTAAAACTAATAGTAAAGCTGGGGATGCTTTTTGCTCCGGAGATATAAAGTATCTCAAAGTCTGGGTGATGGTAGACAAAGCAACTCTGGGGTTGTATTTAATGTCCATTCTTGTGCCACTCTCACAAAGATAGGTACACGAAACACTCACTGCCGCACAAAGCTGAAACTTCACTTGACTCATCTCAGGTGAATTATGAAATTGTATCCTCAAAGTAAACAGTGAAACCTTGGCTGTTTCCTACAGAGGTTACTGTAAGTGTTATCAGTGTCACTATTGAAACAATGCCAACCATTCCTTGGTGGGATTCTAGAATTAGCGGAAAAACTCTTAATTGTCAGGCTCACAACGCTGGAGTCCAAGGTAAGTGAAAACAACCCACTCTTCGGCTCCGGTGCCTCTACAGGTGCCTGGTTAATCAGTGAAGACAAGGTAGAAAACGACACTCCAGGAGCCGGAAATCCAAATTTGAAAAATGGTTTCATTTGTATCCAAACAAGGTGAGTTAAGCACAGCAGAAAAAATGGAGAAAACACAGTGGCAAAACCAGTAGTCAAAAAGCTTGACGCGTTTCGCTCTTATAGCGCTTACTCATAAGCGAATTTTGTGTTTGTGTGTGAACTTTTAAATATGGTGCCTAAAAACATCACGAGTGCAAGAACAGCTAATCAGACTCTAATTACGCCCTATATAAGGGGAAGGGGCGGAGTATATTTGGCATTAGTGTCTCATTCATAAAAAGGTTATGCGTGAAAGTTAGTGAACGTTATATGTATGTTTTGTGAAGTCCTTAATATTCAGTGTGCTACGATTAAGTGGGAATTAAAAACAAAGAAATAGACTACTTTCATTACTTGGAAGTAGATAAGTTCAGCGGATAACGGGACATGTAGTAGATATACTACTAGGGTGAACCCAAAAAAACAAAAAAACCTTAATGTGTACAAGGTATACCTCTATGTGACTATGAATTACATTAATCTTATTCCGAATTTATGAAGTGAGATCGGCAAACCAAACATACGAAGTGATTATATTCGCAAAATTCCGATAAAGAGAAGCTCTCCCTGATACATAGTAATATTTGTTACCTTCAATAAATATGCACATATTAGCATATGACCGTTCATAAAATACAGAAATTGTTGGGATATCATCCGGGATTTTTCAAACAAGGTTAACGTATAAAAACGTTACAGCTGTATACATAAAGGACAGTTTTGGAAACGAAAGATATCAATATGCTGTTAGGATCTTATCTATAGAAAACACGAATAACTGCTGATGCCAATAATGCGGTAAGTATAGAAACATTGTAACCTATTATAACCGCATTTCGGAGGAGCTTTGGGGTACTAAGGAGAAGCTGTCCCTAATACGTGGTAATATTTGTTACCTTCAATGAGTATGCGTATATGACAGTTCATAAGTTATAGAGATAGTTAGGATATCATCCGAAATTTCTCAAACAGAGCTAACGTATAAAAACGTTACAGCTGTGTACATGAGGGACAGTTATAGAAACTAAAGATATCGATACACTGTTAGGATCTTATACATGAACGCGAATAACTGACAATGCCAATAGTACGGTAAATATAGAAACATAACAACCTTTAACCCCTTAACGCATGTGGACGTATATATACTTCCTGAAAAGCATGGTCCTTAAGGACCATGAGGACGTATATATACGTCCTCCGTTTTCATGTAGTGTTGCGCTCATTAGCGCAACACTACATGCCTGCAGCTACTCTCAGAGGCTGCTTCGGATCCTAAGCAGCCTCTGAGAGGGCTTTCAGCCCCCCTCGACCCCCCCGCGCGCATACGATCACAGCGAATGTGATCATATGCGCGCAAACACATATAGGCAGTGAAAGCTGATCACTGCCTATGTGTGTTAAAGTGTTGCATGATGCCTCTATCGAGGCATCATGCAACACAATCTGTGCCCTCCTGGGCACCGCGATCACCCGGTGATCGCGGGTGTGTGCTGTTTCGGAGGAGCATGCTCCTCCGATACAGCGTGCCCAGAGGAGAGCGACGGAAGACAGAAAAAAAAATCTCTTCCGTCGCTCTGAAACCGCTACTTGACTGCCCCTACAGGCAGTTAGGCGGTATTACAGTTAAAAATAGAAAATTAATTAAATAAATAAATAAATGGAAAAAGCTAACCCTTGATCTACTGAACCTAGATCTAGGGTTATGGTCACAAATAGGGTCATAATTAGGGGTTCGGATGATTACAAGGGTTAGATTAAGGGGTGGGGGTCAATTTAGGGTTAGATTAAATTTAGAGTTGGGGTAAATTTAGGGTTCGGGTTAAAAAAATCACTGTAGAAGAAAATGGTTAGAAAACAAAAAAAAACACTAATATTGTTTATTGCCCTATTACGTGAAATAAAACATAGACAAACAAGGAAACATTGATATTACTAAACTCAGGACAAATAGTAGAAATATATAGACGGGGTCTTTTTTACCATTTGTAATTGTGTAAAAAAAAAAATCAGGTCAAAGTTGGAAAAAGTGTTTTTTATGGCATATTTTCATCATATTTTCTATTTTTTTTAATAGTAAATGATATCATATGATGAAAATAATAGTATCAAATGAAAGCCCTATCTGTCCTTTAAAAAATTATATATAATTTGTGTGGGTGGACTGAACACAAAGAAAGAAATTCACAGTTCAGTAAACGTATGACAAAAATAATGGAATTCTGGTCTTCAAGGCACGTCAAATGCAACATAGCACTCGGTCACTAAGGGGTTAAACCAACTCTGTGTTAAAGTATTTGCAACTATTTAAAAAAACATGTAACATCGTATTCCTTATTGAGACCTGTTGGTTTACGAGTGCCTAGCATAAAAATCCAAAAGGTTTCTCTGCATTTTAGTCTCTGATCTAAAATCCCCCCTCTCGGTCCCTGTTTCAGACATTCTATAACTTGTACTTTAAAAAGGGTGACATTATTTGGAGTGCATTGTCTGAAGTGATCGCTAACATTTGATCCTGCATATATATTTATATCACTCAAATGTTCTCTAATTCTGACCTTCAATTGTCTATATGTGCGACCCACAAACATAGTCCAACATTTCTCACAGGAAATTGTATAAATAACATTAGATGTATTACAGTTAGCGTAGTGTTTTAAGGAGAATACCTTTTTAGTGGAAAGTGAAGTTATGGAATTGGAGCTATCAATGTGCGGGCATACTTTACATCTCCTGTGTCCACATTTATGAGTACCTGTAGTTTTAAGCCATAATTCCTTTTTGGAAGAACTTTGGGGTGTGAAATAGCTTGGAGATAATACATTTTTTAGGGTTCGAGCTTTAAGTGTAGAGAATTGGACACCTCTTGACAGAATTTCCCGATACTGGGGATCTGTTTCTAAAATGGGAATATATTTATTTATGATATTTTTTATCTTCCAATAATTCCTGCTGTATGATGTACAGAAGGATATCTTTCCTTCCAAGGTATAAGAATTGATTTTTTTAAATTAAATCTCTAAAGCATCTGGATGTGTTAATCACATTCCCATTCAGGGTTTTTCCCTTACAGTTTTTGTATCTCTCTTAAAATCACCCAACAGCACAACTTGACCCTGCCCCACTCATTCTGGTGAGAAAATAAAATATATTGTTTGAAATAAACCTTTTAAACTGAGTGTTATTATAAGGTAGAGAATGTAGATTTGAGCCCCTTAGTGACCGGCTGTTTGAGACATTTTTGGTCGTTCTGGAGAAAAGCTTCAACATTTCTGCTTTGCTTATGTTTAGCTGTAATCTTCCTCTTTCTCATTTAATATAGGCACACATATTATATAATGTTTTTATCACCATAAAAAGGGCTTTCTTTAGATAATACTATTTTCATCAAATTATATAATTTGCTTTAAAAATCATAAAATATTATGAAAAGATGCAACAAAAACCCACCTTTCTAACTTTGACATGAAAAATCTTTTATACAATTACAAATGGTGACAAAGACCCTGTCTATATAGTTTCTAATATTGTCCTGAGTTTATAAATATGCATGTTTACACATTTTTCTGTAAATTTTTGCAAGTTATAGGGCAACAACCAAAAGTTGTGTTTTTTTTTCGTTTCTAACCATTTTCTCCTATGGTGACTTTTTGACTTCAACCATAACCCTAAATCTAACCATAACCCTAAATCTAACTCTTGTACTAACCTTAATTCTAACCCTAACTCAAATTTAAGCCCAAGTGGAACTCTAACCCTAGATCTAGGGTTAATAGATGTTTTATTCAATGTAATGTTGCTTAACCCTACATTGAGGGTTAAAATTATTTTAGGGGCAGACAAGAAACAGAGTGACAGAAGGGATTTCTGATCTTTCTGGATATACGGGACAGTGACATATTTGTGGACATGTTGTATGTCGGGAACAGGTTAACACCAGATTTTTACACTTCTGTACAAAATGGTGCATGTAAATAAGCATATCCCATATCTTAACATTGACTTCATTTTTTTTATACATATAAAAAATTTCAAGTGGGGTGCTGAGAGCAAGCAATGCCAAAGTGAGAGACCAGGTTGTATGCACCCCACACATAGCACAATGCTAGAAGAATAGATACAGAATGGTCTATGGCTGTTGTTCAAGGCCATTTCATCACAACATTTACAGTGCTAATATGGCCATTTAACTAAACTGTCAGCACCAACAAATACTAACCCCAGTAACCCCTCCTAGCAAAGTAACCCCCTAACCTTAAAACAAATTCCTAACCCCTAAACATACTACTGACTCTAAAACTAACCCTAAATAACTAACTCCTAATACAAACCCTAAACTGAGATGTTATCTGATATTTTTATGTTTTAAAAAATATTTCAGCCAATATGCTATAGCATTAAAGCACCCATGTCACTGTAAGCATTTTCAGTAGTTATGTTGAGTTAAGGAAAGTCAAATAGGATATTGACTGCCACATAAACTTGTTGGGAAAGCATTTTCAACTTTTTTTTATGCAAGCCAAGTAAAGGGACCTTTCCTTTGCTGATAATTAAACTCTTTTGTTTGCAACCTGAATCCTGTAGGTCCATGTGCAAAACTAAAATTTTAGTTTTGTTTTCGTCCATTCGGACGAAAATGTTATTTATTTAGTCTAAAATGAATTTCGTTCATTACTACATTCGTTTCAGACGAAATTCGTTCATTATTTTCGTTTCATTTTATTTATTCGTACCAATCAATCGACCTACACATTCCATTAACCGCAAGTCTATAAACCGAATGTCGTTCAGTTTATAGACTTTCAGGTTATGGAATACATGTAATGCTATTGGCTTTCTATAAACCGAACTAGAGTCCCCATTCATAAGAAATTCTTATGAATGGGGACTCTAGTTCGGTTTATAGAAAGCCAATAGTATTACA
Source organism: Pelodytes ibericus (assembly GCA_036172795.1). Lineage (NCBI taxonomy): Eukaryota > Metazoa > Chordata > Amphibia > Anura > Pelodytidae > Pelodytes > Pelodytes ibericus. Next base: position 101,355,745 of record CM069858.1, on the reverse strand, counting down.
TGTATTCCATAAGCCGAAAGTCTATAAACCGAACGACGTTCGTTTTATAGACTTTCGGTTTATAGAATAGCAATAGCATTACATGTATTCTATAAACCGAAAGTCTATAAACCAAATGTCTTTCGGTTTATAGACTTTCTGCTTATGGAATGCATGTAATACTATTGGCTTTCTATAAACAGAACTAGAGTCCCCATTCATAAGAAATTCTTATGAATAGGGACTCTAGTTCAGTTTATAGAAAGCCAATAGTATTACATGTATTCCATAAGCCGAAAGTCTATAAACCGAACGACGTTCGGTTTATAGACTTTCGGTTTATAGAATAGCAATAGCATTACATGTATTCTATAAACCGAAAGTCTATAAACCGAATGTCTTTCGGTTTATAGACTTGCGGTTTATGGAATGCATGTAATGCTATTGCTATTCTATAAACCGAAATAGAGTCCTCATTCATACGAATAGGTCAATTGACCTATTTGTATGAATGGGGACTCTATTTCGGTTTATAGAATAGCAATAGCATTACATGCATTCCATAAACCGAAAGTCGTTCATTATGTCAGTTTATGGAATGTATGTAATGCTATTGGTATTCTATAAACCGAATCTATTTCAGTTTATAGAATGCCAATAGCACGAATGGACGAATGGACGAATGATTTTCATTTATTAACCATTCGTTCATTCGGCTTTCGTTAGTTTAGCATTTTCGTTTTTCGGACGAATGGACGAAAATGCTATTTTCGGACGAAAATGCATTTGACCAAAAACGAATGCACGTCTACTCGTTATTATCATTTCTACCAGTATCATTATCTCCTGGGATCCCTTATAATTTTCTACTGTAAAATCCTTCTTGACTTATCTATCTTTTTTTATTCCTTATGCTAGATCATAGAAGCACAGCATTTTTTCAATTCCTTTTGTAACAAACTACGATAAGACAATTCCATTTTTGTATAATTTGTAATTTTTTAGGTATGCTTATTCTTCACACCAAAGCTGTTGGCACAATCCCATGTTGGTATGTGCATGTCGGACCTATTTCTACATATAAACATATGATATATGTTACATGGAAATTAATTTCAATTTTCTTACAATTTTAAAATGTGGTGACTAATTACAGTGAAAGATGCAAATATATGGACATGGTAAATCAAGTTAGAAACAAGGTACCTTGCAGTCAGTGCAAAATATAAAAGCAATATCTTCACATTACCAATGTAGACAAACTTTGAATCAAGGTTTTTTAAATATTACAAATTATTTTAGCATTTCAGACGAGGTCCCATTCGAAAAAGATAAATTAACATTCTTAACTTCCCACTTATTTAAAAAGTGTTTCACCAGAAAAAATGCATTAAGACTAATTTTCAAGCATGTCCCAACTTAATGGTACTTACATTATCAATCTTTCCAGAGATCTATGGCTGGGATGACCCTTCAACCCTGAAGTTTGAACATGTTCTACAACTGATAAATGATCTGATCAATCTCACCAGTCTATTAGGATTAAAGTGATTGCAGTAACATAGAGATGAGGAATATATCAAGTACATTACATTATCCTGTGTATGAGTACTAAAAACAAAATGCCTATGTTAATTTTGTTGTGATGTAAAGAAATTAATTTAAAATGAAAAATACTAAACCTGGTTGGTTCATTAGTTTTTGAATTTTGTATTATGGGATTTATTATAGCACGATTAAGTGAATGATGGCACGTGTGAGATGAATGATGGCTCTTCTTTTCTAAAAGCTTATGTTGTTCATGACATTACTAAACAAGATCATTGTCTGTCCAATAACTTTTACCTAAAATCTGGAACATTTGAATGATCATTATTATTACTTTAAAATGCTTAGATATTTTTGTAAGTAAAGGTGGGATTAAGAGGAGAGGGAGACTTCTACTGAAAGCTCTGCTCAATTCCTCAAAAAGTGGCTTATTTGTCTTCTATAAATAGATAAATAGAAATACATTCGGTATATGTAGCAAATGGCATTGGATCTATCCAAATTATTCAACTGATTTTAATACCCTTTTAAGTTACTATAGCAAATGCAATGCTAATAAAATATGTATATTGTCACTGTATTGGTGAAAAAATAAAAAAACAGTTTTTATGCATGGAGGCTTTTTGCAGTCTGTTATTTTTATTGTACTATTCTTTTGATTATAAATATATATATAAAAAAAAATCAGCAAAGTTCATGTGTCTTTTATGCCAAAGAGTTGGTTGCTAGGTTACTGATAACTACAAAGACAGAACATCTAAATACATTTTAATTCTCTTATGTATTTTGTGTAGGAAATGAATTTTTATTTACATCTAATTAGTTTCTAATTAAAATAAGATATCTGAAAATATTGCAAGTTATTACCATCAGATTATGTGATACATGGCTCTTGTCTTTAAAGATGCACTGAACCTCCATCCCTTGTGGAGTTGTGATGTTCTAAAACAGACACTAATTAGAATTTTTGAAAATATTGCATTATTTGTTTTTCTGAAGCATAGTACAATCCTTCATAAATAAGCCTTCCGCCACATTAATTCACATTTATAGTTTATATAAGTTGAATGTAAAAAAATACAATATCAATATAAAAATGATATGCACAACCTAAACTATTTACCGAAGAATACACACACTGACTGTTGCTTCTACTATTTGAAATAATAATACTATCTGATCTATGTTAGGGACGAACAATATATTTTAAAAATAGATTAAATAAAATATAATATTTGTGAGATTTTCTTTTTTCAAATATAGGTTTTCTTGGATTTTTTGAAAACAAGACAAAGACAAACAGAAAGGGGAAGCAAAATAAATGTGCATTACATAGGCACATAAGTAGCCATTATATGTTCACCTTTGCTGTCTCTCTTTTTCTCTTTCTTCCATTGGTGTACTCACAAAGTGATCTGTGCAAATAAACAAAGTGCCCAAAAAAGGTATAAATAACAATGGTAGTACTTATGGTGTCACACATAAAACGCAGCCCTCTGAAGCACTCTCCAAATGCCCACATACAATATATAACAAAGAAAGCAGAATGGCGCGAGAGAGTGGACACCTTAATTATAAAATAATGGTGCAATTTTGTGAAACACCAATAGTATCAACGCAGATGTTGAGAAGTACACTCACAGACGTTTTGCAGAATTTCTTTAAAATATCGTACTTTAATCACAATAAATAATATCTTAAAAATATAAAGTGACAAGATAACATGTGCAGGACCAGACTGATAGTACACAATAATGGCCCCTGCTAAAAACAAACTTACAAGAGAAAATGATCAGAAATACAAAGAACCAGTGCTGAAATCAGAAGCATAACCTGGATATGGCAAGGAGCAGGATCAGGGAGAAGAACTGCAGCTGCTAAAGTCTCTATCTCTACGCGTTTCGCCGGAACTCCGATCATGGCTTCCTCAGGAGAAGACTGAAACTCTGTATCGGAGAAACGCTGTTTTTAAATGGTAGAACGTCGCTCTTTCTTTGACGCGTATTTATCATTGCGACAAGCATCTGTTCCCATGGTGACGCTCAAGTCACGTTTTCATGTTGAAGCAACTTTAATATCCATACACAAATGGGTAATTACAAACGAAACGAGCGTCTCTTACGTTGTAAAGCTCAGCTGATGTCTCCCATTAATTCAAATCTTAATGTTCACAATAAGGCAAATGGCTTTGCGACATTTCATAACATCAGGATGCATTTATCGACTGTATTGAATAAACGGATATTCATGACAGTCAAAAAAGCAGTGTTTCTTCACAAAATACTATATATATATATTTTTAAAAAATTCTCCAAATATACAAACTTCAAACTTAAAGAGAAATGGTAAAAATGGTAAAAGTATTTGATAATAAAAAGAGAAACTGAAACGAGACAAAGTTGTATTAAACGTATATACAAAGAATAATATGCATTTCATTATCATAAAGGAATTAATATGGTTTATTTTTCCACAATAAGGGAAACCAAATCGGTATTATTAAGCTGAAGCAGTAGGAAAGGCTGAGGCAGAAGGTAATCCCCCCAAATTATTCAAATGAAGAAAACAAAACTGGAAATATTAAACTGCTGTTTCAATCTGGAAATAAGAAACTATCAATAAAATGAAGGGTACGTTATAAGCTACAAGGGTAATAATACTGGCACTAATATAAAAATAAAAATAAAAATGAGAATGTAGATAATTGAAATCAATCGTAAAACGAAAAACTAAAAGCACTATCCTCAATTGATTTATTTCTTATGTGATTGTCACGTAATAAATCAGATCTATTGAGTGCATCTACTTTTTTAGTGTGTTCATCCAAGAGATTCGTGGGATAGGATTTATCTTTAAAACGTTTATTGAGTATATTGGCTTGTTGTGTAAAATCATCTTTCAAAGTGCAATTGCGTTTAATCCTAGTTAGTTGTCCTTTAGGGATATTTTTTAGCCAATTAGGATGATGGCCACTTTTAAAATCAATATACCCATTGGTGTCCGTGGGTTTAAAGAACGTGCGAGTACAGACTGTCCCATCTTGAATAAATAAGGTAAGATCTAAAAAAATCGATGGTCTCAGCACTAATTGTAAAGGTAAAATTCAAACCCAAATTATTATCATTAATCCTCTCAATAAAACCCACTAGAGATGATTCCGTGCCTTGCCACACAATTAATATATCGTCTATGTAACGACGCCAGAGGACCAGGCTCGCCCCCAGGGATTCATTTTCCCATATCGTCTTCTTTTCCCAATTGGCCACAACTCAAAATAAAAAACAGATTTTCACCCATCTCTACTTTTGTTTTAGATCAACATTCTGATATACAATATATAATAAAACTGTGTTGAATTGTTTTCAATAGATGAACATTTACACTTCTATTATTATATTGTATTAAAGAATTGCTATTAAAATGATTTACATAATTCTTTCTTTATAAAAAGCACACTGACATATAAATGTAATAAAAGGATGCTAATTAAATCACCAAGCATTAACCTTTCAAAATGTTAGTAGGTTAACATTAATGTCACATGGAAAATGCTGCTTAAGGAATGCATATCAATATATTCTGTATCCTAGAAAAAATATACACTATTGAAAATAGCCTTGATAAAAAATATCCAAGTGAGACTGAAATTATGTATCACAGTTCATGTATTTTAAGATCCAATCATCAGGTTTGGATGAGCATGTGAACAAAGAGTCCTGTGCTGGACCATCAGAGATGAGGCAATCTGAAGGAGAAAGAAGGATCTGGTCCCTCAACTTCCTTGTACCACTACTGCATATGTAAGATCTCACCTGTCAGTGACTGCTCAATTTACTATAAGTGCAATAGATTCAGTCCTCAGTGCTGGAATGCATAGATAAGTAAACTAATTTCTTAAACTTATTATATAATTCAAAAAATGTAGGTACATGTACCACAAGCATGTGATTTGACTATAGATTTTCAAAAATATGCTGAAATATTATTCAGTATTTAAATAGAAATACCCTTGATTTTCATACAGTCCTTTTAGACGTGTTCCTGTCTCTCATTATTATGGAATACTGAATGCTAACTAACTTTACATTCAGCAGGAAATCTACAGAAAGAGTAAGAGGGCAAAAAGTTTGACATCTGGTATACCAGCCAGGGTTTCATAGTTCTGGAATAATGCTTGTCTATAGCAGAATCTTAAAATGTTATTGGAAAAATCAAAAAAGTGAAAGGTAAACTGAAGCATTATTTTTCTAATCTTAAACTGTCCCTTACTTGTCAAAATAGCTTTTTGTTATATGTTGAATGGGCCATCATCGATCTCTGAGAATCATATGAACTGTATAAATGTGTTGCGTCTACTGCCATGCAAAATTTTCTGTGCAATTGACTTCACCTTTTCACCTGGATAAGCGATACATGAAAACATTCTCATTAGTAACCAGTCTTAAAAATCTCATTCTCCCAAAGCAGTAAAGTCCAACATGAATGTGTTTTGATGCTTTTTCAGATCACTTTAAATCTATTTAACATTTAAACATAAAGGTATATTACATTTGTAAAGGTGGAGGAAAATGGATGATACTGAAAAATATAGAGGCAGAAATTGCAAACAATTAGTGAACACTGAGGTGCTGCTACAGAAATATAATTCTAAATTGTGTTTCATATTCCAGTGTGCCACCCTCTGTCACACATATACGAGGCAACGAAATACTAAAAAAGATTGTTGCAATAAAATAGTAAAGCCCTGTGTGTAAAATAAATGGTGTCCCACTATCTGGGAAATTGTAAAGTGTCCCCATTAATCCATTCAGGCAGCTACAGAAATATGTTCCTTCCAGCAGTTGTTTCCCTTCTGGCCCCACCCACTATAATTGCTTGCCTGTTCTAACAGCAAAGTAGGCCATGAAGGCCCAAGTAAGCAGTTGCCCGAACAGGGTTCTCTCCTGTTCTTCTGTGTTGACACTAGAGACAATACTCCAAGTTTACCCTAGGCATGAAATAGACAGACATGATTCCTTGCACATAGGCCTAACCAACATCTAATGTGTCTATATCACCGTCAGTTTAGCACAGAATTGTCAGAGGTGTATGACAAGACAGCACTGTCGTTTCACTATGGCAGTGTAAGTATTCAAATACCTTACACTAATCCTGAACCCCAATACTAATCCTTATACTAACCCCAAACCCTAATACTAACCACAATACTAAGCCTAATACTAAACTCAAACCCTAATACTAATGATAGTACTAAGACTAATGCTAACCCCGAACCCCAATACTAACCCCTAGTAGTAATACCGTATCCTAATACTAACTGGTGCAATGAGCTGCCTTGCGATGAACTGTCCATCATGCTGAACATCTGCTGGTGAAGCTGCTGCGGGGAAGCAGCCAGGATGATCTATCCCACCCCCCGTAAAATTGCATTTAGGACTTTTAAGCTATTGAATTAAACTGGACACCATATTTCTGTTAATTAAACGTTCTCCTTAGTTAAGAAAAAAAATAATTAACTGAGAAAATGGTAATTACTGACTGGAGACTGGCTTAGCAACTGTGAGCAGCTGCTACAAGGACGAGTAAGATATTTATCATGCATAGAAACCTAATATTGACTCTTTATGAATCAATGGTAAGACCTCTTAATCATTTTGGGAAGCAGTTCTAAAAATACATCATAGAGTTAGAACAAGTACTGAAGTGAGTTAAAAATGTAATTAGAAGAGCTTAGCTATGAAGAAAGGCTATAAAGTTGATTTTGTTTGCTTTATTTAAACAGTCCCCTAGAGGGTTTATGTTAGCACTACACAGGGACATTAGAAACTGCTTCGCCAGGTAAGTGTTAATTAATAAAACTATACAAAGGACACAAGATCATCCATTACTTTAGTAATATAATCCATTAGTATTATATTCATATTAAATAATGTGCTTTATAATCTGGTATAAAAAGTAAGCCCTGGATATCCTGTAAAATATATATATATACTGTATTTGCTATAAGGCAACCCCCCAAACTTTAGATATTAATTTAGGAAAAAAAGAAAATATAAGAGCAACCTCTAGGAAAACATGTTACTAGTAAATACTATGTCACATGTAAACCATTTCATATTTTAAAAAACATTATGGTTTAAAAAATGCATTTCTATTTCTCCTTTCCTTTGCCAGTGAACTTGCTGATCTGCCCCCAGACTTACCAATGCACTCACAGAGGTGCCAATCTGCCCCCTGAATTGCCTAAACATCCCCAGACTTGTCAATCTTCCCCTATACTTGACAAACTACCTCCAGACTCACCAATGCATCCTCAGTCTTGCCAATCTGCACCCAAATTTGCCAATCTGCCCCCAGATTTGCCCACACATCCTTAGACTTGCCAGTGCATCCCCAGACCTTCCAGTCTGCCCCTCACTCTCCCCACTTGCTGCTTGACACTTCCACCAGGACTTCTTTGACAGAATGACAGAATATTCACATGACCCTACATTTCATCATAGAACCCCCTGCAGAAATGTCAGGCAGCATCAAAAGATGTCTGTGCACAGACATCTACCTGCTGCTGCTTGAAGGTCCTCTGCATCTTTGCGGGGTTCCTGGATCTTAGTCTTATAATGAGTCTTAGTCTTAGTATAAGACTTAGTATAAGACAATCGTGAATATAAAATGAGGGGACTTTTTCAGAGGATTTGCTCTGAAAAAACCTATTCATATATTCAAGCAAATATGGTAAATTTGAGGGACATTATGATTGGACAACAACATTAAAATGTCAAAATTAACTAACACTGAGGTTTAATATGTTATTAGATAGTTTAAATAGATTTCAAACTACCTGTCATGAAACTGTTAGGCAAAGGGGATTTATAAAGACACGGAGCCTCATATTTATGCATATCTCTTTCATTTATTTTCCCCAGCAGCAAAATGTTAGAACATAGTGAAAAAACAAAGAAATAAAATAACCAATCACAAACCACATATCAACTATGCCCCTCCCCCTATATAAGTCTCCTGCAGCACCAGCTCTTCCTCTTTCTTTGCTGCTCCCCGGCAGTTAAGTATTCCATTTTAAAATTATCCTTGAATTTTGCCTTTATTATACTGTTTTTGTACATTGGTCCATTGGGGCGGTTGTGTCCCTAGGGCCTGTGGTGTATGTGAGTCTGTTTTATGTCTTTAGGTTACGATTTTGTATTTAATTATTTTAAGGTAAGTGCTTTTTCTGTCTTTCGTTGTTCCCCATTGAAGTGACCGAATCAGAGCTCCGTCGCGACCTTTATTCGGTCGACGGAGCCTCCGTTCTGTCATTTATTACCTTTACTTTCGTTTTCACTTAGACGGATGGGGTGGGCTTTCCCCCTTAGCGCTCCAAACGTCCATCCGTTTTCGGATATTGTTGGTTGCCGCGCATGCGCACTGCAACGCGGCAGCCATTAGACGCAGTTTCACTTTCTTTTACTCTCTGTCCGAAGCGGACGCCATTTTAGGGTCCGTTTCGCGCTTTCAGAGTTCTATAACGCCGCCCACCTGTGGTTTCAGTTGAATCTCAAATGGTGGACGGTTGGAAGTGTTACTGCTCCCAGTTTTTCTCCTGACAGGTTTTTTCTATTAAACTTTTACTAGTGCACTAATTAGGATTGCTACCAATGCTTATATAGTGCCATATATATATTTACAGTGCTTGTATTCCCATCATAATTTACTGGCACTTCTTGCTTATTGTATATACTGTATATTAAATACTATTTGAATTTAATCTGATATTGATTACCCCTAACTATATATTGGTACTACTGATTTGGTTACTTAAATACCTACATTTATAATGCCTACCTCTGAAGAGATGGCTAGATCTGGGGTTGGGGATGCTTTTCAGACACCAATGGCTCAAGCTAGTGCTTTTATGCCTGAAGGAGGTGATCAGTCTACTGATACTCGTAACCCTAATGACTTTCGCACACTGTTTGCGAATTTAGCATCCTCTATCACAGGGGTCCTCAAACTACGGCCCGCGGGCCACATGCGGCCCGCCGAGCACATTTGTCCGGCCCGCGGGGGGTGCTGCCGGCACCCCCCGCTCCCCGCTGATTACCTTTTTTTTTTTTTTTTTTCCTTGCAGCCGCAGAAGATGCGGCTGCAGGAAAACGAAAAAAAAAAAAATCACCGCGACCGGATGTGACGTTTCGTCACATCCGGACCCGGTAACTGTTTCCCTCCTCCGTGCAGGGAGGAGGGAACACTGCGCGAGACGTCCGGCCCGGGGACACAGCAGCTGGAGGTAAGTGATGGGGAAGGAGGGGGAGGAGGGAGGTATAACGAGCACTGTACTATTCCTGGGCATCTGACTGGCATAATTTTCTTGGGCTGTGACTGGCATAATAATCCTGGGCATCTGACTGGCATAATATTACTGGGCTCTTACTGGCACTCTATTCCTGGGCATCTGACTGGGATAATATTCCTGGGCTCTGACTGGCATAATATTCCTGGGCATCTGACTGGGATAACATTCCTGGGCATCTGACTGGCATAATAATCCTGGGCATCTGACTGGCATAATATTACTGGGCTCTTACTGGCACTCTATTCCTGGGCATCTGACTGGGATAATATTCCTGGGCTCTTACTGGCATAATATTCCTGGTCATCTGACTGGCATAATATTCCTGGGCATCTGAATGGCATAATATTCCTGGACATATGAATGGCATAATATTCCTGGGCATCTGACTGGGATAATATTCCTGGACATATGAATGGCATAATATTCCTGGGCATATGACTGGGATAATATTCCTGGGCATCTGAATGGCATAATATTCCTGGACATATGAATGGCATAATATTCCTGGGCATCTGAATGGCATAATATTCCTGGACATATGAATGGCATAATATTCCTGGGCATCTGACTGGGATAATATTCCTGGGCTCTTACTGGCATAATATTCCTGGTCATCTGACTGGCATACTATTACTGGGCATCTGACTGGCACACTATTCCTGGGCATCTGAATGGCATAATATTCCTGGACATATGAATGGCATAATATTCCTGGGCATCTGACTGGGATAATATTCCTGGGCATCTGACTGGCATAATTTTCTTGGGCTGTGACTGGCATAATAATCCTGGGCATCTGACTGGCATAATATTACTGGGCTCTTACTGGCACTCTATTCCTGGGCATCTGACTGGGATAATATTCCTGGGCTCTTACTGGCATAATATTCCTGGTCATCTGACTGGCATACTATTACTGGGCATCTGACTGGCACACTATTCCTGGGCATCTGAATGGCATAATATTCCTGGACATATGAATGGCATAATATTCCTGGGCATCTGAGAGGCACACTATTCCTGGGCATCTGACTGGCATAATATTCCTGGGCTCTTACTGGCACTCTATTCCTGGGCATCTGAATGGCATAATATTCCTTGGCATCTGACTGGCACACTATACCTGGGCATCTGAATGGCATAATATTCCTGGGCATCTGACAGGCACACTATTCCTGGGCATCTGACTGGCACAATATTCCTGGGCATCTGACTGGCACACTATACCTGGGCATCTGACTGGCACACTATTCCTGGGCATCTGAATGGCATAATATTCCTGGGCATCTGAATGGCATAATATTCCTGGACATATGAATGGCATAATATTCCTGGGCATCTGAATGGCATAATATTCCTGGACATATGAATGGCATAATATTCCTGGGCATCTGACTGGGATAATATTCCTGGGCTCTTACTGGCATAATATTCCTGGTCATCTGACTGGCATACTATTACTGGGCATCTGACTGGCACACTATTCCTGGGCATCTGAATGGCATAATATTCCTGGACATATGAATGGCATAATATTCCTGGGCATCTGACTGGGATAATATTCCTGGGCATCTGACTGGCATAATTTTCTTGGGCTGTGACTGGCATAATAATCCTGGGCATCTGACTGGCATAATATTACTGGGCTCTTACTGGCACTCTATTCCTGGGCATCTGACTGGGATAATATTCCTGGGCTCTTACTGGCATAATATTCCTGGTCATCTGACTGGCATACTATTACTGGGCATCTGACTGGCACACTATTCCTGGGCATCTGAATGGCATAATATTCCTGGACATATGAATGGCATAATATTCCTGGGCATCTGAGAGGCACACTATTCCTGGGCATCTGACTGGCATAATATTCCTGGGCTCTTACTGGCACTCTATTCCTGGGCATCTGAATGGCATAATATTCCTTGGCATCTGACTGGCACACTATACCTGGGCATCTGAATGGCATAATATTCCTGGGCATCTGACAGGCACACTATTCCTGGGCATCTGACTGGCACAATATTCCTGGGCATCTGACTGGCACACTATTCCTGGGCATCTGACTGGCACACTATTCCTGGGCATCTGAATGGCATAATATTCCTGGGCATCTGAATGGCATAATATTCCTGGGCATCTGACAGGCACACTATTCCTGGGCATCTGACTGGCACACTATTCCTGGGCATCTGAATGGCATAATATTTCTGGGCATCTGAATGGCATAATATTTCTGGGCATCTGAATGGCATAATATTCCTGGGCATCTGACAGGCACACTATTCCTGAGCATCTGACTGGCATAATATTCCTGGGCATCTGACTGGCACACTATTCCTGGGCTCTGACTGGCACACTATTCCTGGGCATCTGAATGGCATAATATTCCTAGGCATCTGACTGGCACACTATTCCTGGGCATCTGACTGGCACACTATTCCTGGGCATCTGACTGGCATAATTTTCTTGGGCTCTGACTGGCATAATTTTCTTGGGCTCTGACTGGCATAATATTCCTGGGCATCTGACTGGCATAATATTCCTGGGCTCTTACTGTCACTCTATTCCTGGGCATCTGAATGGCATAATATTCCTGGGAATCTGAATGGCATAATATTCCTGGGCATCTGAATGGCACACTATTCCCGGGCATCTGAATGGCATAATATTCCTGGGCATCTGAATGGCATAATATTCCTGGGCATCTGAATGGCATAATATTCCTGGGCTCTGACTGGCATAATATTCCTGGGCATCTGACTGGCATAATATTCCTGGGCATCTGACTGGCATAATATTCCTGGGCATCTGACTGGCACAATATTACTGGGCTCTGACTGGCATAATATTACTGGGCTCTGAATGGCATAATATTACTGGACTCTGACTGGCATAATATCCCTGGGCATCTGACTGGCACACTATTCCCATTGAAATACTGGTAAGTTTGTTGATTTAACTTTACTTCATTTTAAATATTGTATTTGTTCCCGTTTTGTTTCTTCACTTCAAAATAAGATATATGCAGTGTGCATAGGAATTTGTTCATAGTTTTTGTTTTTACTATAGTCCGGCCCTCCAACGGTCTGAGGGACAGTGAACTGGCCCCCTGATTAAAAAGTTTGAGGACCCCTGCTCTATCACATCAGCTCTGCAAACCTCCCAGTTTTCTGATTCTCAGAGTGAGGAGCCGCAAAGGGTAATTAGTGGCAGAAAGGCCATAGCAAAGACCAAACATATTACCCAAAATACTGTGACTGGCATGGTTCATGTCGACGATGGCGCTTTGTTACCGCGCAAACGAGCCAAGCCCCGGGCAAAATCGGTGCGCAAGTGGAAAAGGGCTAAGGCCAAATTCATATATTGAGCCCTTTGACCCCGAGGAGGGTAACTCCTCTAATGTGCTACAGGTCGCTTCAGACCTTACAGTCCCTACGGATCCTAAGGGTGAACCCCTCTTTACACCCGAGGATTTGCAACACCCTCGTTCCTCGGAATGGGCACCCACGGCACATATTGCGGATTACCTGGCAGCTAGGGTCCGTAAACCTCTGGATAAGGCAACCAGAAATAAATTACGGGTTTAATGTCCCAGGCCGACGGTGGCTAATGCAGTTTGTGTCACCCCTGAAGTAGACCCCAAAATTGCACAATTTTTGGGCAAATCAGGATGGAAGACCCGTAAAGGGCTTGATTTTTCCCTGAAAAACTGTCAGCATAAGATCCTAGACATTTTGGGCCCCGTTACAAAGGTGTTCGAGCTGGCAGAAGCCGCTATAGCTGAAGGCACAACTGTGGACCCCACCTGCCTCAGAGGCTGGGTACAGAGGGCCATTTGTTTGATTGGGAACGCGAACTCCGCGTTAGCTACAGAACGCAGGAAGGCCATCCTGCTAAAAATCGAACCAAAACTGGTCAACATGGCCATATCCGAACCAGGCCCCAAAGCTAAGGCTCTGTTGTTCGGGGATTCATTCGTTAAAGAACTTGGCACTTTCGTCCAAACATTCACAGCGCTGGGCAAGGCGCAGTCCAACATGAGGAGAGTGTTCGGTCAAAAGGTTTTTGTCGGGGCCGGCAGAGCCAGAGGCCGTCTGCCCGGCCGTTCCTTCAAGGGTCAACCACGCAGAGCCCGAGGCCTCTCACAGTCCAGACAATCCTTTCAAGAATATAGAGTACAGAATCCCACCTTCTTTCCTCAGAGAGGAAGACCTTGGCAATCAAGGGGCGTCAGAGGTGCTTTGCAGCACAGGAGAGGTTACGGTAAGTCCAATTTACCTTCCCCCTTTTTTCCCATTAGAGGTGGGGGGTCGACTCAGATTCTTCACCCAGTCATGGATGAAGATTACCTCAGACATGTGGGTTCTCAATACGGTACAAGGCTACCTCATAGATTTCGTTTCTTTCCCTGTTCAAAGATTTTGGCCCCAGCCAATGACTTTTTCAGATTTAGATCAGGAAACGATAGATCAGGAGGTCCTGACCCTACTTCAGAAAAAAGCAGTCCTCCCAGTACACGAAAAATTAGAAGGGTTCATAAGCAATCTATTTCTGGTGGCCAAGAAGGGTGGTGACATCAGACCCGTCATCAACCTTCGCCCACTAAACGCGTTTATTCGTTATCATCACTTTATCACGTTATTATCAAGATGGAGGGCATTCACTGCCTAAGAGATCTTCTTCTGTTTGGGGATTGGATGGTCAAATTAGATCTACAGGACGCCTATTTGACCGTACCAGTAGCCCCAGAACACCATCGTTTCCTTCGTTTTCTATGGCGGGGCAAGTTGTGGAATTTCTCATGTCTTCCCTTCGGCCTATCGTCCGCTCCATGGTGCTTCACCAAATTGTTGAAGCCCGTGGTGGCACATCTACGAAAGAGGGGAGTGAGACTCATCATCTATTTGGACGATATTTTACTTATGTCCCAAAACGTAAGGACACTTCGTCTGCATCTATCCTGGACGATAGACCTGCTACAAAGCCTGGGCTTCATCATCAATTGGGAAAAGTCGTTCCTTCTTCCTACCCAACAAATAGAGTTCTTAGGTTTCACCATAGATTCCGTCCATGGGTCCCTTCATTTACCCAAAACCAAGGTGAAACTGATCAAGAAGGAGATCAGAAAGACCTTGGCACGGTCCAAGATTACAGTTCGTCATTTAGCAAGAATTATTGGCCTCCTGTCGGCATCAATTCAAGCCATTTTCCCGGGACCTCTACATTATCGGGCTCTACAACGTTTAAAAATACGTTCTCTCCATCAGGGTTGGACATACAATCAGGTCATTCCTCTGGATCACGAAGCTTCGGAGGAATTAGAGTAGTGGCTGCATCACATGGAAGCATGGAACGGGAGAGCAATTTTTGGCTCCAAACCAGACCTTACGATTACGTCCGACGCAAGCTTACATGGATGGGGAGCTTTATGCGAAGGTTCTTTTACAGGTGGGAGATGGTCATCCCAAGAACAGCGGCTACACATCAACGGATTGGAATTATTGGCAGGGACATTCGCGGTCAAAAGCTTCACAAGAGATCTGCCCAATTGCTCAATCCTACTATGTATGGACAATGTTTCAGCAGTCCGATACATAAACCATTTAGGAGGCACAAGGTCTCCAGTCCTGTCACATCTGGCTTCGGAATTTTGGCAGTTTTGCCTCGCACACAACGTCTCGATCCAAGCCACCCATATTACAGGTTTATCCAATTATGGAGCAGATTGGAGTTCACGTTACTTAAGGGATTCGAGCGATTGCCACCTGCACGTGTCAATATTTCACCAATTACAAAAGCTATGGGGCCCTTTGGACATGGACCTGTTTGCGTCCCGTTTAAACACACATCTTCCCAGGTTCTTCAGTTGGCGTCCCGACCCGGAAGCAGTGGCGACAGACGCTTTTCTTCAGGAGTGGCCACCTTACAGACACTACGCGTTCCCTCCTTTTTGCTTGATAGCACGGACTCTGGTTCATCTAAGGCAACGACAGGGATCATTGGTGATGATCACCCCATGGTGGGACTCACAACCATGGTTTCCCACGTTGTTGGAAACAGCAATAGATTGGCCATGCCTGATTCCACCATTGTCAGACCTTCTGACGGATCCGGTAGGCAACTCTCATCCTCTCATAATTTCCGGACAACTGAGGCTTCTAGCCTGGCTGATTTCCGGGGACCCTGGTGCATCCCAAACGTTTCTCAAACAACTCGAGATCTCTTGGCAGGAGCCTGGGCTCCAGGAACAAGGCGCCTGTGCACTTCTGCCTGGAAGTCATGGTCTGGTTGGTGCGTGGAACGAC
This sequence comes from Pelodytes ibericus, assembly GCA_036172795.1. Lineage (NCBI taxonomy): Eukaryota > Metazoa > Chordata > Amphibia > Anura > Pelodytidae > Pelodytes > Pelodytes ibericus. Next base: position 101,339,560 of record CM069858.1, on the reverse strand, counting down.
ATCTGGATCCCGTTTCGACATCTATAGACCAAATTCTACAATTTTTAACCATCAAGTTTGAGTCCGGATTGGCTTATCGGTCCATAAATGTATTACGTTCTGCCATCTCAGCTGGTCATACCGGCTTTAATGGCTACACAGTCGGAAAACATTTTTTGGTATGTCGACTTATGAAGGGTATACGCATGGCTAGACCTCCTCATCCCAGATATTCATCCCTTTGGGACGTCAGGTTAATGCTTGATTTTCTGAACGGATGGCCTCCTAATGGGGAGTTATCCTTAAAACAACTATCTGCAAAGTTAGTTGTTTTATTTTGTCTAGTTTCATGCAAACGTGTGGCAGATGTGAGAGCTCTGGATTCAACAGCACGTTCCTTCACGCCTGAAGGGGTACTATTCGATATTACTAGACGTACCAAGACTGCAATTAGAACGGTATTCTACCCGTCTTTTCCGGATCACCCACAACTTTGTCCAGTGTCTTGTCTACAAGAGTACGAACGAAGAACGGAAAATATGAGACTAACTTTCCCTTCTAATCTATTTTTGGCTATTCGTAAACCACATCATGCAGTTACTACTGGGACTTTGACTAGATGGGTCAAGTGGATACTCGGCGAAGCAGGCGTTGACACAACCATCTTTGGCCCACATTCTCTTAGCGGGGCTATGGCCTCAAAGGCGTTGTCAATGGGTTGCAGATTGGAAGACATTATGAAGTCAGCCGATTGGTCAAGGGAATCCACGTTTAAATAATTTTACTTCAAACCCGTTACACATTTCTCTACAGTAGTTTTAGACCAGCTTTAAACTTGCATAAATACGAGGCTCCGTGTCTTTATAAATTGAAAGATTTTACTAAGTCATGACTTAAAGTCATGATTTATAAAGACACGGAGACGAGTATTTACCCACCGCGATTATGTTCTATTCTGGGTTCCCTCCCTTGCTATTATTTATTATTGATTTATGTTTTACTATCTTTTACTTTATGTTACTACTGTTATAAGCTAGTCTTTTACACATGCAAATTTATATTTTGAGTCAGATTTTGGTCGTATTATGACGCACTTAGTTTTGGACATTAACTCAATTTTCATCTCTCTCTCTGTTTCAGTATGAAAAGTCCAGAGATCCGGTCCGGCATCATTACTCGTTTTTTCTCACCATTGTTCTTGTTATATCATATCTTCAGATGTTGGACCAACTTCCTGCTGTGTTTTGAAGTCACCGTCAAGTGTTTCTGCCTTTTGTTACTTGAAGTTATCATCAAGTGGTTTTCCTTCGTAGTTAGAAGATGGTTTTATATAAGTGGGACATTTTTTGCTCGCACCAAAGAAAGAGGAAGAGCTGGTGCTGCAGGAGACTTATATAGGGGGAGGGGCATAGTTGATATGTGGTTTGTGATTGGTTGTTTTATTTCTTTGTTTTTTCACTATGTTCTAACATTTTGCTGCTGGGGAAATAAATGAAAGAGATATGCATAAATACTCGTCTCCGTGTCTTTATAAATCATGACTTTAAGTCATGACTTAGTAAAATCTTTCAATTTTGAACAACATATTACAGCCATCTCTGTTTGTAACTTCTGTGCACCAGTTATAAACTGAATTACATGAGGCAGAAGGCAAACCACAGGTTGGAGAATACTGTCATTAATGCATTTATTTTGTAAACAAAATATAAATACATGCCAATACCTACCTGCCTTGAACCTAGTTATCAAAAGTTTTTTTTCTGTTTTTAAGAAATAATTTTAAAATAAATAATTAAATCAATCAATCAATAATTAAGGGTGTTACTTAAGTATGTTACTTATGAAGACAATACATCTGACCCAAGTGTGATGAATATCAAAGTGCTGGATTTCCATTCATAACATTCCATAATCCATAGGACTTGGCTCAATTTTTTTATCTGTACACTTCTTCCATAAATGAGCTATAGTGGAACCAATATTTCTGTATATATAGTTTATCTCACAGGATAAATACTTACGTCATTTAGTAAGACTTGAAAATGATTATGCTCTCAAGGGCTGTATCCTTCTTATGTCATATTTGCCCTCTTTCTATCACAGTCGCCAATAGACGCTATACCATAAACAAATATTTGAAACAATGCTTCTTTAGAACATTAATGGACTAAACCCTACTTTATAGTATAAGGCTGCGGTCAATCTTTCCCAGAAAAATGTTTTCAACTTCCTATATTAGCTCTAATTTCATTTCTTAAAGATGTGTCATATTTAATTGCACATTCCTATTTTTTTCCATTTTCATCTGATCCAGACATACTTTTACATGACATACTCTGGTTCCTAATCTCTAAGCCTCATAATGACCCATCTTCTATACACTGTTTTATGTCTCTATTTATTAGTGAAAATGTCATCATTTTATAATTAGTGCAGCCTTGAATTTTGTTTAAAATGTCTACTTCTGCTAATTTTCTTAATGACAATACATAATTTGTTTTATCTTTCCAGTAGAAAGCATTGTTAAACATGAACATAATTGTTAATTCAATTTGAAAATAAGCACAACATACATTTCTTAATACATGTTTTAATCAATTTATTAAAAATCCTATTTATGTCCTCCAATTAGTCAGTGTTGCAAACAAAGTAAAGCAATTATTAACTGTTATAACAGGTACACATTTATTTATCTGGCAGAATGCTTCTAAAAGCAAGTAATTAACAATTAGAACATTACAATATTTTAGGTACACTATTTTTAAGCAATAAATAGCATAACATGAGTGTTATTTGTTTTAAAATATTTAAGTTCTTAATTTTGGTGAGTTATTTGTAACCGACTTGTGTGCTTAGAGATTCATGGGAGAATTCCATTAACCACTTCATGACAGGACTGTTTTTGGAATGTTGTGCGTTAATGACCGTGGCTGTTATTACACTTCTGAGGTGTTTGTGTTTAGCTAATTTTCTTCTTTGTCATTTGCTGTACCAACACATATTATATATTGTTTTTTTTTTCAAGACAAGAAGGGCTTTCTTTTGATGCCATTATTTTGTTCATACAATTATTTTTTTTACTGTGAAAAATGGATAAAAACACTTTTCCTGACTTTTATTTGTAAAATCTTTTACCAAGATACAAAGGCAAATGAAAAACCTGCTAAATAAATTGTAATATTGGTCCTGAGAAATAATTTTCTAAAATAATTTCTAAAATATGCAAAAAATCAAGGATATGAAAAAAAAGCAAAAGTGTTTGTGACCACATTTCCTGTCATTTTTAGCCAGCCAAAAGCAACCTTAGCACCATAGGGAATGTAGTCTTAGCTAAAGTTAATACTGAATCTAATCCTAAAACATTTCCATTATATTACCAGCAAAAGGATTAGAATAGAAAATGCAGGACAACTGAAAGCAGAATGAGGTACACTGGTTACAGATTTGAAAAGGTATTTGTACTTGGATTGAGAGTTGGTTGAAAGACAGATTTCAGAGGGTTGCTGTACATGGTATGTTTTCCAGTTGGATAAGGGTGTTAAGTGATGTGTCTAGAGTTCTGCCCTTGGACCTATTCTTTTTAATTTATGTGTCAATGACCTGTAAGATGGTACTGAAAATAATTCATACATTTCTGCAAAATGATTCAAGGTAATAAAGTCAGAGCAGGATGCAATTTCTCTGCAAAGGAATTAGACAAAATGGGAGAATGGGCATTTAATTGGCAGGCGTGTTTCAGTACAGATACATATAAAATTATGCACTTAGGTAAGAAAAACAAGATTGCTAATTATACTCTAATGTTTGTTGGGAAATACTCTAAGGAAAAGAACTGGTGTGTTCTTGATGACAATAGGCTGTGCACAATCTAATAGACCAGCTTTTGCAAAGGGAAATAATCTGTTGGCATATGTCAAAAAGGGAATAGGTTTAAGAAATCAGAACAACATTTTCCTTTTTTAGAAATGATTGGTAAAAATGTATCTGGGATATGCAGTGCAGTTTTGGGCACCAGTACAAAAAAGGGACATTATGGAAATAGAATGGGTTCAGAGACGAGCTACAAAAATAATTAACCCCTTGCCGACAAAGGACGTGCCAGGCACGTCCTGGGAGAATCTCCCTTAATGACAAAGGACGTGCCTGGCACGTCCTGCAGTGAATGAAGCGGTTTTCGCGATCAACGATCGCGAAAACCGCTTTAACAGTGCTGGTCTATTGCCTCGACATCGAGGCAATAGCCAGCACCGATATTTCTATTTTGGGACCCCCACGATCGCCCCACGGAGCGATCGTGGGGAGCCATATTGACGGAGCATGCTGCTCCGTCAATATGGCTAAGTCCTCTGCCGGTCTGAGCTTCGGAAGTGAAAGTAACTTCACTTCCGTCGCTCTGAATATGCTACTTGACTACCCCTAGTGGTAGTTTAGTAGCATTGCAATGGAAAATAATTAAAATACATATTTAATTAAATAAAAACAGGTTATTTAGCTATATTAGCCTATAGGGTTAAAATTAAATATTTTTTAGCATAAGGGATAGGGTTAAAATTAAATTAAAGTTAAAAAATATTAAGGGATATAATAAGGATTAGAGTTGGGGTTAAATTTAGTGTTAGGGTTAAATTTTGGGTTCGGGTTGGGGTCAAAAGATCAATATAGGAAAAAAACAAAAAACACTATTTTTGGTTTTTGCCCCATAACTCGCAAAAAAATACCGAAAAATATGGAAACATGCATATTTTTGAACTCGGGACAACATTTAGAAACTATTTAGACGGGGTCTTTTTTAATGATTTTATTTGTGTAAATTATATTTTAGGTCAAAGTTAGAAAAAGTGTGTTTTTTTAAATTTTTCATCATATTTTATGATTTTTTTTTGTAGTAAATTATAAGATATGATGAACATAATGGTATTTAATGAAAGCCCTTCTTATGACGATAAAAACAACATATAATTTGTGTGGGTACTGTATGTGAGAAAGAAAAAAATTACAGCTAAACACAAACACCCTAGAAATGTCAAAACAGCCATTGTCACCAAGGGAAAGTCAAGGTGAAAATGTCTTGTCACTAAGGGGTTAAATGGGGATTTAATTACCCTTTACAAGTATGATCAAGGTCAATAGAAAAATGTTTTTGGAGATCTTTTTGTAAATCATACTTTGCAGACAACACATGGGCATTCATTAGAAATGCAAGAAAGAAGCTATATTAAATACCAAGAAGGTTTCTTTACTCTTAGGGTAAGTAAACAGTGGAATGGACAGCAGTCTGAAGATGTTTTGGCAAATTCAATAAATATAAATAAAAAAATAGATATTGCATGCACCAGGGTTGTCATATATAAAAGTATATTCTGAAATGTTGATGAAGGGTGAGTCTAACTGTCTTAGAGTAAAGAAAGATTTTTTTTATCTTTGAGATGACATTAGTATTGTCTTAGTGTTTTTTCCCTTTTTTTTGGCTGAACAAATATGGGTTTGTGGAAGGTTTGAGTTTGATAGACCACATGTCTTTTTTCATCCTCATTAACTATATGACTATAACTATGTAGGATTCCAATTAATTTATTATAATGATGTTTAGGCCAGCATAGAAGTGGCAGAAGTTGTGGATAAATATTATTAATTATAAAGAGTTTGTCTGGTTTTCACGTATGGCCTGTGAGTATTACCTTTTCAAAATTCCCAAGGTACTATTAAGTAAATGTTTTCAGTGCAATATCTTCTCTGTGTATTGTTATGTGGAGGTCAAAAAATCAATTGCTTCTTAAGGCTTCTTTTATTATAATAGTAACACAGCAGCAAGACAAAAAAAGCTGACTAACATGCTTGACGTGTTTTGCCCCACTGTGCATAATTAATCATAAGTCATCAGTCAGCCTCCAGAATCTACTTAAATACTGTAAGAACACATTCAGTTGATTGAAACATATTATCCCATTACAAAGTGCAAAACAATTAACCATGTATTCTCATTAATATATGAACTAGCCACAGTGCATACACATACATATTACATAATTATATATAACTTTGTTATGGGAACAAATGGAAATGAAATACACCTTATATACTTTATTACATTATGTAAAAAAAATCTACACAGGTGCATAATATAAGCAATGCCACAGGAAATAAGTGTATTTCTATGCTGTGCCACCCAAAAAACAATATCTTCCAATCCGTGTGTACAGAGGTGGGGCAAAATAAAATAGAAATGAGTAGAAATAAAGTCTATGTCTAATAATACGTTGTTGAATACACCTGAAATGAGAAAATAATAGAAACAATTATACTGACTGTGTCCAAATATAAATACTAAAAATATATATATCATTTTTATAAATGTTTGTGAGAAAATGTGCAAAAGAATCATGGATGAGTCCTAAAAAATATGCTGAAAAAATATTCTAAATATTTTCTAAAATTAACAGCATGGCATCATGTTTATATACAACACTGGAAATTGATGCTGTGAAAGTGTCCTGTGGAGAAAAAAATATATAAAATAAAATAATTAAAAATATAAAATATAATTATTAATAAATAAGTAAATTCTACTATAAATAACACTGCATAAAAAGTCAGTAGTGGAATAGAAGAAACCCTCCGGGCAGAAAAATACAGATAAAGATCATTGATGATTAAAGTGAATCACAACTTCAGCAATATAAAATGGAGATAGCCATGAATGATATTTATTTTCTGTAGAATTACTATATACTACAATGAGTTGACCACTACAGGCAATGAACTGTGGACTACAGGTATGTGAGACTGATGTGGGCACTAGTTACAGGAGAGGAAAAGTGTAAAGAACGTGGTAGGACAACAACATTTTAAACAATGTGGATTATTAAAAAAACAATATATAGTTAATACAAATAAATTAACAAAAATCACTAAATAAATACAATCACAATTTTACTTTCCCTCTCTTTTGGCACAGACTTATATTCAATGCAGGGAATGGAACCTCCAGCTCTCAAGGCTGATCAGAATATACAGATGGTGCATTAGCTCACTAAGCTATCTCATTGAGAGATGTAATACATTGTTATCACCATCCCAAACAAACACCACACCAAGGCAATCTCGCTGTATATAAATATTAGGTAACTAACAAATAGTGAATGCACACCTGAATATTTAAAAAGTACGACATTTTTTGAAATATGAACAAACAAAGAGAAAGAAGAAAAAAGTGGTGTAAATACCATTATCCATAAAACAAACAAATAATGTAAGCATACAACAATGTACAGCAGTAATATATGAGATAAATATAATAATTAGGTACACTGGTTGAACATTATAACTGACAAATAATTATATACAATAATGTCTATTTCATTATTTGTATACAGTTTGTAATTAACCTCTCTTGTTTCTGAGATTATTTGTTTGAGATGGTCTGTCTGAGTACAGATAACACGCAAAATGTATTTATATATGATAGCATTGAAACGTGGTTCATTCATTTTAAATAGTGCACAGTTGCAAATGTGCAATCAATATAATAAGGTATGTAGTTTCTTTAAAATGCATGTTTCTTTAAACTAATTTTTAAGTTCAGCTAATGTTTGCATAGATAACCTTAGGGAAAAAAGGCTTACATCTAACCCGTGTAGTTGTGACAAATGACTTCCCTTTTCTAAATTACATTCATGAAAAAGATGCCTTGTAGAATAAGCATCTCATTTTTAAAGTAATTATATTACTAAATCACCACTAGTCACTGGTAAATGGCAAGAGTTGGAATACTAATAAGTTGAACTGAGATTTGCTTCATTAGTTATCCGGACGTTGATTAACTGACCCATAGTGTACATTTATTTTATTTTTTGTGTGTGTGGTAACCTCAGCCCAGTGTTTAAGAATTAAAAATATTTAGCTTTGAAACTATTAATAGATTGCATATTTTAGGATATATTTTTCGAAAAGCTGATTGACTTATGCTGGAATTAATTCTCACCCATTGGTATACTAGTAACCTTTATCAAAATTGTCACAGTAAAATATATTATATTACTTAAATTTCCAGAGCCAAATCAGGTCGTATTTTAAAAAAAGATCAAAATGAAGATGTTTAATTCTGAATTATAATAGAACTGTCAGCTTTGTATCTTGTATCAAATAAACTAAGTTCAACAGAATTAACTTCGTAATATAATTAAAAAGAAGCTCTTTATTTCTCTATTACTATATAAGACACAAAAATATTTTTCTAGTCTCATTTTGACCTAAGCATGAGCTGCCATGCTTCTCAAACCCTACGGTGGGGGTTAGCTAATTCTGCAGAAGAGAGCTCGGAAGCTGGCTTAACAAAGCTTGGAAGGATAACAAGTAACATTTAAAGTGTTACAAAAAGGCAAAACGCAAAGATGTCCAAATGCTAAAATGCTAAATATACTTGCAATGAGCACATACATATATGGTGCTCACAATCTTGTACAAAGCACAATTTTTGTAATCAATTGCACAGCCAAGGCTGGTGTCAGGATTCTACCCTGTCCTCCTGACTCATACATTTAAAACTCCTGCTTATATACCTCCTTCCTCGTCTCCACTCTACCTTTGTTTTCTTGTATTTTGTCTTCTCTGTTGGTGTCAGGTGGGTTTGTTAACATGTGCAACACCCCTGTTAAATACCTGCAGTTTATTGCAAAGAGGTCTTTTGCATTGAAGCTAGATGCCTGACTTCTGAGAGCTGCTTCTTCTGTTCCTAATCCTCTGCTAAAACTCATCTGAATTTCTACCCTGTCCATGGAAACTAGACCTGGAAGACCTGGAAGGCTCAACCAGCCAGGGGAAGCATCTCCTGAGACCATCTGGCTCCAGCATAATTACTACAGCTTAGTTGCCCTCTTCAAGAGCCCAGTCCTCTTTAGTTACCCTCTCAAGGGTTTGCTGCTTTAGGTACCCTCTCAAGGGTGTTCCTGTTTTAGTTACCTTCTCAAGGGTGTTCCTGCTTTAGTCACCCTCTAGGGTAAAAAAGGACAAAGGAGTGACCACAGTGCTGAATAGAGGTGATGCTGCAACCCATACAGTGATACCCCAATCACAAGTAATACATAAATACACAAACAAACTTTTGGATAGGTGCGCTTCAATAAAAATATAATCAAAAATGAGTCCCTTTATACTTGGTGTATAGTGCCAGGGAGGATCCCTCCCAAGGTGCAATACAACCTTAAATAAGCCAGATGCTTTATATTCACTTGGCATTCTCTTGCCTCAATTGAATTGTATATAGATAATGGAATAAGAAAATACAAAAACATAATTGTGTAGTTTTAAACTCCAATATTCCCCACGGTGTTCCCCTATGCACTCACATTAGGAAGATGTAAAATCCACCTTGAGTGCAATACAGCATTAAGCTGGATGGTCCAAAGTCTCATTTGTTGATGCGATGTAGGAATATCAATCCATACATAGCAGCAAAATAGAAAATAAGTATTGCAGTGTGTTTCAGTTCTGGACGTGTATCGCCTGTCTAGCAGGCTACCGCCTATCAGAATGTAAATCACACTAATATATGTATATGTACAACATATATACTGTACACAGTACCATTAATGAGCTGTCCAATGCAATGGCAAGATCTTGAATTCTTCCGGATTCCAAGTAATTTCCTGTATAGTTGATGACACACTTCCGGTTTACATTTTGTTGGATCTTGGTGTCCTAGATGGTGACATTAATAAACTTGCTGCCATCTTGTAATGGCAACTTCTGGTTGTTCCATTTTGTCACTTCCAGTTTAAGTTTTTAATATTCCAGCAAAAGGTTATCTTAAAGGGTACAGTTGAACGCATATGTATCTCCTGCATCTAAGACTTACATTTCCTCAACAAATATGGATGAGATAACAAATTATGTAACATGGCTATAATTAAAATTGTGATATATTATTATACACATAAATATACATAAATACATTTAATACAAGAATACCAACAATATGCTGAATATGCATATATATATGAAAATACAGATAAAAAAAAAATTCTTCAAATTTCAAAACATAACTTTGAAGTAAACTTTAAAATCATTTTATATATGTTATATCTGTGTTGGTTAGTTACAAATTCAAAGTGGTGGCTAAAACAATACACACTTATATTATATTAAATTAAATTAAATAAATCAGAATCTGAGTTTAACCCATTTGGCTGTTGTGCATTTAATTTGTATAACCACTCCATTTCTTTTAGTCCTACACTCCTCAAGCTATTTCCTCCTTGCCACTATTTTCTTTGCATAGAGCCCAATATTTTAAGTTTTTGGGATTCTTTTTATAGAATTCATAAAAATTCTGGGGTAATAAATACCTTGTATTTTAATTTTTTATATTTCTTACATGCACCATTATTCTTTTGGTCTGATAGTGCTGCCTCCATATTGTAGGCTGCATGGACACTCCACTATATATATTTCATTTTTTGTCTCTCATGTAACAACATCATTAACTATTATATCTTCCCCTGTAGCAGTAGCTCTAAAATTTAGATGGGGTTAATGGTGTGGTCTGCTATGTGACAGGCGATCCAGGTTTTTCAGGGATGAAAACTCGGTTTCTGTGAAAGAAAGCATTTATTCACAGTTTTCACTTGGAAGTATAATTTCTGATAATTTTCTGTCTCAGATTTGGGACCCGTCTAAAAACTATGCTTGTTTTTTCTGGTAAGAGGGGCATCAAAATATCATCTTTTAACAGAATATTCCAGTGTTTGTTACTTATTTTTTTAATATTCTTTTCCATGTTGTTATAATGAAATACAATTGGAAACATGTTTTTTTTTGTGTGTTATAGTTCAGAAGATCCATTCTTTCTTGTGCTGATAGTCTAGCTATCTCTAGATCCAATTCTACTGAATTGTACCCATTTTCAATATTTTTTTCTTTAAGGAGAGTTGCTTGGATCGCAAAAGTCTCTTTAACTGTGCAATTTCTCTGAGTGAATTGGCATTTTGGGACACTCTTAAGCCAAATTGGATTGTGACAGCTATCATTCCAAATGAAGCTGTTTGCATCTACTTTTTTTAAAAAAAGATTTTTTGTTTTAATCTTCCAATCTTTTATAAAAATGTCCAAATCTAGGACCTGAGCTTATTTTTTTTACTGTAATTTATTGTAAGTGCTATATTTAACTTGTATTATTATTGAAGTGTAATAGAAATTCTCGGAGGTTACTCTCTGCACATTTGCATATATAGAACACATCATCTATGTATTTTCTGTAGAGGACCATGTTTGCACACCAGCCATGCCCTTCCCAGACGAACAATCTTCCCAGTCTGCCATAAAGATGTTGGCATAGTTAGGAGCGGACTTAGTCCACATAGCTGTTCCTCTTTATTGTAGAACAAATTTTTCATGGAACCAGAAGAAATTATGAGTGAGTATCATCTCCACCCCTTCTATTATAAACACTGCCTGCTGGGTAGGAATGTTCCCTTTCTTCTCTAACACTTTTCTCAGAGCTTGGCATCCATGTTCGTGAGCTATGATGGTGTACAATGAGGTGACATCTCCTGTTACCAGGTAGTAATCTGGCTTCCACACAATATTATAACAATTTGATAATACTCATTGTGTCTTTAAGATGCTTTGGTAGTTTGGACAATAGGTTGTAATATTATGTCTATATATTCAGACACATTGCTAAATAGAGATGCTAAATAGAGAGGTTAGAAAAACCCTTGTGTATCTTTGGCAAGAAATATATAACCGGCAATTTTGCATATAACACATTTAGGTATCTATTCATTTTCATTCAAGATGCCTTTGGTTAGAACCTTTTTAATCTTGTTTGTGGGATCAAATACACTGCAGGGCCCAAAAAAAAGTCACCACCTGGATTTAACTAAGCAAATTTTATGTGCAAACATTATGTGCCCAAAGAATGAGGTCAGCTGACTACCTGAATATACTGAATGACCAGGGTATTCCATCAATGGATTTTTTCTTCCCTGATGGCACGGGCATATTTTAAGATGACTATGCCAGGATTCATTGGGCTCAAAAATTGTGAAAGAGTGGTTCAGGGAGCATGAGACATAATTTTCACACATGGCTTGGCCACCACAGAATCCAGATCTTAACCTCATTGAGAATCTTTGGGATATGCTGGAGATGGCTTTGCTTTACAAAATCTTGGTGAAAAAATAATGCAAAACTGGACGGAAATAAGTCTTGTGACATTGCAGAAGCTTATCAAAACAATGCCACAGCGAATGCGTGCCATAATCAAAGCTAAAGTGTGTGTCATTTTTATTTGGCCAGGCAGTGTATTAATGTTTGGTATGTTTATTGGGCTCACAATTGTCTGTATGCCTCTGTAATATATTGATCAAGATTGTATTACAACCCCCCCCTTTATCATCAGATTTTATAACTATCTCCTTGTCATTTTGCAATTCATTAATGATGTTAAGTTCTCTTTTTGTAAGATTTCTCTTATCATATTTTGTAGACACTAGTTTTTTTTAAGTCATTTACCACAGATTTTTCGAACAACTGTATGTGGCCATATTTAAACGTGGTGGGGTGGAATGTAGATTTTGATTTCAGGCCAGAATGTATATAACCATCATTAACTTTATTGCCCACTGTTTGGGGTTTAATAGTATAGTACCTTTTCAAGGTTTCATGCCTCACAAATTTGTTGATATCAATGTATGCTGAGAATTGGTTAAACTTATTTGTTGGAGCAAATTTGAAACATTTCCCTATTATTCTTATCTGCTCTTGATTTTAATTGTTATTGGATACATTATATAGCCTTGTTATCTGTGTTGGATTATTATTTCCAGCATCTACCTTCCTCTGTGATCTCATTCCTGCCCTCTTAGCCCTAGGTCTAAACTTCTTCGACTTAACCCTGCCAGCTTTTCTCTTTAGGGTTTGATTAAGCCTGATTAAGTGAAAATCCTCATCGAAGAGAGGTGAGATTTCCCCCAAGGCAGATAGTACCTCTCTAGGGGATTACTGCTTAGTTACTCTTCTCTGGCCTCACCCTCACCTAAGTCATCACCTCTTATTTTACTCTCTCTCCCTACCTCTGCTTTTTCTGCAGTCCCTGCTAAAGCTCTTTGTTTATACTGGAATTCCCACTAAAACCTATTTCCTATACTATCCCATACAATATATTTTTCTATGCTACAGTCCTTATTACAATAAATATTTATTTGCCTCAATATTTGTTCTCAATCCTGAACAATGAATAATAACATGCAACCATACTCCTCATCTATTCCTGCACTGAAACTCCTACCTGACCTGGTAAAGGCCCTGACAGCTGGACTTTACCAGACCAGTTTTTGACCTGTGCACACCCAGAATCCAACACTGATGGTACACCAGTGGCTCAAAAAGATCTCTCCTCACCAACCTTCTTCATGTGGGTGGAGAGAGAAGGGCAGGTAGCTGATGTCTGTGCACTGTACAGGCACTTCTGAGGCTGCCTCTTGTGCTCACCGCACATCAAAGTATTGGGGGGGGGGGGGTCACGTGATCTCCAGATGGTCCGATTCCACAGAGGTGTGCAGAGTGCACAATTAGCGTGATGTGCTGGTGTGAGTCCTGGGTGCAAATGCATTAAATAAATAAAGAAATACCCCCATATAGACCTCTTTAACTCCTCCTTCCCTTACAAGTTCCTGGATCTGGGGAGAACCCAGAGTACATCAAACATAAATATGGCCTTTGACTGGTTCCCAGACCCCACAGGGGATCTTTTTTAATAATTTTATCGGGAAGGTCCAGAGGTAGGCAAAATTCATAATTTTTTTAGGGTGTAGCTCAGGGAACTTAGGGCAGCTTCTGACCCCCTTGTGGTAGCTTTTATTATATTTATTATGGGGGGCAGGCAAAGTAACCCTGGCCCCCAATGCAAAGTATGATGCTGGGAGCCATTTCTGTTTAGTCTGATGCCGGGAGCCATTTCTGGTTATTGTGAGGGGGGCAGTGTTACTAGTATGCAGACTCATGCAGTATGTATCTAGTTATTTCTGTTCCTTTTAAGTCTTTGTTTTCCCTTTTTATGCTTTATACGTGTTCCTGTCCCTTCTTTGTTTCACTATGCATTTTTACCCAATCAGGTTTCATCAGGTGCATAGCGACACCTCCTCTTCATCCTTCTTAACTAATGGTCTGTACTTAATCCAGCTTCTAAAGTGCTGGTGCATATGAGGATAAGGATGAGGAATAGGACCAAAAATGTAAAAATTGGCACCTTATGTTCATCTTATAGTCCCAATGTAATTATCCTGCATCTATAATCAGTCTACAAGCATTTCACCTTGGAGAGCATTTTTCCCCTAGGGCTATTTGACACAGAGGTTGGTGCATATTGTGGCACCACATGGTAGGCCCATCATATCAAGGCAGATCTTCAGCATGTAAGCCTTTTCCCTTCTCTTCTGCATATCCCCATAGCAAGTTGGAGCACTTCCCACGAGAAAGTTGGTCCACTTCATTCCCCAGTGGGGGGGGGGGGGGGGGGGAGGGGCATCTCTCAGGATCCCTGGGTCCTCCAGTCCAAGGTTTCCATCTATATTTTGTAACCATACCATGACAGGACCCTCACCCACATCCTTAACACTTACCTCCCCAGGCCTTGCATCCTATACACCAGGAGCTATCCGCCCTGTACCTAAAAGGGCCTATAAAATGGTCCCCGGGATCCCCCTGCTTTGTCAGCAATATGTTCATCACCAAAAAATCAGGCTACTTCTGGCCAGTCATAAGTCTCCGGGCCCTCAACTCTTTTGTAGTGTACAGGCACTTCAAAATGGAAGAGGTGGATCTCCTGTGCAATTTGCTACGGGAACGTGATTGGTTCATCCATTTAGATCTCAATGACACATACCTAACTGTCCCTATCCTTCAAGCCCACAGGAAATACCTTCAGTCCCTATGGAAGTTCACATGCCTTCCCTTTCGCCTTAGCTCAGCACCCTGGTGCTTCACCAAGCTCCTAAAACCAATCATGGAATTTTTCTGGGCAAGGGGGATTTGTTCCATCATCTACTAGGACAATATCCTTCTCATGGCTCTGGACACACAACCCCTACTTTCTTACACCAAACTAATGGTAGACCTCCTTCACGGAGTCAACTTTATAATAAATTCTGAGAAATCTTCCCTAATCCCCTCTCAGTTGGTTCAATTCCTTGGGTTCACTATAGATTCAATCAGATCGGCCCTCCAGTTACCAGATTCCAAAATACTGGCCATAAAGAAATATATCCGCCACCTGTTACGATAACCCCACGTCTCCCTTCAGGATCTTGCATGGGTCATAGGCCTCCTCTCAGCTTCCATCCATGCCAGGCCATGCAGCACACTTAATATTGCCCAAATGAGCACTTCAATTTGCTGTTCACTCCTCTATGGCAGACACAACCTTGGTTTCCCCCACTCCTCGAACTGCCTTGCGATCACTCCCTGCGCCTCCCTCCCTTCCTAATTCTATTGGACTTGGGGGGCTTGTGTTACAGCACATGCTACCCCTGGTGGCTTGGACTGTTTCAGGGGTTCCTGGTCAGTCTCGGGATTATCAGACACAGCTTGCTCACTCCTCTGGAACTCTTGGGCCCCCGGAAACTAGGAAATTTTATCTACAGGCTTGGAAGTTCTGGCATAGCTGGTGTATGGGACAAGACCTTGATCCTTTTACAGCTCCTGTGATCTACGTTTTAAATTTTCTGGTGCACATTTGTACCCAGGGTAAATCTTACCTGTCCATCAAACTTTAACGCTACGCTATAGCAGCAGCACACGTGCCAGTTATGGGTTGTGTTGTTGGCAGGGATCCATTGATTTGCCATTTCCTCCGGAATATGCGCATGTCTCAACCTCCTCCTTCACGGAACTCTGCATTTTGAGATGTCTCTATAGTCTCACGATTAATGAAAAATTGGCCAAATAACTCTGCCCTATCCCTTCAACAGCTGTCAGCCAAACTTGTTACACTGCATTTCCCACCCTGATTTGTGTCCCCATAGTACATTATGTTTTATATGTAGTCCGTATACTATATATGAACACTTTTCCATTGTTCAGTTTGCTTTCACGAGTATTTCTCTATTTTTGTAATTTGATCTGCTTTTGTGGAAGTTCCAGTTTTGTTGCGGCTTTGTCTTTTCATTTCAGAATAAAGTGACCTCTTCGGCTGATACAAAGAAAGAGGAAGTAGGAGGGGCTATTTAGGCTCGTATACCCTCTACTGTTCATTGTTAGTGTTGTTTTTTTAATAAACTGTTAACTGTTTCTTTACTGCTGGAGGTTTACAGTAAAGAAAGTAATGCAAATACTTGCCTCCTGTCTTTTAATAAAATGTAGATTACCACGACACCAAGGCTAGTAGGATTATATGATATGATCAAAACAATGATATCTAAAGAACCCCCTTCTTATCATGAAAACAGTGTAGTGGAATCAGGTAACTGGGGTCCTGCAGTTCCACATCAATTGATTTTGTTAAATATTTTTAAAATCCCTTCATAAATATATTATTATATATTTATCTGCACAAGTATGTTATGTTTGTTGAAAAATGGGTTTTTAGATACAAAGAAGACTTTAATTGCTTGATCATTCCATTACTGTTTACAATCAAAGAAAGGTATAGTTTTTTTATCATAATGCTGTATGGAATGTCTATACCATTATTCTAGTTAAGTACCACACAAATAGTATTTATTTACTTGGAAGGATTATTAGAATATCTGATGAATTGCTGAAATATGCAATTCTTTATTGGATTGTATGATTTCAGGAAGTTAATTGATGTGATCTGAGCTACTTAAACTCTTTTTTCATGTGCCATGTGGCTTGCCCTGAGGGGCATTATTTCATATTTGCCTTTAGTGGCTGGATCCAGTCGTTTTGTTTTTTGCATTTATTCATCTTATTAGAGTTACTTACATGCTCTGGTGAGTGATATTACTTTCCTATACACTTTGTATACCAATCAGTTGTTTTATTTATTTATCTCTTATAAAGTGTCTTTTTTAAGATAATATTTAATAAAAGCATAGTATAATTATTATCGTGTGCAATATATATATTAGACATGTTTCGTTTTCGTTCATTCGGACGAAAATGATATATATTTCGTCTAAAACGAATTTCGTTCATTACTACATTCGTTTCGGATGAAATTCGTTCATTATTTTCATTTAGTTACATTCGTTTAAACGAATCAAATGACTTAAACCGAAAATCTATAAACCGAACAACGTTCGGTTTATGGATTTTCGTCATTTGGAATACATGTAATAGTACTATTGGCTTTCTTTAAACAGAGACAGAGTCTCCATTCATAAATTTGTAGAGAAAGCAAATAGTACTATTACATACATTCCAAATGCCGAAAGTCTATAAACCGAACGTTCGGTTTATAGGCTTTCGGTTTATGCAATACATGTAATCCTATTGCTATTCTATAAACCGAACGTTCGGTTTATAGAATAGCAATAGGATTACATGTATTCCATAAGCCAAAAGTCTATAAACCGAACGTTCGGTTTATAGACTTTCGGCTTATGAATTACATGTAATACTATGGGCTTTCTATAAACCGAGCTAGAGTTCCCATTCATAAAAATTTATGAATGGCAACTCTGTTTCGGTTTTAAGAAAGCTAAGAAGTTGAACGAATGAACGAATGGTTTAATATAAACGAAAATCATTCGTCCATTCGTGCTATAGTAGTGGCATTACTATAAACAGAAATAGTCTTACATGCATTCCATAAACCGAAAGTCATTAATTATGTTGGTTTATGGAATGTAGTGTACTATGCTATTGTATTCTATAAACCGACTCTATTTCAGTTTATAGAATGCCAATAGAACTACGAATGGACGAATGAACAAATGATTTTCGTTTATTAACCATTCGTTCATTCGGCTTTCGTTAGCTTAGCATTTTCGTTATTCGTTTTTCAAACGAATGAACGAAAATGCTAGTTTTGGACGAAAATGCATTCATCCGAAAACGAATGCACATGTCTAATATATATATATATATATATTCCAACAATACACCACTTAACTAATAACAGTACTTCCAGTGATATAATGGGAAGGAAGATTCCAACACATTTGTTGGAATTTTCCTACCTTTCAAAAAAATCTGGGGATAATTGTCTAATTATGTTTCTGTCATCTTAATACATAAAAATGTTCATAGACTGAGAACTTTTAATTTTATCTAGCTGTAGTGGGGTATTCTAAGGACAACAGTTCTTTAATCCATTTAGCATGCATGAATGTGCCCAATTAAATTGCTTCCAGATGGCAATCTATTCATCTATCCTGACCAGAGACATTGTAGAGCAAGAATATGTCATTCTTTCTGGAAAACAGTGCTACAGAAGTAGGTAAGCATTAAAATGTAATAAAATCTCGACTGCATAGTTTTATTCTAATACATTTAGTCTAGTTTTTAAGTACCATGTAGGTTTGTTTGCATGACACCACTTTATAGTGTAGAATCAGTGTTGTACTATCCCCCACAAAACAATATGTGTATATACATAATGACAATTACAACATGAAGATATCAGACATATAACTATTTAGGTAGTTCATGGCAATGGTTATATTTAATAAACATATATTTCTATAATACAGTTCCAGTGTGTTTCCACTTTTTTCTTTCTGGAATCCTATGATTTTACTTTATTTTTCTTATCAACTAAAAGCTTTATTTTACATTCTACACAGGAGAAAATTTGACATCTATTTTTATGGATTATTTTTTTGTTTTTCGTTCGATATATTTATCTAATACAAATGTAAGATATATCAAACTAACCAATTTCTGTCAGTGCCTCATGGTTAATGCCAGTCTATTCCTGTACTCATCCAGCCTGACTAATCATCTGCAGGAGCTGTATGTAGCTCTCTTTTAGGGACCAGTTCCTAGTATACCATACTCCTCCCCAGTGACAGAGACAGGATTATATATTTAACCAAGTAACTCACTGTAGCTCTGTTGTTTCAATCCCTTACTGTGTGTGCATTGTATCCAAACAGCAGACAGATTCTCTCAAACTGAAAACAAGGGTGGGGCAACAAACCAACAAATAGCGTTTTGAATCTAAATATCATATCTAAAATATAAACCTAAAATATAAGTATAAACAACATGAGAAAGAAAGCAGATCATAGTCTTCACTTTTGTTACATAAAATATAGAAACCTATGACAAACATCATTAATTATATTGATATTGGGTTTTTTTCTTAATATTTGTTTATTTTTGGGTTTATTGACTAAAATTCAACTTTGGAGGTCAACTTTAATTTTGAGACTAAGTCACATTCAACACCTAAATTTGACTTAGTCTCAAAAATAGCTTTGATAATTTTGCCAATTTGACTTAGTCTCAAAATGAAAGTTGACCTCCAAATTCGATTTCTAGTGACTAGATCCATTTGTTTTAACTAGGCTATGCAAGATAGTGAAAAATGGAAGGGATAAAGGAAAGAGAGGTAAATAGTGAGATAATAAATTATTCAATAACAAATATGAATCCAACCTATTACCCGTAGCAGTTTATCTTTTCCAAATATCCTAAAACATAAAATCATTGATATATGTTTAAGTGGTTACGGGGGACCCAGGTGTGGCTAAGGAAAATGGAGAATGTGGATTGAATGATAGGATGCAAATAAAGGGTTACTTTGGATTTTTCTCACAAAAGGATAATCAAGAGAATATAAAAGTGAATATGTAGTGAGTCTGAAACAAAAATTGATATTCAATCACACATGTATATTGCCATTGTGAAATAGCCAAATATTTTCACATCTACATAGCTTTTTATGGTATTACATTTTTATCCATAGTAAAAAAAATACTGCAAAACAAATTGCAGTATATTTAGGACAAGACTAATTTAAGGTGGTCATTTTGTCGGACAGACACCATGTTAAATGTCTTCTATGTTAACATAAAAAGAACATTTTTAAACATTTTAAGTTGTCTGCTGCTTCTTCTCTGTGTCAAGATTTCTCACTGTTAAGCATTTCATGGAGGGTTTTTCTGGTTTCATGAAAGGAGAAGACGGTAGGAATATTTGATCAGAAATTCCTTTCCCAGACAACATAAGAGTTGTGGTGACAGACAATTGTTCATAGGCACATCAGGTATCATATATATTAGACAATCATACAATATTGGGTATTTAAATCAATTTATATATTAATTATGCTTTATTAATATTGGTCATTTTAATTAGGTGTCTTTAATGTAAATTATATTTATGAAGGACACTCACTCTAATCTAATGTATCTTGTGTTATTGTACTATTATACATTTTTGGTGTATATACATATACATATACATATACATTATGAGAAAGTCTTCAGTTTTAATATAACTCTGATGAGACCAACAACCTTCTTTTTTAATGTATAAGGGGTTGTTTACAGGATAGAGGTTTTAATTAATTAAATTATGAATAGAGTGGTGGCAACCAGTCTAGAGCATAGTCCCCCAAATTATTTGAATTTCTGTCACTATGAGTGATGAATAGGTAATACAGTTTATTAATTATTATGTCAAAACCATCACTAATTGTAATTAAGCAGCTCTGGTCTGGATATTACTTAAGAGTATATTTTTGTGCTCCACCTGGTGATATAAAATAGGGAAGTAAAAAAAAACAGAGTACATATAGGAATTAGAGCACTCACAAAACATGTTAAATATCAAAACCTCAGTTTCTCAAAACTAGATAATAACACCTGCCTTGGATGAGAAAATGTAAAGCCTCATGGCTTATCACATGTTCTCTTTGAGAACAAAGACTTCCGTGCACACATGCTTCTTTCAAAGAATTAATTTTAATGTCATACTAACACATTTCAATCTCACTTGCAGACACACTTTTACTTCCTGATAAATCACTCTATAAGCCTTGCATTCTTAACTCTCCAATGAGCAATTGGTAATGTACTGTGCTAATTGTATTCAATTAAAATCAAATTTATTGTGGAGAGTAATTAGTATATGTATATGGTAAAATTGATCTTTGAAACCATGTAATTCATGAAGATACCATTAGTTCATATTGGCATTGAATACTTGTGGTTTATTAGCACAGTGATATTATCTTAATTTTTGATCTCTGTTAGTGACTTCGGAAATGGAAGGTCTAAATATATCATGGATTCTAAATGAACCAGAAAAAGGTATTGAAACTTGTTTGGGAATTGCCATATTTTGGTAGGTTCATGTCCCCTTAAAACATAACTTTTGGGTAAGAGAGAGTTTGTTTAATCAGAGGGATATCTGATCTACCTATCTAAAGTAAATGTGTTGTAACTTTCATTTTGCAAGTTGTAAGTCTTTCTGTATAAGTTCCCATTAACATTTTTCTGCCATCTTGTGTTTAAGAATTAGAATGCATGGTAAAATGTATTTTACGCATACCTGTGTTGTCAACCATATCGAATTAATATTACATCCTCTATATCTATGTATATTATGAATTCTTATTGGTAAAAATTGTTTTATTTATGTCAACCCATGTGATTCACACCTATTTCATAAATGTTGGTGATTTTTACATGTATTTCAACATTAAGATATTTTCTTGGCAAAAAAAATCACAACTGTGTTTGTTTTCATTCATAATTTTATTATATTTTGGGTCTTCAAAAAATTCAATTTCATGAAACCCTGCAACATAAAAATGCCATGTTTTAACAGATGTAAAAAAATAAAATATTGCTTAATCATTGTCCTTTTATTTTAGAAATGGAAGATTTTGCAAGCAATCCTTCTGATTTAAAAAAAACAAAAAAAACCTACTCTATAATTTGTTTACTATCACCCTTTCTCTATGAACCATTGTATAATATTAAGTTTTTGACAAAAATACAATAGATGAAAAGCTTTACAAGTTAACTATGCTTGACAATGAATAACTATTATAATTGTTATCCCTTTAGTTATGAATGCCCATGTTTTTAATTGAATGTGCAAAGTTAAATACCAACCAAAACACAAACTAATAATTTAAAAAGAGATAAAGAATAGGAGAACAAATATATTGGGAGTTGTAACTGTCAAAAATAATTACTACCAGCTTCACTATTGCAGAGGAGGCTTTTACCATCTGTTTAGCCCCTCTCCCCCTTCCAGTGGTCTGTAATGCTTGTGCCTCCCGCTCCTTCTGTCGCCTATTGCATCTCATCATTGGGCTCCTCCTGCCTCCGCCTCCTAGGAAATCCAAGATCAGCATTACTATAATACTGACGATTGGGCTCCGTCACCAAAAGTGACATCACGGAAACTTCCCCTAAACTGACTATTTTTTTCCCAACTTTTTTATTATGGTTTATATTTTCCAAACATAACATACAGAGGTCATAGGTATGTATGAGTTCTCATTTACGCATGGCATCATGATCTTTCAGCAGATTGAATTCATTATAAACTCAGATAGACATTACAATTAGACAACGATATTTGCAAGTTAAAATTTGTCTAGTTAGGATTTCGTTTACTAACTTCTTTCAGTTTATGATAATGCTAACATCATGGGTAAGATGTTCTTATCCCCGTACCTCCTCCACCCCCACCCTTCCATCCCCTCCCCCTCCCAATTAAAACCAAAGAAAATAACGTTTTAGTACTTGTCCAATATCCTAATAATAAATTATTGTCACTCCAATATCTTAATAATAAATTAGTGTCACTCTAGTTTATGCAACAAGAGTTAGGATGGAATTAACTAGTTAGTTACATTTACAAGCCTCTATCAGTTTTCGATTAAGCTAGGATCATGACATTATATCACATAATGGGTAAGAGCAAGATGTTCCAATCCCCATTCCTCCCCCTCCCAATTAAAACTATAAAGATTAACTTTTTGTACATGTCCAATATCTTAGTAATATATTAGTCACTCTATTTTATGTTGTCAGTGCGCTATGTACACAGTGCCCGTCCGCTTTGTAAATTATGTGTTGATATTTACATATTAAAAATTATCTAGTTAGGGTATTGTTTACTAGCTTCTTTCAGTTTGCGATGAAGCTAAGATCATGGCTTCTATACTGTCACATAGACAAGATCAAGATGTTTTTATCCCTATACCCCCTCCACCCCCACCCTCGGAT
This sequence comes from Pelodytes ibericus, assembly GCA_036172795.1. Classification (NCBI taxonomy): domain Eukaryota; kingdom Metazoa; phylum Chordata; class Amphibia; order Anura; family Pelodytidae; genus Pelodytes; species Pelodytes ibericus. The sequence goes on along the minus strand of CM069858.1, from coordinate 101,316,422 downwards.
TACATTTAGTAGCATCCATCAGTTTACAATTAAACTGAGATCATAACAGTATTTTGCAAAAGGGATAAGAGCAAGACGTTCCTATCCCCATACCTCTTCCACCCTCACCCTTCCGTCCTTCTCCCCCTCCCAGTAAAAACCAAAATATAAGAACTTTTAGTACTTGTACAATATCTAACATTCTTAGTGCGTTATGTACATGGTATCCATCTGCTCAGTAGTTGTGCGGCATACCATGTTTTTTCCTAAAATGCGGTCCGTATTTGTGTTTTATGAGTTTTGTCTAGTGTGTCAATAAATGTCGCCCATTTTTTAAAATATTTTGCTGTGCCTCAATCTTTATGTATAGTGGCTTCCAGCCAGTCCATTCTAAGGAGAAATAGTATTTTAGTGTGGAATAATGGCATAGCTGGGGTTTCCTTTTGTTACCATTGTTGTAAAATATATTTTCTAGCGACTGCTTGTGTGATGCGTAATATAGATGTGTTCATGATTCTGGAAGTATCCATCAAAAGTACCCCAAGAGTGGCGGCCTCAGGCTGAGTTTTATATTTATGTATTTTTAGGGTAGTTAGAACTGTTCAATATGAAACCAGAAGGCATGAATCTTGGGGCATTCCTAAAAATTATGCAACATTATGTGTATAATAAAACGACCCAAAAAAATAAATATATAAAATAAAATAAAATAAAAAAGAGAAATATACTCTCCTATAGGAAAGTTGATTATCTGCAAGGACTCCTCTAATCCCAGGTTAGAAACTAGGTTCAAAACAGAAATCGTAGATATTTTCAAATCTTCAAATTGGGTGTCTCCTCATTGCAAAGTATAAAAGTACAATTTATTGAAAATAAACTCACAAAATAAGTGGCACTGAGAACCAGCTCAAGTGCAATGTGCGCATAAACTGTCAGAAAGGTTACCCCCTCCAGATGGAGTGTTGAAATCTGGAGAATCTGCCAGGTCTTTGAATTCTGTGGATGTATGGTTTTCTGGGTAACCTTCTAGTTAGATGAATTTATTAGTATGTAAATATGATTAAAAAAAAACCAATTTAAATACACTCTCACTCCCCGCTCTACGCGTTTCGTCTGGAAAAGACTTCTTCAGGAGCAGAGTGGAGTGTGCAAAAACTAACAAATAGTACATCTATATATATCCCCCTCCCATTCGATTGTCCAATACCATTGAGAAAATCGCAATTTAGACAAACAGTTCCACCTTGAGCATGAATGTCCATTAATCACTACTGCACCAGTGTATGCGTTCCAATATTCGTTCCATTTTAAATTTCACTATGTGCATATGTATACTGTCCGATTTCATATGAATGAGAATTTTCTTATGTAAATTCGTATTAACATTTCGTATTTTTTCATTGTAGTTAAGCCAAATTCCATTGAACTTATGTCTGTATCTTCCGATTTCGGTGTTTCCACATTTCGTATGATTGTAGGTCTTCGTATAACCAATTCGTATTTGTAATTAATCTTAACTTCATTCATTGTGGTTAAAAGACGAATCTGACTTAGCACATACATACCTCTTATGATTTTGGTATTTCGTAGTTAGTAGAATTCGGTTTAACTCATTCTCCTTTCCCCTTGAACCGAAATCTACTATAACCTGCTTTTCAAGTTCTTTTTTTAAAGTAGATTCTTCCCTTTCATGAAGTCCCTTAAGTAAATAAAGGAAATGTAGTATGAAAACATAATAATAACATTTTATATACAAAATGGTAATCCATTTCACTTGTATTTGCCTTCATATTAAAATGCACTCCTTTCTTCAATAAAAATACTTATAGTATAATACTCCAGAAAAGATCTTATGTTCAATTAAATAAAACACACCATATTAAAATCGTGATTCATGCCATGGGGTGCCATTGTTCCCAATTTGTAAATCCAAAAACCCTCCCTCTGTGCCAATCTCTTCACGTGGTGACCCCTCTCACCCCCATTTTCACGTGTTCACTACCACAAAATTTAAAATTCTGCCAGCTAATTTGGGGACATTGATTACAATGTAGGGGTACTGGGTGTTTTATTGATTTTGTTTTAATCCCATATATATGTTATCCAATACTTTTGGATAACTTCCTAGAGGTTCTCCCTATATAATGCTTTTGACATCCATATTGTGGAGCCGAACATGTGTCTAAGGGGCTAATGCCCATGAGATGTTGTCTATATGGGGAAAGGTATGCATAATGGGTGATTCTATATTGCATCTCAACATATAAGGCTGCAGGAAGTGGTTTGTAAGTCCATTTTAGGGAAGTGTGTTAGCCATTTCTCCATGCCTTTGGAGATCTGGTTTGAAAAGTTGGCCACATGTATCACTCTATAAATCAGCTTAGTGGAGGTGGTGGGTTCTAGTGATAATCTTGCTCTTTTGTCAAAGGTATTATCCCAGTCCACCTGGTTAAGCCTTTGGAACTGACTTCTTGCAAAGTTCTGAATTTGAAGGTATGTAAACCATGGGATGCTTATATGAGGTAGTTTATCTCTACTTTCGATAAGAGTCATTAAAGAAGTGGTGTTAGGTCCAATAAAGGGGGTAAGATTATTATACCCCGAGTCGCCCATCTCTGGAAGGGTTCCAAGGGGATGGGACACTTCATCGCTGCTGCAGCCGCTTCACCACCATCACTTCACCACACGAGAGCTCGTTGCAGGATATTTCATCGCGGGACATTTCATCGCTAAAGGTGAGTTTTAATGTGTTACAGTTAGAAGATAGAGTGTTAGAATTTTAGTATTGGCGTCAAGGGAGGTTAGAATTAGGGTTTAGGGGGTTAGAATTAGTTTTTAGGGTTTGGGGTTAATTTTAGTATTAGGGTTTAGGGGGTTAATTTTAGTATTAGGGTTCGGGGGTTAGTATTAGGGTTTAGGGGGTTAGTATTAGGGTTTGGGGGTTAGTATTAGAGTTTGGGGGTTAATTTTAGTATTGGGTTTTGGGGTTAATTTTAGTATTGGGGTTTTGGGGTTAATTTTAGTATTAGGGTTTGGGGGGAATCATTTATTAGGGAGGTTATTTTATTTTAACTGGTACGTTTGTAAGGGCTGACAGTTCAGTGCTGAACTGTCAGCTCTTACATAGCCACGTCCGCGATGGAACGGCCGTGTTATTCTTCATTGCTGACAATTCAGCGTTCTAAATGCCGCGCTGAACTGTCAGCGATGAAGTCGCCACCCAGAACTGTCCTAGACCCGGCTTCCTATGCCGTTCATTCTTTCTTGGAAGTATGGGTTATTACAAAAGGGCTGAAAAATGAAGAACCTCCATTGCATGCCCCAACGGAGTCTGACCATCTTCCAAGCTCTAACTGTGGAAGCTAGCAAGGGATTGTTTTGGACATGATGCGGGAGTTGCGTAACCGGTATATGTAGTAGTGTAACAGCTGTGATACCCTATTTCTGTCCATAACGTCTTAATTGTATAAAATTTAGCAGGACTAACCATACAGATATCTTTTAACAACAATATTATATAGATCGGCAGGTTTCTCTATTTAAATTTATAAATAATTGAGAATACAATAAAAATAGGGAGTTGGAAGCAATAACCTTTTGTCTTTTAAAATATTTTATTGAATATAAATAAATATAGACAATGTATAAAAACAGCGTAATAATCCATTAAAAAAATCAGAGTAAATAAAGTTAAATATATATGCTTGCAATAAGTAAAGTAAAATAACATACCCTCCTGATCGTTTACAGGTTAATCTCTCATTCTTGTGTTAATGCTGTCGCATCAACAGTCTCCTCATTCTGTGTCAACAAACTAATAATTGGTGTTAATATAGATTTTAGATAACCTTACTTCCGGTCATTTATATGCACGAAAAATACCAAATGATACATTAAAACAGGTAACTATGGTTTACTTTGGGGTAAATCTCAGTCATTAAAGAAAATATTAATTAACCTTAAGTCTTGATTTCTTGGCAAACAGACAAGGCCATGACAAAATAATGAGGCACATGTCCTGGCCTATTAGAACAAAATGGTGTCTATAGTCTAAACATTTTACTTGCGGAGCCAGTTTGATAACAGAAAGAACACAGTTGAAGCTGCAAAATTTTCCACTGTCAGTAACAAGGTAGAAGAAGGGGGGGAAACGAAACCTGTAATTTCTGCAAGTGCCCATAACAGTAGTGCTTGTAATGCGATTGTGGGGCTGAAAGTTTGTTCCAAGGTAGTGTTTGAATATGTTTCAGTGTTTGTAATGCAGTCTAATGCATAGCGATATAAAGCAGTGAAATTGTAATCTTTAGGGATTGGTAGGTTATGTCCAAGGCTGTATTTTGTTTGTTGCAAAGTGGTGAATGCCATCTGGGATCCTTTATTGGAGCAGATGAATTTACGGAATGCATTTATAGAGCGAGACTAAGGTGTCCGTAATATGGGGCTTAAGAAGTTTGTAAAATTCAGCTTGGTATCCATCTGGGCCAGGGGTCTTATTATTATGTAGGGTGGAGATTGTGTGTTGTGCCTCCAGGTCAGTAATCTCTGCTTCTAAAATGTCACAATGTATTGGCGTTAGTTTTGGCAATTTTTCCTTTTTCTTTGGTAAGTTATCCGTTTTTTCTGGTGGCAAAATATTCATAAAATGATTCATTTATTTTTATTGGGGAAGTTTCCATTAGACTGAAGTAAAAAGAAACAAAGTTCCAGTTTGGATGAGGCAAGATGAAATGGCGTCACAGCGAATGATGAGACAAACTTCTGGAGGTCTGTGCATAAACGTTTTATTAAGTAAACGGCACAGACATCTGCTGCAGTGAAAACCAGGTGGGTATGACAAAAAAACTCCTACGCGTTTCGCGCCTGTGTGCTGGCGCTTCGTCAGGGAAGCCTGCATGGAGGAGATGGCTGGAGCAGAGACAGAGCAGCAATTAAGGTAAGTACTGGGGAAAGGGGGGACATTGAGTGGTTAAATGCTGGCATATTGAGGGGTTACATGCTGGCATATTGAGTGACAAATCCTGGCATATTGAGTGACAAATCCTGGCATATTGAGGGGTTAAATCCTAGCATATTAAGTGAAAAAATCCTTGCATATTGAGTGACAAATCCAGGCATATAGGGTTAAATCCTGACATATTGAGTGACAAATCCTGGCATACTGAGGGGTTAAATCCTGGCATACTGAGTGACAAAATCCTGGCATATGTAGTGGAAAATCCTGGCATACTGAGTGACCCAATACGGGCATATTGAGGGGTTAAATCCTGGCATATTGAATGGCTAAATCCTGGCATATTGAATGGCTAAATCCTGGCATATCGAGTGACAAAATACTGGCATATTGAGGGGTTAAATCCTGGCATATTGGGTTAAATCCTGGCATATTGAGTGACAAATCCTGGCATACTGAGGGGTTAAATCCTGGCATACTGAGTGACAAAATCTTGGCATATGGAGTGGAAAATCCTGGAATATTGAGTGACCCCAATACTGGCATATTGACGGGTTAAATCCTGGCATATTGAATGGCAAAATCCTGGCACATTGAGTGACAAAATACTGGCATATTGAGGGGTTAAATCCTGGCATTTTTACTGACAAAATCCTGGCATATTGAGGGGTTAAATCCTGCCATATTGGATGGCTAAATCCTAGCATATTGAGTGACAAAATCCTGGCATATTGAGTGACAAAATACTGGCATATTGAGGGGTTAAATGCTGGCATATTGAGTGACAAAATACTGGCATATTGAGGGGTTAAATCCTGGCATATTGAGGGGTTAAATGCTGGCATATTGAGTGAAAAAATACTGGCATATTGAGGGGTTAAATCCTGGCATATTTAGTGACAAAATCCTGGTATATTGAGGGGTTAAATTCTGGCATATTGAGTGACAAAATCATGGCATATTGAGTGACAAAATACTGGCATATTGAGGGGTTAAATGCTGGCATATTGAGTGACAAAATACTGGCATATTGAGGGGTTAAATGCTGGAATTTTGAATAGAAAAATTCTGGCATATTGAATGGCAAAATTCTGGCATATTGAGGGGTTAAATGCTGGCATATTGAATTTCAAATTTTGGCATTTTCAGGGTTTAAATGCTAGCATATTAAATGGAAAAATTCCGGCATATTTAGGGGTTAAATACTGGAATACTGAATGGAAAAATAATACTGGCATATTGAGTACAAAATACTGGCATCTTGAATGGCAAAATACTGGCATATTGAATGGCAAAATACTGGCATATATTAAATGGCAGAATAATACTGGCATATTGGGAAAATTGGCTGTGACTTTTTAATGGCAAAATAATACTGGCATATTATTGGGCAAATTGGCTGTGGCTTATTAATGACAAAATAATACTGATATATTATTGGGCAAATTAGCTGGGGCTTATTAAAAGGCAAAATAATACTGGCATATTATTGGGCAAATTGTTTGGCTTATTAATGGCAAAATAATACCGGCATATTATTGGGCAAATTGTGGTTTATGATTGACAAAATAATACTGGCATATTATTGGGCAAATTGGCTGTGCCATATTTATGGGAAAACACTGGCATGATAATGAGAAAACTGGTTTATTTTAATGGGCAAAGTGATGCTGTGGCATGGTCTGTGGGCCAAAATAACATGTACTATGAGGAAAGTGACACTGGCTAGTTATGTGGGACAAAGTGACACTGTGGCATGCCAAATCGTGTAGGTGCAATATGAGTGCAAGCCTAGTGCTGTGGGTGCAATATAGGTGCATGGCAAGTTCTGTGGTTACTGTATGGTGCTGTGTTAAGTCCGTTAGGTGCAATGTGGGTGCAGAGGAAGGGATTAAAAACAAGGATTGCAATTTTTCAATAACATTTTCATTACATAAGAAAATAGTTGAATATAATATAAAAAAATTCAAATAAGCATAAATGCAACGAGAGAGAGAGAGAGAGAGAGAGAGAGAGAGAGAGAGAGAGAGATGTCTGTGTGTATAGATATGTATTGTTTTAGAATTGTACAATTGTCACCTTGTGGGGCTCCTTTGTGTCACTTAATTAATGGTGGTCCTATGTGTGGCATAATTAACCCCTTAGTGACCGAGTGCTTTGTTGCATTTGATGTGCCTTGAAGACCAGAATTCCATTATTTTTGTCATACGTTTACTGAACTGTGAATTTCTTTCTTTGTGTTCAGTCCACCCACACAAATTATATATCATTTTTTAAAGGACAGATAGGGATTTCATTTGATACTATTATTTTCTTCATATGATATCATTTACTATTAAAAAAATATAAAATATGATGAAAATATGCCATAAAAAACACTTTTTTTTTTACACAATTACAAATGGGTAAAAAGACCCGTCTATATATTTATAATATTTGTCCTGAGTTTAATAATACCAATGTTTCCTTGTTTGTCTATGTTTTATTTCAAGTAATAGGGCAATAAACAATTTTGTTTTCTAATCATTTTCTTCTACAGTGACTTTTTAACCCCAACCCTAAATTTACCCCAACTCTAAATTTACCCTAACCCTTAAACTACCCCCACCCCTTAATCTAACCGTTGTAATCATCCGAACCCCCCTGTAACACTAATTATGACCCTATTTATGACCCTAACCCTAGATCTAGGTACAGTAGATCTAGGGTTAGCTTTTTCCCATTTATTTATTTAATTATTTTTCTTTTTTTAACTGTACTATACTTAACTGCCTGTAGGGGCAGTCAAGTAGCGGTTTAAGAGCGACGGAAGAGATTTTTTTTTTTCTCCTCCATCGCTCTCCTCTGGGCATGCTGTATCGGAGGAGCATGCTCAGGGGGGGACAGAATGTGTTGAATGATGCCTCCATCGAGGCATCATTGCAACACTTTACACACATAGGCAGTGATCAGCTTTCACTGCCTATGTGTGTTAGCGCGCATACGATCACATTCGCGGTGATCGTATGCGCGCGGGGGGGGTGAGGGGGGGCTGAAAGCCCTCTCAGAGGCAGCTTCGGATCCGAAGCAGCCTCTGAGAGTAGCTGCAGGCATGTAGTGTTTGCGCTAAGGAGCGCAACACTACATGAAAACGAAGGACGTATATATACGTCCTCATGGTCCTTAAGGACCATGCTTTTCAGGACGTATATATACGTCCACATGCGTTAAGGGGTTAAGGGACTCTTTTGTGTGGCATAATTAAGGGACACTTTTGTGTGGCATAATTAAGGGACTCTTTTGTGTGGCATATTTAAGGGACTCTTTTGTGTGGCATAATTATGGGACGCTTGTGTGTGGCATAATTAAGGGGCTCCTGTGTGGCATAAATAATGAGGCTCTGGTGTGGCATAATTTATGGGGCTCTGGTGTGGCATATTTTAGAGATAATTTTTTTTACAGATTTTTACAGATTCCGGAATATTAATGAAGCGAATATATTAATGAAGCGAAGATTATTGCGACGACTGCGGTTTTCCAAATCTACAGTCTTCTCCAATAAAGTTTGGATAGATGTCGTATGTTGCTCAACTTTCTCGCGTGTTTGTAGGATAGAATCTTCTGCATCACTGACTCATTCCAGATCACCGAATTTTGTGGTGTTTACAGATATTTGAGCTAGTGTGGCATCTACTTTTGAGGAAAGTTCTTGAAATCTCGAGTCAATGAGAGGCCATAATGTTTTTGCCACCGCTTCAGCAGTTTCTGAAGCCATGGTTTGAGAAGAGGAGATCGTGCTCGGTGAGTCGGGATGTCCTGGTGTGGATGGTGGTGAAGACTCCATACTAAGATCTTTTAGTTTTGATTTGTGCGAGTGAGCATCTTTAGGTTTTCCAGAGTTTCTGGTGCTGACTTCTTTTTGGTGGTTTATCTATATATTTCTCCAGAACAAGGACTGGTATAGGCACTTGTATGTGTTCAAGCCTGTATGTAAAAATTGGAAGGATTGATGCAAGCAACTGATGGTAAACACTAGTGAGCAATAAGTTTACATGTCAATCTAGTTGGATTGTAGGGTTCCAAGAAAACATGAAAACAAAAAAAAAATATTTACAGTATCTACCATCTAGGTATCTCTCCCCAATGTGAAGGGGTGGTGACAAAAAGAGGATCGGAGGGAGTGATGAGTATGCCCTCCATGGTAATCCCGTCTGGGAAAGAAGTTAGGACACGTTGGCTCACACTGCTGGTACTGGGCCCCAAGAGGGATATACCCATCAAGGGAAGACAGTACACAGGTATTTGTGGAGCACAGGTTGAGGGGGCTAGAGGCGTTCTATATATAATTACCTTTGGCCAGTGTGTTTTGGGGTTAAAATGGCCACCAATAAGCCGTTTATTTTGGTGCCAAAATGCTTTCCCCTAGTCAGGGCCAACCACAGTAAAATATCTGTCCAGGCAATAACACTAGGCCAGCAATGTGTTAGGCAGCAACCAGAAGAGCTGCTATTGTGAGAGGATTGAGAGGATAAACTTGTCTGGGTGCCGCAAGGCCAATGAGTCAATCGGGTGCCTCGATGAGGGCCCCTTGGGGTCGGATCTGTTCTCCGGTAAGTCAAGTTTTTCTTCCCTTTCCTTCAAGATACTGCATGGTAGGTCTTCCCTCCCCTATCGAGCACTATGGACAAGCAGTGGCTTTCCTCCAATGGCTATTAATTCTGGCTGCAAGAGTTTCCGTGTAGGGGGTGCTGCGTGGTGGTTGCTGCCTACGCCACTCGGGCGACGTGGACTACGGGTCTGGTTGGGTGGGTAGCAGGTCATTGGTAACTCTGTTCATCCACCATCTGCTCCCGTGGATACTCTGCTGTCCATGGAGCCAAGGATCACCCTACAAGGAGAGTCTTCAGCTCCCTTTCTGCACGGGTGTTCAGGTGAGACGCAGAGATGCGGCCATTACAGGTAGCTCTGCCCCGGAAGTCCTCTTCATGATATGTTTAATTTTAGCTTAAATTATCATGGCTGTGGACTGTTTTTTTGGGTGGGGCAGAATTTAGTTTTTAGCCCAAGACAGCACAACGTTTTTTAAGCCCCACTCAAACCAAAGTACAATGCTCAGAGTTTCTGTGCTCCTCCTAGAGTGTACCCAGCCTCCTAGCCTCCCCAGTGTTTCTGCCTGATTGAGAACTACAGGCATATGTCAGGGACTGGGGCCTGGATGTTCTTTGACCCTGAACGCCCAATGCAGGAACTCATTGCTCTGGAAATGGAGACAGAGGGCCTGGTACAGGGTAACTGCAATCCCCTGGTGTCCTGAGGCCCCAGGTTTATGCCACATTCCCTGGCCCTGTGGAGCATCTGTTGTATCCAGAAGATGCTAATGGACAACTAAAGATACAAATATAAAACAGGAAACATAGAAACACAGAATGTGCAGATAAGAACCATTCGGTCCACAGTAAAAATCCTGATATTACTTTTAAATCATTGCCCCTCTAATTTAAGCCTATGTGCTCTAGTTGTGGTAGTTTTTCTTCTTTTAAATATACTCCTTCCTTTACTCTATTGATTCCCTTAATGTATTTCAATGTTTCTATCATATGCCCCGTTACGTCTTTCCTCCAAGCTATACATGTTAAGATGCTTTAACCTTTCCTGATAAGTTTTTCCTTCAATCCATGAAAAAGTTAAGTAGCCCTTCTCTGAACTCTCTCCAGAGTATCAATATCCCTCTGGTGATACGGTCTCCAGTAGTGTGTACAATACTCCAAGTGAGGTCTCACCAGTGCTCTGTACAGTGGCATGAGCACTTCCCTCTTTCTACTGTTAATTAGAGATGTCCCGAATAGTTCGCCGGCGAATAGTTCCTGGCGAACATAGCGTGTTCACATTCGCGCAGCTGGCGAACAATTGCGATGTTTGGTCCGCCCCCTATTCGTTATCATTGAGTAAACTCAGGGCCGTCTTTAATAGTGATTGGACCCTGGGCAAGCATTTGCTTGGGCCCCCTGGACCCTGCCCCCTCCCCTGCATGCAATCCCGCCATCCATCGCAATGTTACCCCCCCCCCCCACACACACACATATGCCATAATTGTTGTGCCATTCAGATGCCAGTAATATTGTAACTTTCGGATGCCAGTAATATTGTGCCTGTCAGAGCCCAGTAATATTGTGCCAGTCAGAGCCTAGTAATATTGTGCCAGTCAGATGCCTGCAATATTGTGCCAGTCAGATGCCTGCAATATTGTGCCAGTCAGAGCCCAGTAATAATGTGCCAATCAGATGCCCAGTAATATAGTGCCAATCAGATGCCAAGTAATATAGTGCCAATCAGATACCCAGTAATATAGTGCCAATCAGATGCCCAGTAATATAGTGCCAATCAGATGCCAAGTAATATAGTGCCAATCAGATACCCAGTAATATAGTGCCAATCAGATGCCCAGTAATATTGTGCCAATCAGATGCCCAGTAATATTGTGCCAATCAGATACCCAGTAATATAGTGCCAATCAGATGCCCAGTAATATAGTGCCAATCAGATGCCCAGTAATATTGTGCCAATCAGATACCCAGTAATATAGTGCCAATCAGATGCCCAGTAATATTGTGCCAATCAGATACCCAGTAATATAGTGCCAGTCAGATACCAGGAATATTGTGCCAGCCAGCCCCCCCCCCCCCCGTACTTACATGAAGCTGCTCCGTGTCCCCCGCCGGATGTCTCCTCCGTGCAGTCTTCCCTCTTGCACGGAGGAGGGAAACAGACACCGGATGTGACGCGACGTCACATCCGGCGTCAGTTTTTTTATTTTATTTTTTCCGGCCGTCGCATCCATCGGATGCGGCTTGCCGGAAAAAAGCGTTAACAAGCGCAATGCGCTGTGAACGCGGCAAGCAGGGGCTGGGGGCCCAAGTTTGCCCCGCGTTAAAGACGGCCCTGAGTAAACTTTGACCCTGTACCTCACAGTCAGCAGACACATTCCAGCCAATCAGCAGCAGACCCTCCCTCCCAGACCCTCCCACCTCCTGGACAGCATCCATTTTAGATTCATTCGGAAGCTGCATTCTTAGTGAGAGGAGAGACAGTGTAGCTGCTGCTGATTTAATAGGGAAATCGATAGCTAGGCTAGTGTATTCAGTGTCTACTACAGTCCTAAGGGACTTATCTGATCTCTGCTGTAAGGACAGCACCCCAAAAAGCCCTTTTTAGGGCTAGAACATCAGTCTGCTTTTTTTTTTTTCCTGTGTAATCTAATTGCAGTTGCCTGCCTGCCAGCATGTGTGTCAGGCTCACAGCGTATACTGTGCCCACTTGCCCAGTGCCACCACTCATATCTGGTGTAACAGTAGTGTACATTTAAAAAAAAAAACACTTTTTTGACTGTGAAATAATAGCAGTCAGTTTCCTTCACGCGTGTGCGTTTCAGGGCCTGCCAGGGCACAGTGTCACACCAGTGCAACACATATCTGGTGTAACAGTAGTGTACATTTAAAAAAAAAATAGAAATTTGACTGTGAAATAATAGCAGTCAGTTTCCTTCACACGTGTGCGTTTCAGGGCCTGCTAGAGCACAGTGTCACACCAGTGCAACTCATATCTGGTGTAACAGTAGTGTACATTTAAAAAAAACAACACTTTTTTGACTGTGAAATAATAGCAGTCAGTTTCCTTCACACGTGTGCCTTTCAGGGCCTGCCAGGGCACAGTGTCACACCAGTGCAACTCATATCAGGTGTAACAGTAGTGTACATTTAAAAAAAAAAAAACTTTTTTGACTGTGAAATAATAGCAGTCAGTTTCCTTCACGTGTGTGCATTTCAGGGCCTTACCTGGGCAAAGTGTCACACCAGTGCAACTCATATCTGGTGTAACAGTAGTGTACATTTAAAAAATTTTTTTGACTGTAATAGATTGAAAGCAGTTAGTTGTCTGTAAGCGTGTGTCAGGCCTACAGCGTCTACTCTGCCAACTTCTGCCAGTGCACAGTGCCACTCATATCTGTTGTCACAGTAGCTTGCACGCTTAGTACCACTAATCGAAAAAAAAAATGACAGGCAGAGGCAGGCCACCCCGCAGGGCCCGTCGAGGTCGTGGTGCTGTGATTCCCTTTGGCCCTAGAATAATGCCCAGTTTTCAGAGGCCACGTACCCTGGACTCGAAAAGTTCTGAGGACATAGTTGACTGGCTAACACAGGACACCCAATCTTCTACAGCTTCCGCTCGGAACCTTCCTCCTCCAGCTTAGCTTCAGGCACCTCTCAAGTTACCACTCGCCCGTCTGCCACCACCACCAACACTAGCACCACAGCCGCTTCACTTGATCTGTCAGAGGAGTTATTTACACATCAGTTGGAAGAAATGAATGATGCGCAACCATTATTGCCAGAGGATGTAGATAACAGGGATATGTCTCAGTCAGGCAGCATTACACACATGGACGTACGGTGGGATGTTGATGATGTTGTACCCGCTGCTGCTTCCTTTGCTGAGTTGTCAGATACAAGGGAAGCGGTTGATGATGAGGATGCGTCCGTGGATGTCACGTGGGTGCCTGCTAGAAGAGAAGAAGAACAGGGGGAAAGTTCAGATGGGGAGACAGAGAGGAGGAGGAGACGAGTTGGAAGCAGGGGGAGGTCGTCGTCGAGCTAGTGGCACAGTCAGACAGCATGCATCGGCACCCGCGGTCAGCCAGACAGCACGCCAATCAACGCATGCTGTTGCCACCACCAGAATGCCGTCATTTCAGAGCTCATCAGTGTGGCATTTTTTTTGTGTGTCTGCCTCTGACAACAGCGATGCCATTTGCAACCTGTGCCAAAAGAAACTGAGTCGTGGGAAGTCCAACACCCACCTAGGTACAACTGCTTTGCGAAGGCACATGATCGCACATCACAAACGCCTATGGGATCAACACAGTGAGTACAAGCAGCACACAAACTCAAAGCCGCCATCCTCCTCCTGGTCCAGCATCTTCAGCCACGTCAACCACTGCTGTCCTCCTTGCCCCCTCTCAACCATCCGCCACTCCGTCTTTCACCTTGAGCAGTTCCTGCTCATCTGCCCACAGTCAGGTGTCTGTCAAGGACATGTTTGAGCGTAAGAAGCCAATGTCACAAAGTCACCCCCTTGCCCGGCATCTGACAGCTGGTTTGTCTGAACTCTTAGCCCGCCAGCTTTTACCATACAAGCTGGTGGAGTCTGAGGCGTTCAAACAATTTGTAGCTATTGGGACACCGCAGTGGAAGGTACCCAGCCGAAATTTCTTTGCACAACAGGCAATCCCCAACCTGTACTCGATTGTGCAAAAGGAAGTAATGGCATGTCTGGCACACAGTGTTGGGGCAAGGGTCCATCTGACCACTGATACCTGGTCTGCAAAGCATGGTCAGGGCAGGTATATCAAATACACTGCGCATTGGGTAAACCTGCTGACGGCTGCCAAGCATGGAATGTGTGGCTCTGCAGAGGAGTTGGTGACACCGCCACGACTTGCAGGCAGGCCTGCTGCCACCTCCTCCACTCCTCCTACTCCATCCTCTTCCATAACCTCCTTGGCTGAGTCCTCTTCTGCTGCTGCATCTTGCTCCACATCAACGGCACCCCCCCAGCTCCCCAGGTACTATTTCACATCCCGGATACGGCAGTGTCACCCCGTCTTGGGGTTGACTTGCCTGAAAGCAGAGAGTCACACCGGACCAGCACTCCTGTCCGCCCTGAACGCACAGGTGGATCAGTGGCTGATTCCGCACCAACTGGAGATTGGCAAAGTGGTTTGTGACAACGGAAGAAATTTGTTGGCGGCATTGAATTCGGGCAAGTTGACACATGTACCGTGCATGGCACATGTGTGTAATCTGATCGTACAACGCTTTGTGCATAAGTACGCAGGCTTGCAGGACGTCATAAAGCCGGCCAGGAAGGTGTGTTTCAGATGTTCCTACACGGCCATGGCGCACTTTTCAGATATCCAGCGGCGAAACAACATGCCAGTGAGGAGCTTGATTTGCGACAGCCCGACACGTTGGAATTCAACACTCCTAATGTTCGACCGCCTGCTCCAACAAGAAAAAGCCGTTAACAACTATTTGTATAACCGGGGTGCTAGGACAGCCTCTGCAGAGCTGGGAATTTTTTTGCCACGTTACTGGACGCTCATGCTCAATGCCTGTAGGCTCATGCGTCCTTTTGAGGAGGTGACAAACCTAGTCAGTTGCACCGAAGGCACCATCAGCGACATCATACCATTTGTTTTCTTCCTGGAGCGTGCCCTGCGAAGAGTGCTGGATCAGGCCGTAGATGAGTGTGAAGAGGAAGAGTTGTGGTCACCATCACCACCAGAAACAGCTATATCAGCATTGCTTGCTGGACCTGCGGGAACGCTGGAAGAGGATTGTGAGGAAGAGTAGTCAGAGGAGGAATGTGGCTTTGAGGAGGAGGAGGAAGACCAACCACAACAGGCATCCCAGGGTGCTCGTTGTCACCTATCTGGTACCCGTGGTGTTGTACGTGGCTGGGGGGAAGAACATACCTTCAGTGAGATCACTGAGGACGAGGAACTGTACATGAGTAGCTTGGCATCCAACCTTGTGCAAATGGGGTCTTTCATGCTGTCGTGCCTGTTGAGGGACCCTCGTATAAAAAGGCTGAAGGAGAACGACCTGTACTGGGTGTCCACGCTACTAGACCCCCGGTATAAGCAGAAAGTGCCTGAAATGTTACCGAATTACTGGAAGTCTGAAAGGATGCAGCAGTTCCAAAATAAATTAAAAAGTATGCTTTACACAGCGTATAAGGGTGATGTCACTGCACAACGGGAATCTAAAAGGGGAAGAGGTGAAAGTAATCCTCCTCCTCCTCCCATGACCACACCGGCAAGGACAGGACGCTCTACAGACGTGTTGTTGATGGAGTACATGCGGAGCTTTTTAAGTCCTACACATCGCCACAGCCCTTCGGGGTCCACCCTCAGAGAACGACTCGACCGACAGGTAGCAGGCTACCTCGCCTTAACTGCAGATATCGACACTCTGAGGAGCCATGAACCCCTTGACTACTGGGTGTGCAGGCTTGACCTGTGGCCTGAGCTATCCCAATTTGCGATAGAACTTCTGGCCTGCACCGCTTCAAGTGTCCTGTCAGAAAGGACCTTCAGTGCAGCAGGAGGTATTGTCACTGAGAAGAGAAGTCGCCTAGGTCAAAAAAGTCTAGATTACCTCACCTTTATTAAGATGAATGAGGGATGGATCCTGAAGGGACTGACAGTGGGCGATACATTCGACTAAAAAAGGCCTGATGAGGGGGACGTAACAGGGATGAAACTGATAAGAATAGTACTACTTAACACACCACTCCTATCTGGTGGCACATTAGATTACACGCGCAGTCCCCAAATTTGAAGTAGGAGGACCAACCAGCATCTTTTTCCATCTTCCGGTTCCAAAAATCGATGCCATATACACGTCCCCTGATAGGGGACGTAACAGGGATCAAACTGATAAGAATAGTACTACTTAACACACCACTCCTATCTGGTGGCACATTAGATTGCACTCGCAGTGCCCTAAATTTGAAGTAGGAGGACCGGCCAAGCATCTTTTCCATCTCCCGGTTCCAAAAATCGATGCCATATACAAGTCCCCTGATAGGGGACGTAACAGGGATTAAACTGATGAGAATAGTACTACTTAACACACCACTCCTATCTGGTGGCACATTAGATTACACTCGCAGTGCCCCAAATTTGAAGTAGGAGGACCAACCAAGCATCTTTTTCCATCTCCCGGTTCCTAAAATCGATGCCATATACACGTCCCCTGATAGGGGACGTAACAGGGATTAAACTTATAAGAATAGTTCTACTTAACACACCACTCCTATCTGGTGGCACATTAGACTGCACGCGCAGTGCCCCAAATTTGAAGTAGGAGGACCGACCAAGCATCTTTTTCCATCTCCCGTTCCTAAAATCAATGCTATATACATGTCCACTGATAGGGGACGTAACAGGGATTAAACTGATAAGAATAGTACTACTTAACACACCACTCCTATCTGGTGGCACATTAGATTACACGCGCAGTGCCCAAAATTTGAAGTAGGAGGACCAACCAGCATCTTTTTCCATCTCCCTGTTCCAAAAATCGATGCCATATACACGTCCCCTGATAGGGGACGTAACAGGGATTAAACTGATAAGAATAGTACTACTTAACACACCACTCCTATCTGGTGGCACATTAGATTGCACTCGCAGTGCCCCAAATTTGAAGTAGGAGGACCAACCAAGCATCTTTTTCCATCTCCCGGTTCCTAAAATCGATGCCATATACACGTCCCCTGATAGGGGACGTAACAGGGATTAAACTGATAAGAATAGTACTACTTAACACACCACTCCTATCTGGTGGCACATTAGATTGCACTCGCAGTGCCCCAAATTTGAAGTAGGAGGACCAACCAAGCATCTTTTTCCATCTCCCGGTTCCTAAAATCGATGCCATATACACGTCCCCTGATAGGGGACGTAACAGGGATTAAACTGATAAGAATAGTACTACTTAACACACCACTCCTATCTGGTGGCACATTAGATTGCACTCGCAGTGCCCTAAATTTGAAGTAGGAGGACCGGCCAAGCATCTTTTTCATCTCCCGGTTCCAAAAATCGATGCCATATACACGTCCCCTGATAGGGGACATAACAGGGATTAAACTGATAAGAATAGTACTACTTAACACACCACTCCTATCTGGTGGCACATTAGATTACACACGCAGTGCCCCAAATTTGAAGTAGGAGGACCAACCAAGCATCTTTTTCCATCTCCCGGTTCCAAAAATCTATGCCATATACACGTCCCCTGATAGGGGACGTAACAGGGATTAAACTGATGAGAATAGTACTACTTAACACACCACTCCTATCTGGTGGCACATTAGATTACACTCGCAGTGCCCCAAATTTGAAGTAGGAGGACCAACCAAGCATCTTTTTCCATCTCCCGGTTCCTAAAATCGATGCCATATACACGTCCCCTGATAGGGGACGTAACAGGGATTAAACTTATAAGAATAGTTCTACTTAACACACCACTCCTATCTGGTGGCACATTAGATTACACTCGCAGTGCCCCAAATTTGAAGAAGGAGGACCGACCAAGCATCTTTTTCCATCTCCCGTTCCTAAAATCAATGCTATATACATGTCCCCTGATAGGGGACGTAACAGGGATTAAACTGATAAGAATAGTACTACTTAACACACCACTCCTATCTGGTGGCACATTAGATTACACGCGCAGTGCCCCAAATTTGAAGTAGGAGGACCAACCAGCATCTTTTTCCATCTCCCGGTTCCAAAAATCGATGCCATATACACGTCCCCTGATAGGGGACGTAACAGGGATTAAACTGATAAGAATAGTACTACTTAACACACCACTCCTATCTGGTGACACATTAGATTGCACTCGCAGTGCCCCAAATTTGAAGTAGGAGGACCGACCAAGCATCTTTTTCCATCTCCCGGTTCCTAAAATCGATGCCATATACACGTCCCCTGATAGGGGACGTAACAGGGATTAAACTGATGAGAATAGTACTACTTAACACACCACTCCTATCTGGTGGCACATTAGATTACACTCGCAGTGCCCCAAATTTGAAGTAGGAGGACCAACCAAGCATCTTTTTCCATCTCCCGGTTCCTAAAATCGATGCCATATACACGTCCCCTGATAGGGGACGTAACAGGGATTAAACTTATAAGAATAGTTCTACTTAACACACCACTCCTATCTGGTGGCACATTAGACTGCACGCGCAGTGCCCCAAATTTGAAGTAGGAGGACCGACCAAGCATCTTTTTCCATCTCCCGTTCCTAAAATCAATGCTATATACATGTCCCCTGATAGGGGACGTAACAGGGATTAAACTGATAAGAATAGTACTACTTAACACACCACTCCTATCTGGTGGCACATTAGATTACACGCGCAGTGCCCCAAATTTGAAGTAGGAGGACCAACCAGCATCTTTTTCCATCTCCCGGTTCCAAAAATTGATGCCATATACACGTCCCCTGATAGGGGACGTAACAGGGATTAAACTGATAAGAATAGTACTACTTAACACACCACTCCTATCTGGTGGCACATTAGATTGCACTCGCAGTGCCCCAAATTTGAAGTAGGAGGACCAACCAAGCATCTTTTTCCATCTCCCGGTTCCTAAAATCGATGCCATATACACGTCCCCTGATAGGGGACGTAACAGGGATTAAACTGATAAGAATAGTACTACTTAACACACCACTCCTATCTGGTGGCACATTAGATTGCACTCGCAGTGCCCCAAATTTGAAGTAGGAGGACCAACCAAGCATCTTTTTCCATCTCCCGGTTCCTAAAATCGATGCCATATACACGTCCCCTGATAGGGGACGTAACAGGGATTAAACTGATAAGAATAGTACTACTTAACACACCACTCCTATCTGGTGGCACATTAGATTGCACTCGCAGTGCCCTAAATTTGAAGTAGGAGGACCAGCCAAGCATCTTTTTCATCTCCCGGTTCCAAAAATCGATGCCATATACACGTCCCCTGATAGGGGACATAACAGGGATTAAACTGATAAGAATAGTACTACTTAACACACCACTCCTATCTGGTGGCACATTAGATTACACACGCAGTGCCCCAAATTTGAAGTAGGAGGACCAACCAAGCATCTTTTTCCATCTCCCGGTTCCAAAAATCTATGCCATATACACGTCCCCTGATAGGGGACGTAACAGGGATTAAACTGATGAGAATAGTACTACTTAACACACCACTCCTATCTGGTGGCACATTAGATTACACTCGCAGTGCCCCAAATTTGAAGTAGGAGGACCAACCAAGCATCTTTTTCCATCTCCCGGTTCCTAAAATCGATGCCATATACACGTCCCCTGATAGGGGACGTAACAGGGATTAAACTTATAAGAATAGTTCTACTTAACACACCACTCCTATCTGGTGGCACATTAGATTACACTCGCAGTGCCCCAAATTTGAAGAAGGAGGACCGACCAAGCATCTTTTTCCATCTCCCGTTCCTAAAATCAATGCTATATACATGTCCCCTGATAGGGGACGTAACAGGGATTAAACTGATAAGAATAGTACTACTTAACACACCACTCCTATCTGGTGGCACATTAGATTACACGCGCAGTGCCCCAAATTTGAAGTAGGAGGACCAACCAGCATCTTTTTCCATCTCCCGGTTCCAAAAATCGATGCCATATACACGTCCCCTGATAGGGGACGTAACAGGGATTAAACTGATAAGAATAGTACTACTTAACACACCACTCCTATCTGGTGGCACATTAGATTGCACTCGCAGTGCCCCAAATTTGAAGTAGGAGGACCGACCAAGCATCTTTTTCCATCTCCCGGTTCCTAAAATCGATGCCATATACACGTCCCCTGATAGGGGACGTAACAGGGATTAAACTGATGAGAATAGTACTACTTAACACACCACTCCTATCTGGTGGCACATTAGATTACACTCGCAGTGCCCCAAATTTGAAGTAGGAGGACCAACCAAGCATCTTTTTCCATCTCCCGGTTCCTAAAATCGATGCCATATACACGTCCCCTGATAGGGGACGTAACAGGGATTAAACTTATAAGAATAGTTCTACTTAACACACCACTCCTATCTGGTGGCACATTAGACTGCACGCGCAGTGCCCCAAATTTGAAGTAGGAGGACGACCAAGCATCTTTTTCCATCTCCCGTTCCTAAAATCAATGCTATATACATGTCCCCTGATAGGGGACGTAACAGGGATTAAACTGATAAGAATAGTACTACTTAACACACCACTCCTATCTGGTGGCACATTAGATTACACGCGCAGTGCCCCAAATTTGAAGTAGGAGGACCAACCAGCATCTTTTTCCATCTCCCGGTTCCAAAAATTGATGCCATATACACGTCCCCTGATAGGGGACGTAACAGGGATTAAACTGATAAGAATAGTACTACTTAACACACCACTCCTATCTGGTGGCACATTAGATTGCACTCGCAGTGCCCCAAATTTGAAGTAGGAGGACCGACCAAGCATCTTTTTCCATCTCCCGGTTCCAAAAATCGATGCCATATACACGTCCCCTGATAGGGGACGTAACAGGGATTAAACTGATAAGAATAGTTCTACTTAACACACCACTCCTATCTGGTGGCACATTAGACTGCACGCGCAGTGCCCCAAATTTGAAGTAGGAGGACCGACCAAGCATCTTTTTCCATCTCCCGTTCCTAAAATCAATGCTATATACATGTCCCCTGATAGGGGACGTAACAGGGATTAAACTGATAAGAATATTACTACTTAACACACCACTCCTATCTGGTGGCACATTAGATTACACGCGCAGTGCCCCAAATTTGAAGTAGGAGGACCAACCAGCATCTTTTTCCATCTCCCGGTTCCAAAAATCGATGCCATATACACGTCCCCTGATAGGGGCCCATAGACTTTTCGCATTTATGTATCTAAAAAATGTTTTATCACCCTTTTTCACTGACTGGGCTATCTTCTCTTCTGCGTGTGCTTTGGAAGCTCTTATAGTTTGCTTTGCCTCTTTCTGCCTACTATTATAGATCTTTCTATCTTCCTCACTCTGAGTTTTTTTTATAATTACAGATAGAAACCAAAAAAACTGGAATGGAACAGCAGGAAAACCATAACTGGACTAGAACAGAAGAACAAAGGAGCATAGAACAAAAAACACTATTAACAAGGTTCTTTAAAAGGGCAGGAACTCTAACAGAGCAGGAACTCTAACAGGGCTGAACAGTACAGGGATGAACAGTACAGGGCTTTAGGATTAGGCAGGTGCTGACAAAAGCAAAGCATGGTGCCAGACAATAGCCAGATTTAGGTAGGTACCAATCTAAAGATAATATTGGGACTAGCTAGACTTAGGCAGGTGCCAGTCTGGGGTTAGACTTAGCAGGTACCAGTCTAATGCTAGGTTTGGGTAGGTGCCAGCCTAGGAAGACTTTGGCAGGTGCCAGTTTTTGGCTAGGCTTAGGCAGGTGCCAGACAATTGGTAAGCTAGGGCACATGCCATACTATGATCAAACAGGTCAAGTGCCACTCTGTTTCCAAACCAGTAAGATGCCACCAAGAAAGGGAAGGGCGCCACTCTATGGGGCATACCAGTCTGTGGACGAGTAAGGGAAGGGCACCACTCTGTGGACAAACAAGGGAAGAGAAAGTAACAGAGATACAAAGAAAGGGCCAGGGCTAGCATAAACAATAAGAAATAGAGGCAAAAACAGTAGTAAGCACGGGTAATAAACAAAGCAACAACATCAAAAAGTATACAAAAGTATACCCTATTTGGGACTACAAATGGGTTTGTACCTGAGACACCCCAAGGTATTTTTAAATGGTGGTATTTTAACATGTTTCATTCAGTCATTCTACCACCAGCTTTTGCTTCAACCGGTGATGTCTATTAGCAGTGTCTCTCCTTTTATATGTGTTGGTGTCTGGCAGATACTGGTCTAGTTTGCTACATAACTTGTGCAAAAATTGATACAAACTTACAGCTGCCTACCGAGTGCCGACTACGGTATCCAAAGACGCCCAGAAAACATTGCCTGTGGCCTCAGACTGATATCACATATCACGATTTACAGAACAGCATGGGTCAATTTCTTTGGACATCTGCACACATAAACCGTACATGGCATATTGCAGTTTTAGACTTTTAAAGGCATGCTGTTTAACAGTGTCTTTATGCTCATTCAGCATTTTATCCATACATGCTGACCTGACATTTTATATATGTAAAATTGGACAAAAGACACTATTCTATGTACATGCAAAAATGAACAGGATATAATTTTTGTCTCCAGATAATTCTACAACAATAATTTTCACACATTTTGAATAATAGTAATACTATTACACTGTAAGAGCAGAAAACATATTTAAAAATACATTTACAAACCTGCATGATAAGTCACACATACAACTATTAATCTTTTGTGCAGATGTCATCAGAACAAGTATACTAACACATACATATATATATGCCAGTGGGTAGTAAATATATATGTATGCAGATTACTTCTGTGGTTGATTGTAGTAGACATGGTGTCTAGGTAATGACCATGCTAGCCACGCATCTCTATCATCTAGTGCGATTTCTTGGTTTCTAGTAACATGCTACATCTAGTGTTATTAGTTTATTAATACATATGTATATATGTTTGTTTGTAGTAATGTTATTTGACCTTGATAATGGTTCAGTGTGGAACCAAAACGTTGATATGGTTTTCGCTATAAAACATTGAATACTTTTTTTAAAATTAATATTTTATTGAGTTATCATTAGTCATATACAGCGTTTTGAGACATATCACATACAGAAAGAAGTGGAATGCATGTTAGCATAATATTCTGTACATTAGAGAGACTCGAGTTTTGAATTTTGTAAACATCAAAAGCTATACATATAACATACATAGTGTAAAAAGAGAGAAAGGGCATATAGTGACTCAACATAACAGCTGTGGTCTGGATTGGTAGTGAGATCATAAAGGGAACAGATCAATTAGATCCACCAACTTGTCAGTTATAAATATACACAGAAGTAAGTGAAGTGGTAGCCTCCAAGTATAATACTGTTCTGATACGCCAGAAAATTTGTCACGACTGATAATTGATTATTATCAATCGCACATTAAGCCCTACTGATTAATTTTGATAGAATCCAGTGAGTGCATGGAATTCTTTGGATGTGTTGTATGGTAAGGGACAGAGCACCAGGTCTGAGATATTATTGGAGTTATATTTGGACTGATTGTATTATTCTGACAATTCACTATTTGTCAGTCAATGCACTGTTGAATTTTTCTATTTGCTGGTATATTAGTT
The DNA here is from genome assembly GCA_036172795.1 of Pelodytes ibericus. Taxonomy (NCBI): domain Eukaryota; kingdom Metazoa; phylum Chordata; class Amphibia; order Anura; family Pelodytidae; genus Pelodytes; species Pelodytes ibericus. The sequence goes on along the minus strand of CM069858.1, from coordinate 101,292,553 downwards.
GCATGGATTGTGTCAAGTTCAGCAGCAGGATAGAAGATTTTTTGTCAAGAGCCATGGTTGAGCAAGCAGAGGTCCTACAGATTACAGAGTAGGAAGCTCTGAAGGCCTGCACTGATACCATCAAAGATTTATGTTTAAAATTACTAAAATTAAATGTGAAGTAGATATGGATCTACACGGATTGTTTTGATCTGACTACTACAGAGCAAAAAAGATAACTAGAGTGTTTTGGATTAAAAACACCTACTATAGGGTGTAATAGCCCTGATTACTGTCGATGGCTGATAGCTGTTTTAAATAAATGCTTGTTATATCTGATAATTTTGGTTTTTGAAGAGATGAGACAGAACTTGTTGAAAGTCAATTGTGAGATTTATTGAAGTACACACGAAAAAACTGCTGACGAATCTATGCTAAAATTACCTGTTACACTTGAAAAGACAAAAGCTGATTGAGTTAACTAATACATTAACCACCAGGTCTATCAGTGGTTAAGTGGCCAAAAACAGAACACCGATGATAGACCAAGACGCAAGAGAACTAGGATCAGAAAACCTGTGGAACCCACAATAGATGTCGCCTAGGGGAGATCAGCCTCATATTCTGAACAGCAAAGGGCACATACCATGGAACAAGTTTTTTTAGGACAAAAGCAGGACCACCAGGTAATGATTCCTCGAAGTGTGTCTACAAGAAGTCACCATGATCATAGGGGAGATCTCACACATGAAGGGGAGATAATCGCTATTTTAAATTTATCAAACCAGAGTTTTTCACCTGCTGAAAAATCCTTGCTATCTCATGGTGGGTCTTTTGTACCGATAAATATTCCAAATCAGTTTGAGCAGGATGTGGACATATATCAATTTTAATGTAGTTTCCGGCTGAAGGAACACTTTGAAAATAAATCTGAAAAGTATACTTCTCCATTTAGACTGAGGAGTAGTTTTGACCCAACCTCGACAGATTCTCTATTGAAAACATTTACCCATGTTGTAAAAGCTGAAGTTAAAACAATTTTGACTAAGAAGAAATGCATGTGCAACTTATCACATAAAGAAACCACAGCATTAAAAAATGTGGGCACCGACCCCACAATTATCATCCGCCCAGTGGATAAAGGAGATAGAGTTGTTGTTTCGAAATACTGTATCTACCGAACCATGGTTGTAAATAAGCTTGCAGATAGCACTGTTTATAAATATCTTGCTATAAATCACTCCGCAGAGATTTTGTCCAAGATTGTGACGTTATTCGATACAGCACTGGCTTCTGATTACATTGACACAATAACTCATGATTTTCTACTTGAGACTAACCCTAAGTGCCCTGCATTGTATACACAAAAACACAACAAAATCCACCTGGGCTTCCAATCATGGCTGCCAGAGGCAGTCTATTGGAGCCTATAGCCAAATGGCTTGATTGGCACTGCCTACTTGTATACTATATACCCCAGATTTTCTGAAAAGGATTTAAAGTTTACGTCTAATAAATCCTGAAATATGGCTGGTAACCATGGACACCACAAGCCTTTATACTATAATACCACATGCGGATGGCTTAGAAGCAGTACATATATTATTCACTGAGGCAGTTGACTATCAAGGTCCACCTATTGAGTTTATTTTGGACATTTTGAGACCGACATTAAAATGTATTTTTTTATGGTACATTGTCCCTTTAATTTGGATTGCTAATAGTTTTGATACAGCTTTATTTATCAACAGCACCATCTTGTGTACCCTGAGGAAGTCATTGTTTGACCCTTTGGTTCGTATTTTGGAATTCAGAGACTTCTGTAGTTTGCTACTTCTGAATTGCTGCTGATGGTGTGTTTTGACTTTTGGCTAATTTCAGATGATCGAAATGCTTCATTGTTGACAGAGGTTTCTGCTTCTTGATACCGGTCAAGTTTCACCAATGTCAGCTTCCGAATCCACTGCCTTTGACTCTAGCCAATCTTATACCATCCTGCACTTCCTTGCAAGCCATCACTCCTTCGTCTCTATCTACTTACGGCTGCACTGTCTGTGGAATTTTAGTATTTATTAAACCACTTTATATTGGAACCCACTTTGTGTATGGGGTTCCCTGTGGCACTTTCACTGCTCCATATATCCTATTGCAGCCCAAGTTGAATTCGTTTTACACTTTTTACCATTTGTATTTACTTCCTTCACTATAGTATATTTTTTTGTCCAGATGCTTCACATTATAAGTAAGTAGACATGTGCAAAACTAAAATTTCCGTTATTTATTTAGTCTAAAACGAATTTCGTTCATTACTGCATTCGTTTCAGACGAAATTCGTTCATTATTTTTGTTTCGTTTTATTCGTTCGTTTTATAGAATACGTGTAATACTATTGGCTTTCTATAAACCGAACGAGAGCTCCATTCATAAGAAATTCTTATGAATGGGGCACTCGTTCGGTTCATAGAAAGGCAATAGTACTACACGTTTTCTATAAGCTGAAAGTCTATAAGCCGAATGTAATTCTGTGTATTCTGTAAACCGAAAGTCTATAAACCGAACGACCTTCGGTTTATAGACTTTCGGCTTATAGAAAACTTGTAGTAGTATTGCCTTTCTATAAACCGAACGAGAGTCGCATTCATAAGAAATTCTTATGAATGGAGTCCCATTCATAAGAAATTCTTATGAATGGGGCTCTCGTTTTGGTTCATAGAAAGGCAATAGTACTACACATTTTCTATAAGCCGAAAGTCTATAAGCCGAAGGTAGTTCGGTTTATAGACTTTCAGTTTATAGAATACATAGAATTAAATGTAATTCTATGTATTCTATAAACCGAAAGTCTATAAACCGAACGACCTTCGGTTTATAGACTTTCGGCTTATAAAATACATGTAATACTATTGGCTTTCTATAAACCGAACGAGAGCCCCATTCATAAGAAATTCTTATGAATGGGCCTCTCGTTCGGTTCATAGAAAGGCAATAGTACTACACGTTTTCTATAAAATGAAAGTCTATAAGCCGAAGGTAGTTCGGTTTATAGACTTTCAGTTTATAGAATACATAGAATTACATGTAATTCTATGTATTCTATAAACCGAAAGTCTATAAACCGAACGACCTTCGGTTTATAGACTTTCGGCTTATAGGAAACTTGTAGTAGTATTGTCTTTCTATAAACCGAAACGAGAGCCCCATTCATAAGAATTTCTTATGAATGGGACTCTCGTTCGGTTTATAGAAAGGCAATACTACTACAAGTTTTCTGTAAGCTGTTCCATTTCTGAATTCATTCAATTTGGAGTAAAAAATCTCTCTAATTTAAATGTTAATTCAAGCTATTTGCTGACACCACTGAGTAGTAAATTACCTGTTCTATAGAACATTAGTTTATTACCTGCACAAGGTGGATATTTTTTTACATATAGCCGGAAGTTATCTGTACAATTCTTGTGTATTCTCTGTTGTTTTTCTGGTTACACTGTGGAGCATTGGATCTAAAAGTGCAGAAAAATCCACATCCAAAGATTATCCCATGATCTCTCTTCATAGAAAATTAAGTAAACTATTTTACATTATATTCACATGGACTTTGCTCCATTGTTGTCAGTTTTGTTTACTCGTATTGTAGTGTTTTAGGGGGACCTGCACTCACAATATTCTAGAGCAGCTACAAATTTAATATGATGAGTTGTATAAGAACCATGCCGACATCAATATTTTTGATATCATCATCTAACCTTATGTATCTTTTAGTGAACAGGCTCGTACACCTCATATACCACTAGTTCATGGAACTAGTTTATAGCATCTGTAATAGTAATAGGTAGTGGAATCAGTGGCGGACCCAGGGGGGGGGGGGGGCAACGGGGCAATTGCCCCCCCCCCCCCCCCGAGAAGAGGAAAAAAAACAACTGCTTGCAGGCAGAGACGGAGGTGAGAAGGGATCGGAGCTGCTGCCTGTTCATCTGCTTGTTCATCTCCGTGCTGTCTGTTCAGCTCCCCGTGCAGTCTGACACAGAAGTGCTGACAGGTCATGTGATCGGCGCTCTGATGTCATACGCGCGCCGGGTCACGTGACCTGTCGGCACAACCGCCTGGGAGCCGAACAGGCAGCATGGAGAAGACCATGCTGCCTGCCACTAGCCACCAGGGAAAGGTAAGTGCTGGGGAAATGGGGGGAAATTGTCTGGGGCTTATTAAATGGGTAATAACACTGCATATTGGGCAAATTGGAAGGGGCATTTAAAATGGCAACTAACACTGGCATATTACTGGGCAAATTGGAAGGGGCATATAAAATGGCAACTAACACTGGCATATTACTGGGCAAATTGGAAGGGGCATATAAAATGGCAACTAACACTGGCATATTATTGGGCAAATTGGCTGGGGCATATAAAATGGCAACTAGCACTGGCATATTATTGGGCAAATTGGCTGGGGCATATTAAATGGCAAATAACACTGGCATATTATTGGGCAAATTGGCAGGGGCATATTAAATGGCAACAAATTGGCATATTATTGGGGAAATTGGCTGGGGCATATTAAATGGCAACTAACACTGGCATATTATTGGGCAAATTGGCTGGGGCATATTAAATGGCAACTAACACTGGCATATTATTGGGCAAATTGCCAGGAGCATATTAAATGGCAAATAACACTGGCCTATTATTGGGCACATTGGCAGGGGCATATTAAATGACAAATAACACTGGCATATTATTGGACAAATTGGCTGAGAGAGCCATAAATGGAAAGGGAGAAGAGAGAGACATAAATGGGATGGTAGAGGAGAGACGGACAGACATGGGTTGGCAGAGGAGAGACAGACAATCATGGGATGGCAGAGGAGAGACAGACAGATATGGGATGGCAGAGGAGAGACAGACATATGGGGAGAGGAGACAGACAGACATGGAAGGGAGAGGAAAGATACATAAATGGGAAGGGAGAAGAGAGAGACATAAATGGGATAGTAGAGGAGAGACAGACAGACATGGGATGGGAGAGGAGAGGCAGAGAGATGGGAAATGAGAGGAGAGACAGACGGACATGGGAAAGAAGAGTATACATAGACGGACATGGGAAGGAAGAGGAGAGAAACGGATATGGAAGGAAGAGAGACAGAGGGACACTGGGAGTGAGAGGAGTGCGACAGACATGGGAGAGAGGATAAGACAAACGGACATGGCAGAGATGAAAAGACAGACAGACATGGGAGAGAGGAAAAGACAGACGGACATGGTAGAGGGGAAAAGACAGACTGACATGTGCCCCTCCCGAGATCAGACTCTGGATCCGCCCCAGAGTGGAATTAATATCTTAAATAATCAAGTTTTATTAATGAAAGGGTTAAATTGATGTTGAGAAATTCCTCTGCTTGACCAAGTGCAAGAACAGGTCACAGTCCCTGAGGAGGTCAGATAAGACATCATGGTGTTAGCTGTTTATGTAAATATGTAAGCAAGTTTCTAATATTTTCTGCTTGAGTGACTATATTGAGTTTTATTTCATGTTTTCTGCTTAGTAGCAATATGAGTGCATATTGTTCACACACCCCTGTGTAAACGCCCCCTCATGTACCTTATGCTATGTTCTGCACAATTTATAACCAATCACTATACAGGACAACACCTAAATGTGTGTATAAATATCAATGTTTATTAAACTACACTCAGAGCTGAGGATAAAGAAACACGTGCCTTGTGTATTTGCTTTGCGCCTTCACAGCTCTCCAGATATCTGCAAACCTGCCACACATCAACGACCTTAGAAGTAATTGATCAAGAGCAGAGACTGGCCGGTTCCTTTCAATTAATAATACATATTGCCATAAATATTCAATGTGTCATGCTGTTGAACAATGTGGTTGAGAGGTTTATGCTACTAATACATATTACTATTCTTATGATTTACTATTTTAATAAACAAACCATTATATATTTGGTAATTTGCTACTTAAATACTTAAAATACCAAATACTCTTAACAGTCATTTCATTCCGTCTTTGTAAATCATTGTGTTTATTTACCTTACATTCTTTAATGTGGCAGGCCATTATCTAATGAAAAACACAATATTATTCTTTGTGATTTGAATGTAAAAACGTTTTTAATGCCATGTTCTTCTATTTTCCTTGGATAGCACTAATTTTCTATGCCTGCTGCGCAGACCTGTATTTCTTTTGATTGGTCAATCATAAACTACTGCTTAATCTGTCAAGTAAAAAGTTAATTAGATTAAAGTTAACATAGGAGTCTTTTCACCAACTCAGCTTAGTGGATGTAACAGATGAGAAATCAGATACTGCCACCAACACAATGTTATTGATTGTGGAGATTAAAAAGGACCTTTCTCTATCTTCGTTCCCCTTATAAAAACCTTCAAAAAAAAAATCCCATTATGACTAGTACATACTTAATCTCTCCACATGTTGTGAGTTCTGAAGATAAACAAGGATTTTATTGGTACATTGTGTATATAATTAAAAAAACAATAAACCTACACTCAGAATGTGTGAATCAATATAATCACAAATTACAAGATCTTCTAGTACTGAATGTAGCAGTGTCTTCGATTGACAAATAAGACTTTAGAGCCTTAGAGTAAGTTATTCATCTTAGAAACACATTTATAAAAAAAAGTTCCAAATGCATTTTAGTTTAAAGTAAATGAAATAAAGAAAAATGCTATGCTATGTCAAATAACACTAGAGGGTCTTTTGAATATGCACACATAATTGCATTCAGATCTCGGTGTGTGATCGGCTATGGTATCCAAATTACGGACCTATTTGGCACATAGGGGCTAGACACATAAACTCATAAATGCATATTAATTTATTTTAGGAAATTGATATATATCTTATATTAAATTACTGCAGCTGATGGAACAAGTTATGTCGATGCTCTGCTTAGATTGTCTCACTCACTAGTTACATAGTTACATAGTAGTTTATGTTGAAACAAACTTGAGTCCATCAAGTTCACTCTTCCTATTATTTGCCATTACCACTGTTTATCCAAAATAATTTTGAATTCTGCTTTCAATATGGAAAACATTTCTTCTTGACTCCAAATGGCAGTCAGATTTCTCTTTGGATCAACAAGCATTAAATACATAGTAATGCCTATACTAACATACATAGCCCTCTATGTTCTGGTTCATTAAACAAATATCCAGGCCCCATTTTAAAGAGTACCACCACCAGTGAATTCCATACCTTTATTGTCCTTATCATAAAAAATCCCTTCTGCCGTTTATGAACAGGACTTTAGCAAGACCTTTTTATGGGCACTGTACATATTTATATAGCTGTATCTATCCCCTCTTAGATGGTGTTACTCTAGTGTGTACAAATCTGCCTACATTTACCCACACAGAAAATGTGTATAAGATGAAATACATATTTGCTGTGTGTGTATATTTAGACAGATTTTTTCCTCATTAACAGTGTGTTGATTTTTTGGGATTCACAGTGTGTTTTTTTACTCTGTTTTTTCTTGTTTTTGTAATTTTCTAGTCACAGTGGAGAGATGTTTGTTACTTTTTCAGAGCTACCAGTCTATTTGGACACATTCATTTTAAAGTGAGTTTAATCTAATTCCCTGGGGTCAGGTTTTTGCTCGCCCTTCTCCTTTTTTCATGATTACATCCTGACATCCATGCTCCTACATATAGAATAATGTGTTATATAGTCATCACTGTTTACTGCCACTAGTAACTTATGTTTTGTGATTGTAGTTTTTACTTTATGAAATCATTGATACAAACTAAATTGAGCCCTGTGTGTTAGTAACATTGACTAACTCCATAATGGACTACATTTCTAATCAGTGCCTGCTAAAATGATTGGCTAATCCCAATGTAAAATGTAATCCAGAGTAGCTTGAATGCTAAACCAGCCTACATTCAAATACACATGTAAATGAAATATTCATTCTACATTTTACTTTCTCCTGTTAGAAGAACAGAGTGAAGGGACTTTTGACCCATTATAATGCATAGTTAAAGGTACTGTCCAGAATGCATCTTCCAAATGCTAATGCATATTAATGTGCTTTCAATATACTTTAAAATGCATGTTTTACATTTTGCATTAATTGAAATATGAAAATCTTACACTTTGTGAAATTACAGCACTTTGCTGCAGGAATCAAAGAGAATAATTTAATTCTAATGAATGGAATATTTCATCAGACAATGTGTTGCACTGTTAAGAGATCCTACTGTGTACAGCGACTAAATGAAGCAAACCTTTCTATGCTCAGCTGCCGCACCTGTAGTATACATGCAAAGTAATCACTTGGGGAGGGCTTGAGTCAAAATATTAAACAAGTGATTTATGCAGAACACCTGTATCAAATCACACTGGGAAAACGCCTGTGCGCTATACAAGCAGTAGTCTTCAACATGTACCAAAGTTAGTTTGGGGACTAGACTGCCCCTTTAAGTCAGTAAGATACAATGTTTATCTCGCCTGCACATCACTTTTAGTGAATGCTCCCAATATATATATATAAAATATATTTGAAATGATCTTAATGATCATGGTTGGCTGTTATTCCTATAGTGTCCTGTAGTTCTAATGTGCAACATGAAGCTTTACAAAGTAATGTCTGACATGTAGTTCCATAGAAAGGTGGCACCTTATAAATACGTAAAAAGTAAATTGTTTAGATCAAATAAAGCAGCAATATATCATGGTTTTAAGAGAGCAATTGCCATTATATATTTTGATGAGTATGCTAACAACCTTAGATAGTGAGGAGTCTCCCTTGTCCTCAGAGACTGCAAGCTGTTTTTACTTACAGACTTAAGAACAGTCAGAGCTCCAGGCTACCATTAACTTTTGCAATGCATATATAATGTTTGCAAGATAATACATTACCAACTATTACTTGAATTATACTTAACATTTTAAATGTTACAATAACTGTTAAACAGGTAACAGGCTCTACATCATTGTAATGTGATAAACTAACTAAATTTGAAGGTCAGCTATGACAATTACTGATAATTTTTTTAGCCTGAACTAGAGATCATTGTGTAATACAAGAACAATGGTAATTTCAGTTTATTGACATTTGTTGTAAATTAATAAGTCAACCAGCTTTAACTGCACTAGACAAAAAAGTGTTTCAGATGTATTAACTAATACTCCAGAATTTACATTTTTGTGATGCTAGTAAAACGGTTTTCTTTTTATGAAACCCATATAATATATTATTTTATGATAGAGAAAACTATTATCTAGTAATGGTTCTATAATCCAGTTAAATATTACTTGAAAGGTGGTAGAATATCTGTCAAATCCATTCTTGAAGAGGCTCTAACATCTGCACATGTATCTGTTAGGATGTTCATAAGAAAAAGAATAACCAAATGTTTTACCAGGAAAGGTACATTTAGATATTTCCTTGTTTCTCTTGGGGAAGATACTTTTGCCCAACACCAAGGGGATGTTAGTATAACCAAATGTAATGGTATTCATTGTATCTACCTCAATGGGATGAAGGGCTGAATCAACCATGCCAGGAATTGAACCTGTAACCCCAACAGATTCTATAGATGAGTTACATCACCACTCTAGAAACACTGATTGCACTATTTTTCACCTACATGATGCTTTAGTTTGCATACATTTGTATATATAATCCCCTTTGTCTCTTCATTGACTTGCACTAGTTTCACTAAACAAAATGTCTACCATTTAATGTTAGACTTTTTATATCCCAATTAAGTTCCAATAGTACTGAAAATAGTAAAAATTACAACCATATTAAAATATTCCTGTATATTTTCTCAAGGAACTTAGTGCAGAATAGAACAGTTGTTTTTTTTTAAAGATTTTATTTTCCATTTTTCCATAAAAATAATATATATATATACAATTTCTAATTACATGCATGAAAAATAACTGCGACTACATGTTGGGGAATGTATTGTAAGTTTTTTTGTTTTATAGTCCATTATGTTTAATTCAACTTATTTTGTTATAACCATTGCTGTGCAATCACGATATCTTGTTACTCTATTTCAGTATAGTAATATTGCTGGATTTTGGTTAAAGCAGAAGCTATAAGATCGAAACCTCACATTATATCGAGTAAGACAGGGTTGTGTACATTAATACGCCAGAGAGTGTATTTATAGGAGAATATCTTGTGAATGCACGCATAGATTTACTTTCCTAGATAAGGCTAGTTATTCATTTCGGACAATTTCCCTTACCTATGCTATTGAGTTGTCGAAATTTAGCTCAAGTGGTTGGCCCAAGTGGTTGGGGGATTCGGATATAGAAGCTTATAGACATCATTTTGTTGAAATTAAATGCATAGAAACATAGAAAGTCAAATTTTAGAGGTGTAGATGTAAACCCAAAATTGTGATTAAAATAATATTAATAAAAGTGTATAAAAATATTTGATATGCTATTAAATGTTAAAAAAAACCCTGCAGTTTATACAATATATGCCTGCTAATGGCATGGCTGTGAATGGCCAGTGATTGGCCAGTGCAGCATGTGACTCAGTCTCTATATATAAGCTGGAGTCACCGCACATCACATGAGCTATTGATAGTGTAGGGAGAGGATGCTGCAGCTGTGAGGGACAGATTAGTAAAGAATTCTGGTGTTGAATCTGCAAACTACAGAGATTATTCAAACTACAGCGATTATTTTAGTGGGTGCTATACTACATTTTTGTACTCTGCCCTGAGCCCAGTGCCACAGAGAGTGCAGTGCACTTGCAACTGCATGTGTGCCAGGCACATGACTTTAATCCTTTTCTGGTAGCTCAGTGGGCAACATCTAGGCATTTTTAAATACTGCAATTGTTTTGGGTGCTAAATAGTACATTTGCGTCCTGCACTTCATATCTGAGAGTCGAATAGAACCGTCAAATACTGTGCTTACAGCGCACTTTGAAAAATTCTAATTATTTTGGTTGCTAAATAGTACATTTGCAGCCTGCACTTCATATCTGAGAGACAAATAGAACCGTCAAATACTGTGCTTACAGCGCACTTTGAAAAATTCTAATTGTTTTGGGTGTTAAATAGTACATTTGCGTCTTGTGGTGCACTTCATATCTGAGAGTCAAATAGAACAGTCAAATACCGTGCTTACAGCGCACTTTGAAAAATTCTAATTGTTCTGGGTGTTAAATAGTACATTTGCAGCCCGCGGTGCATTTCTTGCAGTCCAATAAACAAAAAAAAATACAAATAAAAATTGTTGACTATTGGCGGTTACAGTGTCGCCTGACATAAACCATCTGTAAGTTTGGTGGGTGAACGCAAAAAATGAGGAGAGCGTCAAATAAGGGACGTGGCCCTGGTCGTGGTGGCCCTGGTCGTGGTGCTGCTGGTGTTGGTGGAGCTCCTGTTGCAAGGAGAGGACGTGGTCGATCTGTGTCAGCTACACACACAAGTGAAACACCTTCCTCAGGTGCTAGTACGCAACATAACCTTCAGCGTTATTTGGTAGGGCCGAATGCTGCTCTTATAAAGGTGAGGCCAGAACAAGTACAGGGGATAGTAGATTGGGTGGCTGATAGTGCCTCCAGTTCCTTCACATTGTCTCCCAGTCCCCCGCTGAAAGCTCAGAGTTAGCACCTGCAGCCCATGGCCATCTGTCTTTCACCTCACCCCCTTGCAAATCAGCGAAGCAGTCTGAGCCACAAGTAATGCAGAAGTCTCTTATGCTTTTTGATGACTCTGCTGGAGGGGTTTCCGTGGGCCATCCTCCTAGCCTTGCCCCTGATGCACAACCACTTATGTGTCAGGATGTGGACTTGCAAGGACCACCGCAGCACGTCTCTGATGATGACGAAACACTGTTGCCAACTGCTGTGGCTTTCGGCAGTGTGCAGACCGGCAAGGAGGGCAGGGTTGAGGAGTGGGTGGAAGATTATGTGGAGGATGATGAGGTCCTAGACCCCACATGGAATCAAGGTCATGCGAGTGACGTGTCCAGTTTGGAGGAAGAGGCGGTGGTTGCACAGAGGCACCAGCACAGCATAAGAGGGAGCAGGGTGCAAAAGCAGAGCGGCCGTCCCCTAGACAGTATGCCTGCTACTGCCCACCGCACCCAGGGACCGAGCACACCAAAGCCAGCTCCAAGGAGTTCCCTGGCATGTCCGTTCTTCAGACAATGTGCTGACGACAAGACATGAGTGGTTTGCAAGCTGTGCAATCAGAACCTGAAGCGAGGCATAAACGTGCTAAACCTGAGCACAACCTGCATGACCAGGCATCTACATGCAAAGCACGAGCTGCAGTGGAGTAAGCACCTCAAAAACCAAGAAAGGTCTCAGGCTCCTCCTGCTTCCTCTTCCCGGCCTCTTCCTCCACCTCTGGAGTCATAGTGGCACCTGCCACCCCACAAACAAAACAGAGGATGTGGCAGCAACGCCACCACATCTGCCGCCGTCCCCAAGCATCTCCACACTGTCCCATGGAAGCGTTCAGCTATCCATCTCCCAAACACTGGAGAGAAAGAGAAAGTATGGCCCTACCCACCCGCGATCCCTGGCCCTGAATGCCAGCATTTCCAAATTCCTGTCTGTTGGAGATGGACAGTTTTAAAAACCTGATGGCGGTGGCTGTCCCACAGTACTAGGTTCCCAGCCGCCTTTTCCAGGCGAGCCATCCCTTCCCTGCACAAGCAATTGGCGGACAAAATCCGGTGTGCACTGCGCAACGCCATCTGTGGCAAGGTCCACATAACCACAGATACGTGGACAAGTAAGCACAGGCAGGGACGCTATTTCTCCCTTACTGCACACTGAGCAAATGTAGTGGCGGCTGGGCCTGAGGTGGATAGCAGTTTGGTGCATGTTCTTCCGCCACTGAGGATTGCAGGGCATTTCTCTGTGCCTCCTGTTTCCTCCTCCTCCTACTCCGCTTCCTCCTCCGCTGTTTTAAAACTCATATGTTTGGGGGAAAAAACCCACAGCGTGCAGGAGCTGTGGACGGGCATGGAACAACAGACCGATGAGTGGTTGTTGCCACTGAGCCTCAAGCCCGGCCTGGTGGTGTGCGATAATGGGCGAAATCTCGTAGCAGCTCTGGGCCTAGCCGGTTTGACGCACATCACTTGCCTGGTGCATGTGCAGCATTTAGTTGTGCAGAAATTCCTGAAAAACTACCCAGATATATCAGAGCTGCTGCAGAAAGTGCGGACCGTCTGTGCGCACTTCCGGCGTTCTCACCCTGCTGCTGCTCGCCTGTCTGTGCTGCAGCGTAACTTAGGCCTTACCGCTCACCGCCTCATATGTGACGTGCCCACAAGGTGGAACTCCACCTTGCACATGCTGGAGAGACTGTGCGAGAAGCAGCAGGTGATAGTGGAGTATCAGCTGCAGCACGCACGGGTCAGTCTCTCTGCAGAACAGCACCACTTCACCCCCAATGAGTGGGCCTCCATGAGAGACCTGTGTGTCATTTTGCACTGTTTCAAGTACTCCACCAACATGGCCAGTGCCGATGACGCCGTTCTCAGCCTCACTATCCCGCTTCTATGTCTCCTTGAAAAAAACGCTTCGGGCGATGATGGAAGAGGATGTGACACAGGAGGAAGAGGAGGAGGAAGAAGAGGTGTCATTTCCACGGTTATCAGGCCAGTCATTCACAAGTGGCTTGGAGGGTGGGTTCCTGCACCAGCATAGGCCAGGTACACATTTGTCCAGCCAGGGCACAGTTCTTGAGGAGGATGATGATGATGAGAAGGAGGAGTGGGAACCGTGTTCACAGCAGGGTGGTACCCAACGCAGCTCATGGGCATCACTGGAGCATGGCTGGGGGGATACGGAGGACACAGACGATACACCTCCCACAGAGGACAGCTTGCCCTTGCCTCTGGGCAGCTTGGCACACATGAGCGACTACATGCTGCAGTGCCGCGCACCAACTGCTGAGTTGGCCACATTCTAACTTGTGCTGATTACTGGGTGGCCACCCTGCTGGATCCCCATTACAAGGACAACGTGCTGTCCTTAATTCCCTCACTGGAGCTTGATCGGAAGATGCGCGACTACAAGCGCACGCTGGTAGACGCGCTGCTGAGGGCATTCCCAACTGACACCGGGGGCTCAATGTAAGCACAAGGTGAAGGCAAAGGAGGAGGAAGAGGTCGCCAACGCAGCTGGGGCACCGCCAGCACCTCAGAAGGCAGGGTTAGCATGGCCGAAATGTGGAAAAGCTTTGTCAGCACACCACAACAACCAGCACCACCATCTGATATGAAACGTCTTAGCAGGAGGCAACATTTCAGGTGGAACAGTACGTGTGCACAGGCCTACACGTACTGACTGATGGGTCTGACCTATTCAACTTCTGGGTCTCCAAATTGGGCACATGGCCTGAGCTTGCCCTTTATGCCTTGGAGGTGCTGGTGTGCCCTGCAGCCAGTGTATTGTCTGAACGTGTGTTTAAAAAAACAAAAAAACAAACAAAACAAACAAATATAAAACAGGGTTGGCTACCTCCTCCTCCTCCACCGCCGCTTCCACCTACACCTCCACGGTCACCGCCTCCTCAAACTATGGGTCACTTAGTATAAACTATGTGTCACAAATGCACCCTACTCCAAGAGTGCATGTGACTGGGTTATGGTGGTGTAAGGGTTAAAATTAACTCTCTGTCTGCCCTAGACTAGAAATAATGATAAACCCCCCCTTTAACACCACCCACACTTAATTATACTGATATAACTAATGTGCTAACACTGCCACGACCAAGACAATTTATAAATGGGGTGCCTTGGTCCCCCAAGCAAATTAGACTTAACCCACAAAATATGCTTTAACACAATATCTATGCGATTGGTCTAATCAGGTAACGTGAGTCTCTATACCAGACAAAGGCAGAACTTAATAAAGGAATATTTATTATGAACAAAAGAAGTCACAGTGCATACAAAAAATAAAACAGATATCCAATTATTTATACCAAAACTGATAAAAATAAAAACGAGAAATTAACAGAAAACCTAACTACTCACTTAGATAGAGAAGTACCAGTATTTTCTGTCCGAGGGACTGCGGCAAGAAAATGACGGCAACTTACACAAAATTAGATCTTGACCCCTAGTAAGCACACTGGCCATTATTCCATCATTAGATTTATATCTTGTCAGGTCAACTCAGGTTTCCAAGCTGGCCCAGAGGTGGGAAGGTGTACCTAAAAGTGTCCTCCCCCATGTGTGGTGGAACTACCCAAGTGAAAATATGGAATCTTGTTGCTAATTTCCCTCCAGTGCATGTCACATACATAATTCTTGCCTCTATTAATTTGTTAAAATGTATGAAGTCCATAGATATGTCACACTTGCTACCCATGACTCTATACCACAGACATCACAATAACTTCCAAATGGCTCAAGTTGCACCAGCCATATTTGTACTCATTTTGTAGGGTGTAATATTCCCTGTCTAAATATTCACAAAATGAGGCATGATTAATAATCTGGGAGTTATTATTAAGGCATGTTTGGGAGATGACTTTTGCAGGACAAGACTTCTAACTGGTAAGGGTAACTTAGCATATCAAAAGAACCTACTATCTATGACTGGATACAGATATGTATCTGTATAGACTTGCTGGCAACTAACTTAGTGTAACATTTCACACCTTGTAACATCAGTTCCAGCTTCAAAGGAACCACTCAAGTTGTAAAGCTTTTCAGATTACAATTGTCATACCATCTCTACCGGATAGTAGATGCAGGTATGCACTACACCAATTGTTGTGACACTATGTACACAAAAGCAGAGGCTTGTGAAGGACTTTTCTCCATGCATCAGGAGTTGAGCACAGTTTGAACAATGAAAGAGAATACCCTGCACTCCAACCCTCTCTCAAATGTATAATTCTGTTGATCCTCCTGGCAGCCATGCTTTAGATTTTAATTTATGTTCTTCCAAAACTAAAATCAAAGATTCCATCTAGTGCTATTGTATGGCTCAGCTGTATTTTTAATTTGTATGTATTTTATGTTATTTTAAGTTATTTCCCTATACACATTTGTTTGGAGGGCACTTGTCCTACTCTTACCCACATTTTACTTCCTTTTGCAGCCCTCTAGCCCTTTCCAGGAGTTTTTTAGAGGCATTTTAGTGCCCAAAAGTTCGGTTTCCCATTGACTTCAATGGGGTTCGGGGTCAAGTTCGAGATTTTTTCCGAAGTTCGTCCGAACCCGCCGAACCTGAACATCCAGGTTTCCGCTCAACTCTATTTATGGTCAAAATTTAAGCAAACTGGCTCCGACCAAGATCACAACACTTATCGGCAAGTCCACAATAGATGCAAGACTCAAACCAAACTTGCCAAGGCAACTTATTTCTATTATCGGCTGAATAGAAATCTAGCCAACCTCACCAAATTTTGGACTGTCATAAAAAACATGTATGACCCTCTGTGCCGTTCAGAACCAGCCACAATTAAAATACATAATGAAGTTATAAAATCTCCATTGGCAATAGCAAATTAATTCAATAACTACTTTGTAGAATGCACCACAGCTCTTATAGCAAAAACACCACAATGAATATCATGAAGACGAGTCGCCACCGATATCACCCCTAACCAAACACCTTGCTGAATTTGATTTTGCTCCTATATCAGTTAGTGAAATAGCAGCGCATCTCCTCAATCAAAAAAATGAAATTACAATGTGGGTTTCAGTCAAATCACTCCACGATAACTGCCCTCTTAAAGGTGAGCAATGACATTCAGAGTGCTATGGAGAGTGGTGAACTCACAGGTGCAGTTTTACTTGACTTTGCAAAGGCCTTTGATACGTTTGATCAGGATCTGCTGCTAAACAAGCTAAGTTGTTCCAGTATTTCCGGTTTCATTCATACTTGTCTGACAGAACTCAATATGTGTCCATTGCTGATACTGCCTCCCACCCGTTGCCAATCAAGTGTGGAGTGCCTCAAGGATCCGTTCTTGGGACACTGCTTTTCTCAATATTTATAAATGATCTACCCTCAGTGTGTGACCTGGCTCCTGTGCATATGTATGCTGATGATACGGTCATTTATACGTGTGGAACTAAACTATTGCAAGGGAAAGTTTTATAAAGTTATAAATTGGATAGCTAGGAAAAAATTATTCTTCAACAGTGAAAAAAATGTGTCCATGTTGTTTGGGACAAATGCTAAACTACTTAAATTCAACAATCCTCAAATAAACATCAAGAACAAATCCAGTTGTAACCTGACCCAGGTAAATTCATATAAGTATCTTGGCATGTGGCTAGACCCTAACTTATCTTTTGGTCTCCATATTGAAAAGCTTGTGTCAAATCTATATCCTAGGATTGGCTTTCTATATAGAAACAAATCAAACCTAGATTCCAAGGTGAGGAAACGTATTGAGCAGCAAATGTTAATGCCGATCTTGGACTATGGAGATTTTGTGTATGATTCTGCCTCACAGACCCATCTCGGTAAAATAGCATAACTCGAAATCTGCATTAAGTCCCCTAGGGGCTAAGGTGTCCAATTCAAAAATCCATCTCATTTCAGCCTGTCCCAGCGTCTTAATTTTGTCACCACCCCGCCATTGTACCTTTGGTATATCTATAGCTAAAAATTGGAGTTTAGATGGATCCTTTTGGTTAAAAAATGATGGGAGACACTTTGTTTATCATACCCATTTTTGATATTTCTCACGTGCTCTCCAATCTGAGTTTTTAGAGGTCTGGTTGTTCTCCCAATGTAATGTAACCCACAAGGGCACCATAACATGTATATAACCCCACTGGACTCGCAAGTGATCACTTCCTTAATCTTATATATTTTATCAGTATGAGGGTTTTTAAAATTGCAGGAAGTTTTCTTTTGGGTTTTATTTGTTTCCCTACAGGCTTGGCACAATCTGCATCTATGGAAACCCATTAAATCTCCCAAAAGGCTTTTTATTTTTGTTCCCAGAATGTTTAGTTTTAGTGGTTTTTAAAAAGCTTTGACTTAAGTGGTTCTTTAAAGAGGGAACACCTCTATAGTTGATTCGGGGATGAGATTGCAAAAAGGGATCTTGGAGTAACATTGGTCAATATTTATTTATGATATTACGGACACATCTATTATTGCCACTTAATTGCATTATTAGAGGAATGTCTTGAGGTTTTTCCCCTCTAGGGATCTTTGGTTTGACTTTTAAAAGTTCTTGTCTATCTAGTAGACTGAAATCCTGAATAGCTTGATTAATGGGGGTACTGTCATAATTTTTATTAACAAATGTATCTCTTAAAGTGTCTGCCTGAGTAGGAAAATCTGAAATGTCACTACAGTTTCTTCTTAATCTGTATAGTTGTCTATTCGGTACATTTAAAAGCCACAGAAGGAAATGACAACTATCTGATTCGATAAACCTGTTGGTGTCTACCTTTTAAAAAAAACATGCGTGTCTTTAAAACATTAGTATCATGAAACACTTCCAAATCTAGAAAGTACATTTTTTCACTACTATAGTCAGCCACTAGCTTAATGCCCCAATCATTAGAATTAAGGAACAACAAAAAATATTCCAATGACACAGTCACCTTTCCATATAAAGAACAAATCATCAATATATCTCTTGTATGCCACCAGGTTTGCAGCCCAGGTATGCTTGACATAGACAAAGGATTCCTCCCAAAATGACATAAAAAGGTTCGCATAGCTGGGGGCAAATGTGGTGCCCACAGCCGTGCCGGTCAATTGTAGGTAAAAATGGTCCTCATACCAGAAGAAATTATTCTCCAGTATGAGGAGAATGCCCTCAATAATATAATTAATCTGTTACTCGGGCATTCTAACTGCCTTTTGGAGGAAGAACAAAATAGCCTCACAACCCTTATTGTGTTGAATTATGGTGTACAGTGAGCTCACATCACATGTAACTAGAAGATAGTCTTCCTGCCACACAAAGCCATCCAATTCACATATAAGGCTAATGGAGTCCTTTAAATATGATTTAGTTTGGACCACAAAAGGTTATAATAGTTTATCGATGTATTCTGATAAATGGGATAAAAGAGAGTCGACCCCTGACACAACAGGTCTACCAGGCAGGGTAGTGGGATGTTTGTGAATTTTCGGTAGTACATAAATGACAGGAATTTTTGGGTGCAGAGAGTTAAGATATTGGTGTTCCTTTTTTTCTAGGATGTTAGAGAGGAGACCCCAATCCAGAAATGTAGTTAGTTTACTCTTGATGCCTTGGGTGGGATTAGAATTGAGTAGTCCAGATGTATTTTTATCATTGAGTTGTCTAGTGATTTCAGAGCAATATTGACCCTTATCCAAAAGAACAATACCTCCTCCCTTGTCTGCCTGTTTAATAACCAATTGTTCGTTATTCTCTAAGGTTTTTAAAGTCAACAGTTCTCCTCCAGACAAATTTTGTTGGAATTTATTAATATTTTTGACATTTTTGAGATCATGTGTGACCATTTTTTCAAAAGTTTTCATTTCGTCCGATCTCATATATCTCGGAAAAAAGGTTGACTTTTCTTTTAAGTTAGTATGTGTATAGGGATCATCATGATACTGAAAGTTCTCTTCAATAGGGTTTTTTAAAATTAATTAAATTTTTAAACTCGTTACGCATAAACTTTTGTAGGTCAACATAGGTATTAAATGTGTTAATTCCTATTGTGGGGGCAAATTTGAGACCCCTATTTAAAACTTTAGTTTCTTCTTGAGTTAAAATGTGGGAACTAAGATTAAAAATGCCCAGAGGTTTCACCATCTCCCTCTTTTTTCTCTGTTGGACTTTAGTTTCTGCCCTATGTCCTCTATGTCTGGACTTCTGAATCTTTTCTGAGGTGACATGGTTGAATTGATATCTCGCTTTCTGTGCCCATTCTGTCCTTGATCAAAAAAGTACTTGGCTCTTGGGTATAGTTAGCAAGAGATTCAAAGTGTTTTTTGAAAGGAATGAAAATAAGATTACCTTGGGGCATCTGTCTCCCATATGGTTTCTTAACTTGTTGCCATTCTGGTTCAAATCTAGTCTGTCTATATCTATTGGGAACATATTGTTTCTGTGTATAGGGTCTAGTATGATAATTGTGCTCTGGTTTTGGATAACACCTATAGGGTTTATGTTGTTCCAAACTCCAGAGGAATGGTCATATGGTTGTATTTAATCTGCCCCAGCTTGTTTAATTGACCCTTTTGTCCTATACATCTTAGAAGTGGGTGTGACTGTATATTTTAAAACATTTTGTTGTACCTTAGGTGTGTCAATACGTTCCACTACATTTTTGGAGAAATTCCTTACTATATTATTTTTATAGTAACCCTGATCTCTGGAAAGTTTCTTCTTTTTTCCTTCCATGATGTCATTTTCTAATTTACCCAAGTTAGTTTTGATCCTAGTGATGGAACTCTCAAAGGAAATATTAGGTAATTGGGGTGTAATCTTGTCCTCTAGATTTCCCAAATCATGATCAATTTTGGACAGATCATTCCGTCTAAATCAAATAATTTGTTCCATCAGTTTGTTAGTACAATCTTCTAGGATTTTATCCCAAAATAAAAGAAAAGTGTGGTCCTCCTGATAACAGGTAGGAATTTTCAATAAACAAAGGCCTCTTGGGGTAATTTTCTCTTTAAGGTAACGCTCTCCACCTAGCTTGCTTAGTGCATAACCCCTTACCTGAGCGGCATGCTCACTCTTACTCCCTGCACATCCTACAATCTCAGATCTTGCACCAACCCTTCACTAGCGATCCCTCACTTAAAAAAAGAAAGTGGGTTGAGGTGCATTCTCTTTCAGAGCTCCTCATATGTGGAATAGCCTTCCTGTTTCTGCCAAATAAGCATCTAGTCTAAAATCCCTGAAAATAAGTGTCTCCCAAATCCTCAAAACAGATTGTACCTATTATTAGTTTACAAACTCCTTTGTATATTGTACATGTTGTTCCTTCCTTGTATCAATAATGATTTACCCTCTATGTTCTCCTTCCAACTTGTTTAAATATATGTATGTATGAATTTATTTTTAATCTACTGTTAAATGTGTAACTCTATTCTGGGCTGGGTCCCCAGGACATAATTGAAAACGAGAGAAATCTCAATGTTTTCTTCCTGGTTAAACACTTTCTAAATAAAAAAATAAATAAAAACACACAGATGATCGTTCTCTGGTAACACAGGAAGGGTTGCTTGCTGGAGCGACATTGTCACCTGTCCCGCTTTCTGTTGGTGTTCTTCAAGGATCGGTCCTTGGCCTGCTGTTGTTTTCCCTGTACACCACCTCTTGTGGAGAACTCATCAGCTCCATCCGTTTCCAATATCACCTGTACGCGGATGACACTCAGATTTACCTCTCCTCCCCTGCCCTCACTCCCTCTCTAGTGTCACGGATAGTCACGGATGGTCTGGTGACCATCTCCGCTTGGATGTCTGATCGCTACCTGAAACTTAACCTTTCCAAAACATAACTGATTATCTTCCCTCCCTCAAACTCTATCCCTACACCTGGGTTCATAGACACCGTTGAAAATGCTACAATTGTACCTGCTGACCGTGTCCAATGTCTTGGGGTCACTTTTGACTCTGCTCTCTCCTTTGTTCCCCATATTCAGTCCCTAGCCAAATCCTGTTGACTGCACCTAAGGAACATTGCATGCATTCACCCGTTCCTCAGCAAAGAGACCACCAAAACACTTGTGCACTCGCTTGTGATCTCTCGCCTTGACCACTGTAATGGCCTCCTGACTGGACTACCTCTGACTTGTCTGTCTCCCCTGCAATCTATCCAAAACGCAGCTGCCAGACTAATCTTTCTTGCATGTCAGTCCAATTCAGCGGCTTCTCTCTGCAACGCCCTTCAATGGCTCCCCGTCTGCTCAAGGATAAAATGTAAAACTCTGTCTTTAACCTACAAAGCCCTCCACTCCTCCGCCCCTCTGTACATTGCCTCCCTTGTTAACCGATACCTCCCTGCACTACATTTGTGCTCCTCACTGGGACTAAAACTCTCCTCCAACCAAATCACCACCTCTCACTCACGACTGCAGGATTTTGCCCGAGCTGCTCCCTCTCTCTGGAACTACCTTCCGCAGGGCATCCAGCTCTCTCCCTCCTTTTCAAATTTTAAAAAGTCCCTCAAAACCCACCTCTTTAAAGAAGCTTACTACCCAACCCACTAGAACACCGGTCACTTTACCTCTAGCAGTTCCCACCTAGATGAAACATACACTACTCATCTTTGGCCTATCTCACCTAGTGCCACCCATCCACACTACTGTTATTACAGCTTCAATCCCTCTGGCTTCTTCAACCCCTTATGTGTCTTATGGAACCCATTCCCTCTATATTGTAAGCTTGCGATCAGGGTTCTCTACCTCATGTACCAGTCTGTTTCTATTTTGTCTAATTTAGTATGCAGTACCCTTCTATGGTCTGTACCTAGCGTTACATAAATTGTTGATGCAATATAAATAAATGATAATGTAATGTAATCTCTGTCTAGCTGAAGGTCTAAGCAGAGGATGTAACCTTAGGTTATATCCTGTCTCTACATCCCTGGAGTTTTGTTATTATTGCAAGTAGTCTCACAGAACCAAAGATATATTGCTTTTAGTTAATTATATAAATATATGCACTGAACAATATTATTTTTGCCCCCATTTTTCATGAGATGAACTCAAAGACTTTTTGTATGTATACAGAAGGCCTATTTCTCTCAAATATTGTTCACAAATCTGTCTAAATCTGTGTTAGGGAGCATTTCTCCTTTGCCAAGATAATCCATCCACCTCACAGATGTGGCATATCAAGATGTTGATTAGACAGTATGATTATTGCAAAGGTGTGCCTTAGGCTGGCCACAATAAAAGGCCACTCTAAAATGTGCAGTTTCTGCAACATGAGATGATGGTCGTGGATGCACTCCCTCAAAACTTGCAACATCTGTGACATTGTGCTGCGTGAAAAAACTGCACATTTTAGAGTGGCCTTTTATTGTGGCAAGCCTAAGGCACACCTTTGCAAGAATCATGCTGTCTAAACAGCATCTTGGTAAACCACACCTGTGAGGTGGATGGATTATCTCGGCAAAGGAGAAGTGCTCACTAACACAGATTTAGACAGATTTGTGAACAATATTTGAGAGAAATATTTACTTTTTATGTACTTTTGTGTACATAGAAAAAGTCTTAAATCTTTGAGTTCAACTCATGAAAAATGGGGGCAAAAACAAAAGTGTTATGTTTATAATTTTGTTCAGTTTATATTTGTAACACAAGGTCAAGTTACCAGAACCACGCACAACCGAATATCAGCCCCAAATCATCGGAAATTGATGATTTTGGTTCAAAATAAGCCATATTAAGTAACCGAATTTCATGTTTTTTTTCTGCAATTTGGGTAGAAGCACCAATCATGCCAAATCAGGGCTTATTGAGTAGACACTTAAGTATTTCACAGCAGTTCATATAATGCCATATATATACTATATGTATTAATTTTTACTTGATAATCCAAGAAGCGACAAAAGTGGCATGTTGACATGTACTGTTTTAACATGGAAAATAACATGTTACACTGCTATTTAGTTTGTATAAATTACAACACATTATACATTCTTTATGTGTCATATGTTATAAATCATATATAGGGCAGTTAATTACCTGTGACTTAGCTTGTGTCAGCTTCCTTTGAAGCATTTTGCCCATTAGCCTGTTACTGGCTGGATTTCTTTAGGCAGTGGACTGTGAAATCAAGCAGTGTTTGACATACTGAAACCATATTAAATCTTGTTTAAAGTGAGTTTAATAGGTTGCTTAGATAAGCAATAGATTTCACTTTGATCCACTTGCTCATACAGTTATGTCAACTTACAGCATATATATATATATATATATATATATATATATATATATATATATATATATATATATATATATATATATATATAATTATTTTCATGTACTTTACATTTAGATTTTTATTATTATTATTTTTTGTTTTTGTTGTTTTGAAGGGACACAAAAATCAAGGAATTAGAATACAAACTCTACATACATAGTGGCAGGGTGTAGGAATCACGCAGAAACCGCCACACTAAACAGAAAAGCTAAAATACTGCACAGAATGCTCAAACTCCCAGGCCTTTAATAGGGGACCAGAGCTTAAGGAAGGCCCACAGGGGGTGAGAAAAAAGGACAATGTGAAGCACATGAAAATAGTAGTCACACTGCTGCTTCCTGTATGTGACTTGATGCAATCCGCAACATATCGGCTAGAATTATATATAAATATCTTGAAAAAGGTCCACGGTGTGGACCGAAATGTCGATTGTACACTCATGTGTTTGCATTTTTACAATGAGTGATTAAACACATTGACTTTTTTCGTTCAAGTCCCGTGAGTGCGAGCTTTTCTTTGGATCTGTGAATACACATACATAGAGAGCGGAGTATTGTGGTTTTGTGATGTGCTGTCCGAGGCATCGCCCACATTGCACAACCAACATATACTTTAACACTCACATTACAGACCCATGACTTACCCCAGCACCCAGGGCATACTCCAGCACCCGCATTGGACACTTCCTGAGTGCTGAGCGTTGGTAGGTCAAGTGTGCCCTGATGTTTTGACCATAGAACACGTGTGGCGGAGTGCAAGACTCAGAATGGGAGGATGTTTGTGCCCTGGGCAATACGCAGACATCAAGCTGCTAGCTTTGCCTACAGAGAGGCTTGTGAGGGAAGATCTCCCCAGCCAGTGCCTCTGAAAGCAAGCTTTATTTTATTAAATGGGCATGCCTATTTGGGGCCATGTTTTTGGCCTCCCCTCTGGAAAGTACCGCCCAAGGCATCTGCCTAGATTGCTGCAGTAATATATATATATATATATATATATATATATATATATATATATACACACATCCAAAAGGAATGCACTCACCTAAACTAGCATATATTATAAGGGGTGCTGCTGAGACCAAATATTTATACAAAATCCAAAGATCAGCGCACTCACCTCAAAGCAGGAAGGAGAAAAATTCTTAAAGCTATAGGAGATTTAGTCACATATTTGGCCATATTATGCTAAGCCCACCACTACGTCAAAGTACTCCAATATTGGTGGGTCCTAACACTAAATACTGTTGCTTATGGGGCTTAATCTCTTTATATGTATTACTTACCAGGGACCAAAAGGCCTTCCTATTCTATAATACAGAGACACTCCTGCAATTTATAGGTCTGGACACCACTTAATGGAAAACCTGTTATGGGTAGGGGTGCTAAACCAGAGGCCTGGTCATAGCCTCTACTATACAAACAAATCCAAAAGGGAATGCACTCAGCTAAACTAGCATATATTATACTGGGTGCTACTGAGACCAAATATTTATACAAAATCCAAAGATCAGCGCACTCACCTCAAAGCAGGTAGTAGAAAAACTCTTAAAGCTATAGGTTTCATTAAATCTACTTAAAAACACCTGTCTTACTAAGATAACAAAATTAGAGATTTAGTCACATATTTGGCCATATTATTCTAAGCCCACCACTAGGTCAAAGTACTCCAATATTGGTGGGTCCTAACACTAAATACTGTTGCTTATGGGGCTTAATCTCTTTATATGTATTACTTACCAGGGACCAAAAGGCCTTCCTACTGTATAATACAGAGACACTCCTGCAATTTATAGGTCTGGACACCACTTAATACATATTTATAGGGGGAATTACAGAAAAGGTTAGACATTGATGGCTTATCACTTTTTCTTTTGATGAGAGAATATCAGTTAAATAGGATTTGCAAAAATATGTCTAAACCATTGTCTTGCTGGCTACAGCTATAATTTCTTTCAAGTGTAAACAGAGCATGAAGAATTTGTCTTTGGACTTGTAAAAATATGTCAAATAACCAATCTGTGTAGAACAAATTCATTCAACGGTATTTGCATGATTGCACTTTTAATTTTTTTAAGTATTTGCTCTGTTATGGTGTATCACACCATTTATGAATTAGGATAATTTCCAGACAAATGTAGATAAAGTGTGTAATGCTGTAACAATGTACTCCTTGTAATAAGTGTATTGTTCTACTAAGGCAGATTATTTTGTTCACTGATATTTTTAGCAAACAGTTAATGCAAAACTACAATAAAAAGCTTATTTTAATTCTTCTCTTTGAAGACCAAAACAGTCTTTTAATTATATTTTCTCACTTTTGTGATAAATGTTTAGCTGGAATGGGCAGCATTTATATCACATAAAAATTGTAAGAACATCTGCCTTCTGAATCCCACATGGATGCTTGGTTTGTTTTTTCTAGATTAAGCTTTAAAGAAAATATTTGTTTTGGCTAATATTCTTGATTCATTTAATTATCAATTTCATTGGAAAAGAATAAAAGTAAATATGTCCAGGAGGCTACAATAAGTGGTTTACAATGTCTTTTTTTTTTCATCTCTGATTTCAGGAAATATGTTTATTTTTGTTTAACTCTCAGGATACTGAAGTGACATGTTTTAGTCAGCTGGGTCTATTCACTAAAATTCTACTTTAGAAGTCAACTTTCATTTTGAGACTAAGTCAAATTCGGCTCCCCAGTTTGACTTAGAAAAAAACCTAAACTGATTGAAGCTATTTTTGAGACTAAGTCAAACTCAAGTGCTGAGTTTGACTTGGCCTCAAAAATAGATTTAATCATTTCACCTGCCATTACTTTCTATGGGGAAGATTCAAACCAAAGTTTTGGGTGTAGAATTTGACACAGTCTCAAAATGAAAGTCGGCCTGCAAAGTCAAATTTTAGTGAATAGACCCAACGGATGCAGCATTTTGGGTATTTTATATATATTTTCTGTCTAGTGTTTAACTACTGCAAAATGAACCTCAAATGTATGAATTTATATAACTTAATAGCACATCATTTATATGGAACCTTTTAACAGATAATTTTAAAATAAAAAAATTTGCAAAGGGATTGTATCTGCTCTTAAAATAACATAAGTTTACTAGGAAGTATCCACAAAAAAAGGCAATCTTGGTATGTGTTTTATGTACTGACAGGCATTTTAAAAGAAAAAAAGACATAACCTTTATGATTTATCAAACATTGACATACTTTGGCAGCACATTTAATGTTTAGAGGAAAATCTTTAACATTTTCTTCTGTCAGTTATTGTCTGTATTTCAAGTCTTTTGGATTGCATAGGTAGCACCATGCAGTGTTTTAAAAGTAAATGAGTACTCATGCCTGTGTATCAGCTTTGTGTATTTTAAAATCCAATATAAAATGTGCATGATTGATACCATAATTTATGCACTTTTGTTTGTATTTGACTGGGTGGCAACAATTATGTTTCCTGCACTTTTGTAGCACAGATTAAATCCCAGTCATCGCATTTGAAAGGTGGAATCTGCATGATTGCACTGCTACAGACTACAATGTTTACTACAGGGCTATTCACTGAAGGCTGGAGAAGTTGGCAAATAAGGATTACTTTTTACATTCAGGGGATTTGGTTCTATTTAGTCAGTTTAGAGTTGCACTATTCCTAACAGAATGAATCTGAACTTTATTATTGGTTCCTGCATTATCACTGTGGTGTTCAGCTAGCCAAATGGAACAAAATGTCAAGATCGATTCCGCTGTCAAGTTCCATCATGCATGCAGGCTCATCTTTCATTTAGCATGTATCCAGCTTCTTTGTATTTTCTGTCTGTCTTTGCTATTCTGTTCTGTTTGTTAGCTATTCTTGTTCCTCAGTTATCCTTTGACCTTGTGTGTTACGCACAGAGGAGTGTTCCGTAGTTCAGGCCACAGAGTGACATTCCATAGTTCTGGCCACAGAGTTGCCCACCCTAGTTCCTTAGCTATTCTTGTTAATGGGTTTTCCTTTGTCCTGGTATGTTCCTCACTTCCAAGTCCTGGCCACATAGCTGGTGTTCCGTAGTTCCAACCAGAGTGGCGCTTTCAATATTTATAGCCACGAAGTTGAATGCCCTAGCTTCTTAGCTCTTGTTCTGAATGGCACTTGCCTTGTCTGGCCCCAGAAAGGCTGTTGTCAAAACAGCATCAGCCTAGATTGGTCCCAAGAGTTTCAGGTTCCCAGTTTGCCCCCAGAGTGGCATTTGCCCAATCCAGCTGCATTTCCGGTTCCTGTCCTGACTATTGTAAAATGGGTGTCCTGAGTCCCTGTAATGGGGATGCCCTGAGCCTTGTAAAAGGGGTGCCCTGTAATAGAGTACCTTTAATAGGATACCCTATCATAGAGTCAGTTTAATGGGATGCCCTATCACAGTATAACCCTGTAATGGTGTTCCAGACTGTCATAGTTTCAAGCCCTGTATTACTGTTTCAACCCTTCCTTAGAGTCCACCCCTGTCATAGAGTCCCATTGTGTCTCTGCTCCTGCAAATGAGCTCCTGAACGCAGACGCTCAGGGACTGCTACCATCCAGAACCCTGTGCATAACACAATACAAAATGGGTTGTATGTCCAAATATCAAACCCCACATCCATGTTTTGGAGAATAGCACACATAGCTGGCTGAAACCACACATTCCAGCTGAAACACAGCCTTCCATTCTGAGCACTGCAACAGAGATAGTTTAGATCTATTTACTTTCTGAGAGTGGAGGATGAAAATATCTGCAAATGGAATAAACTGTGTAAACCTTCAATGATGTCACAGAATTTAGAGACCTAGGTCAAATCATTATTAGTTTTGAAGTAAAAATAAGTGCATTTCACATATATTAAAGACATGTACAACATACAAAAAATAAGCTATGCTGAATTACCCTTTTAAAATCTATAGAGGTAATGAATAAGTTATGAGCAATAACAATCCAATCATGTAGATGATATAATGACCTCTGAGAAAGCCTTGCTTAAACGGCAAAACATGTCAGGTTTTAAATTCTTTACCATATGGCGTTCAATATTTAATATCGACGCAAAAGCACAAATGTAAAAAAAAAAGCTTCATATAAGAAGACTCTCATCGTTACTGTATAGACTGTATCTACTTTTTCAATCTTTTATATATATTAAAATATATTGTATTGTATCTCTCAGTACCTGCCAATTATTGACAATGATATATCACCAATACTTAGTAAAAAAGAAAAAGCTTGCCCGTTTTAACCCTACCATCACTATGGGTTTACCTGTTTTCTTCACATTGCTTGTGTCCAGGGACCACAACTAGCTGTCTAAGGCTCATATATCACATACATCCATCTTCTTATTTGGTTAAAATGTCTTATCTAAGTGCATATGAGTTATCCTGGGAATATGTTTTGAAACTGAATATGCATCTTATCTTTCATATCTTATCATTAGCTATGTAGCATAACAGTTTATGTAGGATCTATTCACTTAAATACGAATTTGAGGAGGCTCATCTTGACCATCATCCCTTGACCACACTCAACCTGAACCTTGAAAATGGACTAATATTTTTCTGAGGTTGATACGTGGTAAAGGCAGTCGAGATAGAGGAAGGTTGAAGATGAAGATCATATGACAGTACAGCTGTATCATCAGCTGAGACCATGGTGCGTATCTTTCCTGCACTTTCGTAGCACATATTAAATCAAAGCTGACTCATCACACATGAAAGGTGGACATGCATTATTTCACTGCTACAGACTATGCTATTTACCACAAGGCTATTTATGGAAGGTGGCAGCTGAGAGACTATTTAAATTACAGATGTATGATAATGTTCCAGAGAAAATGAATTTATATTTATAAAAATTGTAGGGGTACCATTGTAAACGTTGGCTTTTAACAGACTTGCAGAATACACTTCATAGAAACTTGGCTGCCACAAACATCAGTCCATGGAGTTCCTGGATAGCTGACTAAAAATGGTGCACTCAAAGCCCCAGAGGGAGATGGTAGTGTTATTTATTTTAATGAGGCATAGTATACTGACTGTCAATGAAAACATTGCTAGTGCAGTGATTACCACACAGAAAGTGTTTGAACCCCTTCACGACAGATGGTGCTTTGGTCCTTAATGACCAAAGCAAAATCCGGCGTCTTTTTGTTCCCGGGCGATGATCATTTTGTGATCAGCAGCCAGGAACATCCAAAGAGGGACCCTATCATGATCTCTATAGACCCTGTCAGTCCCTGCCGACATCCCATAATTCTTTGTGATGTCACTTGTGATGTCACAGAGATGTAGACATACCCAGGAGTTCGGGCACACCGGGATGCCAGAAATGTAGTGGACGCTCGGTTTGAGCGTTCACTACATTTCTTGGGTTAGACTGAGGCCTCTCAAATTGGCCTCATTTGACACTGGGGATCCAACTGCAAGTCCCTTCATCAGGATCCCCAGTACAGCTCATCGCAGAGAGCCATGATGAGCTGTTAAATGCACAACGGTCTATGCCGTCCTGCAGACTTTTGCTGTAAAATGTAGCTGATGCTCACTTTGAGCGTCAGCTGCCTTTTCTGTGTCAGAGTGCAAGTCACTGCAGCGATATCCACACAGAGCTCATCACAGGGGGCCGAGATTAGATGTTTAGTGTTGGACGCTAAAATCGTGGCACTAAAATGTAGGACGGCATGAAATGTCCTACAGGCGGGAAGGGGTTAATGCCATTTTTTTTACTAGCTTCTCTAGATCTCTATAGAAAGCATGGAGTTTTTTAGAGGGTGCATTAATTGTTTTAACAATTTCAATAATGATATTACCACACTTGTTTATTTACTACTAATCACAGTTTTTTTTTTAGTTAACAAGAGCCATTGAATCTGGGCCAATATATCAAAATCTATTTAGTTGGTTGTTTTACTATAGTTTTTAGATGTGTAAAAGACTTTTCAAGTAAAATTTAGAAATAAGGTGTTTTTAATTGTTTTCATCCTAATTTATATAATGGGATCTAAAGAAAGCCCTTCTTATCATAAAAAACAAAGAATCAATATACCGTATTTGCTCGATTATAAGACAACCCTGATTATAAGACGACCCCCCAAACTTTGAATATTCCTTTAGGAAAAAAACTAAAAGCCTGAATATAAGACTACCCTATAGGAAAAAAGTTCAACTTGTATATTTTAACATGTAAATTGCTTTTTTAATAATAAAATTATATAAAAAAATGCATTTATTGTTTTTATTTCCTTTTATGTCCCAATGCTGCCTCTCTCTTTCCCTTGCCCACAACTTTGCCACTCCCCGCCCCCTTAGTGTTGTCTCTCTCTTCCCGCCCTCCCCTTGTCTCTCTCTTCCCCCCTCCCTCCCCTTGTCTCTCTCTTCCCCCCTTCCCTCCCCTTGTCTCTCTATTCCCCTCTTCCCTTCCCTTGTCTCTGTGTATTTCACCCTTCCCTCCCCTTATCTCTGTGTCTTCCCCCTTTCCCTCCCCTTGTCTCTGTGTCTTCCCCCCTTCCCTCCCCTTGTCTCTGTGTCTTCCTCCCTTCCCTCCCCTTGTCTCTGTCTCTGCCCCCCCTCCCTGCCCTTGTTGCTCTGGTCCCCCCTCCCTCCCCTTGTTGCTCTGGTCCCCCCCCTCCCTCCACCCCCCTCACCTTGTTCTCTTTCCCTGGGGGCTAGTGGGGGCAGCCGGGGGATGTCTGCACGATACGTGCAGACATCCCCCGGCTGCCCGATTCTCCCTGGTGGCTAGTGGGTCAGCAGAGGATGTCTGCGCGATGAGCGCAGACCTCCCCTGCTGCCGCCCAGCACGACCACCGGGACTTTTATGACGAAGCCGGAAGCTCATCGCGCAGACATCCCCTGCTGTTAGAGAGGGGGATCCAGGTCCCCTGCAGCTCTGCTGGGGACCTGGATCCGTGTCTTATAGTCTGACCTCAATTTGAGGTCAGATTATAAGACGACCTCGATTATAAGACGAGGGGTAGATTTCAGAATTTTTTTTCTGAAAAAAACCTCGTCTTATAATCGAACAAATACGGTAAACTGTTTGTGGGTTCAGTAAATGAGAAAGAGGAAAATTACTGTTAAACACGAAGGTGCAATTGCATTTCAAAAACAGTCCAGTCAGAAAAGGGTTAATAAACAGGGCTCATCTGCCCAAAAGAATTTAAAATTACATTAACATTTATTTATAAAGCGCCAACAATTTACATAGCACTAGGTACAGAACATAGAACAGGCTGGTACATGAGGTAGAGAGCCCTGCTTGCAAGCTTACAATCTAGATGGAACAAGTCGGGTACATGAAACACATAAGGGAGTAAAGAGGTCAGAGGGAAGGTAGTTGTACAGTAATGTAGATGGTTTGCGCTAGGTAGGTTTGGCCAAAGGTTAATTACAAGGATTGAGGGCAGCAAGAGCTAGGTGGGATTATCTAGATGTAAATTTACCGGTGTGCTAGTGGGATGGGTAGTAAGCTTATTTAAAGAGATGAGTTTTGAGGGACTTTTTAAAGATTGAAAAGTAAGGAGTTCCAGAGAGAGGTAGTAGCTTGGGCAAAATCTTGGAGGCGTGAGTGGGAAGAGATTGGAGGAGAGCTGTAGTCCCATTGAGGAGCACAGAGGTCGTGAAGGGAAGTATTGGTTAACAAGGGAGGCGATGTGGCTTTTTAAGGTTAAAGACAGAATTTTATCCTAGAGCAGACAGGGAGCCAGCCGAAGGTGTTGCAGGGAGAAGCTGCCAAATTGGACCGACAAGCAAGAAAGATGAGTCTGGTAAAATAAAAACATAAAAGAATAAAGATAGTTTATTCAAAATGAATGAAATATGTTTGAATTATATATTGATATTATTTTGTATAATAAACACCTAAGTGACATTCAATATGCTTCATCAGGAGGTCTAGAGACTAAAAACAAGCATGCCATTTTAAATCACATTCAGCATCTGGTATAACTGCATTGCTGAAGTCCCTCGGTAGCTATCATTTGTCATACTCATAAGATGTAATGTTTTATCCAGTCTCTAATTACTATGTCCTGCCTTTCCTCCTTGCACAAAATACAGAGCCCGGCACGCCTTTTTATGCAGTCTCCAGAATGTCTACTTATTTTCTTCAGGAGTCTCACAATAGTGATTTTCATTGTTTCCTTATGTTCGATTTTAACTTGTGCCTTGTGCTTTTATGAACAGTTTTTAACATTTCACCCACTTAAATATTTTTTTTAAATTTAAGGATAGCAATAAACGTTGTTTTATATTTCCCCAATCCATATAAATCAGATTCAAAAGTCAAGGGGAAAAAAGAGGCTACAAATGATTATTTCCTACAGCTTTTCCAAACATATGCACCAGTACTAGGCTATTTCTGGGATGTTGCAAAAATAAGGCTCTCAAGGCGGTCAGAAACAAAAGAAAGGCAGATGTACATGAAATCATCAATTTGTGTAAACAATGGTGCACAGATGGTGAGCAATGAAAGATTTTAAAAATGCTTTCATTAGTCAAACATTTTTGAGAAGAAATTGACAATAAACATTCAATTCACCAAGAAACCTGTGAAATTAATTGTCTGAATAATCTAATCCAGCACATTAATCACAGTTTATGTGCTACGTGTTCTACATGTAGTTGTATTTAGCAGTAAGATGGCAAGACAGTGATAACTAATGCATTTTTATTTTCGGCACCTCACATTTGTGTTGCTATTATTATTTTTTTGTTCTTCAAATGAGTATCTCTGATAATAATTTTGGATCAGAGTTCGCAATGACCCATCTGTTCTTGGAATAATATTTAGATGATCACAAATGTGTAGACTTGCATTTGGAGTAGTATCAGCTAAAAAATAAATAACTATGCTTACAAAGTCTTACTTTTAAATAAAAATGTAACTTAAACATAATATTATTCATTATTACTTAAATTACTTCTAGGACATTATGGCTAGTGGAGAACACGTAATTAATATTGTTAAAAATAATAATAACATATCAAAATTAAATATAAGATATAGATATACATATATAAATTAATACCATTTTTACTATATTTAAGAAAATAATTAATATATTTAATAAAATAAATCAGTTCTAGAGTAATCAAATTAATAAATAGATTGATACATAAAATGTGAAAATATATATATATATACCTTGCTCAGTTAAAGATATAAATTGATCTATGATAATTAATCAGTCCTCAATTTTGAAAAATAGTTTCATGTATATATTTTTCTCATTTCCCTTTACCAACTTAGACTATTGTGTTCGGATCCATCACATAAAATTCAGATTAATAAAACATTGAACTTATGGCTGTAATGTAATAAAATAGGTAAAAAGTCAAGGGGGTTGAATACTTTTGCAAGGCACTGTATAATCAGGCATCGATACACTACATATGATTATAATATATAAAGAATGGGAGAGGAGAGTAAAATTTAAAAGGGAAGGGATGAGAATAGGAAAAGAAAGCAAAGAAAGAAAAAACAGTAAAGAACCTGTTACAAATAAATAGGGAGAAACCTCTGATGGTATAGACCACTGGCAGCATAGAAGTGCTGCTGAAGTGCTGCTCAAAAAATGGCTTTGACTCAAAAAAGTTTTGAGTTCTTCAATTTCCCCATGGCAGCTCCAACATGCCAACTACACTAGAATAAAAAAAGTGTGAACTGCTTTTCTACACATCATAGCAATTGATCCATGTGGTTTTGCGATCACTCCAAGATATATAAAGCAAAGTCCCAACATGGCTTAGAAAGTCCCCAGTTAAAATTGCTGCAATCGGTCAACTGGATCCAACTTGGTGATGCCCAGACATTATTTATGTATTCTATAATCTTCGGGATTAGATGCACATATTCATGGTGCATCTAGGGAAGCCACACAAATGCTTTTACAGGTCATGGTCGATCACAATAAAACAACCTCCAGTATGGTCACATACAGATGAAGAAGTTGGAAAAAAGCCATAAAAAAAGACCATCAAAGTTTAAACAGGGAACATTTCAAGGGTGAGTAATTATATGGTCAGTTTGTTGCAGTAATCATGCCTCCTTCTTCACTGATCTTGGGTGGAGTGGGCTCAAGTTGTGTAATGTAGCTGAAAACATTGTAGGTGTTTTTTCCCCTTGACCACTTGGGACAAGAGTGATTAGAATCATGTGCAGGAAGGGTGTCTCAGGACGAAGCTCCTGTTGTCTATTCCTGTGTGGAGTGGGGACACTCCAGGAGAAATCAATCTCTGCATCCCATAAAGCCACTCTAATAGGCCTTAAAGAGCAGTATGCCTATAGTGTGATATGACAGAGATCTGAATCTAGGGCAACTTCAGAGCCCCGTAGTGCCTCACACTCAACATATCTTGGAGCAGCATACTATGGCCCCTTTTGTGTCCTCACGCTGCCTACCCAATTAATTTGCATTGTGCCAGGGTTTTCGCTCAGAATAGTATTAAATAAATATTGTAGGCTTTGCAGGAGTTGGGACATCTTCAGTGATTCCTCAGACATCTGAAACTCCTGTCCCTAAGCATGTGCTCCTTCAATGTATAATTTATTCTGCAACCAATTGTTGAACATACAGAGTAGATGCTTGATGCATTTCATGTACTAAGGCACTTATTCCAAGATAATGTTACAAATAAACAAAATAGAGTATGTAGATCTCCCTAGATGTTTGTGATATATGAGCAGCTGCCTTAAACACCAACTTATGGCCCCTTGACACAAGCAATGAAAAAGTAACAGGTAAAAATGTAGTGGGAGCGCTACGAAAAGTGAGATTTTTTCTTTTTACTATGTAGCACTAAGTATTAGTGGTACATCAGTGTATCAATAAATGGCAGGAACTGAGAGATACAATACTATATATTTTAAAATATATATGTACACCGTATATACTCGAGTATAAGCCAAGTTTTTCAGCCCATTTTTTGTGCTGAAAAATGCCCCCCTCGGCTTATACTCGAGTCAGTGTCTGAAAAAAAAAAATCTAAACTTACCTCGTTCCTGCTCCGTCTCCCGGTGCTCTGAACGTCCGTGGCTGTGGGGGAAGCGTTGTGAGCTCCTCTCCAGCCGCGCGGTCAACTAAGTGTGTTGAAACTTTTTTTTTAAACAAAATTTATTGATCTGCGCGGCTGGAGGAGAGCTCACAACGCTTCCCTCACAGCCACGGACCTTCAGAGCACCGGGAGACGGAGCAGCAAAGAGGTAAGTACTGGGGTCTGGGGAAGGGGGGGAGGAGGGT
The DNA here is from genome assembly GCA_036172795.1 of Pelodytes ibericus. Taxonomy (NCBI): domain Eukaryota; kingdom Metazoa; phylum Chordata; class Amphibia; order Anura; family Pelodytidae; genus Pelodytes; species Pelodytes ibericus. The sequence continues at coordinate 101,256,447 of CM069858.1, read as the reverse complement.
GGCATAACGAGCATACTAAGGAGCAATATCCTGGAATATTAAATGGCATATTGGGGGCAATATTTACCAGTAGCTGCCTCATTTCCCTCCCTAGGCTTATACTCGAGTCAATATTTTTTCCCAGTTCTTTGTGGTAAAATTAGTTGCCTCGGCTTATATTCGGGTCGGCTTATACTCGAGTATATACGGTATATATATATATATATATATATATATATATATATATATATATATATATATATATATATATATACTTAAAAGTAGGTAAAATCTATACAGTAACAATGATAGTCTTGTTGTATGAAGATTTCTTTTACAACATTTGTGCTTTTTGCTTGAATATTTTAAAATATATTAAATATTGAAACGCCATATGGTAAAGAATTGTAAACCTGACATGTTTAGCATTTGAGCACGGCTTCCTCAGAGGTTTTCAAGAAAGAAGTATAAACAGGACCTGCCAAGAGCAAACAAAATAAAACATGTCTAAGCTTAAATAAAATACTTATACGTCAAAATTAGACAAGAATCTAAAAGTTGGTTCCATCAAAAGAACAAAAACTTCTCAGAATTCTTACGTGTACCTAAAAAAAAATAATTTTAAAGTCTTGAATGCCAAGAGGGTGCTTACAGTAAATACTTGCCAAATCTTTAAAAACATACTTTGAAAGGGGGGAGGAAATTTGCTTAGATAGAATGTTGGCTCAAAAGATTTTCAGACGTTCACCATTATTATAAAGCTTTCTTGCCATGAAACATTATAATCAAAGATTTAAATATTCTTACCTTTACTAAATTCAAATGGTAGTTGTGAAAACATGTCTCTGTAGTGCTTTTCTCGAGAGCTCCTTGCATCAATGTCTTTCTCCTCTCTCAATATCTGAAAAGGAGAATTCACTTAGTTTGAGGGACTATAATGCTTAATGGTGTATCCTCTCTTTTGTTACAAATAAAACATTGTTACCTTTTAATCTGAGTAAATCTGAGGGACCAATATCCTAAGCCATGGGCATCTCAGCCGTGCCAAACACATGTGCAGCACAAGGGGAGAAAGCTCCACCCCCTCAAATTCTGTGCCTGTTGGAGCACCGGGTGTCAGTGACATCCTGGTTCTTAGAAGGAGAATAAGAGTACTGTCGTGTACTCAGGGGTGGTGGAGAATAGAGCAGGTAACCCTGACAGGTAAAAAAGAAATAGGCAAAAAGAGTGGTCAAGGGATAGTCCAATGGTCGAGGCAGGCCGCTTAGGATCAAAAACAAGGAGGTAGGCTGAGGTCCAAGGATAAGAAATGATAAGCTCAACGACGAGGATATCCAAGGGTCAAAACCAGGTAGACAAATATGCGTAGTGAAAAATATGTGATAGGCGCTTAACAATAAAAAATGTGGATAAATGCAGCAAACACTAGTGTGACTTCCCCAAAAACAACACAGTATATACAATAGTAAAGTGGTGAAGTGTTGCGCAAAGTTAAAATGGGTAATGGTGAAAGTGAGAAACAATAAAAATGATGATACTTATCCTAAATAGCAGACAAACTCATAGACAGGATATATGCAAAAGAAAAAAAACAAAAGAAAAACAATGGTGTAGTATAAAAGACAGTAATGGATGTATCTGTAGCCGTGACCCCCAATGGTATTAGACTCACGTGGTCTAGAGCCTCAGGACCGGCTCTAGGTATAATCCGCAGAAGGACTAAAAGTCCTATAATCCACAGCAGCAAAAAATCACTCTCCCATAAGCAGTAGAATCTTAGATGTGGAGTTTATCTCAGAAGGGAAGACAAATAGGAACCAGACATAGTGAAGTATATAACAATAGGGGAAAATGTATTGGCCCCCTGTAATCTTGAGGCTTACATTAAAACAATAGAACAAGGGTATATAAAATCACCAGTCTTGAAGTGCAAGATAGTAGGTCCGCTTCAGAAGAAATAAATGGGAAATCCACGTGGATAAAATCTGCAGAACAACAGCAGAAAAGCAGCAGGACGGTAGATAGCAGCTGTGAAGTGAGGTAGTCTCTTGTAGCGTCACTCCTGCGACGCGTTTCGCCTCTATCGGCTTCTTCAAGGCAGCGTCAATATGCGTAGTAGTGAGGATCAAGGAGCCTGTTTAAGTACACCAACTAGCACAACAAGTAAGCAAGGAGTGAAGAAAACGAGGTCTTTAAATAGTAAGTGACCTCCCTGAGTCCCTCCACCCAACACCAAGTCTCCGCCTCCTCCACAGACTATATAGAAGAGGAGGGAGTGGGGGAAACACCACTCCTCCTCTCTCTGGTCCTACAAGACCCACCCTGTGATGCGATACCAACTGGAGACAAGCGCGGTGTGCCTACAATATTGATTAAATATTTCTGCCCAACAAATGGTGTCATCTGATTTCCATTTTCTGGCAATGTAGATCTTAGTAACCAAGAATAAATGAGATGCTAATGACTTTTGTATTCTGCTTAATGCCAAGAGGCTTAAATGAAATAAGAAAATATCAGAGGTGAGGCCGTACTTAAAGTCAAACGCCAGAACTAGGAATGTGTTCAGAAGGACTTTCAGCAAAGAGCGTTTTGGACAGCCCTACCATATATAGATTTGGCATCTCCAGCATAAATCTGAATTGGATGTTGACATTTTATTTAGGCGAGAAGGGGTCAGATACCCCTGGTAAGCTAGTTTATATTGTAATTCGGTCAGGGTAACAGAATGTATGTTGTGTTTCAGGAGGTGTAGACCCTGAATCCACTCTTCCATAGTAAATGATTTACCCATATAAAATTCCCATTTTAGCAGGGGAGCAGATGTTTTCCTTCTCCTTCAACAGAGTTAATACCCTGGAGATTTGTTTCTTTTTAAGTAAATTGGATAAGAGTTTATTCAAGGATGGTTTGATGAAATTAATGGCTTTTGACTCAGAATTATTAAATAAAATATATATTATATATTTTAATATATATTCAAATATGTTTTATTGTATCTCTCAGTTCCTGCCATTTATTGATACACTGAAGTACCACTAATACTAAGTACTGCATAGTAAAAAAAAAAAAAACGATTTTAAATCTGTAGCTTATTTTGTGTATAAGAAGCTATTTAATCTGAACAAAGCTAAGATCAGTCGCACATATGCAAAACATTCAGACATGCATAATCTTGCTTATCTATCAAAACCTGGATAACTAATTATTTCCCTGATGTGTTTTCATTTCACTTCTCTTTGCACCTCTTATTAAGACTACCATCTTTCACCAGAATGGAAAAATAACTTCATGGGAAGCAATAAATCATGCAAATCCTGTGATAATTATAATAGCTCCTTTCTCATGGCAGCTACTATCACTGACAAACAGATATTGGATCTTTTTACCCCACATAAATAGCTTATTGTAATCAGTAAAAAAAAATACATCCCGTAGGCTGATTAAGCATAAAGTACAGAAACGCATAAGAGTTTTGATAAGACAACTTTTAATATACTTTCCACAAGGAAGGAATAAAAACATATTGTTGAAAAAAAAATTTTTTTTAAATTATTTACTTTTATTTACATTAATTATTTTTTGTAATAAAATAAATGACTGTCTTATGCAATTTTCCTTATGACTATAAAGAGAAAAAAATATTCAGAAGTTTATATTTATTGACAGATTATAGAGACATGTTTTATTCTAATATGGGTGATGTAGATAAAATCATGCCACATTTAATTGTATGTAACATGTACATATACATAACATTTAAAACTGCATATGCCTGCCTCATGGTCTGAAAATATAATTAGCTTAAATTATATTATAATTTTAAAACTGACATAGCATAAAGATGGCACATGAGCACATTGTCAAATTTGCTCACTTGCTTATTGAGATAATATAACATGACAGAAGTAGCTGCTCTGATTTGTTTCATGTTTACAGAAATATGAAGCATTTTACAATGATAATGCTCATTTAAATCTAAATGCAGAAATCATCGTGTGCATTTGGTGTCTAATCAAGCATAACTACCATTTCCTTTAAATTAAAACAGTCGTATGCTTCTCTTCAAAAGTAATTGTTACGTGAAGGAGCTGTTTTAAATATGTAGTTTTTGTGATTGAATATTTAAATGGCTTCCTCTGAATAGCTTCCCCAGTTACATACTTATTTCCTAAATAGGTATCCATACTGTGTAATAACTTCTTAACATTTGCAAAGTGTGAGATACTTTAAAACATTTTATGTTGAAACAGTATTTGAAATAACATACAAAAATGTACCTAAACTGGTTTATTATTGCAACGGTGGATTCAAAGGACATATGGACAGATAATGAGGCCTATTCACTAAAGATGAACTATGGTGAACTTAAAAGTGAATAGTAAATGCCAGACATTATTAGCTGAGTTGGAAACATTGCTAAGTTGCAGAATGTTTCCATCTCAGTTATTAATTTCTGATTATTCGCTATTCCTTTGACCAGAGTGCACTGAACAGACACCAAGTTTTAAAGGGACATTTAAATACATTTAATAGCTGTGTATAAATTAATACTGGAAAATGGTTAACATAAAAATAGGAGTTAAGTGTGAATTAATTTGAAGGATTTTCAGGTGACTATCTACTTAACATAAAGAAATATATTAAAAATATATGATAAGAATAATTTCACCCATTTAGTCTGCCCAGTTTCTGCCTAAATAAAAAATAAAAATATTATTTCCTGGCCTTATATTATATATAGGATAGCCTTATGTACCATGCATGCTAACCTCCTTCCCTGTATTAACCTCTTCTGCTGGAAGGCTACTCCGTGAATCCACTACCCTCTCAGTAAAGTAAAACATCCTGATATTACTTTTAAATCTTTCTAATCTAACACTACAGTATACCCTCTTTTTGTGGTAGTTTTTCTTCTTTTAAACATGCTCTCCTCTTTGTAGATTCCCTATAAGTTTTTAAACATTTTTTTATATATATCATATCCCTTCTGTCTCATCTTTCTTCCAAGCTATACAACCTTAGATAGTTTTTTGTTTGAATTAGAAATGTACATTAACAGTAAGATATATATTTCCAAGTGTAAAATGATCATGGAAATAATCTATTAAATATAAAAGCTAAAAGGTTAACAGTTTAAAGAAATTTAGACTAAAACATTCATAATACTATTAATACATGTTAAATATTATTCAAGTGATACAACAATATCCACACTGGATGCACATGGAATCAGGTAATTAGTTACTTTTGCCTTTTTAAGTAGAGTAGAATTCAGCCAACCCCAGTCAGAGAAACTTGAACACCACACTTCTAGACTAGATTCACATTTAAATGTCAAAAGCGAAATTGTCTTGCACAAGTAAGGACTGCACCAGTAGTCTGATGGGTGGTTGTATGACACAGTAGAAAACAGGTTTTTGGACAGATTAACCCTTTAAGGACCAGGGATTTTCCTAGGCCAGGGACCAGAGCGTTTTTCAATTTTTAATATGCGGTTTTTGAAACATAATTTTCCTCTCTCTCATTTAAAGCACCCATACAAGTTATATGTTGTTTTTTTAAAGGACAGTTAGAGCTTTCTTTTGATACCCTATACATAATAAATATTTACATTTTAGTATTAAAAAATACATATTAAAGAAAAATTATTTTCCCAATAATAAGCTACACAACTAGTGCAACACTAACCCACTTATCCCCCCTAATTAACGAACTAATAAAAAAGAAAAATATTGGTTCCCAAACCCCACTAAACAAAAAGACAGAAAAAAAACTCTAAAGAGTGCGATGTCAGATCCATAAAAATCACGCAACAGGCATGCAAGGGTTAAATTTGATTAAATAACTATATTAAAAGTACCTTTATTTATTTAAAAAAACTTTATAAATTGCAAAAATAAAAAAAATTGTAAAAAAAAAAAAACTAAATGAGGGCCATAAAGTGGAAGGAAACTGATCACAGTTACAAACTGTGATCATCAATGAAAGGGTTAATCCCCCCCCCCCCCCCCTCTGGCAATGTTCTTTATTTATTTATTTTTCTTTACAGGTCACTCTCTGTGCTTCACTATAAGAACGTGAAGCACAGAGAGTGAATTAGAGGCAAAGTCAGTGTGTGAACACATTGACTTTGCATCTAATTTGCATGTTATCGCGGTGATCACTCGATCACTGCGATCACATGCCCGGAAATCCACCGATCGGGTCCAGGAGCTTTGCCTCGGGTGCGAGGCTTAGTCCTGGACCCATTGTAGACTGGCTGGCGGTGCGCTCCACTAGACTGCATGACGAGTTAACTCGTCATAAGGTCGCTAATGCTGTGGCTCTTATGACGAGTTAACTCGTCATAAGGTCGCGAAGGGGTTAAGCAGTTAAGGAGGGACACACATAACCTAAAATTCTAAAGAGAGCTAAATTTAGAAAAACTACATTTTCCTTATTTAAGCTCATTTATGTTAATGTGAAAAGGTCATACTTGGCAGCAGTCAATGCATGGACGATCATCCAGCAATATCAGATAATTTTGGAACCTATGAGTTTCAATAGCTGTGCAAAAGTAGCATATTCTATGCTTATATGCCTCAATGCAAGTTTGCATACTGTATATCAACAGTGGTCGGGTGTCATGGGCCAGAGAACCTAGTGATTCTGCTCTAACAAACCTAGTTAGAGATTAACTAAAATGTCTAGTGCTCAGGCGGAAAATGAAAAATACACAAATAATATTGTGGGGTCTATTTACTAAAAGATGAGCTAAGCAAAAGCACAATATTCAACTCACCTTTTAGTGAATACACCCCATGACATGAACCAAAGTTCCAGTAAAACAGATATATGCAGTATATAGTAATTGTAAGGTTATAATTTAAATAAATTCAAAACCTTAAATATATAGAGAAGAAAACTGGCACAAGTGAAAGTATCAGGAAATGAAAAAGATGTAATCACTGAGATTACATAATAATGATTGAGCCTGGAGGCGTGGCTTGCCGTTCAATGAAGATGGTCACATGGTAGTGAAGCTCCGCAGCCCTCCCTAACACAGCACCAGCTCCTAAGAATAGATGATGGGTTGGAATGAACGGGGCGCTGGTGCCCCTGCTTCCCCCGGGAACCAGAGACAAACCATCTAGCAGCTCCCTCAGGGACTTTTTTCAGATAAAAAAATAAAGAAGTGTTGTACATAAGTATATATATATATATATATATATATGTACTATGGGTGTATTCCAGTGAGAACATATAAAAAAGAAAAATACAAAAAACAACAATGTGTCACACTGTACAGAAATGAGTAGATGATGATAGTATCCCCCCAATGTAATCAAACTCACACAGGGTAGAGCCCAAATTACCAGCTCTAACTGTTAAAGGTGTTAGAGACTCAAACTCCTATTATCCACAGCTTGATACAAGATGTCAATTGGTGGGACAGTAAATTGCTTGCCAGTCGGAGATAGAGTGGACCCCAGAGGTAGGAGATAAAAGGTATATACGAACAGCAATTTGGTGAAGTATATCAAAGTATCGTTTAATAGCCCCTAAGTAGTGTTGAGCGAACCCGAACTGCACTGTTCGGGTTTGTACCGAACATTACGGTGTTCGGACCCCGTACCCGAACATGGACATTTCACTGTATGTCCGTGATTGAATTCGGGGTTCGGCTATAAACTGAAAGTCTATAAACCGAAAGAAATTCGCCAGCCAGGTATGCCTTGACAAAGCTCCAAGAATTTCAGGAAGGCCTCACCATTATGGGAGTCAATTTTAAACTTGCTCTTGACCCCACTCTTGACACTTCCACTACCTCCACCCATACACCAACCCGTACCTTGAGGAAAATTAGGAAACTTTTGACTGACAACCAACTTATTGACTTCCCTCCACCCTACCACAAAGGACTATAGCTTCTATTCCTATCCACACTCCAGATACTCCAAAATTGACTACCTGTTCATGACTCATTATCATTTTCCCCTTTTACATGCTGCCCAATATGGGATGATGACCTGGTGTGATCATGCAACTCTCACAATGACCTTCACCGGCCCCCTGACACACCCAAAGCCACACACTTGGAGACTAAATGACTCTATTCTCACAGACATGATTTTTAGTGAAATTACAAGGGTGGCACTGACCCAGTATTTTGAGGACAACTTGACTCCAGATGTCCTCCCTTTGACAGTATGGGAAGCTCACAAGGTGGTCCTGAGAGGTCATTTTATTAAACTCGCGTCAGAACATAAGAAAATGCATACAGCTAAACTTAGCATTCTTTATACCCAAATCTCAACATTACAATCAGCTCACAAGTATCACTAAGCAATGTGGAGTTTCAGAAACTGCTGCTCCTACGTCAGGAACTGGCAGCCATTTTGAATCAGCAGGCACTCCACAACTTCACAAAGCTGAAATCAATTTATTATGAACACGGGCATAAGCTAGGGAAACATCTAGCTAGAGCACTTCGTAAAAAGAAACAACTGAGATACATACCTAAGCTCAAGTCAATAGCTAATAAGTTTGTTGATTTTTACAAGACCCTTCACAATTCCTCCCCCGACATTTTGAATCCTACTTTAGAAGTTAAGCGTAAAGAGGATATTAGAACATATTTAAATGGAAACCTCACCACCAAACTTTCACAAGAAGACTCGACGCATCTAGATCGACCCATTTCCATGGTGGAACTAAAGCTTGTGATAAAAATGTCAAAAATAGGCAAATGCCCAGGACCAGATGGCTTCCCCCTACAATATTATAAAGCACACCAAGATATCCTGCATCCCCACCTGCTCACCTCACTTAATTCCATACTAAATGGTGGGTCCCCAGACCCTCGCGGCCACCATCTCCATGATCCCTAAGGAAGGTAGGGACACAGATCTATGTAGCAATTATAGACTGATTTCCCTACTTAATGCTGACCTAAAACTTTTTATGAAAATCCTATCCACCAGGATCCCACTATTGGTGCCATCCCTAGTATACGCAGATCAAGCTGGGTTCATATCTGGAAGGGAGGCTAGGGACTGTACCATCCATGCCATAAACCTGATTGATTATGCCAGGGAGAGAATGCCGAGGACTATCTTACTTTCAACAGATGCTGAAAAGGCCTTTGACCACCTTGACTGCACATATCTTATAGAGGTGCTGAAATACTTGGCCTTTGGTCCTCACATGTTAAGCTGGATATCAGCCTTATACTCCTGCCCTTCGGCAAGCATAAGGGTGAATGGAGCTCTTTCTGATTACTTTGAGATTTCCAACAGTACCAGGCAGGGATTCCCACTCTCCCCCTGTTGTTTGTTCTCTCCTTGGAGCCGTTAATGACAGCAAAACGTACCAACCCTGACATTAAAGGTGTGGGAGATGTTCACCACAAAATCCTAGGCTATGCAGACGATCTGTTATTCACATTTACCTCCCCTGTTGTCTCTATACCAGCCAAGATGAGAGAATTCAGAGAGTATGGGGTTTTGGCAAACCTCAAAATTAATATGACCAAATCCGAGATCCTAAAAATTACGCTTCCCTCCCCAGTGGCCACTCAATCGGAGCAGTCATTCTCTTTCAAATGGTGCAGGGAAAAGCTTAAATACTTGTGTATCTGGTTAGCAAGGGCCCCAATTCAGCTGTATCAGCACAACTTCCCTCCCCTCCTGATGGCCCTCCAAAAAGATTGCTATGCCTGGGGACCGCAGCATATAACTTGGACAGGTAGAGTTAGCACCCTAAAGAAGAATATTCTCCCGCATTTACTCTACCTGTTCCAAACTATTCTCACTAGCCTTGGTATGGACAATGTATATAAAGTTCATTTGGGCACAAAAAAGACCCCGATTACAATTCAATACCTTCATTAGAACAAAAAGTAGAGGTGGTTTAAGTCTCCCATCGCCAACCATCTACTCTCAGGCTTGCCACTGTTTGAGAATCCTAGAAAGGATTTACCGACCGCCATAGAACCAGTGGATACAGATTGAAGAGGCCTTTTTGGACCTCCCCATTCAAGTACTCCCCTGGATTACACCCATTATAATACAACCCTTGACTAAGGCCCACCCATTGATTTCAGCTACACTATCTATCTTGCATAATGCCCATCACAGACTCTCATTTACCACTTATCTATCACCTGCACCCCATTGAGATACAACCTGGATTTTCTCCCGGGCATGATGGTGGAACATTTCCTTGACACGGCACTGACAGGGACGTCAAAATTGTGTGAGTTGACCAGTAATAATACACTGAAACCACTAAAGGACTTACTATCTAACTGTGCCCCCTCCCTTCTTGACCGCTTCCACTATGCACAATTATGTAATTTTCCCCACTCATTACCTCTGAAACACAACATTTCAAGGGAATTGACAAATTTTGAGGCATTAAGCCAGGAAGAAGGACTTCCCTCCCATGGCATATCCCTCCTGTACTGTCTTCTATTGGACACCACTAATGTAGCTCTGCCCGGATTTGTGGGCAAATGGGGAAACGCCCTAAATATCACATTGAGTGAGCAGCAATGGACAAAAATCTTTCAGTTAACCCATGAATGTTCACTGAGTAACACAATGCAAAAAATGTCCTATAAGTTACTTACGCATTGGTACCGTGACCCTACGCTATCGCATACCTTTTTCCTGGACCATCCAGACACATTCTCGCGGTGTGGGGAAGCCCCTGGCTCGCTGCTCCATATCTGGTGGGTCTTCCCATGAATAGTAGATTACTGGAAAATTATCCACTCTACTTTCCCCAATTTCACAGGTTCTCCACCACCCTTGACACCGGCCTCTTGCTTCCTCAACCACACAGCCCTACCTATCTCTACCTATAAAAAAATCAGTAGTGAGACACCTCTTAAATGCAGCCAAAGCCTTCATCCCCCTACATTGGGTTGAGCCTATCCATTCCCTAACACACTTAGGGAATGGATAATGAAAGTAGAACAAGCCCGCCGCAGGGAGAGTTTAACAATGCAAGCAAACAATGCACATATCAAATACACTCAGATGGTTTTACTGGTTGCAGTTTCTTGAATGCCCCAACATTCAGGCCATCCTCCAGCCAAAATAATCGGGTTCTGCTCGTAAAATAGGGTATTGACAAGTGGCCCCTTTCTCTCCCCAGTTTACGCCTCCACAAGTACAACTGCAAGTAGATTTATCTCCATTTATCTCCATTTGAATGTTTGCCATGATATAATATATATAAATGTGACTACTAGGGTTCACCCCCTGGTTACTTAGATTTTCTTAGTTAATATGATAGTAAAAGGCCCAAATTGTTGCTGCTGTCTAAATGTATGCATGCTATGATTGATCCATGATGTGACTGAATGACACTTTTCACACTGCTGCGACAGTTGTGCCCCCCCCCCACTGCATACCCCCCCTCCCATTGACAGTCCTTTTGCCTTTCTGTACCTTCCCCCCCCACCAACCCTCCTTCCCCACAAGAGATACTTTTTATTGTATTGATACATTTTCAGAAACCAAAACTAAAAACTGATTTATTAAAAAAATAAGATTGAGCCTTTTTTGTACATCACAACACTTTTATTGGCTGAAACTGAGATTTGCAGGACAATTTCAGGCACATCTTTGTGCTGGCTTTAAGAAAATTGGAGCAATTATAAAGTGCTCCAAAGAGTAGCACATAAAACAAACTAGCAACTTTTTTGTTTTTGATTTACATTAGCCACTATTTCTGTACCACTTTTCAACACCCTCCTCCGCTTCACTAACTTGTACATAAAAACAACTGATATTGACTTTAAAATTCATTTCAAAGGGACTGTCTAGTGCCCAAAATGCATCTTCCAAATATTAATGCATATTAATGTGCTTTCAAAGTACTTTAAAATGAAAGTCTTACATTTTGCATTGCTTTAAATATAAAATACTTACAGCTAGAAGAAATTGTGAAATTACAGCAGTATACAAGAAACAAGGACTGCCCACACTAGCTGAGTAAAATTAATTTTCTTTATTTATTTTTTTGCTGCAGAGACCAATGAGAATAATGCCATTCAAGTGAATGGAATATCCTGTCTCTCTAGTGATGTCATCAGACAATGTGTTTCACTGTTAAGAGATCCTACCGTGTACACGAGCAAGGTCACTCAAATGCCACTCAATAAACTCAATTTGAGGATGACAGGAAGTGACTATTTGAAACAAAACTTTATATCCTCAGTGTCTATAGAATCAGTGCTCCCTCCCCAGTGAAACATGCAGAGTAATCACTGGGGAGGGCTTGAGTCAAATATTAATAATGTGATTTATACAGAATGCCTGCATTAAATCACACATGGATAAAAGCCTGTGCATTATAAAAGCAGTGATCTTCATCTTGCACCAAAGTGAGTTTGAGGACTACAAAGAAAAACGTGACCAGTGCGCTTCAACCAACACTACACACACTTATATTTACCCTTAGAACAAGTATGTATCTTGCAGTGTTGTACAAAGGGAATATGAAAAATAAAAGAATAAAACACACAATAGTGTAATATATCAAAGAAAAAGTGAAATAAAGTGAATGAATTGTAACAAGTGGCCACTCACATTCGTCTGAGCAACTACTTGCTCAGGGATATCAGCATAAGGGAGCCCAGGGAAAGGGTTAATGATGTTCCGTTACTTCATCCATGAAGACTCCACAAAACACATGAGGAAGAAGGAAGGCAAGGATATTAATGAACACTGTTTAATATGTAATACAAATAAAACATAGAATTCTTACAGTTAAAATCTGAAGAGTCCTCAATTTCATTAAAAGCAGTAAAAATGGTAAAAATCCTTGAAAAAGAGTCCAGTGTTGCACATCCCTTGTTTCCTATAGCACACAACGCGTTTCTCCTCTTTGGTGAGGCTTTTTCAAGTGTCCTCATGTGTTCTCAGCTGGGTCCTTAAATAGTGTGTCGCATAATTGATCCTCATCTGTCTCCCACGTGTTGCATGTCTCCGTTGCCATGGAGACATTTTTTTTTTCCCGTCTCCTCCCTTCATTTCTGATTGGTCCTGCTGCCACACCCCCTTCTCTCTGCCTGACTGGGCTAAATGTCTCAGCAGAAACGGAGAGACATGCAGTGTGGAAGATAAGGGGGAGTGGTTATATAACAGTGTTAGGATAGGCAGAGGTAAGATCTCAGTATTGCTTTCAGCAGATAGGCAGACAATAGCAAATGTAAACACCTTAAAAACGAAAAATCTTATACCAGCAGCACCAAGCATCTCCTATTCCATAACAAAGGAAAAAAGAAAAAGGAAAGACTTATATAAAGCTGCCCTTTGTATTGTTGTACTCACCACCCACATCCACTGATATTAAACAAGAAAGGGGGGGTGGGGGTGGGAAAGGCAGGGGGAGGGGCTGGATGCTGCTAGTGTCTCTGACAGTGTATGATAACTGATCAGAGACATGAGGTTCAGGAAGTTATACACAGTCCATAAAATCACTAACACATACTGATTGTTTATACAAAATATATATAAAGAGACATCTTCCAATTGACTCATAACAAATTGAATAGGTCAAACTCTGCATTTAACCCCTTGGGTGCCAGGGTTTGTAGTTCGTATACCCATTTCATTTCGAGCTTACCCAGCTCTTTCCATGAATCTCCTCCTCTCCAATATTTTCTATATTTGGCTATAGCCAAAAAGCTCAGATCTTTTGGGTTATTACCATGCTCAAAGAAGTGTTTGGGGACACTATGGGTTAAGAGTTTATTGCGAATGTTACCACAATGTTCTCCTACCCTTGTCTTAATTTTCCTCGTGGTGCGACCCACATACTGGAGTCCACACGGGCACTCCAGCAGGTAGATCACCCCACTGGAATCACAGTTCATAAACTCCTTAATATCATAAGTCCTCCCCGTATGTTTGGAGGTAAAACTATTGATTTTTTTAGGTAGTTTCCTAGTCTGTCTGCACGCATTGCAGTTGTTGCACCTGTAAAACCCTGGGTTCTGACTCAAGAAAGTGTTATTCTTCTTTTTATTAATATTTTCCCTGGTAAAGCTGGATGTTATACACCTTTTGATGGAGGGGGCTCCCCTAAATATAATTTTTGGTTTATCGGGGATGATCTCTTTCAGGATATCATCCTTTTTTAAAATCGACCAATGTTTGTTTATAATTTTTCTTAACTCCTTATTTTTGTTATTATAATCAAGGATTATTGGTAGGGCGATTTCTTTATCTTGGTTATCCTGTTTCTCCTTATATTTAAGAAGGGAGTCTCTTTCTACTGATCTTACTGCATTAAAAGCCTTCTCTATATTATGTTCCGAATAATCTTTATCCAGAAAGCGTTTCTTTAGCAGATTTAATTGTTCATCAAACACGGTGTCCTCTGTGCAATTACGTTTTAGTCTAATGGCTTGATTTTTTGGGATGTTTTCTAGCCAAGGTGAGTAGTGTCCACTATCTCTACCTATGAAACTATTTACGTCCACTTGCTTAAAGAAGGTTTTGGTTTTAATGCTCATGTTCTCTATGTAGATCTCAAGATCCAAAAAATTAACTTTTTGATCGTCAGACTCGGTATTCAATTTAATGCCCCAATCATTAGTATTGAGATAATTCAGGAACTTCATTAGTTCCAATTTATCCCCCTTCCAAATAAAAAACAGGTCATCTATATACCTGTGATAGGATACCAAATTTGATCCCCAGCCATGCTCGGACCATACATACTCCTGTTCCCACTCCGCCATAAAGAGATTGGCATAGCTGGGGGCGAATTTCGTTCCCATGGCTGTTCCTCGTCTCTGCAGAAAGAAGCCATCTCCAAACCAGAAAAAATTATTATGGAGTATAAGGTCTATTCCAGACACCACAAACTTTATAAAGTCTTCTTCAAGCAGTTTGCTATCTAACAGTGCTTTCTCTATAGCTCCACAGCCTTTAGCGTGGTCAATAATAGTGTACAGAGATGTCACGTCACTTGTGACCAACACCATTCCCTCTTCCCATGTTACAGTTTTGAGAGTATTCAAAATACTTGTGGTGTCCTTTAGATATGATGGGACTTTTTTTACAAAGGGTTGTAGGATCAAATCTATATATTCTGAGAGATTGCAATATAATGATCCCACCCCCGAGACAATCGGTCTCCCTGGTGAATTTAATACATCTTTATGTATTTTGGGAAGGAAGTAAAACACTGGGATGATTCGATGGATATTATTAATGTAGTTAAATTCATCCTTCCCTAGGAAACCTTTTCTCTTCCCTTCATCTAGGAATCTAGTTAACTTTTTCTTTTGATCCAGGGTGGGGTCACTTTTGAGGCGTGTATACACGTCCGTATCACTAAGCTGCCGATGTGCTTCCTTCAGGTAAAATTCCTTAGACATGATCACTCCTTTGTCTGCTGGTTTAATAACCAAGCGTTCATCTTTTCTCAAAGCTCCCAGGGCCTCTCTCTCTGCCCTCGTGAAGTTGGTATGGTCAAGTTTATGGTATTTAACCTTTTCTATATCTTCCATAACCAACTTCTCGAAAACTTCTAATGGGCCAGATTTACAGGCGGTTGGGTAAAACGTGGACCGATTTTTAAGAGGGGTTTTGTTCACACTTATAGGAATCTTATTATTTTCTCTACTGGGGTTCATGTTTCTTTGTTGTTTCCCTATAAAAAAAACCTCTTTAGTGTTGCTTTCCTTACAAACCTATTAATGTCTATAAAAGTGTCAAATTTATTCAGGGTGCGCGTGGGGGCATATTTCAGACCTTTACTTAAAACTTTATTTTGGATCTCACTCAGCTGGATGCCAGAGATATTAAAAATTCCATTTGTGTCTATCGTCTGTATAAGTTTTCCCTTCTTCTTGTGTAGTCCTCCTCTCTTACCTCTATATCACCTGACCTCTGGTTTTTGTATCTTAGGGATTTTTCTCTCTCTCTTTCTCTCCATGACGGTCTTCCCTTCGTTTTCCATAGGTGATCCCTCTGGCCCCACCCTAAAAAATGATGGTGGTCTCCTGCTTGTTTTACATTCTCCCTTTCCTCTATTCCAGTAGCTAGGGGTTTGAACATATTGGTCAAACTGAGTGGGGAATTCCCATTGTTCAATGGGCTCCTATCCTCTCCCATTTTTCTCTTTGATTTAACCTTCTCCCATTTATTAAACATTTTTTTGTTTTTGTTCCCCTCATTCCTAGGGGATATAGGGATTTTATCAAACTTCTTTGAGAAAGTTCTTATTCTTTCATTCAAACAATCGCCCTTATCTCTCCGATATTTTTTAATCTTAATTTTCTTTACTTCCTCCTCAATCCTGCTAGCTCGAACCTTCGTTCTTTCTGTGTACTCTCCAAACTCAGGGAGAATCTCACATGGGGACAAAAGGTCGCATTTCTTCTCTATTTCTTTTTTAATATCTATTAGGGTCCTTTCTCGAATAGTGATAATAAAACCCATTAGTTCAAATGAGCAGTGGTCCAAGATATTATCCCACTGTTTGGTGAGGGAAGGATCTTCTACCTCAATAGAGAGTGTTTTAAAAATCCTCAGACCCCTCGGGATCATTTTCTCACTCAAATACTTTTTAAGGGTGGCAATTTCCCATTTAGTTCTTATTTCCTTAATTAAGAGTTTTTCAAGAGTCTGAAACTCATCATTCAGACAAATGTGGTCTGTCCCTTCTTCAGACCCTTCAAAATCATCATCAAATAGTACATCTAAATTAGTGCATAAATCGTGACGAAAATCAAGTAAAGACATAGTGAATGTTGTGCACAAAAAAGGCTGCTGCAATCTACGTGAAACAATAAAATCAATACAAAACACAAAGTGTAGACTGCTGCGCCTGTATGTAAACGGGTATGCAGCACTCGGGCACCGCTAGTGTCTCACTTCTAGCAAAATAAATACAATACAAAGAAAAACGTGACCAGTGCGCTTCAACCAACACTACACACACTTATATTTACCCTTAGAACAAGTATGAATCTTGCAGTGTTGTACAAAGGGAATATGAAAAATAAAAGAATAAAACACACAATAGTGTAATATATCAAAGAAAAAGTGAAATAAAGTGAATGAATTGTGCCAAGTGGCCACTCACATTCGTCTGAGCAACTACTTGCTCAGGGATATCAGCATAAGGGAGCCCAGGGAAAGGGTTAATGATGTTCCGTTACTTCATCCATGAAGACTCCACAAAACACATGAGGAAGAAGGAAGGCAAGGATATTAATGAACACTGTTTAATATGTAATACAAATAAAACATAGAATTCTTACAGTTAAAATCTGAAGAGTCCTCAATTTCATTAAAAGCAGTAAAAATGGTAAAAATCCTTGAAAAAGAGTCCAGTGTTGCACATCCCTTGTTTCCTATAGCAGCCAACGCGTTTCTCCTCTTTGGTGAGGCTTTTTCAAGTGTCCTCATGTGTTCTCAGCTGGGTCCTTAAATAGTGTGTCGCAGTGTCGCAGGACCAATCAGAAATGAAGGGAGGAGACGGAAAAAAAAAAAAAAAAAATTGTCTCCATGGCAACGGAGACATGCAACACGTGGGAGACAGATGAGGATCAATTATGCGACACACTATTTAAGGACCCAGCTGAGAACACATGAGGACACTTGAAAAAGCCTCACCAAAGAGGAGAAACGCGTTGTGTGCTATAGGAAACAAGGGATGTGCAACACTGGACTCTTTTTCAAGGATTTTTACCATTTTTACTGCTTTTAATGAAATTGAGGACTCTTCAGATTTTAACTGTAAGAATTCTATGTTTTATTTGTATTACATATTAAACAGTGTTCATTAATATCCTTGCCTTCCTTCTTCCTCATGTGTTTTGTGGAGTCTTCATGGATGAAGTAACGGAACATCATTAACCCTTTCCCTGGGCTCCCTTATGCTGATATCCCTGAGCAAGTAGTTGCTCAGACGAATGTGAGTGGCCACTTGGCACAATTCATTCACTTTATTTCACTTTTTCTTTGATATATTACACTATTGTGTGTTTTATTCTTTTATTTTTCATATTCCCTTTGTAAAACACTGCAAGATACATACTTGTTCTAAGGGTAAATATAAGTGTGTGTAGTGTTGGTTGAAGCGCACTGGTCACGTTTTTCTTTGTATTGTATTTATTTTGCTAGAAGTGAGACACTAGCGGTGCCCGAGTGCTGCATACCCGTTTACATACAGGCGCAGCAGTCTACACTTTGTGTTTTGTATTGAGTTTGAGGACTAGACTGTCCCTTTAAGTGTTGTTTCTATATAGATAATCTACCACCAAGTGAATTAATTATCCCTTTGATAACATATGCTTGCTAAAGTCCTTTATATAAACTGAAGATTGACTCTGTCAGTAAATCTCAGATTTTTGATCAGGAGAGTAACCACTTTTTCATTAAACTAAAAGACTAAAATTGTGTTGGAACCAACATATAACATCGATCGGTTGATAACCAGAGCGGCAGCTGAATTAAGAGGCTATACCTTGGATATACATTGTCTGCTATCACAGGCTGCTAGGTTGCTGAAACATGGTGTTATATCATTAAGGCTTAGGAAGGACATTTGTTTGCTGAGTAAAAGCAATTTACTTTGTCTTACTTGTGTCTGCAAGGGATAACATAAAGCCAGGCAAGTTTATTGCACCTGACTAAGGATCATGAGATTTGAAGCTTGTAGTGTTCCATCCCTGTAATAGACTATACTCTGTATATGCTTATAAGTGCTTAAAACTTGTTGTTTTCATGACTCTGTAGTGCACAGAAGTAACTAGGTTTCTGTTAATTTGTCAAGACCCCAGTAAGAATGTGACTGAAAGAAAACGATAAACATGTCTGTTTGGATTGCTTTATCTAGTTTTATATTAAACAACAAGCTAGTTTGTACAGAAGCCATGGAAAAACCAAGCATTTTAAATATTTTTCTGACTTGTTTTCTCAAGATAAAATATATTTAAAATGCATGGCCTCTATGGGATTCTGAAAGTTTTACCTTTTCATTGATTTAATTATTTTTGTTCATAGTCGCACCACTGATGATAACTTTCTATTAATAACAATGCCTGTTCATGTACAGGGTCCCAATGCAATGCCATGCAGGAAAGCAAACAAAAAAAAAGCCCATGGGCGGTCTTAAAATGACAGGCCAGTGACAATCATCACTGATCTGTCAATTATGCCCCTGTTTCAGGCTGCCTGTGATACAAGTAAGTCTGAAACACTGAGAAAAGAGGCTGGAGTGAGGATTTTGATTAATCTTGGGGATAATGACAATCCATTGCCATTCTGCCCCAATTTGGGAAAATGATGGGGTGAGCTGATCCTTGTTGCCTTGACAATTAGACAGACCAGAATCAGTCATTATTTTTTTTTAATGTATTGATGTGATCACTGTGCAAATCAATCACATTGATCACATGCAAAAAAAATAAATAATGTAAATGAAAAGCAATACTGCATGGAAACTGATTGTCAAAATTGTCCCTCTTTCACTGTTACACTTCAATCTTTTATATAGAGAGTGAGAGGGGAGAGATGTGCTGTGTCTCAGAAAAAAACACCTTTTTTGTTTTACCATTTTTACATAATTTATTAAATTGCATATTTAATTTTGATTTATATGGGGATTCATTTAAAAAGCAAGCTTGCACTTTTATCTAAACGCACCCATAGCTAAAGTAGCAATATAACTATTGTCCAGAACAAAACAAGGAAACACATTGTCCTGAAGGAGTTAAATAAATAAATAAAATAAAAACAAACATGTTTAATGACCAAGACTATATAGTAGATGATAGCTGTTGACCACTCATTTCCCTCCCTCTCTTTCCCCATCATTTTTGGTAGAACAGTGGATTTAATAAAACAAGAGGAGCCTACACACCTTACCCTCCGGACTAAGATGTTGGATGCTGGAGTAATACTAATATACTAATAATAGTATTCAGTGGCGTCGCGACGGGGGTGCGGGGGGTGCGGACGTTACGTCACATCCGGTGACTGTGTTTCCCTCCTCCGTGCAGGAGGGAAGACTGCACGGACGAGGCGTCCTTCCGGGGACACGAAGCAGCAGCCATTCGGTAAGTGATGGGGAAGGGGGGAGGAGGGTGGTTGAAAACGAGCACTTTAATTGCACAATATTCCTGGTATCCGACTGGCACAATATTACTGGGCTCTGACTGGCACAATATTACTGGGCTCTGACTGGTACAATATTCCTGGTATCTGACTGGCACAATATTACTGGGCTCTGAGTGGCACAATATTACTGGGCTCTGAATGACACAATATTCCTGGTATCTGACTGGCACAATATTAGTGGTATCTGAATGACACAATATTCCTGGTATCTGACTGGCACAATATTACTGGGCTCTGACTGGCACAATATTACTGGGATCTTACTGGCACAATATTACTGGGATCTGACTGGCACAATATTACTGGTATCTGACTGACACAATATTACTGGGCTCTGAATGGCACAATATTACTGGTATCTGGCACAATATTACTGGGCTCTGAATGGCACAATATTACTGGCTTCTGAATGGTACAATATTACTGGGCTCTGAATGGAACAATATCACTGGCATCTGAATGGCACAATAATTATGGCATCTGAATGGCACAATATTACTGGTATTTGAATGGCACAATATTACTGGCATCTGAATGGCACAATATTCCTGGCATCTGAATGGCACAATATTACTGGTATTTGGTAAAATAATCCTGGTATCCAAATGGCACAATATTACTGGTATTTAGCAGAAAAGACTAAACCTGAAAGGAAAAGTCAATAAATATGGGATAATGAGCAACTGATCTAAACTTGAGCAAGAGTGTATATAGGTATACCACTTATTACCCGATATAAACGAAAAAAGGAAAGTGAACAACAGGGACTAGCCCAATGGACACACAAATACATTCCCAAGCTAACAAAAGTTAATAAAGAGCGGTAAATAAATAGGGATAAGTGAATAAATTAATAGATATAAATAGATATATATTCAAACAATAAATGAATAAATAAATGTGCAGAACTAATATGTGCGAAAGAAAAATGAATAAAAATATCTAATGTGAATAAAAAATAAAAATTGGCAAATCACATATCAATAAATTAAATACAAAAAACAAATAAATGTCGTAAGTGAAAAAGATGATATATAGTGAACAACAATACATTTCTAAAGAAAGTGAAAAAAATAAGCAAGCAAATAACACATATGATGCAGACAAAAAGGGAAAAAGGATAAATGAAATAGCTGCGATAAAACCAATGACATGTGTTGAAACAAAATGTGGCAAAATATCAAAATGCAATTACAAATGGCCAAATGTGGAGATCAAAGACTAGTTCTCATTTGATCCCTGATAGACATACTGACTACTCCCGAAATCGTTTATATTCAGAAGTGGTTAGCAAAAATAGAAGACATTCTTTCATTTCTTTCCAAACTAATTGTAATAACTTTTCTAATTCATATAGAGACAAGGCCATATCAAGAGAATATCAGAAACCATCAACCCGACCAACCCCTCGTTTTCAAATGAAATATAGTGCTCCTTCTCCTTCTTTTTTAGACAGGAGCCCACGTCTCCATATTCCACACCGATTTCGAGAACGAGACGTACTAATAGAAGGAAACAAACGAGGAAGAAGAGAAGATATAGAACCAAACAGGCCATCTCCACCCAGAAAGATCCTAACAAATTAGGTTACAATATTTTTAATAGACATGTGCATTCGTTTTCGGACGAATGCATTTTCGTCCGAAAATAGCATTTTCGTTCATTCGTCCGAAAAACGAATAACAAAAATGCTAAGCTAACGAAAGCCGAATGAACGAATGGCTAAAATGAATAGAGACTCTGTCTCTGTGTAGTGAAAGGCAATAGTACTATTACATTCATTACAAATGCCGAAAGTCTATAAACCGAACGTTCGGTTTATAGACTTTCATCTTATGGAATACATATAATCTTATTGCTATTCTATAATCCGAACGTTCGGCTTATAGAATAGCAATAGGATTACATGTATTCCATAAACCGAAAGCCTATAAACCGAACGTTCGGTTTATAGACTTTCGGCATTTGTAATGCATGTAATAGTACTATTGGCTTTCACTACACAGAGACAGAGTCTCCATTCATAAAATGAATGGATTCTCTGTCTCTGTGTAGTGAAAGGCAATAGGTTTATAGAATAGCAATAGGATTACATGTATTCCATAAGCCGAAAGTCTATAAACCGAACGTTCGGTTTATAGACTTTCGGCTTATAGAAAACATATAGTAGTATTGCCTTTCTATGAACCCATTCATAATTCTTATGAATGGGTTCATAGAAAGGCACTACTACTATGCGTTTTCTATAAGCCGAAAGTCTATAAACCGAAGGTCGTTCGGTTTATAGACTTTCGGTTTATAGAATACATAGAATTACATAGTAATTCTATGTATTCTATAAACCGAAAGTCTATAAACCGAACGACCTTCATAAGAATTCTGAATGGGTTCATAGAAAGTCACTACTACTATATGTTTTCTATAAGCCGAAAGTCTATAAACCGAAGGTCGTTCGGTTTATAGACTTTCGGTTTATAGAATACATAGAATTACATGTAATTCTATGTATTCTATAAACCGAAAGTCTATAAACTGAACGACCTTCGGTTTATAGACTTTTGGCTTATAGAAAACGTATAGTAGTAGTGCCTTTCTATGAACCCATTCATAAGAATTATGAATGGGTTCATAGAAAGGCAATACTACTAAACGTTTTCTATAAGCCGAAAGTCTATAAACCGAACGACCTTCGGTTTATAGACTTTCGGCTTATAAAAAACGTGTAGTACTATTGCCTTTCTATGAACCGAACGAGAGCCCCATTCATAAGAATTTCTTATGAATGGGGCTCTCGTTCGGTTTATAGAAAGCCAATAGTATTACACGTATTCTATAAAACGAACGAATAAAACGAAACGATACGAAAATAATGAACGAATTTCGTTCGAAACGAATGCAGTAATGAACGAAATTCGTTTTAGACTAAATAAATAACATTTTCGTCCGAATGGACGAAAACGAAATGAAAATGTTAGTTTTGCACAAACATCTAGTTTTTGATCTTTCGGATAATGAACTAGACAATAATGAACTATCATTGTTGGATAAAGGATTAAAATTTTCTCCCATGAATAGAACTTCTCCTTTTAATGCCTATATTGACTTACTTAAGTTTATTAGGAAACTCACTTTTTAGAAATATTTTCATGAGGATTCCAGAACAGTAGACACTAAGAAATCAATATTTGATTATGAACACACTCATTTACACCCTAAATCTGTTTTTTATCCGAAAGAAAATAAAGGCCCTTTTATCGAGACTGGTAGAACAGGATTTTAAGACTCTAAAACCAGTAGCTCACACTAAGGACAACCTCAATAAAAATGAGAGAGAAGCCTTAAAATCCCTTATGGAAAACAGATCCTTAACTATTTAAAACTGAATTGGGAGATTTACTGTTAGAAGGCCTATCACAAGGTATTCTACTCCAAAAGGAATATGAATTTATTTGAATAAAGTTCCCCAAGACCCCATTGTTTTATCAGTTACCCAAAATACATAAATCTGTGACCCAACCACCAGGCCGTCCAATTATATCAGGAATTAATTCACTTACAGCCAATCTGTCCCTCTATATAGATACATTTTTACAGCCAGAGGTACAGAAACTAAAATCTTATTTGAGAGATACCACTCAAGTTATCAACATCCTTAAAGATCTCACGTGGGAAAATGACTTTATTCTTGTTACCGTTGATGTCAGTTCCCTATATACGGTTATAGAACATCTTCAAGGATGTGAGTCTATTCAATATTCTTTGGCCAAATATTCTGACCTACATAATAGTCAGATTGAGTTTTTGGTCATATGTGTGGCTTTTATTCTCTCTCACAATACCTTCTGGTTTGAGGACAGCCACTACATTCAGCTTGAGGGAACAGCCATGTGTACCAGGTTCGCACCGAGCTCTGCCAACTTATTCATGGGCAAGTGGGAGGACGAATTCATCTGGGAGAATTGCCCTTTCGGTACGAACCTGGTACTCTGGCGTAGATACATTGACGATTGCTTGTTTGTATGGTGGGGCGATGATGTCTCATTGGAGAGTTTTCTGGTCTATCTTAATAATAATCCTTACAATTTGAAATTCACTCATAAAAGTTCTCCCACTTCTATAGAATTTTTAGATCTGGAGATTTATATTAAGGACACCCATATTCAAACTAAGACTTTTAGAAAACCAGTGGATTTTAATGGCTATATTCCATTTGATAGCCACCATAATATTCCCTGGTTAAGTAATATCCCTTATGGCCAGTTTAGGCGAATCAAACGCAACCGGTATTCGATGCATATTTGGCTCTAATGGAACAGCAATTTAGGAAGAAATGATACAAACCACAGCTCCTTAAAATTGCCCAGGATAAAGTACACAAATTGTCATGAGAGGACACTTTGATCATGCGACCACAAAATATCCAAGAACAAACACCCAATAATGACATTCTATTTATTACTGAATACAGAGATCAATCTCTCACCATTAAGAATATAATTAGAAAACATTGGAATGTTTTAAAGCGTGATCCTGTCCTTGGAGGAATCATTACTCCTAGCCCTAAAGAAGTGTTCTCTAGAGCACCTAATTTACAACTTATGTTGGCACCAACAGACATAAAACAAACTCACAATATTCCAAACATGTTTAATCTGTCTCCTGGTTTCTACAAATGTGGTAAATGTATGGGTTGCAAGAACAATATAAATATACGAAAACATCAGGCTACTTTTAGTAACACTTCTAATCAAAGATCTTTTAAGATCAAACAGGTCTTAACTTGTAGAACCAAGGGAGTCATCTATTGTGCCAAATGTCCTTGTCATAAGTTGTATATAGGTAGAACTCTAAGGTCCTTAAGTGTCAGAATGTCAGAACATCTTAGGAACATTACTACAGGTCTAACTACCAATGGTTTGTCCAATCACTTTTTATGTTATCATGGTAAAGACACAACTGGTTTAACCTTTTCAGCTATTGATCTAGTCAAAAACAATTGGAGAGGTGGCAATTTTGGTGACCAGCTAGATAGACACGAGGCTAGGTGGATTTATAAACTTGACACCTTGCATCCTCATGGTCTTAATTTAGATTTTGAGCTTAAAGCATTTACTAAAGATTCATAATTAGCTGCTCCTCATTACTACTGCCTTCCTTCTTTGTTCATTTTTCTGTGTGTTTTTGTGTTCATTTATAGCTTTTCTTCTTTATTTATTTCTGTGTCCATTTTTACTTTAATTTAATTTGATTTCATTTTATTTTATTTTATTTCATATATTCTATTCAATAAATTTATCAATACTAGCAATATATTTGATATTATGTGTTATATATTTTTTATATATGTTATCATTTATTATGGCTCTATTAAATGTTATTTATATTTATTTTATATTGTTATTATTTTCCCCTTTTTTTGTATCTATGAAACTATATTCTGTGCCCTCACTCTCACATATTTATATACATTGTTGATTTTGTGATTGTTTGGGCTATAAACTGTCATATTGTGTATTTTATTTTTTGCAGTTGTAGAAAGATATATATATATATATATATATATATATATATATATATATATATGTCTTTATGTGTATCTTTTTTGGTATATCAATTATTAATTGTTAATTTTTATGCATACATTGTTCTTTATGCTCTTTAATATAATATAATAAAGATTTAAAGACTTTTTTAATATATATTTTCTAATACATTTTTAATATATTGATTAGAGACAGGCAATTATCTGAGGTTCGACTTTGCACAAATTATACAAATTATATAATTATGCCATTTTGTAGCCTATTATTAGTATTGCTATTTCTATTTTCTATCTTTTCTTGTTATTGCTATTGTCATTTATATTGCTATTTAGTGTTGTTTGTGGGTTTACGTGATTTCCCCTTATTAGTTGTTAATTACATGCTCAATCCACTTAGATGGGACTTATAGGCGTGGAAATATAAGACAGCAGCCTGCTAAGCAACTCCCATCACCCCTGATGAAGTAACGTGGTCAGTTACGAAACGTTTTTTCTACGGACTCATTAATTTCTGACTCTGCTTGTGGACTCTGTCTCCCGATATTTGCAGAGGTACTCCAGCCGGCTTTCTTAAAACATCCCGAAGCTCCGTTTTTTTCCATTTATACTTCAGAGCAAGACATTTTTTTTCCGGATATAAAGATGTGTTGATTGATTTTATTTAACATCTTCAAGACCTTGTTTCTGGACTTTATTCATTATTACACCCGTCTTTGCAAATGTTTATTTACTGCTCTTGCTACATTTGATATTTTGCCACATTTTGTTTCAACACATGTCATTGGTTTTATTGCAGCTATTTCATTTATCCTTTTTCCCTTTTTGTCTGCATCATATGTGTTATTTGCTTGCTTATTTTTTTCACTTTCTTTAGAAATGTATTGTTGTTCACTATATATCATCTTTTTCACTTACGACATTTATTTGTTTTTTGTATTTAATTTATTGATATGTGATTTGCCAATTTTTATTTTTTATTCACATTAGATATGTTTATTCATTTTTCTTTGGCACATATTAGTTCTGCACATTTATTTATTCATTTATTGTTTCAATATATATCTTTTTATATCTATTCATTTATTCATTTATCCCTATTTATTTACCGCTCTTTATTACTGGTATTTGAATGGCACAATATTCCTGGTATTTGATTGGCACAATATTCCTGGTATCTGAATGGCACAATATTACTGGTATTTGAATGGCACAATATTACTGGTATTTGAATGGCACAACATTACTGGTATCTGAATCGCACAATATTACTGGCATATGAATGGCACAATAATACTGGCATCTTAATGGCACAATGGTATTGGCATCTGAATGGCACAATAATACTGGCATATTAATGGGTAAATTGGCTGTGGCTTATTAATGACAAAATGATACTGGCATATAATTGGGCAAATTGGCTGTTACAGAGAGAGAGAGATGTCTGTATGTATATATTTGTACAATTGTCACCTCGTGGGGCTCCTGTGTGTTGCATAAATAATGGCGGGCGCTTGTGTGTGGCGTATTTATTGGGCCCCATGTGTGGCATAATTAAGGGACTCTTTTGTGTGGCATAATTATGGGGCACCTGTGTGTTTGTGGCATAATTATGGGGCACCTGTTTGTGTGTGGCATAATTAATTGGGCAGAGGTGTGGCATAATTTATGGGGCTCCTTAGTGTGTCATAGTTAATAGGCCATCTAACTGGCATTACTAAGGAATCTGTTTGGCATTGTATTGTAGGAAATCCAGGGGGGTGACACCATGAGTTCCCTCATCGGGTGACACCAACCCTAGTGATGCCTCTGGAAAGGGGGACCAACTACATATTAATGTATATGAATTTATAATACAACATCATAAAAGTCCTTGTTGGTGTAATGGTCAGGTGTCCCAATACATTTGTATTTATTGTGTATGTATGGGCATGTTTAGATATTCTGTAGAGGGACCTAGACATACACCAAGAAATAAATATACTTCCATTACTATGTGTATCTGTTTTATACATGGGAACTTTCCAGTATGAAAAGCTGATCAGATATCAAGTACATATCAAATATAAATGGAGTATTGCGTAATTCCTTATTCAATAATGCTAACATATGCATAAAACTCACAGTTGATGTACAAAATTTCAAATATCCTATTTTCCTGTTCTCTAACCTCCAGTATGTGTGATAACAATATGTTGCCAATCAAAGTAAGCTCTCTGAGTATGTATTCTTTTCTGGTTTCAATCAAGTATTGATCAGTGAATATTATATATAACAATTCAAAGGAAGTATCATATTTTCTACAAACGAGCAAAAATGTATAATTTTTGAGTACAAAATAAGTATAGTAGACAGAACACATCTGAATAAAGTTACCTTAGGTTACACCAAGCCAAATGAAATTACCAGAGGATTTGTTGTATTAAAGAGTGTAATAGACAACCTAAAATTTGACCTTCTGAATTCTATTATAGATATTGAGACTTTGGTCTGACTGCATTTGTAAAATAAGTTATTCACCTTCAAAGGTTAAAGCTGTTAGGAAAATGATAAGTAAAATGCCCCCACTCTGTAGGTCATGAAACTTTTTTTTTTTCAATAATGTATAGTGTCCATATTAGCATGAATATTAGAAGCACAATTTCAGGTGTGTTATTAATTTTAAAAAGTAGACCAATATCAACTCTAAATTTTAAAAAAATGACATTGAAAACTGCATTACACATGCAATGATGTAATAACAAGATTTGACCTTAACGTTAAGATTACAACATTTGAAAATCTAATGTTTTTTTCTGTTTAATGTGAAGTTCTTGTTTTGATTTAGAAAAATGCTTTACATTTTACTCTTGATTAGTTAAGTAGCTGCAAATTCCTGTGAACTTATTACTTCACAGAGAGCTGGTGGATGAATGACACAGTCTATGATTAGAATTGATACAGTTTAAAACACCAAGGGTATTGGGTAGGAATATAGATAATATGAACATAAGACAAAATCAAGAAATAAAAATAGATTTTGTAGGAATTTGGGCTGAACAATTATCAGCTTCTGTCAAATTCTGTTTCTATTTAACTCATCCCCAGACTGTTTGATCTAGAGCCAAACATTTCTTTTAAACTTGTCAAATTTGCTAGTTTGGCTTTATGAAAGTTTCACATAATTATCAATATCCAAAATGTCAGTAATTTTTACTATTATCATAGCTCAAATAACCAAAGGGCTATACAAATAATTGTGCATATTCTATATAAAACGTAGATTTTATCCATGTCATGAGCAAGCAAATTAAGTTTATCACACAGATCTCCATATATAAATAATTTAGCTCCACAAAGACTGAAATGATAAGGTTGCTGGGCAGAGTGTTCATCCCTTTGTTTCAGTATTTATAATTTCTTTGCACTATTGTATTTTTCATAGTCATATGATGGTGTTTAAATAAAAAAAGATGATGAGACCATGTAATAACTGTTTATTATTTTTCATACAATGTCACCTGTAATAAATATGCTCCCTTTTTTGGTTACTGTTAAAACTACACAGCATGTGTAATGTAGACTGCTAACAAAAAAAAAATGTCTGCTCTGGCACTACGTACAAATCACTACACAGTACTATAATGAATATAACCTAATCAAATAGGCAATATGGACATTTACCAAGGCACCACCATCAAAGTGGGGTCCAAAATCCAGTATGTTTTAGAGTGGAAAAAAGGTTGGTTTAATTAGTTCCCTTTGAGCCTTTCCCTTGGTTGATGTCATATTTGTTTGTGTATAAATATCTGTGCTGTTTTCAAATAAATGCTCATTCCTGTTCCACTCCTATACTGGTGTGTGTCCATTCCTGCAGCAGAGCCTTTGGACCTGTCAGCACTGCACTTATTACTTGGCAGCCTTTGTAAAGGCTGCACTTGAAGGCAAAGGAGTCGATACCTGCCTCCCTCTCCAGTGGGTAGAGGAGTGCCCTGGCTTTGGTCACAGTATGCTACAAGCTACCGCCCCTTCACCCTTACTTGGCAAAATTCCACTAATGAGCCCAGCATCCTGGGGGAGATATAGTCACTAACTTGTCTCTGCAACGTTGCCCTTCAGGATGATACATCTAGGGGAGAGGCTGCTCTAGGGTTCCATATCATCACAGGTAGCACAAATATTTATTTGCTAAGGCTTGGAAATAAGTAAGCTAAAGATCCATTGTCTGAAGTTTCATTTGGAGGAAAAATGTTGGAAAGGGAATATGAGGAGGTGAAATAGTTTAAGTTTATTTTAATGATAGTTCTTTTCAATAACAGTATGTTATTTTTGTAAATGTAGGTGTAATTGAGAGAAGCCCACTATTATTTTTTATTTTTTGTACAAGAGCTACAAGTCCTGTGAAGGACAAATATAGAAATGGTTCTTGAGAAATCAAATTAAAAGATATTATATGCCAGGGACCTTCAAAATAGATTTGAAATAGTTAAAATGGGTTATCTACTAAATTAGAAAATGAACAATGGTGGCTTATAAAGAATTTTGAAAATTAGGTGACTATAAAAGGTTTAAAAAAGTCAAATTGTAAAGTGGTTTAGATGCCTTAATGAAAGCATACACGTGCCGAAACCCAGGAACCTTCAAATCTTCAGTCTATCCATATCTCAACTGATCTACTTCACCTTATGAGTGGTTCAGAGAGAAAACTGAAATTATTCCTTTTACAACCAAGTCTACAAGCAGAAATATTAGGAAGGTAAAGGCTAAGTCAGGGAAATCTTTACTGATTGTTCATTGTGAGATTTGAACAATCTATGACACCTGTAAACAATGAATTACTTGCCCATGCTTGAAAAGGTTTAACAGAAGTCACATGAGCTTCCAGACAATCAGTTGCTTATGGACTCGGCGTAGTAGGAGCTAAAATAACAAAATCATGCTTTACTACTTCCACACCCTGTACATTTTTTTGAGCTGGCAGAATGCCATTGTCTTTCTCTCTACCGGGTTTGAATTTCCCCCCATAAACTATGACAATATTCTTTCCTTCACATATCTTTCTTTATTACCATTGCAAAATATTTTAGAATTACTCTGAATAACCCTATAATATCTGTCTTGGAGTGGGGCATCATTGGTTAAATTACTCAGGGACTGTACCCACCTAGTATAGTCTTTATTGTCTCATCTTACACTTTCCCTCTTTAACTATCAATTTTTCTATTATTATTATTTTATTTTATGTATATATTTTATTTTCTATTATTTTCAGCAAACCGTTCACTAGATACATATTTGATAGGCAGTCCTGTAGAAATGTCTATCAAAAACTGCATAAGCAAAAACGTGGTAGTTCCTATATTTTTCTTTTACAATATTATAATAATGTCATAATCTCAAATTTTGAATGTTTCCATAGCACTCTTTCCTTGGACTTATCTAATGTGTCAGTGATCAGATTACATGCTTTGGTCAACTGATTAGCACAATTTATATATTTTTTTAAAAAAAGAGTTGAAAGTGGAAATAACAACTTTCTTCACCACACTGCTATCAAATCTAGCAAGAAAACCAACAATCTCTACTGTCTAAAGCTTGTGCTTTCCATATATATTTAAATTATCTTCCAGTACATCAATCAACTTACTCTTAACCCATTCACTACTTATCTACTTAACTTTTGACCAATCTCATTGTTTTAGCGATCCCCACAGTATATCGGTTTCAACTCCCAGATTAGTTGCCTGTATCTGCACTTTTTATATAATTAATACCATATTAAGTTCATCTATGACACAAATTCAAGTACCATTTATTTTTATTGTCTTTAGATCTTTTATTATACTTGCCAATGTTGCTTTACATTTCCTTCTTTTTCTTCAGCAATATTTAAAAAGGTATAATTTTATCTTCTGATTTATGTTTTTGCTAGTGGAATATCAAATGTAACCAATCCCTCTTCTGCTAAAAACTTTTGAAGAGATTTAACAGTTTTACTTGGGTCTGTATTTGAGGGTCTAACAACACACATGCTTTGCAGCTGCTTCAGTAAACTATTCTTTCTTTGCCTCCATGTCAAATAGACATAGCAATCACCATTTTTTTTTTTTACACTGACACAAATTAACCATTGTTTTGCCGGTTTCAAGAAAATATTTTGATAAAAATACAAATATTTGACTTTTATTTTTAAACACACACACACATTGCTTTGCTCAATATTTATTATACTGTATAACAAGTTCAACAAACAATCATCTCAAATATTTTCAGGATTAACCCTTTTTACAGAGAGATTCTTGTTACTTTTTGCAGGAGTCTTTTGCAGCCACTCCATGACTGAATATTTATCAAACACAGTGTATTAGAGTATTTCTACAGAAAACAAAACAAATATCCCGTTTACACTATTGTGACTTCCAGCAGAGCACGCCTTCTCCTGGTACAATTTTTTTTTTCTTTATTTAAAAAAAAACATAATTGATTTTTCTGGACTTAAACTAATCATTGGTGTTTAAAAAGTTCTGCAAACTTATACATTATGGACAATGCCAAAGACATTAATTATCCAGATCGTCACCATAGCATAATAT
This sequence comes from Pelodytes ibericus, assembly GCA_036172795.1. Lineage (NCBI taxonomy): Eukaryota > Metazoa > Chordata > Amphibia > Anura > Pelodytidae > Pelodytes > Pelodytes ibericus. The sequence goes on along the minus strand of CM069858.1, from coordinate 101,224,222 downwards.
ATTATTTAAACTACCATTTAAAGTATATGTTGCTTTGTTATTATTTTTCTAATAATGCATAACTTTACATTTATATATACTGAACCTCATTTCCGACTTAATTGCCCAGTCCCCCACTTCAACTCTTCTTGTAAAGAACAAACATCAAGTCTAGTCTGTATTACCTAACCTAATTTTGTGTAACCTAAGCAAACACTAAGACATGGATCTCAACACAACTTGGGAGATAATTAATAAACAAATTAAAAAGAAGTGGGCATAAAACAGGCCCCTGAGATACTCCTCTTAATACCTGGTCCAATTTGAGGATTTTCTATTTACAACAACCCTCGGCATTCTGTCTTTTAGCCAATTTTCAATCTAAATAAATACATTTGTCCCCAAACCTATTTCTCTCAATTTGTAGAGTAATCTTTTGTGTGACTCAAATGCTTTAGCAAAGTCTAAATTGATAACATCAACTGCCACACCCAGATCTATATTTTTACTGACTTCTTCATAGAATGTTATCAAGTTTGTTTGACAAGATCTGTCTTTCACAAAACCATGCTGACTTTTACTAATTATATTCTGATTCAAGATGTATTCTTGAGTGTATACATTTAGCAATCCTTCAAATAATTTCCCCTCTACAGATGTCAAGTTCACTGGCCTATAATTATTCCGCAGAGAGTTTGATCCATTTTTAAATATTGGAATGCCATTGCCTTTCTCCAGTCTTTTGGCACTATACCTGAACTGAAAGAATCCCTAAAGATCATAAATAGTGGTTTGGCCAGAATTATGCTTAACTCACTAAGGACGTTTGGGTGTATACCATCAAATTGATTGTTAAAGATTTCACATTAAGCTCATGATATTGATTGTTTATAAGTAACTATCAAACGTATGTATATATGAGAGTGTTATCACTTTTATCCATCTACCTCTCCAGCTGGGCTTGGCTTATTTTTTGTTTACAAAAAAGACAGATCACTCCAACTTTGCATTGAATTACAGGCTCTTAATAAGATTACCATTAACACAGATACTACCCCTGATACCCAAACAGTTTGACCATATAAAAAGGCCTCAATATTTACTAAACTTTACTTATGTGGGGCATATAACCAGATCAGCATCAGACAGGGGCTTGAGTGGAAGACTGCTTTTAACACACATATGGGGCATTGTACCCTTTAGTCTATGCAATGCCCCACCAGTCTTCCAGGAATTTGTGAATGATATATTCCAAGACCTTCTAAATCAATGTGTTATTATTTATCTTGATGTTGTAGTCATCCACTCCTCTGACCTCGCATCCTGTAGAAAACATGTTAAAATCAGAAACTTAGAGAAAATCACCTATTTGCTAAATTATTTCTCCCCTTACAGCTTGCACTAAACAAGGAGCTAACTGCAAACACTGGTAAGAAGCTGCTGTATCTGCTTTCTCTGCCATCAAATAATCTTTCTCTTCTGCTCCAGTCCTGGCTCAACCTGACCCTTTTAAGCCCTTGAGGTCTGAATCCCCGTCAGGCTTGTTGGTAATTGGTTCTGCCAGATTTAACTTTATTTTATATTACCACCCTGGTACTAAGAATACTAAGTGTGATGTCTTGTCATAACAATTTATGGATCCTCTTTCCTCTCCACCTGAATGCATTGTCTTTCCCTCTAAGATTTTTGCCTCATTTACCCTTGATATCTCCTCTACTCTCTTGGACATAATTGTGCCCAATCCTCTTTTCCTGTGTGTGAAACTGACACTTATTTTGTTCCAGAATCTGCAAATTTTGATTTGTTGCATCTTGAATCTCCCTTGATACTTGCAAACCCTTCTGTAAATTCCCCTCAGGTTTGTTACACTCTCTTCTTGTTCCTGGTCGCCAATGTTGCTATGGATTTTGCAGTGCATTTACCTCCTTCAAACGGACACACTACCATGCTTGTGGTTTTTGGCAGATTTTCCAAGCAGGCCCACGTTGTTCTGCTACATAATATACTTTTTGCCTCTGAGTTGGCTACACCTTTTACTTGTCAGCTTGTCTGTCTCCAAAGTTTTACAGGACAGATAATTTCTGATAGAGGTATACAGTTTGTCTCAAGGTTTTGGAAGTCTAGCTTCAGTTTGGGTATTTCCCTTGCCTTCTCATCTGCTTATTATCCTTAGATGTATGCATAACTCATAATTCTAACCAGTCCATGGAACAATTTTTACATATTTTGTATCTGACCATCAATCTGTTTAGTGCCACTTGCTGGCTTGGGGCAAAAAAATGCTGTCATTTTGAATTTCACATGCTCTCTCTCCCTGCTTCATTTTCTGATGTGAGTTTCTTCTCCCTGGATCACCACTTGACCCAGTCACACACATTATGGACCTCTGGCCAAACTAACATTCGTTCTGCAAGTCATTGTCAAGAAACCAAGGCCAATCAACACATTGATCAGGTCTTTCTTTTGCTGTGGGTGACAGGGTATCATTGTCTGACAAGAACATTCATCTGAAAGTTCCTTCCATGAAACTGGCCCCTCATTATATTGAGCCTTGCCACATCCCATCTGTGTTTCATGTTTCCTTAATCGAACCGTTTTTTTTTTTTAAATCATCACACCTGACTTATTCATGGCACAAAAAGCAAACACGGTACCTCCGAAAATGTACTCGCACAGTTGAGCAATGTTTAGGAAAGCATGCTGCATGGAGGTAGACAATCTGTTCTCCAGCTCGAGATCTACTAGTTGTGTACTAGATCCCATCCCCTCTCACCTTATATCCTCCCCCTAGAACTCCCTTCCACAGAGCATCAAGCTCTCTCCTACCTTTTTAAACTTTAAAAAGTCCCTCAAAACTCATCTCTTTAAAGAATTTTACTGCCCATCCCACTAGTAACATAGTAACATAGTAACATAGTAACATAGTAATTTAGGTTGAAAAAAGACACAAGTCCATCAAGTTCAACCCTTCTACCTATCATTACAGCTTTTGATCCAAAAGAAGGCAAAAAAAACCCCTAAGGAAGCTATTTCGAATTTTGCCTCCTGGGGGAAAAAATTCCTTCTTGACTCCAAGAGGCAATCAGATTTCTCCTTGGATCAATAAGCTCTTTTATTAATGCTTATTCTATTATTAATAGCCCTTTATGTTCTGCTTTCCTAAAAAAACATCCAAACCATTTTTAAATGCATCTATTGTGGTTGCTAGCACTACCTCTCTTGGCAGTGAGTTCCATAACTTTATTGTCCTAAACGTAAAGAATCCCTTCCTTTGCTGTCTATGAAATCTTTGCTCTTCCAGTCTGAGGGGGTGACCTCTTGTTCTTTGTACCTTTCTGTTAATGAACAGGTCACTGGAGAGCTCTTTATATTGGCCCTGCAAATATTTATATAATGTTATCATATCCCCTCTGAGACGCCTTTTTTCTAACGTATATAAATTCAATTTTTTAAGTCTCTCTTCATAACTAAGATCCTCCAAACCCCTTATTAATTTTGTAGCTCTCCTTTGCACTTTTTCTAGTTCCTTAATATCCTTTTTAAGGACTGGTGCCCAGAACTGTACTGCATATTCAAGGTGAGGTCTTACCATTGATTTGTAAAGAGGCAAGATGATATCCTCCTCCCGTGAATCTATACCTCGTTTTATACATGCCAATATCTTATTGGCCCTTGCAGCTGCTGACTGGCATTGGGCACTGTTGCCAAGTTTGTTGTCTATAATTATTCCTAAATCCTTTTCATTAGTAGTTTTTCCCAGGGAAAAACCATTTAACGTATATGTTGCTTTGTTATTATTTTTCCCATAATGCATAACTTTACATTTGTCTATATTGAACCTCATTTGCCACTTTACTGCCCAGTCCCCCACTCTGTCCAAATCTTCCTGTAAAGAAAAAACATCAAGATTAGTCTTTATTGCCTTACCTAATTTAGTGTCGTCCGCAAACACGGAGACATGGCTCTCAGCACAATGTGGCAGATCATTAATAAACAAATTAAAAAGAAGAGGGCCCAAAACAGACCCCTGAGGTACTCCGCTTAATACCCTTGTCCAATTTGAGAATTTTCCATTTACAACAACCCTTTGTGTTGTATCTTTTAGCCAATTTTCAATCAACATACACACATTTGCCCCCAAACCTATTTCTCTCAATTTGTAGAGTAACCTTTTGTGTGGAACTGTATCAAATGCTTTCGCAAAATCCAAATAGATCACATCAACTGCCACACCTAGATCTATATTTTTACTGACTTCTTCATAGAATGTTATTAAGTTTGTTTGACAAGACCTGTCTTTCACAAAACCATGTTGACTTTTACTAATTATATTCTGGTTCAAGATGTATTCTTGAGTGTATACCTTTAGCAATCCTTCAAATAGTTTCCCCACTACAGATGTCAAGCTCTAGAACTAGAACTAGAATACTGTTTCACTGTTCACTTCCTTATGTGTTTGATGTACTCCATTCCCTCTAGATTGTATGCTTGGAAACAGAGCTCTCTGCCTCATGTACCAGTCTATTATAGTTGGTCTAAGTTAGTATGCCGTTCCCTTCTATGCTCTGTACTTAGCACTACGTAAATGATTGGCACTATATAGATAAATGTTAATGTAATGTAATGTTATTCCTGACAGGCATTGAACTACCTAATTACCATATCAAAGGCTAAAACTTGTCCCCTTGTAAATAATGATCTTGGTCACATGACCCCAGTCACCATATTAGTTTGATGACAGAATTTTACCCCATTAGTGAATTCCCAAGAAGGAAATTGGCAACTCCAGATGCTCTTGCGGCTCCTTGCACTATTTTAGTTGACAAGGAAGAGAGATCCTGGGTGCCAATGTGGGATGTCCATGCTCATGCTTTAGTGAAATGGTTTCAGAAACAGTTTTCTAATAAGTCTTACGGCTCATGTACTTTTGATGGTTTTTGATTGGGGAGTGTACCAATGAACTAAATAAATACGCAAAGTAGTTAAATAAGAATGTCTGAAATATGAATGTAACTATTTCAACAATTGTTTTTTTGGACCTTAAACGGTATACAGACTTATATACTTGGGATATTTGTTCAGTATCATATTGGAAACCCACAGCATGTCATTAGATGCCAGTATACTAAATGCCTCATGTTGCCACACTCAACATTATGTGAATAATATACCAACATGAGACTTTTTAAATGAAAACACAATTGCTCTAACTCAATAGAGTTTGAACATAATGCAGATTATCTGATTAAACTGTCAATAATATGGGGATATAGGCAAGAATCATTCTTATGTATAGTTAGAAACAGGAATAGAGTCGGCAACTAAAAGGATAAGGAAGTATCTAAATTATATCATTAAACAAGTTAACACTTCAGTCAACAGGCATGTTCAAGAATGCTATTTGGGTAATCTAAAGTTTTTAACGTTCAAGTTGTGGAACCCGTAAAATGCACTTCTAGAGGAAATAGTATATTTAGAAAACACTGTTGCACGGAAACATATTGGATTTTTATGTTAGGTGCAAGGAAGCCATCTGCTTTAAATACTGAACACGATATTTCTTGATTTTTTTTTTACATTTTTAACCCCTTCATGACCAGACTGTTTTTGGAATGTTGTGCGTTAATGACCGTGGCTGTTTTTACACTTCTGAGGTGTTTGTGTTTAGCTGTAATTTTATTCTTTGTTATTTGCTGTACCAACACATAGTATATATTGTTTTTTTCAGGACAAGAAGGGCTTTCTTTTGATGCCATTATTTTGTTTATATCATTTATATTGTTATCAAAAAAATAGAAAAATATGTTGAAAAATGTATAAAAAAACACTTTTCCTGACTTTTATTTGTAAATCTTTTACTAAGCTACAAAAGCAAATAAAAAAACCTGCTAATTAGATTCTAATATTGGTTCTGAGTTTAGACATACCCAATGTTTATATGTTTTTTTTCTTTTTTTTAATGTTGTATTGTAATAAATACAAGTAGCACATAGCTGTTTCAAAACCATTTTTTCCAAAATTTGTTACTGACATTGTAACATCGATATTAGACATGCATTGCTGAATCAGCCCCGCATGTACACATTTTTTTTAAAGTAGACATCCCAGGGTAGTCAAATTGGGGTATTTTGACACTTTTCATGCAGTAATTTTCCCACCAATCTTTGACAAGTTTTGGAGTAGTCATTTTTTTGTGTTTTTTTCCACACACTCTTTGTATTTAGGTAAGAATTTAAAGGGGTTGTTCTGTTTTTTTTTTGCCAAACAACACCCCAATATATGTTAAGCAACTTCCCCTGAGTATAGCGGTACCCCACATGTATAGGTTTGCTATTGTTATGTGGCAGGTAAAGGGACAAATTTAGGATACGGTCATTGTAGCTTTAAAACATGTATTTATTATGTAATGCTTGTGACTACATTTCCTATCATGCTCAGCCAGCCAAAAGTGACCGTAGCATCATAGGGAATGTCCTGGACCGTCATTGGTCACGAAGGGAGTTTTTCCTCATGACGGTCCAGGACCATCATTGGTCACGAAGGGGTTAATCTTAACTAGAGTGTATTTTGGTCCCACATTGGGTAAAATACAATATTTGAAGGATGTAATAAATGCTCACACAGAGCTTTAAGTAATTTTTTTGTAATACATACTTTTTGGTGTGTGTATATTATTAACCCCTTCATGACCAGACTGTTTTTGGAATGTTGTGCGTTAGTGACCGAGGCTGTTTTAACACTTCTGAGGTGTTTGTGTTTAGCTTTAATTTTCTTCTTTGTCAGTTGCTGTACCCACACATATTATATATTGTTTTTTTCAGGACAAGAAGGGCTTTCTTTTCATGACATTATTTTGTTCATATCATTTACTGTATTGTGTAAAAATTAGTAAAATATGGTTAAAATTTAAAAAAATAAACACTTTTCCTGACTTTTCTTTGTAAATTATTTTACTAAGCTTCAAAAGCTAATGAAAAAACGTGCTAAATAGATTCGACTATAGGTCCTGAGTTCAGAAATACCCAATGTTTATATGTTTTTTTCCTTTTTTTGCATGTTTTAGGTTAATAAATACAAGTAGCATTTAGCTGTTTCAAAACCATTTTTTTTAAAATTAGCGTTAGTGACACTGTAACACCGATATCTGATATAAATCACTGAATAACCCCCCACATGTACACATTTTTATAAAGTAGACATCCCAGGGCATTCAACTTGGGGTAATTTGACACTTTTCACTCTGTCATTTTACCACCAATCTTTGACAAGTTTTGGCGTAGTAATTTTGTGTGTGTTTTATTTCCACACACTTTGAAACTTAGGTAGGAATTTAAAGGGACTGTTCTATTTTATTGCCAAACAAAACCCCAATATATGTTCAGCAACTTCCCCTGAGTATAGCGGTACCCCACATGTATAGGTCTGCTAGGTTTATGTGGCAGGTACAGGGCAAAATTTAGGATATGGTTATTGCAGCTTTAAAACGTGTATTTATTATGTAATACTTGTGACTACATTTCCTATCATGCTCAGCCAGCCAAAAGCTACCGTAGCAGAATAGGAAATGTAGTCTATAGTAGGAAGCACCGATTTTTGCTATCCTTGCTATCCTGCGGCAGCATGGATCAAATATCCAGCTGCTGCGGGCCCCTATCTACTGCTGGGGGCCAATGCAAAGCACTGGCCCCACTAGCAGTCTTTTTCTTTTAAATAAAATATCCCTAGAGGACCACAGACAGACATAACATGTCATTGGTCCTCTACGGAACAACTTCTTATTTGTATACAATTTATTATTATTATTTTAAATTTTTTAATTTATTTAATTTTTTATTGTTTTACATTTTTTTTATTTTTATTTGACTCTAACCTTAGCCCTTTGGTTAGGGTTAGTACAAACCCTAATTCTAACTCTAGGATTAGGGTTTTGATGAACTCTAACCCTAACCCAAGAGTTAGGATTAGCACAATAGGAAAAAAAAAACTTAAAAAAAACAAACTTTTTTTTTTTAATTAAAAAAATCCTGTGGGGGGGGGGGGGCTGGTTATTACTGGGGGGGACCAGGGGGAGACTTCACACATTATATTTAGTCTCTCTCTGCCCCACGATCACCGTGGAGCAGGGAGAGACTATAGCTGTCAAAGCAGGCACCTGCTTTGACAGCTATTAACATCCGGGCGCTGTGATTGGCTGTCACAGTGCCCGGATGTTTAAGGGGGGTCCTCAACCGGCATGGCTGAAGTGTCTCGGTACCGAGACACTTAGCCATGCCGTTGGTAGCGCGATCGCGGTATGCCAGCGTGCATACCGCGATCAGACCTGCATGACGGTCCTGGACTGTCATCGGTCACTAAGGGAGTTTTTCCCCATGACGGTCCAGGACCGTCATCGGTCGCGAAGGGGTTAATGTTATTATCAGATTCTTGTTTATTTATGGCCATTTATGGATCATATACGTTTTTGGCCTTTTTGTTGTTGGAACAAAGAAATGCAATAAAAATATAATAAGGGTTCAATAGAATTTTCTGACTGACTAGTTTTCTATTTCAACCCTTTGTGACAGAAATATTTTGTTGTTCTGCAGTGTTTGTATTCCTGCACAATATTACTTTCTTTAGATATCATTATTTTGATTAAAACAAAAACAATATTATGGAATATTAAAAAAATACTTTCTGATTTGTACTTTTACACCTCTAAAAAAAGCTGCTAAATAGAGTTTAATATTTGTCCTGAGTTTGGAAATACCCAATGTTTTCAATTGTTTTGTTTTAATTTTTTTGCCTGTTGCAAGGCAATAAGTAAAAGTAGCAAATTGCTTTTTGATAATCTTTTTTTTCAGAATTTCCAATAATGACATGGTTTCCCCAACCCTTGCCCAAGTAAAAAAGCTTTTATTTTTAATAGGAGGGTGAATGCACTTGCCACGGTGTCACACTGCCCTGCAGCACTTATTACACAGTACTTTCATGACATGGTCTCCTTAATCCTGAATTCACCTGCCACAGTATCCATTTGCCCATACAGATACACACAGGGTCATACATAGACACACATGTGCACTCACATACATAGTGACACACTTAGTCACATGCACATATGGACAGCCACATGCACACACAGTCAGGCATGCACATACACACAGTCTCATACACAGTGACACACAGTCATGGTATTTTAATACATTTCACACTATGGGGTACAAAATGGACTCGTAGTCTGATATTAAGAAGAACCTCTAAATGACCTCTGTTTTTCAGTCTTCTGTTTTGTTACTTAGCATCATTGTCCTACCTCCAGTGATGTTTGGGTAAGACTTTAAGAAGACAATGGGTCAATTTAAGTTAGCTAGCTTGTTAAGCAGAGGTCTATTTTATGATGAGAAACTCAAATAGCCTGGCCATCCTGAGAGAGCTCTGTGTGAGAAGTGGAAATGGGCTTATACCCTTCTACAAAGAGCATTAAAAGAAGGCATTTTAAATAGAGAAGAATACCTATATATATATATATATATATATATATATGTATATATATATATATATATATATATATATATATATATATATATATATATGTATATTAGACATGTGCAAAACTAAAATTTTCGTTTCGTTTTCGAAATGTTATTTATTTAGTCTAAAACGAATTTCGTTCATTAATGCATTCGTTTCAGACGAAATTTGTTCATTATTTTCGTTTCGTTCATTTTTATTCGTTCGTTTTAGAGAATACAATGTAATACTATTGGCTTTCTATAAACGGAACGAGAGCCCCATTCATAAGAAATGCCCACAGCCTATAAACCGAACGTTCAGTTTATAGGCTGTGGGCATTTAACTATACAGAAACAGAGTCTCCATTCATAAAATTATAAATGGAGACTTTGTCTCCGTATAGTTAAAAGCCGGCATTTAACTATACGGAGACAGAGTCTCCATTCATAAAATTATGAATGGAGACTTTGTCTCCGTATAGTTAAAAGCCGGCATTTAACTATACGGAGACAGAGTCTCCATTCATTATGAATGGAGACTTTGTCTCCATATAGTTAAAAGCCGACAGCCTATAAACCGAATGTTCGGTTTATAGGCTGTCGGCTTATGGAATACATGTATTCCTATTGCTATTCTATAGCTATCGGTTTATAGGCTGTGGGCATTTAACTATACGGAGACAGAGTCTCCATTCATAAAATTATAAATGGAGACTTTGTCTCCGTATAGTTAAAAGCCGGCTTTTAACTATACGGAGACAGAGTCTCCATTCATAAAATTATGAATGGAGACTTTGTCTCCGTATAGTTAAAAGCCGGCATTTAACTATACGGAGACAGAGTCTCCATTCACAAAATTATGAATGGAGACTTTGTCTCCGTATAGTTAAAAGCCGGCTTTTAACTATACGGAGACAAAGTCTCCATTCATAATTTTATGTGGGCATTTAACTATACGGAGACAGAGTCTCCATTCATAAAATTAAAAAAAATGGAGACTCTGTCTCCGTATAGTTAAATGCCTACAGCCTATAAACCGAATGTTCGGTTTATAGGCTGTGGGCATTTAACTATCCGGAGACAGAGTCTCCATTCATAAAATTATGAATGGAGACTTTGTCTCCGTATAGTTAAAAGCCGGCATTTAACTATACGGAGACAGAGTCTCCATTCACAAAATTATGAATGGAGACTTTGTCTCCGTATAGTTAAAAGCCGGCTTTTAACTATACGGAGACAAAGTCTCCATTTATAATTTTATGAATGGAGAATCTGTCTCCGTATAGTTAAATGCCCACAGCCTATAAACTGAACATTCGGTTTATAGGCTGTAGGCATTTAACTATACGGAGACAGAGTCTCCATTTATAATTTTATGAATGGAGACTCTGTCTCCGTATAGTTAAAAGCCGGCTTTTAACTATACGGAGACAAAGTCTCCATTTATAATTTTATGAATGGAGACTCTGTCTCCGTATAGTTAAATGCCCACAGCCTATAAACCGAATGTTCGGTTTATAGACTTTCGGCTTATAGAACAGCATTAGCATACATGTATTCTATAATCCGAACGTCTTTCGTTTTAAAGACTTTCGGCTTATAGAATACTATTGGCTTTCTATAAACCGAACTAGAATCGAGTCCCCATTCATAAGAACGACGTTCGGTTTATAGACTTTCGGCTTATAGAACAGTAATAGCATTACATGTATTCTATAAACCGAACGTCGTTCGTTTTAAAGACTTTCGGCTTATAGAATACATGCAATGCTATTGGCTTTCTATAAACCGAAAGAGTCCACATTCATACGAATAGGTCAATTGACCTATTCGTATGAATGGGAACTCAATTTCGGTTTATAGAAAGCTAATAGCATTACATGCATTCCATAAACCGAAAGTCATTCATGTCGGTTTATGGAATGTACAATGCTATTGGTATTGTATAAACCGACTCTATTTTGGTTTAGAATGCCAATAGCACGAATGGACGAATGGACGAATGAACGAATGATTTTCGTTTATTAACCATTCGTTCATTCGGATTTTGTTAGTTAATATTTTCGTTATTCGTTTTTCGGACGAATGGACGAAAATGCTATTTTCGTCCGAAAATGCATTCGTCCGAAAACAAATGCACATGTCTAATATATATATATATATATATAGGAAATTACCAAAAATCACTTTTCCCAAAAATTCACAAATCTGTTGAAAATCCACCAGGCAGACCACTTATTAGCGGGATCGGATCACTACCTTGTAACCTGTCTGAATATATTGACAAATTCTTACAAAAATATGTTGTCCAAGCTCCCTCTTATCTAAGAGACACTGGTCACTTACTTACTGTCATAGAAAACATAACATGGTCTACCAAATATATGTGGGCTACAGTAGATGTTACATCTCCCTATACTATCACTTCACATGAGAAAGGTATCTTTGGCAGTTAAAAAAGTCTTAGAACAAAATGAAACCTTACCAGAAAAACAGAGAGTATTTTTACTGGATAGTATTCTTTTTATCCTTACTGATAACAATTTCATTTTCGAGGGAGAATTTTTTTCTACAGATATGTGTACCACATATCTGTAGAAAAAAATTCTCCCTCGAAAATGAAATTGTTATCAGTAAGGATAAAAAGAATACTATCCAGTAAAAATACTCTCTGTTTTTCTGGTAAGGTTTCATTTTGTTCTAAGACTTGGTTTAACTGCCAAAGCCATGGCCACTGGGTTCGCCCCTAGTTATGCAAATATTTTCGTGACGGATTTAGAAAAAGAGAAGCTTTTGAGAAGCTAGTGCTCTGGCGTAGATATATCGATGATGTCCTGATTATTTGGAATGGTCCTGAAAGATACCTCGTAGATTTCATTGCTTCTCTAAATTCCAACAACCATGGTCTCCAATTCACTTCCACTATACATAAATCCCAAATATTTTTTTTAGATTTAACATTATCAGCAACAACAGACACTATTAACACAAAAACACAAAAACCTATGTTAAACGTATGGATACAAATGGTTTCATTGATTATTGAAGTAGCCACCACATAAAGTGGCTCAATAATATCTCAAAAGGCCAACTGACCAGAATAAAAATTGTTCATCTGAAAAATATTTTGCATTACAAGCAAAATCTCTAAATGATAAATTTAGAAAAAAAAAACTATATCCAGACCACTTATTATAAAAAAGCTTTAGAGAAACCGAAAACATAGATAGTAAAATTCTGGTGAAAGGTAGACCAAAAAATCAGACAGGAGACAATGCCATTACACAGTGCCCCTTTATTACTCAATATTACCCTAGAGCCAATAAAATCAAAAAAGCTCGAGATACGTTATGACCCATTTTACTGGGAGATGAATTCTTAAAAGAAGTGCTACCCACAAAACCAAAAACCATCTTTAAATGAGCTAACAATCTAAAATCATTGCTGGCCCCAAGCGCCTTACCTCAAATTAAACCTCCAGGCCTTACACAGTTCCTCAGTAACAAACCAAAGGGATTTTTTAAAAGTGGAACATGTAAAATGTGTTAGCATCTACCTCAAAATACCATCTCATTTAAAAGCAAGACCACTGGTAAAGAGTACCACATCAAACATTTTATAAATTGCAATACTAATAATGTCATATACCTTATCCAGTGTCCCTGTGGGATACAATACATTGGTAGAACCATCCGACCTTTGAAAGAGAGGATTCTGGAGCACATAGTTGGAATCGGGGATGAGAAAACAAAATTTACTGTGTCCAAACACTGCAACAAATGTCCAGCCTTCTTTTTGGACAAACTCTCACTTATTGGTATAGACAAAGTTAGCCCCCACTGGAGGGGAGGCAACCTTACACAAAGATTGTCACAACGAGAAACTAGGTGGATACATGATATTCAAACTTTCACCCCGAAAGGCCTAAATATAGACCTTGATATTATGTCCTTCTATGATTTCTAGACAGTCTTTGTAAAAAGGTGCTCTCTAAAAGATATCGCTTGACAGAAAGGACATTTTTGTCCACTAGCGTACTAGCTCTAAAAGAATCTTCATTACGCTTTCCTTTACATTCCATCTTTAATATAACTATAAACCAATTTGTTTTCCCATCTACACTTCTTCCTTTTCCCTCTAGTCCTGAATTAGTTTTATTTTTATTTTTAGAGATATATATTTTCCTTTTCTGCAAATACATATATATATGCATTTGTATGCACATCTATTGTATGCAGATTTTTATAGATGCAACAATATATTGTTTATGTAGGTAGTACCTTATGATCAAATGTATATTTTATGATTTTCTCCTTATAAGTACATCATTCCATTTAAATCCACATGCTAGATCAACTAGCAATGTTTTGTATTTTTTTCCTATGTAAATCAATTTTAAATTCATAAGTCACTTTATTAAAATTTTGTCCCCCTTTTAACTAATAAATGTATATTTCTATTTTTATTATTTGACTTTTATGACATATGCACGGAGTTTCTTCAAATCCGTCAACCAATTACAGGACTCTGATTACATCTATGACTGCCTGGAATGCAGGATTCGATCATGAAACGCATGGTGACACGCATGGTGGAACACATACATCACTTCCGGTCAGACGTTATATGCGTCCTGGAAGTGAGTGATTTCCACAGTGATGTGATTCACCCAGTACATAAACGGACGGATTTTCGTGACTTACCATCACTGCTACTCCTGAGGAAGCCGGGACTTGAAATTATTACCCTGGCAAAACGCGTTGAGACCCTTGGACCGCGACCCTAAACTGGACTGGAACCACCACCAGATCGCCCCTGTGGACCATTTTTATTTTTAGGATGCTTTTTATCTATGGATCTCGTAAGTGGGATTTTTACATGCAGACCATTATTTTAAAGTGACTTTACTGCTCTATGTGTTCTTTTGTATTTCACCCCATCCCCACAGATTAAACTGAAGTTTTCCATCAGAAGTTGATCATCTCTAAATGCCTATTTTATCTGGATGTTTGTGAGTGCGCTTCACATATTTTACAGCACAGTGTTTTAAAAAACTTTATTACACTTGTGAGCGAAAAAGTGGAATAGTGGTGGAAGGCAGGTATATTAGGCCTGCGTTGCTACACAGCAGCCAGAGTTTTGCAGTTACATGTCCCAGGGAGAGAGGTAAAGTTTTCAGAATACAGTACTGGTACTCTGCAAAACATGGTATGGGTCCTGGGGTGGAGCATTTGGAGAGCAGGGTGGGCCAGTGCTCCAACAGCACTAGTTGCTGTGTACTGAGCACAACTTTGATTTAGCTATAGTAGTTCCAGAGATGTGAGCTAATTAACACTCACCTGTAGCTGGTTAATTAGAAGGCAGGTCTTTAAAGTAAGAAATCAACCTGCTGCAGGGAGAAGAGAAAAGCCAAGAGAGAGCATATTGTGATTATTGCAAATCCCTTTTTGTTTTCTTGGAAATTGGTAAGTGGGAAAGCCACCCAATGACAGATAGATATTTTTTGTTTAGTAAGAGCTCAAGTAAGAGAAAGGAATTTTGTTTTGTTTATACTTATTTAAAAGCACCTGTTTGGATTTTGTATAAATATTGGGTCTCAGCAGCACCCCGTATAATATAATATATGCTAGTTTAGGTGAGTGCATTCAGTTTGGATTTGTTTGTATAGTTGAGGCTATGACCAGGCCTCTGGTTTAGCACCCCTCCCCATCACAGGTGCTCCATAAGTGGTGTCCTGACCTATAAATTGCAGGAGTGTCTCTGTATTATACAATAGGAAGGCCTTTTGGTCCCTGGTAAGTAATACATAGAAAGAGATTAAGCCCCAGAAGCAACAGTATTTAGTGTTAGGACCCACCAATATTGGAGTACTTTGACGTAGTGGTGGGCTTAGCATAATATGGCCATATATGTGACTAAATCTCCAATTTTGTTATCTTAGTAAGACAGGTGTTTTTAAGTAGCTTTATTTAAAACTATAGCTTTAAGAGTTTTTCTCCTACCTGCTTTGAGGTGAGTGCGCTGATGTTTGGATTTTGTATAAATATTGGGTCTCAGCAGCACCCCGTATAATATAATATATGCTAGTTTAGGTGAGTGCATTCAGTTTGGATTTGTGTGTGTATATATATATATATATATATATTTATTTATTATAGCACACACACACATCCTTCCTTGACCTTCTGGCAAGAAACCAGGGAGAAACAGAATGGTCAATAATTATTACGAAGGGATTACATGCTTAATTTGCAATTTGGTATAGTTATGAGAACTCTAAATAAACAATTGGTACAATGAATCTGTGGTACTCAGAGTTTGAAGGATATAGAACCTAACTGATGCAAGAAAATATATATATTAGTCATATTACGTTTTCTTTGAACAGTTTTACCACTACTAATTACATGGTTCAGAAAAGTTTTGACTCTAGCACTTGGTTTATGAAACAAAAACAACAATTGTCTTCTCACATCATAGGCAGAAGCCTCATATTATGTCGTCTGATTCCATGGCAGTGCCTTCCTTCCTCTCTGAGCTAACACTGTTAAGTGCCATTAAAATAAATAATTTATTACCTCAGCCTGGCATTTGCCATTATTTCTGTAGAAGGATCCTATTTCTTCAGTTGTTCAATAACCTAAGGTGCATTGGGATATAAAATATTACTATACGGTTCAGCTCATTCATTGCCCAGGAGTGTTATTAAGTTTACTTGCACTGCCTCTTCATGTAATGCAGCATATTAAAAATAAAGTTTGTTGCATCGGGTTTAACCAATAAAATAGTTAAATTTCACCGAACTTCCAGCCACTAACGCAGTAAGAAAAAACATTGTGGTTTTTGTGTGGCAAGGAGGGGTGCTGCACTGCTGCTCCAGTTTAAGAAGTGGCAAATCAAGTGATTTGTGTCACATAGATGGGGCTTGGTCATGTAACCTGCCCTGTACAGTATCAGCATCCTGGATAAACAGGAGGAATTTTCCTTTGCCTTGCAGAGTGGTTGGGTGCAATGCATCCTGTGTACCCATCCTGCACATTCAAATATGAATGTGTACTTTATTGGATATGATTTATAGATTATCTCATAAATATTGCCTGCATGTAAATAAAAAATTTAATAATGTTCATTAAAAGTAAAAACCAGATAAAATGCATTGTATATATGTGATAGAAAGAGCAACACCGAATCAAATTAGTGTTTCACTACTAGTAAATTTGTGTAAAAATATAGAAAAAGTGAATCAGTACGCTTCTCGCATACTTGCATACACACTCATGTTACCCTTTATAATGAGGTAATCTTGCTCTCTGTATTATTACATTTAAAGTGGTTGTGTGAAGGTCACGCAGTGTAATCCTTAATACTTTTTTATCCATACAGATATGCAGTGCCAAATTGTCATGGTGTCTGTATAACATAATTTTCCATGCTCAAATACACCATCTCAAGACCAATAATGGAGGTCATTAGTGGACACTGAATAATACTGAGGAATTCATTAAATAATATGATAGTTGTAGTTACAGATCAATAATGATGAAGGTGAGACATGATTAAAGATTTATGAGTTATTACCAGTAATTGGCCATTTCAATTATTATGATAGGAGATATTATGATAAAAACTAGTCACAATTAAAAAGGTGCTATTTGTACTTTCTTATATTGGTTAGAAGTTTCATCAACAACAATTTCTCTTTAGAGAGTTAAACTTACTTCATTTGTACTGTCCAACAAAGCGATATCGGGGAGAAATGTTCCATTATGTGACCTAAATCAGCTGAAGAAAGGACACGTTTGTGTTTTAAGGATATAGCGAGATTAAATTGTGGGTAATTCTTAATGCTGACCTGGCATTGTAACACACCATTTCCTGAACTGATGAAAAAGATGTTTATAGAAGTAGGAGTAGACTGCTGCAACCTTACAGTAATCATTTGCAATTATTTTGCCATACTATAGACATTTCTATATACAATTCACAGTGATCAACACACTCAAATTAAACATGAAACAAAGTCTTAAAGCTATAGTTTTGATTGAGGTTACTTAAAAACACCTTTCTAAGATAACAAAATTGAAGATTTAGTCACATTAAGTGGCCATATTATGCCTTGATGCTAAACTACTCCAATTTTGGTGGGTTCTAATAGTAATACTTTTGCTTATTTCAAGCATAATTTTTTTCAATTACATTACTTTCCAGGAACCAAAGGCCTTCATATTTTACATATATAGACACTTCTGCAATTTATAGTTTACTCTGGACATCATTTATGGAGCACCTGTAATGGGGAAGGGTGCAAAACTCAACTCCTGGTCAGAGTTTCAAAAATACAAACAAAATACAAAAAGGAAGTATTTATTATATGGGGGGCTGCTGAAATTACCAAATAGCCATATACAAATCACAGGAATCCACATACTCACATTCAACAGTTTACAAATTCTTAAAGCTATGGTTTTCATTAAGGTTACTTAAAAACACCTTTCTATTATAAAAAATATTTGATATTTAGTCACATTATATTGCCATATTATGCCTAGTCTACCTAGCCTTTGCCAAAGTACTCCAATATTGGTGGTTCATAACACTAAATACTCCCCACCACATTTGATCCATAAATGTTGAGAAAACCTATAAATTGCATATACAGTGTCCATGTATATGTAAAATAGGGAGACCTTTGGTCCCTGGTAAGTAATATAATTGAAAGAGATTATGCTCGTAAAATTATTTAATGAGCTGCACACAGCAGGAAATAAAAAAGAAAACAAAATATTAAAATGGCAAGGCAGACATCAGGGCGGCAGGAGAGGGGAGGGAAGTCAAGGCTAAGATATGCCAGCAGAAAGTGGCAGCAGAGGAGAACCAGGCATTGGTACACAAGCTGTAACAAAAATACAAATGGATGATAGGGGCAGCACAGTGGAAAAGCTAGAGGGAAAATAATGAACTCTAGGAGGAGCTTGTGGATGCAGTTAATGCAGTTGGTGGGACTAACAGAGATGAGGATGTGGTGAAGAAAATGTGAGTGCATCTAAAATAATCATACACTGTAGGCAGCATGTAATATCACACTGAGCTCATACCTTGGATACCAAGGAATGTACACTCAAGGGGAATGTTTAACATGGCTGCACATGTCATAATGGCTGCATAATGCTGCAAGAGTGTATGTAGAGAACTGTATCTGTGTAGAGCCTCTTAGCATGAGAGGGGTGGGCAAGCAGCAAATTTCTGCTATTAGCATGTACAAATGAAAATTTTTCCGAGGCAGCTGCCAGAGCCACTGGTGGCAATCCTCCAGAGCTGACTGGCCTGCTGGCTTCAAGGGGGAGCAACTGCAGTTCATGGGGCCTGGGGAATGCAATCTATATAAATACTACTGTATATTCATGTACACATAAATTAAAAATGTACTGTGGTGGCAATTGCCGTGCCTATCATCTCTCCATCAGCAAAGATGGTTGGAGGTCAGTCTGGTAAGGAGGATGAGGGTACTGACATTACTAGATATTTGCCTAGCACATACTCCTCCTCTTCATTTGATGCTGATGATTACATCACATTGTACCGTCCCTAACATAACATTACAAAATGTAATAAATAAATGTATCATTTGAATGTGTCTCTTTGATTCTGTCTTGTTATTCAGGTAAATCCACACTTAACACACCTCCACAGTTTATGGTATACTTTTGTTTCCGTAATGTTGCATCAATTCTACATGGGTAGAATTGCTAATTATGTTTACAGATTAGCTTATGCTGCACATGTGTTTTGCTGCTTAAAACTTAATGAGCTTTGTTTGACATGACCATTGTTGGATATTTGTATCATAAATGATATGACAGCATATATATGTAGCTATTTCCACTTGGGAAAAAAATACACTTTACAATATTTTGAAGGGTACTGTTGAAGCCTTTAAAGTCTATAATTTAGAGAATTGATGGGGGATGAATTTCATATATGTTTCCAGAATTTGGAGCATGTTCAGAGGCGATCGTTTTTTTTTTAAGCGAAATTGGCCCAATCTGAAAGTTCCTGATCCTTCAGTTTCAAAACAGCCCAAAATCTATACTATACTAAGCAGCTGAATTCTGGAAATTTCAGAAATGTTGCCACTTTTTCTGATCCAAATCCATTTCAGGCCAGATTCGTCTATACTGGGTAGAACCTGAAGGGTTAACCTGTGATTGCAAGGGTTAACTGAAAGAGCTGATTTTGCTTTTACACTGTTCTGCTTAATTGTATCAGAAACATGTATTAATTTCTTATCTTAGCCTTGAAATGGTACTAGGAGGACCAGGAGGAGAAAAGTTGGCTAAGGGCCTGGAACTCTAAGTCTATAGGATCAAAACTTCTTTATCACCTGCATGATGTATTTCATTATTGTTTGTTGTAACAGTTTTTGTTGTTTAGGCCAATGTTTTTATCACTGTCCAAGGCCAATATGTAAGCAACAAATCTTTTCTTTTTGTCAGCAGATTCCTTTCCAAATTCTGGTACTTTCCACACTTTTGATATGTGTGTAACAGTTATCTAGCACACACTCCTTATTCACGCCACTATATTCCTTTACGCACAACAGTATAACCAATGAGATTGAAGCAGAAACCTCCTTAATTTGGGGTATATATATGAATGTTAAATCAATAAAGACAGAGTTAAAAGATCAAGAACTTGTGTCTGCTTTCTTTGGCTCTCCACGCGTGTTATTGAGAACAACTCCTACCAAGTGAAGTCAACCATTAAAGATACATTGTCGTTTATGCAGAGATGTTGCTGAGAAGACCCCTCAGCTAGAATCGGTCCCTTTCAGAACCTATAGTTTTATGACCCACCAATATTGGTGTACTTTGTTGTAGTGATGGGCTAAGCTTTATATAGTCATATCATGTGACTAATTCTACAATTTTTTTTTTATCTTAGCAAGCGGTTTTTAAGTAGCCTTAATGAAAACTATAGCTTTAAAAATCTGTAACCTGTTAAATGTGAGTGCACTGATCCCTGTGAATTGTATATAACGATTGTTGTTTCAATAGCACACCCTTATAATAAATGCTAGCGTAGGTGAGTGCTTCCTGTTTTGGATTTGTTTATAGACTTTTTTTTTTACTTAAATTAACACTCCAGGCATCAAGCTTGATGCATTTGCTAGTGTCACACCTGTATTGGTGATTTGTATACAAATACATGATGTTTTGGGAATCCCTTTCAAAGTGCCTTGTACAAGGTATCCGCCTACTTTTGCTGACATTTCAATACAACATATTCAGTTCATTGAAATACATGGCCACTATTCTCCCTGGAATGTCCTGATTGCTTCACATCATTTTGTGATTATTTTATTAATATATTAATAATCTCCATAAAACTATGGGTGATTATTAAATAGTGGATGGTATAAAGTACCATATATATATATATATATCCAGAGAACAGAAGAGGTGGCACTCATGGGACTTCTATATCCAAATATTTATTCACTAGAAAATCAACATTTCGATCTCCGGCGTGGAGCCTTCGTCAGGACAATTCTACAAGTAAGGCAAACAATCTAAAACCAATATATATAAGACAACTCCCGTCCCACTAATCACATAACACACCCCAGTATTTACAGAATTACCAGGTATACCTGGGTGTGACTAATTGTTAAAAAATGAAAGCTTAAGGGAAACCTGTGTTAAGAATATAAGATCATCAGTTCCATATCCCCACAAACACCAAAATATTTAAAAATATAAAAAATGAGTTATTCAAAAAGGCTGAAACAGACCAATGGATGGACAAAGAACATTTGTTATATACAGAATAGTTAACAGGGAAGCAAAAATAATTTAAAGGAAACATACTCATTCAGGCCGGAGGGCCACTTAGTGTTTAGGGTGCGGATCCAATAAGTATCATGCTGCAAAAGGAGGCGATTGCTATCACCACCATGGGACAGAGGGGGTATATGATAAATAGCAATAAAGCGGAGGGTAGATAATTGGTGACCAAGTTCCAAAAAGTGCTTAGCAACAGGTTTATCAGTTTTCTTATCTCTAAAGGCAGTGCGAATAGCTGATCTATGGCCACGCATGCAGTCACGTAGAGTAAGATCCATCTTGCCAATGTAGCTAAAGCCACAATGGCATGTAATTTTATAAATCACATGGTCAGTTGACTATAAATACGTTTGCCAGAAAATGGATAACATTTTTTTTGCTAGATATCATATGACTGCAGGTCACACAGCCCAAACACGTGTAGCACCAGGGCCTAAGTGAGAATCCCGACAAAGAATAACAATTCACAGGAACAGAAGGAGAAAGGATATCATGAAGATTGTGACTTCTTCTATAACTGATCACTATATGGGCTCTAAAGCAACCCACCAGGGATCGGTCACTAGATAGCAACTTCCAATTAGAGTGGATTATATTTTTCATGTGTTTGGCAAAAGTAGTATATTGGAGAGAACAGCGTATACGTTCAGATTTATTCATAGCTGCAGGGTGGCAGGTCCAGAATAAATGGGGCTACACACCTCACTAAATCTAGTAAGACCCTACTGGCTGGCACAATGTAAAAGATAATCTGGGTAACCACAGGCATAAAATCGGGATTGCATAGTATCCAATTTGGAAAGTAGATTCTCAAACACAGAATTATTACTCAATACTCTTAAAAACTGAGAAAAGGGGATTTAATTCTTACAATGCTGCATATGAAAGCTGTTAAAGTGCAACAAACTATTGAAGTCAGTTTCTTTACTAAACATAGTTTAATATATCTTATGTTCTTTAAGATACAATGACAAATCTAGGAAATTAACACTCGTTTGACTAATTAAAAGTGATGCGTACAGGAGAATGTAAATTATTCAAATAATTCATAACCTCAATTAAACTGGATTCATCTCTGTACCATGCCATAAACATAGCATCAATATAGCGAGTTCATAATAATAGATGATCACGAAAAGACTCTAGGATATGTTATAATTCAAATAGATACATATAACAATTAGCATAAGCAGGAGCCATAGCATCACCCATCGAAGTCCTGCTCAGTTGCATATATAAAGAATTTTCAAATCAAAAGTAATTACAAGTAAGACAAACTTACAAAAAATTAATCAGGAGTTCAATGGGGGGATAAGTATAACAAGTTGCGCAAAACAAAACCCACTGCTTCCAAACCTCCAGAATGAGGAATGATGCTATATAAACTGGTCACATCACAAGTAATGAGCCAGACATTATCGCTAGGGACTTGCAATGTAGAGATTTTTTAATCAAATGAGTACTATCATGACGGTATGTGTCCAATTTTTGGACAGAGTTTTTAACATAGAAATCAACACATTTGCCAATGGGATCCAGGACACCCCCACAGGCAGATACAATGGGTCTACCGGGGGGTTCTGAAGATCCTTATGGATCTTGGGGAGTAAGTATAGCACAGGAATATGGGGATGTGTCTCCTTTAATAAATCACACACTGATTCATCAATCAAACCCTCATTTAAAGCACCCTGAACTAAACGATCAACTGTACACATAATATTTTTAGTGGGATTGAATGTCAAACGTTTATATACAGCTGAAATACAAGGGTATGGTGACAAAAACGGCACTATCAAATTACTTATACAGAAGGAAAATATATGAGATAGACGCATTACATGCAAAGCAAGATAGTTCAAGCTGTGATTTGTCATAAGTGCGATGATTATGGCTTCAGCCTCTTGTGAAAAGGTGCAATATTCTAGGCTCACAGTGTCCTACTCTAATCAGCTAAGCAAAGGGTTTCTGAGCCTTTAAATGGTCTCTCAGTCTGGTTCAGTAGGAATCACAATCATGGGGAAGACTGCTGACCTTACAGTTGTGCAGAAAACCATCATTGACACCCTCCATAAGGAGGCAAAGCCTCAAAAGGTAATTGCGAAGGAAGTTTAATGTTCCAAAAGTGCAGTATCAAAGCACATTAATAGAAAGTTATGTGGAAGGGAAAAGTGTTGAAGAAAAAGGTGCACAAGCAGCAGGGATGACCGCAGCCTGGAGAGGATTGTCAGGAAAAGGCCATTCAAATGTGTTGGGGACTTTCACAAGGAGTGGACTGAGGCTGGAGTAAGTGCATCAAGAGCCACCACACATAGACGGATCCTGGACATGGGCTTCAGATGTCGTATTCCTCTTGTCAAGCCGCTCCTGAAAAACAAACAACATCAGAAGCGTCTTACCTGGGCTAAAGAAAAACAGACCCGGTCTGTTGCTCAGTGGTCCAAAGTCCTCTTTTCTGATGAGAGCAACTTTTGCATCTCATTTGGAAACCAAGGACCCAAAGTCTGGAGGAAGAATGGAGAGGCACACACTGCAAGATGCTTGAAGTCCAGTGTGAAGTTTCCACAGTTTGTGTTGATTTGGGGAGCCATGTCATATGCTGGTGTTGGTCTTCTGTGCTTTATTAAGTCCAGGGTCAATGCAGCAGTCTACCAGGAGATTTTGGAGCACTTCATGCTTCCTTCCACAGACGAGCTTTATGGGGATGCTGACTTTTCCAGCAGGACTTGGCACCTGTCCACACTTTCTAAAGCACCAAAGCCTTGTTCAGTGACCGTGGGGTTACTGTGCTTGGCCAGCAAACTCGCCTGACCTGAACCCCATAGAGAATCTATGGGGCATTGCCAAGAGAAACATGAGAGACATGAGACCAAACAATGCAGAAGAGCTGAAGGCCGCTCTTGAAGCATCCTGGTCTTCCACAACACCTCAGACTGATAGTTTCCATGCCACGCCTCACTGAGGCAGTAATTGCTGCAAAAGGGGCCCAAACCAAGTACTGAGTCCATATGCATGCTTATACTCAGGGCCGCCACCAGGAATTTCAGGGCCCCTTACTGAACAAATTTTCTGGGCCCCCTACCCCCCCCCCCCGAAAATATCTCCCATTTGCCCCACCTACCCTCACAAGCATGTTATCCCGGTCTAATGTAATATGGAGGGTGGTTGGGAGCAGTTGGTCAATATGCCAGTAATATTTTGCCACTCAATATGCCAGTAATATGTTGCCACTCAATAAGTCAGTATTTTTCCCTCAATATGCCATTCTTTTTCCATTTAATATGCCATTATTTTGCCATTCAGTATGCCAGTATTTTGCCCCTCAATATTCTAGTATTTTGCCATTTAATATGCCAGGATTTTGCCCCTCAATATGCCATTCTTTTCCCATTTAATATGCCAGGACTTTCCCCCTCAAAATGCCATTTAATATACCAGTATTTACTCCGGTCGCAAATTAAGGCTTGAACGATGTTGCTTTGCATGTAATGTCTCTATCTCATATATTAGTTTCCCCTTTTACGTTGCATTACTGAAATAAATGAACTTTTCAGATATTCTAATTTTTCGAGTATCATCTGTAGAGCTGCTCACAGTACAATAAAAGCAACCAAAAAACACTTTCTATAAACAAGAGAAATAAACATAAATCTGGGGTGCTAAAAATAATATGTGTATTAAAAATAAAAAGGTAAACATGTATAAGGAAGATGCAGAAATACTTATATAAAATTGAATGTTCTTAATGCTGGAAGATCTTCTTTTCTTTTTTAAGTCGGTCTCAGGCAGAAATGCATATATATGGAAAGAAAATCAGAAAAACAATGCAATGTATTATCTGTAACGAATATCAAAAAACAATGTAGCAGCAGGCAAAATAGCAGCTGTCTGGTTTAGTAGAAACAGAGCAATGTAGCTAGAAAAGTGTTAAATATCAAAATAATATATATATGAATGTAGCAAAAAATTTTAATCTATTGATACAATTTTTTATATATATATAAAAAAAAATCGTACAAATATATAGCTGTACACAAATAAAGACAAGCTAACATTTAGGACAAAACATAAAAGAAGATAAAACCATTATCATATAAATTTAAGCAAAAAGCAAGAAAAATAAAACATTTGCCGTGCCAGAAAGCTTACGGGGAGTGTTGGTGGGCCCTGATCATAGGATCCCACTTAAGTGCTTTGGGCTCGGACGCCCTATCAGGATCAATCCTGTACTGTTCACCCAGTTCTTGGATTCAAATACTTCCAATTATCGCTGTTTTCTGTATATTTGCTTCCCAAGTTGTAGCAGGGTCAGTTATATGATCCTGAAGTGGATTATTCTTGGTCTGTAGCTCCTTTGTACCGAGGAAGCCAGCAAAGTGTATTTGAAGTCTATTGTGAAGAGCGGGGAAAGGAGGTAAAGAAAATTGTTTCTACACTACGGATCACCGTGAAGATAAAAAAGGAAAAAACACTACGCGTTTCACCACAACTTCATCCAGGTGCATAATTATAATAAAGGCGTTACCTCATTCTATACATTTGCTTCAAACAGCCTGTTATTCAATTACGCAAAAAAAGAATATTGTCCTTTAACCCTTTAAGGGATAATTGAAGACCCAAGGGGCTCAAAATTATTGGCAAATCGCTCCTTCTAAAAATGGGAAATTGTGGTGCGTTTTTAATAATGCTTAAAATATACATATATATCCTTTAACCCTTTCTAGAATAACAAAACAACATATACATTTTATATTGGTACACCAATTATTTCACATTGGAATACTTTCTTTTTGAACAATTGAAGCATTCCAACATTACATGTTACAAATTACACATCTTTGTATCTTTCTGTGGTGAAACAGTTCCTGATACAGTACACTGATTTTATTCATTTCTTCTTCTCTATGAGATACATATCTGGTCCCAAAATTTGCTATGCATAGCAAAATATGTAATTATAAAGAATATTTTTTTTAATATAATAATTGTAAGTATAAATCTAAACAAATATATACTTAAAAAATAAATATAATAAAAGAAAAAGAACATAATAAATAATAAGAATAGGACAAGAAAATAAAAAATAAGAATTTAATAGAACTATATAGATGAAAAATAGATATAATGAAAAATATATAGAAAATGAAAAATAGTTTATAAACAGCTGAATCACCCAACTGACGGAGGGCTTCTGTTCTATATTGTGCATAATCCATCACTAAAAAACACCCCCCTTATCAGGGGGACAAATAATTATGTTATGATCAGATTGAAAATTTTATATAGCACATTTTTCATTTATAGATAGATTGGATGAATCAACAAATTTAGAAACAGAATCTACAACTTTGGAAGCAATGACATTAGAAAAAGTAGCACTTGGCTTGTTAGTGGTCATAGGATCAAATGTCCTTTTTAAGACGAAAAGGAGGAATGGAGGCACAGTTTGAGTCTTTGAAATGTTCCTTTAAACGTAAAGTTCTGCCAAACTTCTAGTAATCGACATCCCAGCCAAAGGAGTTATATTTCACAGTTGGGACAAAGCTAAGCCCCTTCTGAAGCACATCATTAGATAAACCCCAAGAAGATAAATTGAATACCTGCATAAGTTCATCGGTGGGCACCACGACTGCCCCTTTTGGCTACGTCAGGTACGCCTTATAGAAACATAGAAACATAGAATGTGTCGGCAGATTAGAACCATTCAGTCCATCTAGTCTGCCCAATTTTTTTTTTGAGTACTTTTATTAGTCCCCCGTTCCCGGCCTTGTGGTACGCTGGGGACCTCCAGGTCTGGAGTTTGCTGTAAAAAAACATACTTGCCAGAGTAGGTTTAACCCTGGATTTAATAAGAATTTATACGTCAGAACCAGAGTCAGATGAATTGGCATCCACAGTAGGCTGAACAGGTTTCTTCACCTTATTGAGTGGGTTTGTCAGTAGGTGTGGGCACTGGTGTACACTACTAAGCCAGTGATTAACATGATGAGTGTCATAATCATCATTCACCTTATTCGACTTCTCCCGTTTTAAACGAATCAAATCAATTTTATATTTCTCAATTTGATCTTCAATCTTAGAAACCAGATCTGTGGTAAAGGTAGAGACAATCTCACTATGAAGCTGAGTATAACGCTCAGTTTTAAGTCCACCTTCTTCAAATCTTTTGAAACCTCCTCAATGCATAAACAAAGTTAATAAAATATAATGGCCTAGATGTGGTGTTAGTGCCAAAGAGTATGCTGCACAAAAAGTGGAAAATATAAACACAAACAGCTATGTTTATTTGGTTCTTGATGGACAACATACGTGTTATTATTGGGCCTCTACACTGGCAGCTGAAATCATAGAGATAGTACATGAATAAAATATGCTACAAATGCAAAATTGACTATTCAGAGACTGCTCTACAGCAACATGAATGTGAAAAAGTGAAATGAATAAAACTGTTCTGAATAATGTAAAAGTGCTATGACATACAAAAATGAACACAATCAGAATTACTTATTTGGCATAGACCAATGGCATTTGTTGTTCTCTGTACAAACCCATAGAGTGAAATATATGCTTTGGATTACAAAAAAAGAAATCCATATAAATAATAACAACTTTGGATTTGGCTACTGAGCTTATCCATTGTAATGTATAAAAAATTTGCCTGGGATTGAAGGAATGTGGGATTTCTTCTTAAAATGAAACCTCTACTCTCAGGTTCCCAGTACTTTGGGGGGATTTGTATTTTTTATATTTTTAATTTTTTCATTTCAATTCAACTTTTCAAAGAATTGTGAAAGGAAAGGGTTAACAGGTACCAATTCAATAAAAGGCGATGAATTAATTTATCTTTACATTCTTCTATTAAACTCCTCTGGCAACAAAAATATACTCATGAAGATGAAGTGGAATGATTACAGATGTTTATTCTTTGACACAACCAAAGCTAGGGTCTGTGGGTGGTTGTAATACAATTCACAGTATCCAAAGATAATGTTATAATGTTTATTTGACTTAAAAGAGAGCCGATTGGCTAACTGTTTTAGCTGATAGAGACAGGATGAAAACCTATAACATGAGCTTGCATACACAATGTTTAACACAGTGATTTGCTGATTCGTGGACAAATAAGTATACTCTACCATATATTTGACTTAGGTAGCTGAATCAAAACATTCTGTTCATAGGAGATATGAACTAGAGCCAAGTTAGTCATTCTTGCTCTTTGTTCAAAAAAAAAAAAAATGCCATTGCTATAATGGGGAAAATAAGTGGTGTAAAGTGCTTTTTGTTCAGTTAAAGCAACTTAGCACTACTAATACTTTTACCCAAATTCCTAATGCATGCACAATACAAACAATACAAATGTAACCTTTATCAATACCAGGTGAAATGAAATTAACATTTCTACACTATTTTAAACACTCATGCACATTCATGAACAGTCAGAGCAACAAACAACATTCCTACACATCCTACAAATCCCACTCTTGATGCTGCACATCAACTCCAAACAATGCAGGCATTTCCTAAAACATACAACCTAAAATTGGTTAATCATTCACAGCAGTCAGTCAAAATGCAGCATTTAGGATTTCATGAAACACCAAACGTTCCTTTTATACTGATATTTCAAAATCAGACTCTGAATCAAATCTGGAAGGCAGTAATAAGAATAAATCCTAACCTGAGGTTTTTCAAAAAGGCAATGGAAATGTAGAAGGGGGAAGAAAATAACAGAAATAAAATTTGAACAATGGATCCAGTTACCAGGGGCAAAAGGAATGTAGAATAACAATGGGTTCAAGAGGCAGGATCAGGGACAAAGAGAAAAAAAGAAAGAGAAAACATATTTTACAATGAAAGCAGAGAAAATGACAGAGAGACTCCAGTTTTGGAGTAAGTAGGTACTTTAATACTTTATAATTTCCATTATAAAGATGGATAACAAAAGTATAACCACCAGCATAATAGGCTTATGTGTTTCATAGCTTTGGCTAAATCTCAAATGAAGGAACTGGGGAAACTTGTTCTCCCTCAAGATCTTTAGATGATTTTTTTTTCAAATAAAAAACATAGAATAGCATGCAAAACGATGACTAACAAACTAACTAAGGGGGGCATTTAAATGCCAAATATCAAGTCCCTGCATGAAGCCTGCATGCTATCCCACTTGATGAAGTGTGCGACGAAGTGCCCTTCGCCACTCGGTCCTGGAGGACAGAAGCTGATCCAGAGTGGACAGAAGACGGTGAGACTCCAGTTAAGCTACGGCGGTTGTGGAGTCTGCGGTGGTTGTGGTCCTCGGCGCAAGCTAGAAAGCGTCCATCAACGGAAGGTACTCTGTCGGAGTACGGGGAGTTCCATTACAGTGGTGGCAGCGGTAAGATGGGTATCCTAGTGCGAGGAGCAGCATCATGGGAACACCAAGCCAGCATGGTACGTCGCTATGAGGACGACGACTTCGTTGTGGAGTTCCGTTACAAAGTGGAATAGAGATCCTTTAACTGGAACGACCTGGCACCTAATGGAAAAAAATACTTGTAAGCCTATACCACCCATTTATCTCTTTTGGATAGATTTTGAACTTGCAAAACAATCCTTCTCTCAAAATCCAATCATAGGGGATTTAGTCTGCTCTGTCACTAAATTAAAAAAAGTCTTAGCATTTCAAGATTTCAAGTATTGCTCACTTCACCTATAAATACATTTAAGTACTACTTACAAGAATTTGATATCAAACCATAGGAAATTAAGGGAATTTTAAAACTCTCTCAGATCTGCATCCATGGTCATCTTCTCCCATTCACCAGCCTGATATCAACATATAATCTCCCCCTGTCTGAGTACTTAAAACATTTATCAAGGGGGCTGGTCTGATCCAAAGCCCTCAGGTGGAAGATTTTATAACAACACAACATAATTCAAGAATAATCTTTAAGATTATGAAATTTATATCTGAAATAACTCCTGACTATAAAGCTAACTTTATACTAATATTGGGAGGATGGTCTGAATTAGAAATGCTCCCTTTAAGATTAGCTCGGTGAGGTAAAGTACACATAGCATGACCTTACAAGAAACCTATTATAAATTGCATCCTAGATGGTACTTGACACATGAGACTAAGCAAATGTTCTTCCTTGATCCCAAAATCATGTTGAAAATGCCCTGAAAATGGCACAATGCTCCACATGTGGTGGGCTTGTCCGACTTTTAAAACACTTCATGACAAGATAAACATTCTTATTAAAAATATTTGTTCCTCTAATCAAGAACTCACCCCCCAAATGTTTTTGTTTTATTTGGACCTTCCAATTAGAAAACAAAATTAGAGATTTTTGTTAATCCCAATTTGTATGGCCGCAAAATTATGCAGTACTCGAAAATAGAAGTCTTAGGACACGCCTTATTGGTGGTTCTATAATTAAATAAACTTTCAATGTTCTAAGGAAGAGGGATATTACAGATCTATGAACCAACTAGACACATTTTTAAATATTTGGTAAAATTGAACAAAGACTGAAGCTCTGTTATAGTCTCTTGGGGTGATACAAAATATGTATGTATGTGATACTGATCTTCACTGATCTCCACTGACTCCTACTCACTACCCTACATATATATATATATATATATATATATATATATATATACAGCTAAAACCTATTACTGCATGCTGCACCCCTCTTGGGACCTCTCGGATCAAGAAGTAAAGAGCTACATATTTTGTTTTATGTATGATACACAGACGGAAGAAGCCATGTACCACTTTAATATATTTATAAATCTATTTATTCTCCTTGTGTATATGTAATGTCATTTTTCTATGTTTATAATGAAAAAAAAGATCTTTAGATAAATTTAAGATCAGAAAGGATCTTACAAAAGAACAGTGTAAAGAATTGCTTCAAATCAAAAGGGACAAAGGGAATAATTCAGTGGTCACGGATGAGAGCCTGTACATATTTGAAATTCAACATCTACATTTAGATATAGCTTAATATGATGAGTTGGAAAATAATCCCACTTTGCCATCTTGTATTAAAAAATACTACTGATGTATTGCAAAGACTAGAGGGAAATGTTTTGATGGATTCAATTGTTTGAGTGAATCAATGCTACTATTAACAATGTATGTTGAGAGTTTATGCTCATCTGTCCTGCATTAGGGTGTATGAACATTCTCTGAAGAATAGATAATCTAGGTTTGATTCATTTACTGCATTTGTATTGGAGCTTTTTGAAAATTGAACTGAGAAATATTATTTGCACGAGAGGATTTATTTGCAGAAGAGGGGGGATAGCCATGGGTGTACATGTGCTGCTCTGGCTCAGATTTCTTGATTATTTTCTACTATTGTTGGATGGATCTGTGGGGGAACTATTGGAGTTTATGAGGTTATTAACACTGATTACCTTAATTTTAGATATACCTTTGAGTATAGTATGACAGAGGTATATTTTCTGGACTTGAAAATCACCAGAGTTGATATATACATATTAAAAAAAATAATTTGACTAATTCCCTATTAAGGTCAGAAAGTCACCATTTTTGTTCTTTGATAGAGGGGATTCCTGTGGGCCAGTTTCTCTGAGCTAGGAAAAACTGCTCCACAGATCTGAAATGTTCTAGACAAGCTGGAGACGTGTCAGCACTTTAAGAATATAAGTTATAATATAAATCTGTCATTAGAGACTAGCAAAGGGATAAGATAAGTAAAACAGAGGAGCTACTTTTTCATAAAAATAGTTGAAACTAAAGGTGGTGAAGTGGTTAGATTCATTACTGGTTATAGTGAACAGTGGCAGGAGATCTGAAAATTTTGAAGTTAGACTCAGGTATTAATAAACTTATTGGAGGCTTTCCACAAATGACAGCTAGAAGAGCTCCTAACCTCATTGAAGGCTTTCCACAAATGACATCTACAAGACCTCCTAACCTCATGGTTCTCTTGGTGCAGATAAAAACCAAACCTAGATTGTTCAGAGTGTTTTGTGCATCTAGCGCTTAATCATAGGCTCCTATGATTAAATGCTGGATGCGCGAAACGCGTCAAGCTGTGAACATCCCACACTGTAGTGGCTTATTTTTTGCACATTAAAATCATTTTACCTTCCTCTGGTTCCGTGAGTGCTGTTTTCTCTGCATTTGCTCTTGTATACCTTTTGGTTGATTGGTGCTAGCTATACACCAGAATAGGCAACGGGAACAACAAATTGGCGCTTTATACCACACATCGAGCTGTACCACTCACCAGTGAGCACATATGTACCTTTCTTCATTTTGATTTATTTCCTACCCATAAAATGTATTCACGTTTATTTTTATCATTTTTTATTTATATTTAATTTTTATATTT
Organism: Pelodytes ibericus; assembly: GCA_036172795.1. Lineage (NCBI taxonomy): Eukaryota > Metazoa > Chordata > Amphibia > Anura > Pelodytidae > Pelodytes > Pelodytes ibericus. Next base: position 101,191,549 of record CM069858.1, on the reverse strand, counting down.
AGTTTGATTCATAATTTTTTTTAATTTCACCATTACCATCTTCCCTTCCATTTACATTATTATGTTCATTTATACCAATACTGCATTTGTGTGTGTGTGTGTGTGTATGTATATACAAATCAAAAAAATCATTTATAAGTAATACAATTCTTACATACTGTCAACATTTTTGGTCCACAGTGCAGGCCTTTATCAAGACTAAATGTGAAAAAATTAAGCAACCTGTTAAATAGAAATAAAGGAAAGAGAGAGAGTGTGGAAATAAAGTCATTACTCACCACTCACGTGTATCCTTCCACTGCACAGTGGAAATCCAGACACCCAGTGAGGTCTACTCACCCACAAAATCAGTGCACATGCATAATCAGCTGCCACGATTTCTGAGATGTTGATCACAGTTAAACTGTCCACATTTATGCACATGTACAATAATTAACACACTGTTCTGATTGGTTACTATTAGCATATTAACTATTAGTTCATATCTATACCTTCATGGAGATCTCATGAGTTTTCTTTTGGTACAGGAGATCTCTGTACTATATTTTTCACTCTTTGTTTCAATGTGTACTTTTTGCTAATAGTCACCACGCGTAAATTTTGTTTTAGTTTGTCTCTCTTTTAACTGTGATCTGCTTGTCAGTACTGCTGGTGTCTGGTTACCCCAGCAACTGTTTCTTTGAACAAAGAACATTACGCATGTGCACTGATTTTGTGGGTGAGTAGACCTCACCAGGTGTCGGGATTTCCAGTGTGTGGTGGGAGGAATACAGGGGAGTGGGGAGTAATGACTTTTCTTCCTCTCTCTCTTTAATTTGTTTCTATTTAAATGATTGCTTAATTTTTTTAACATTTAGTCTTGATAAAGGCCTGCGTTCTGGACAGAAATGTCGACAGTATGTAAGATTTTCATTACTTATATATAAATGTTCGATTGAGTATTTTGCCTTATCAAGCCCGGTGAGTGCGTGTTTTTTCAATTTTGGATTTGTGTGGATCAGCGCAACACCTGGGCAGAGTTTGGAATCAGAATTCATTGAAGCTGAGTGCACTCTCTTTGGCGTTTTATATATATAGAAATCTATACCTATATATAGAGTGAGTGTATTTTTAAATAGATTTTATATTCCATCTTACACTCTATTACTTATTTCCTTTTAACAGTCCTATTGAGATCTTTAGCTTTTTAGACTAAGAAATCATAGTTTTCTTCTGGCATCGAGGCTCTGATTACTGCTGGGGTGCTGGTGCTGCTTCTAATGAGGCATTTATTAAGTTAGGTTCAACTTGTCATCATTTCACCTCAGATCCATTTTTTAAAGAATGTTGCTTATCAGGTAACCTCAGAGATAGTATTCTGATGCTGTGATTCTGCGCCATATGTCCAAGTAATATGCTCTATTATTATTAAAAATATATATCTTGGTTGTATATCTGCTTACAGTTTCTTTATTTCTGGGCAAGTTGGGTCTTACTCATAGCCTTTATATATAGCTCCACATTATTTTGGAGCACCCTTTGGACTTTATTTCGATTGGTATTCATGTTATGGGTGCTATAAACAATAGTATGCTATGTGATTCCTTCTTTTTCGGGTACCTTGTATTTTATTATTATTGGTAAACTACACAATTTTATACATTTTTGGCATTTACTTTAGCCATATACACATATATTTTCTGTTATGTGCACAATGTTTAATTTAAAGTACTATTAGGTGTTTTCACAGTATTTGCTGTCTCTCCTTGCGCAAGGTTATTCATTCATTTTGTATTTAATTGCAGTAGATATTGTACCCCATTGTTCTCCTGTCCAGCAGTGGATCACTTTTTCTCTGTTTGGCCACCCCTTACTCTGTTTTTCCTGTATACTTGCATATCTGGTGTCTACTTAATGACTGTGTGGACTTTGGACCTGGTTTGTGATTGCGCTGCAATAACCTTTGTGGCGATATAAAGGGATGGTAGCTGTTAAATGTACTTGTATCTGTATACTTGTCAAACAGCTTGTCGCTGTGCCTCACGATGATTTGTACCAGCCACATATTCTCTTTGAAGGAAAAGACTGCCTTCCTCCTGCTCATCTGCTTCCTCTTCACTGATGCTGGTGTCAGGGGCATATTCCTCCTCCGACAAATTGACATGAGCCATGACCACTGTATGGAAAGCTCCTTGATCTTCCACTGTGTGATGTCCCTCTCTCTAAGCATTGTCCCACTGGCCTATCTCCTATCTTCTCCCTCACCTCCCTTTCTTTCTGCTCTACCTATTTTCCTTTCCCAACCACCTCCTCCTCTTCTGGACTACTACCTCCTCTCCCCTTACCCCCATCTCCAACTCCAGAAAACAAAATGTATTTTATAAAAAGTGTATTTATGATGTGTGTAAAATAAAAGTGCATTGTATGTAAATGTAGGTGCTGTAATGTGTATAATGTATAACTTCCCTCCTTTACCTATGCTGTATTTGTATGATTGTTTAGTTTATGTCTATCTCTAATTCTCTTGAACATAGTTTTATGTATAGTTACAATGCTTTTTTCTTTCTTACCTCCAAGACATTGATTACCCCAGTGTAAAGGTTCAATTTCACTCACAGTGTTGCTTTTTCTATCTGAAGAAACATGTGTTAAAAGAAAACATCTTGGTTTAGCCATTCCTTAGTGGTCTGTGCTTCTGTGAAGGTTTACATTTGCATTCTTTTGCATTTAATTGAGTTCTAGAAATTATCACCTTCTTGGTGTTTATACTTAAAATTATCACATTTAATTATCATCTCTACATTTCTTTCATTTGACACTTGCAGTGTGCACCATTTTCAAGGGGAATAGTGTGGTGCAGACTAAGACATGCATGTGTTATAATAGTCTATTCATACATTTTAGTTATTTAGAAGTACAGCAATAATGAATTAAAATGTGCATGCTATTGCTTGAAATGAAGAGTTTATGTAATGTAAGTTTATATAAATAACCTACACATATTTCTGTATCAAAAATATACAATATGTTTAAACAAACCGCTTTTGCTAAAACAAAAACAAAATTATAGAAATTTAATTAAGTTTATTATCTGTGATTTTTTTATTCCAAAATGGTGAGCAATGAAGAAACATAAAAACAGAAATGTTAAAACATGTAGCTCCAAGGAATCTATGCAATAAAGAGTTAAATATTTCATCCTAACCTCAGCAAACTTCGAAATTCAAAAGATGCACTCATAGCACTTTTCCAAAATCCTTAGTAGTTTGTCAGGAATAGCAGACAATAGATCAACATTTCACTACGTCCTGCAGACTTTTAGTAAAACCCAAGACCAAGGTTATTATAAATGAGATTTTGCTAAATCCTTATAATGTTGAATGTATAGGTATTTTTAGAACTGGTTCTGTCTATTTCAGTCTTTTAAAAAGACAGCTCATTGTTCTAGCTATCCCCACAAAAAAATAGCTCATGCCATGCTACCTCAAATGCAAATGCTGGGAGCAACAGCAAAGCAACAAATCAGAATATTACAAGCTAAAATATGTATTTGAAGAGGAAGAAGTTGGGGATATATCTTATTTTTTTATCAAATGAAACAGTCAACCCTAGACTCTAGTATTTGGGCTTTATTCATGAAAGAGGGAATTGACAAGGTAATTTTAAACTTAAGTAGCCAAGTTGGAAACATTCTCTATTTCAACTGAATTGTATATTTCTTTAAACTCAGCTACTTTCACCTTAATGGGACAGTCTAATCCCCAAACTCACTTTGGTGCAAGTTGAAGACTGCTGCTTGTATTGTGCACAGGCTTTTTTTCCAGTGTGATTTGATGCAGACAATCTACAGAAATCAAATTTTTATATTTGACTCAAGTCCTCCCCAATGATTACTCTGCATGTTTACTACAGGTGTGGCAGACCTGATTATATAGACACTGAGGATATCAAGTTTTGTTTCATTGAGTATTCTGATAGAAAATAATACATTTTGTATACTGTGATAAACTTGTTCTGGTACACAGTAGGATCTCCTAACAGCGCAACACATTGACTGATGACATCATGAGACAGAAAATTCCATTCATTTGAATGGCATTATTCTCATTGGTTCCTGCATCAATAAAAGGATATTTACTTTTTTTTTTTTACTCAGCAAGTGTGGGCAGTTAGGATTTCTTGTAAACTGGTGTAATTTCACAATTTCATCTAGAAACATAGAAACATAGAAACATAGAATGTGTCGGCAGATAAGAACCATTCGGTCCATCTAGTCTGCCCAATTGTTTTTTTATGACTTTTATTAGTCCCCCGTTCCCGGTCTTATAGCTAGGATAGCCTTGTGTCTATCCCACGCATGCTTAAAATCCTTGACTGTGTTTACCTCTACCACTTCTGCTGGCAGGCTATTCCATACATCCACTACCCTCTCAGTAAAGTAATACTTCCTGATATTACTTTTAAATCGTTGCCCCTCTAATTTAAGACTATGTCCTCTAGTTGTGGTAGTTTTTCTTCTTTTAAATATACTCTCTTCCTTTACTGTGTTGATTCCCTTTATGTATTTCAATGTTTCTATCATATCCCCCCTGTTACGTCTTTCCTCCAAGCTATACATGTTAAGATGCTTTAACCTTTCCTGGTAAGTTTTATCCTTCAACCCATGAACCAGTTTAGTAGCCCTTCTCTGAACTCTCTCCAAAGTATCAATATCCTTCTGAAGATACGGTCTCCAGTACTGCGTACAATACTCCAAGTGAGTTCTCACCAGTGCTTTGTACAATGGCATGAGCACTTCCCTCTTCCTACTGCTAATACCTCTCCCTATGCAACCAAGCATTCTGCTAGCATTTCCTGCTGCTCTATTGCATTGCCTACCTACCTTCAAGTCCTCTGAAATTATTACTCCTAAATCTCTTTCCTTAGATGTTGAGGTTAGGACTGTACCAAATAGTCTATATTCTGCTTTTGGGTTTTTACGCCCAAGGTGCATAATCTTGCACTTGTCCACATTAAATGTCAGTTGCCACTGCTCTGACCATTTTTCTAGTTTAGCTAAATCATTTGCCATTTGGCTTATACCTCCATGAATATCAACCCTGCAGCAAATCTTTGTATCAGCAGCAAAAAGACATACTTTTCCAACAAGACCTTCAACAATATCGTTAATAAAAATATTAAAGAGAATGGGTTCAAGTACAGATCCCTGAGGTACCCCACTAGTAACAAGACCTTGCATCGAATATACCCATTGACTACAACCCTCTGTTGCCTGTCACTTAGCCATTGTCTAATCCATTCAACAATACTGAAATCCAAACTCAAAGATTTCAGTTTATTGATAAGCCTTCTATGTGCGACAGTGTCAAAAGCCTTACTAAAATCTAGGTAAGCGATGTCTACTGCACCACCCTGATCTTTTATTTTAGTCACCCAATCAAAAAAATCAATAAGATTAGTTTGGCATGATCTCCCTGAAGTAAACTCATGCTGTCTCTGATCTTGAAATCCATGCGACTTTAGATGTTCATCAATCCTATTCTTTAACAAGGTTTCCATTATTTTCCCCACTAATGAAGTAAGACTTACTTTTCTAAACTTGCCCGCCTCCTCCCTACTACCTTTCTTGTGAATGGGCACAACATTAGCTAATTTCCAATCTTCTGGAACTACTCCCATTAACAATGATTGGTTAAATAAATCTGTTAACGGTTTTGCTAGTACACCACTAAGTTATTTTAATAACTTTGGATGTATCCCATCAGGTCCCATTGACTTATTTGTCTTTACTTTAGACACCTGCCATTACTTACTAGCTTATCTAGCTGTAAGTATTTAACATTTTAAGAAAAGCAAATTGTAAAACATGTTTTTCTAAAGTACTTTGAAAGCACATTAATATGCATTAACATTTGGAAGATGCATTTTGGGCACGAGACAGTCACTTTTTAACCCCTTGGCGACAGAGGACGGACTAGGTCTGTCCTGTGTGCCGAGGCGTTAGTGACACAGGACGAACCTAGTCCGTCCTGTGTCAAAACGAGCACTGAAAGCGGAGTTTTTCCGCTTTCAGTGCTCAAGCGGCATTGTAACGATGCTTCCGTGTGGAAGCATCGTACAATACTAAAAAAAATGCCCGTCGACATTTCGATCGCTCCGGAGAGCGATCGAAATGCCGGTTTTAAAGGCACAGAGCTTTTAAAACACGTGCATTAAAAAAAGGAGCATAGGAAGCGAATTTTTCGCTTCCTATGCTCAGAAAGTGTTTCTGATTGCCTCACAAGTCGAGGCAATCAGGAACACAAAAAAAAAATGCACGATCTTGGTCACTGAGTGACCAAGATGGCACTGCCCTTCTAAGGGCAAGAGCACAGGAGGCAGGAAGTACCTGCTTCCTGTGCTCTCTGGCTGTCACACGATTGCCTCTTCACAGAGGCAATCAGTGACTGCCAGGCACACTGACAGGCAGTGGGGATGTTCTGATGAACATCCCCACTGACTGATCAGATCAATATTAACCCTATATTGATCTGACCAGTTATGATCTGTCTCCCTCTCCTCACATTTTTTTTTTAGTGAGGGATAGAGACAGATCAAAGTAAGTAAAAGTAAAAAAAAACAATAAACACACAACACACAAATAATAAAACAATAAAAAAATGTTTATTAAAGCAATTCCCTGCGTTTAACCCCTTCCCTGCCACTGATCTTGCGTAAGCAGCGATCGTGCACCTCAGCGCATTTATTTTTGCTGTTTGTGCATTTTTTAGGGGTTAATTTTTTTTGTACTGTGATTTATTATAGTACTGCAAAGGCTCTTCTAAGAGTTATTAATCCCCTGTCGATCACTGCTTACGCAATGATATTGACGCCAAAGCAATTTTTATCTGTCTGCATATTTTTTTTTTTTTTTTTTACACATACCCGCTAGCGGATTACATGTAAAGTAAAAGTATTTGATATTTTTTTTTTAAAGCTGTCTAAGCGCATGGCGATCAGTAACAGCGAATTAGTGGCAAAGGCGGTTTGGTGATTTCTAAATTAAGTTCACCATTCGCCCTGGTCAGATCAAAATTGGTCGGATCAATATTCACAAATATTGATCTGCCTCCCTCTCCTCACTTACATTTTTGTGACGGAAAGAGACAGATCAGTATTAGTGATATAAAATAACATTTTATAAAATTGGCAGGTTTTATGAAAGTCTTTCACTGTGTATTAACCACTTCCCTGCCATTCATCACTGTATAAGCAGTAATCTTGCACAGCAACAGTATGTTTTGCTGTCTGCACTGTTTTATGGATTTATTACTTTGTTCTGTAATGTATTACGCACTGATTCTGAGGGCGCGGACTCAGGGTTCGATTTTGACCCTGGTCAGCTTTCTGATACATAATCTAGTGATGTATCGGTGGCTGCTGAGCCCTTGCCACAAGGAGTGATGGGTGTCTACCGTTAAAAATTATATGGTTTGGTGGGGGTAAATTACATTGGCTGGCTTCAAAGACATATCCCATATAGGACACGGACGCAGGTTGACTACATGTCAAAATTCCAAGTTGGAATTTTGAGATGCGCATCTCACAAATGTTGCCTTCTAGCCAAAAAACAAACCAACAAACCTATGCATGGGTGCTATCCCTGTACTCGTGAGATGTTGCTGAACACATTTTGGGTTGTTGTTTGGCAGTGACATATACCACAATCTGTGAATTCATGCCTGAAGTACAATGCATGTGGAAAAAAAACTTCCAAAAAAGAACTACCACAAACTTTTACAAAGGCTGGTGGTAGAATTAGTACATATACAGTATTAAAATACCACCATTTGAAATAGCTTAGGATGTCTATTTTCCAAAAATATATGGTATGATGGGGTACAATTCATTGGACAGCTTCAAAAATGTTCCAAATGGAACATGGGCGCAGGCTGACTACATGTCAAAATTCCAGGTTGCAATTGCGCTCCCCCTAAATGTGGCCTTTTAGCCCCAAAACAAACCAACAAACCTATGCATGGGGGGTATCCCTGTACTCAGGAGATGTTGCTGAACACATACTGAGGTGTTGGTTGGCAGTGGCAAATACCAGAATCTGAAAATTCCTGCCTGAACTACAATGTGTGTGGGGAAAAAATGACATCCCAACCCTTTGACATAGGTTGGTGGTAGAATTAGCACTTGGAAAGTGTTAAAATACCACAGTTTTAAATACCCAAGGATGTCTAGTTTTCCAAAATATATGGTTTGATGGGGTAAAATACTTTGATAGGCTTCAAAAGTGTCCCAAATGGAACATGGGCGCAGGCTGACTACATGTCAAAATTCCAAGTTGGAAATGCACCCCCCCCCCAAATGTGGCATTTTAGCCCCCAAACAACCCAACAAACCTATGCATGGGTGGTATCCCTGTACTCAGGATATGTTGCTGAACACATATTGGGGTGTTGTTTCGCACTGACACATAACAGGATCTGTGAATTCATGCTCGAAGTACAATGTATGTGGAAACAAAACAAAAAATTACTAACCTAAAATTTGACAAAGGCTGGTAATAGAATTAGTGCATGGAAAGTGTTAAAATACTATCATTTGAAATACCCTAGGGTGTCTAGTTTGCTAAAATGTATGGTTTTGTGGGGTAAAATACACATTATGGCTTCACAAATGTCCCAAATGGAACATGGGCGCAGGTTTTCTGTATGTCAGAATTCCAAGTTGGAAAACCAAAAAGCGCACCTCTCAAATGTGGCCTTTTAACCCCCAAATAACCTAACCAACCTATACATGGGTGGTATCCCTGTACTCAGGAGATGCTTCTGAACACATATTGAGGTGTTGTTTGGCACTGACCTATAACAGGACCTGTGAATTCATGCCCAAAGTACAAAAAAAAATTACTATCCATAACATTGACATAGGCTGGTGGTAGAATTAGTGCATGGAAAGTGTTAAAATACTACCATTTGAAATACCCTAGGGTGTCTAGTTTTAAAAAATATATGGCTTTGTGGGGTAGAATACTCTTTTTGGCTTCAAAAATGTCCCAAATGGGACATGGGCGCAAGTTTTCTGCATGTCAGAATTCCAAGTTGGAAAACCAAAATGCGCACCCCCTAAATGTGGCCTTTTAGCCCCAAAACAAACCAACAAACCTATGCTTGGGTGGTATGCCTGTACTCAGGAGATGTTGCTGAACACATATTGAGGTGTTATTTGGAAATACCCCTTCACATTTTAAGGTAATGTTTACCTAAATTGCAATCTATGTGAAAAATTAAAAAAAAAGATTTTTTGCTGCAAACTTTGGCAAAGATTGGTGGTAAAATGGCTACATGAAATGTGTCAAAATACCCCAAGTTAAATGCCCTGAGGGGTCTAGTTTTCAAAAATATGTACATGTTGGGGGTCATTCATGGATTTAGTACAGAAATCAGTGTTACAATGTCACTATCGCTAATTTTGAAAAAAAGGATTTTAAAATAGCTTTGCACTACTTATAGTTCTGGCCCTGTAACATGAATAAAAAAGCACAAAAACATAAAACATGGGCTATTTCTGAACTCAGGACATATATTAGAAACTATTTAGCAGTGTTTTTTTGTTGTCTCTTGTACATGAGTATACGATTTTTCAAATAAAAGTCATAAAAAAAAAATTCCCTTGTCAATTACCTGCACTTCCCTGCAATTAGCTATTTAGTCTTCTACCTGTTTTACGGCATCCCATCTTGCCTAACATCTTTGCATACTGCTTTAGTGATATATCCTGTTAGCATAGAGCAACATTGTGCCCGTCTGAGATTGAATGTGACAACCGCACATCCGTGGCGCAACTATATCATGCGCATATTGCAAAACACAGCGCAAGCTGTGTGTCTGTGTTTGTGTAAGAGTGTCTGTGCTGTGTGTGTGTGTGTGTATAGGTGTCAGTGTGTGTGTAAGGGTGTCTGTGCGTGTGTAAGGGTGTGTGTGTGTGTAATAGTGTATATGTGTGTAGGGTGTGTGTATAAATGTGACTGTGTGTGTAATTAATAAGGTTTTTTTAGTGAGTTTTTTTGCTGTGAGTTTTATTGCTAACTGGAGTTAGTCATTGGTGTATTTGTATAAGGGTGTGTGTGTGTGTGTGTGTGTGTGTAGGGTCTGTGTGTGTGAATAAGTGTATAAGTATGACTGTGTGTGTAATTAATGAGTTTTTTTTAGTGAGTTTTTTTTTGCAGAACACAGCGGAAGGTGTGTGTGTCTGTGTTTGTGTAAGCGTGCCTGTGCTGTGTGTGTAAGGGTTCTGTAAGGGTAAATGTGTGTGTAACAGTGTCTGTGTGTGTTTGTGTGTGTGTAAGTGTGTGTGTATTTAGGGGTGTGTGCATGTAAGGGTGTGTGTGGGTGTGTATTGGTGTCTGTGCATAAGGGTGTCTGTGTGTGTGAGTAATAGTGTATATGTGTGTAGTGTGTGTGTGTATAAGTGTGACTGTGTGTGTAATTAATTAGTTTTTTTAGTGAGTTTTTTTTTGCTGTGAGTTTTATTGTCAACTGGAGTTATTCATATAATAATATCATTACATACTTTCTATGCCGGTTAAGAGGAGCCCATAAAAAAAACACAGTTAAAACACTGTGTTGTGCCATAATTACAGTGATTTAATGGCAGGTGGTAAAAAAATGAATGGGCAAAAAATCTTTCATTTTTGCCCATTAATTTAACACTGCACAACTTAAATGTGCAGCTTAGCGCAGCCACTATTTGCACATTTTAACCCTTTCAGTGATGTAGGGAACAAGAAATGGTGCCTATTGTTAAAAAAAATATTGGGAGAGCCACACGGGCTGTCCTACCCACACTAGCTGCCAGTGTTTACTTAAGTCTCCTCCTACTTCCCACCCACCATTCCAAGATTTGATGTACATACCTTGCTTTTGAGATTTTTACAATATTATACAAAATTTACATAAAAGAGAGACAGCCATGGCACCACATGTGCCTCCACCTATGCTTGCTAACAGGAGGTTGCTTTCGTTACGTTGGCTGACAAGGTGGTGGCTGACAAGGTGGAGGCGAATGTGGCTCTCTGAGTCAGATTCATCGATGATGTTATGGGATGCCATAGCAGAATAATTGTCAGAATTTAACTTTAATAAATGATAATGACTTGAACCTGAGGTTCACATTTGATTGCAGTTATACTGAGATTGGCTTTCTAGACCTGTCAATTTTGAGGATAAACTTGTGATGTATTTGTATAAGAAAAAAAACTTTAAAAAATTCACTTTTAAGGGCTGAGAGCCACCCCCCATGCTCACTTTTTGATGGTATACCAGTGGGACAGGTTCATTTGAAAAGGCAGGCAGAAGATTTGAGAAAGTGGGTTCAACAGGCTGGTTATAGTTGGAAGCACATTATTCATGGTTACACAAGGGCTAGGGATTAAAAGAAAGATGAATTATTATGTGATAATAAGTAGACAAGTGCAAAACTAAAATTTTCGTTTCGTTTTCATACATTCCATAAACCGACATAATGAATAATCAGTTTATGGAATGTATGTAGTAAGTGCTATTGGCATTCAATAGACCAAAATAGAGTCCCCATTCATACGAATTGACCTATTTCAACTCTGTTTCGGTTTATAGAAAGCCAATAGCATTACATAAATTCCATAAACCGAAAGTCTATAAACCGACTCTCTTTCGGTCTTTAGATTTTCGGTTTATGGAATGTATGTATGTAATGCTATTGGCTTTATATAATCCGATATAGAGTCAGTTTATAGAATACCAATAGCATTACATACATTTCATAAACCGAAAGTCGTTCATTATGTCGGTTTATGGAATGTATGTAATGCTATTGGTATTCTATAAACCGACTCTATTTCAGTTTATAGAATGCCAATAGCACGAATGGACAAATGATTTTCATTTATTAACCATTCGTTTATTCGGCTTTCGTTAGTTTAGCATTTTCGTTATTCGTTTTTCGGACAAATGGATGAAAATGCTATTTTCTGCCGAAAATGCATTTGTCCGAAAATGAATGCACATGTCTAATAATAAGTTTAAAGATTGTGATGGTGACTGTAAGATTTATCACTGGCTATAATTACCAATTAAACACAGTGTGTGTGTGTCTGTAAGTGTCTGTAAGTGTAATATTAGCTACTGCTTTTATAGCCCAATATAAAGAAATCCACATTTCTTTGTCCTGTGTGTGTTTTTTTTATTCCAGTGTATTAAATATCAATAAGATGATTTCATCCCAGAGTGTATGTCTATGTGCTTTTTACCCTTGAGTGAGTGTCATTCTCTTTATTCATTCATTATGTACACTTTCTTAATACACTAAATATACTACTAGTATAGGAGATAGTAACATGAGATAGTGCTATATGAACTGTCTCATGTTTATATTAATGTTGAGAGATAGCGCCACCTCTTTTGTGTATAATGACCAATGGAAGGATATAAGGGCAATATTTAACATACACTGGAAAATACTTAAGCTGGATTCTGGTCATTATATAGGTTAATTCTCACATATGATGGCTAAGAGGACACAGGCTAAGGATATATGGATATATTCAATCATTTTACTAGAACAAGACCAGAGCATAATTGGTTAACTAAGGAGAATAGAAGAAGACGTGCAGATTTCTGATTAAGAACATTGAATGCAGGAATTATTTTATTTTTTTTAGTCAGAAATTATATTTAAACATATTACATATAACAAATAATAATACAAAATAAATAATTAAAGATAAATTAATAAAGGTCCCGAACATATACAAGTAATTGTAAAATAGCAGACAGTATTATAAAAAATATGATAAGGATATAATAAATAGTTGTTATCAAGCAGAGTGAATAGAAGAAAAATTGGTTGATTTATGTTGGGCCAGAATGACCATATTTTATCATATGAGTTAAAGTTTTCATGTACCATGGCTGTTAACCCCTTAACATCTCCCCCCCCCCCCCCCCCCCCATCCGACGTCACTTGTGACATCACAGAGGTGTGCCCAACTCAGAAATTCCCAATTTAGCCTCACCTGACTAGTGGAATCCTGCTGCAAGTCTCTCCTGTAGGATCTGAGCACAGCTCCTTGTGGGGAGCTGTTAAATGCAGGACGTTCTATCCCATCCTGGCGTCTTTTTGAAACTAGCATCACGAAGAGGTTAAACAATCCATTCCTGTTACATCCTTGAAGTTATTCTTAATAGTGTCTAACACTGGAGTTTCAGGTTTATTCCAAAATGTTGCTATGAATGTCTAGTTACTAGGGCTTTTCTAGCAATACATTTATTTTTGTTAGAATATCTACTGGTCTAGAAAGAAGATATGTCCAGGGATCTAATCTTATGGACTTATTCAATAATGTTCCTCTGAGATTGTTTACAGATTTCCACATGTTTTGTATTTTAAGACAACACCACCAAACATGAATATATTTATCGATATTACTACATTGTTTCCAACATAGATTAGATTGATAAAAAAAAGATCTTATTTAATTTAAGTGGGGTAAAATATCACCTGTGCAAGGTTTTTATTGCTTGTTTCTTTGCAATTAACACATAAAGAAATTGTATTTATTTTTTCATATAATCAAGTTTATAATTGCTTTATAAAGTAAGGGGATCCTGAAACATTGTATACCATTAGTTTCAGTGGCAACTATGCAGCTGAGATTATATGTAAACATATTTGGTGTGTATTTGTAAAATGCTGATTTAAGCCTTTAAACAGGAATTTTCATTTGTTAGATTGAGTGTGCCTCTGTGCTCAAAATGTTTGACCTAATGTTTGAAGTTGGTATAGGGAAATATTTCTACTCCGGAGGGACCAGTCAAATGGAGTGCTTTTCAATAACAACAATAATAAAACAATAATATCTGTATAATTCTTAAAACATGATTTTGTCCATCACTTCTCCTTCAAAGTAGCATGAAAGTTCAGTAAATAGTTTTGTACTTCAGGCCATTTGTGAAATCTAAGCTTCAGAGCTGGCGTTTTAAAAGAATCTAAACTTTAGCGTTCTTTAAAAAAAAAAAAAAAAAAAACAAGGAAAGTTTTTTCTAAGGCTGCCACAGTTTGTAAAAACTAAAGCAATTTTTAAAAAGCTGTTAACTTGAAAACCTAGCCACCAAGTCAGCACTGCTAAAAAGATTCACCGGGATGCCCACTGGACACATGCAGGATATCAGTGTATCAATGTAGTTATATTATTTTTTTTAAATGTTATTTTATATATTATTTAATACAATCTGGGAACAACAAGAAGTTACACAAAATGAGATGACATGTTGATCTTCAGCAACAATCATATAAATATATAGGCAATACTTGTGCATTATAAATTTGGTGTTTGCATTCAAGAAAGATGCAATAAATCATAAAACATTAATTGATAAAACAAATAAAATAACACAGACTCAAGAAATAGGACAATGTTTATAGCAAGGATAAAATGTTCATTTTTACACAATTTATTCACTGTACATGGTAAAGTCATATTTCCTTTCAACAAAATTAGGCAAATACTAGTATATGAAAAATAGTAATGCAATGGGGAGGGTCTACAGGAATACATTTGTCAAGTATCAACATACAGCACCACATCTACGTAAAAACAATATTTGTTTCTGCATAGGATGGAGAAACATATATGCTTGGTGAAAGGGGTGCTAATGCTCTTACTTTCTATTCAAGTCTCTCCTTTAGAAAGGATGACTGACACATAGTCTAAGCCCATTTGGGTGAAATATGTTGATTGATTTAGCTGTAACGCTTTATTGACTTTGGATTGTAATGAGAGAATAATTTTAGATGGACTGAATTTCTGGATACTTGAATTAACTTGGATTCCCAGCTCTTTTGAATCTAGGGGATCCCCAGTAGGATCCCCAGTATCAGCATAGCATCCATTATGAGTTCATCAGGAATCAATTCCTGTCATGAGAGGATTGATTTTTGGGAGTAAGCCTGAAAAAATGTAACAATGTTGACCTGAATTTGTTGGATATACATCAAGCTGAATATTAAGCTTCTCTCTTCCCTAGTGACAAAGTGAAAAAACTTGCACCTTATTCTAACATTGCCAAGATGTTATGCCCAGAGTTTCTCAGTAGAACCAAACCAAGCATTGATCCAGCACTATGCCAGTGCTACATCTGCAAACAAATGCTATGCTTCCATGTTACAACTAGGTGAAAGATGCAGCAGCTAAGAAGATGAACCAGAGGAGGAAGAACATGCTCTAGCAGGAGGTCATGGCTTTCAACGCAGTTGGTGTGAACAACAGGAT